>CAMRHE010000383.1:1200000-1851444 GCA_947044405.1 Leptodactylus fallax
TCCCAACTTTCTCCCATTGAGTCTTACTTTAATGACTGCTCCCTCTTCTTCCAGTCCCCCCTCCATCTGTGGGGGCCCAGTTAGGTTCTGCGATTAGCACTTCAATCAATACAGATGAAAGCTTTCAATGCACTGTTAACAGTATTAGGCCTGGATTTTGTGGCAGATTTTGCCCCAAAATCAGCGACAGATTCAGCGCTCATTCTCCCTCCCATTGTTTTCAATGGGAGGCTGAGATTGGAGCAGGATGCTGAAAAAATAAGCATCTGTGCCTTGTGACTCTCTGCTGATTTGGCCCATTCATTTGGGCCTAATCAGCGGCAGAAAGCTGCACCGGAATAGCTGGCAGAATATCAAGAGGAATCTGAAGCGTATGTCTACCTCAAATTCCTCTTTATTTTCTGACATCTGAACGCGGCCTAATGCACGTGGACAAAATTGTTGGTACCCCTAGTTTAATGAAAGAAAACCCCACAATGGTCACAGAAATAACTTAAATGTGACAAAAGAAATTTCCAAACTACATGCTGACAAGTCACAAAGCTTCTGGGAGAATGTCCTATGGACAGATAAGACAAAAATCAAAATTTTTAGCAAGGCGCATCAGCTCTACTGTATGTTCACAGATGGAAAAATGAAGCATATCTTGAAAAGAACACTGTCCCTACTGTGAAAAATGGAGGAGGCTCTGTTATGTTCTGGGGTTGCTTTGCTGCATCTGGCACGGGGTGTCTTGAATCTGTGCAGGGTAAAATGAAATCTCAAGACTATCAAGGGATTCTAGAGAGAAATGTGCTGCTCAGTGTCAGAAAGCTTGGTCTCAGTCACAGGCAGGGGCGTAAATACCGAGGTAGCAGCGGTAGCGGCTGCCACAGGTCCCGGAACATTTTGGGGCCCGGATCCCTGTGGCAGCCGCTATCGCAACCCCACAAACACTGCTATCGTTATACTCCGGAGTCTTTTCAGATCCCGGAGTATAAAGATCGGGGGCCCAGGGGAGGTAAGGGAACATAAAAAACACTGTAACTCACCTCTCCTACGCTCCGTAGGCTTGGGGCCTGTTTCATGACATCCCAGACGTCAGCCGACGTCATTATGCGTCGCGACGCCGGCCTGACTCACTCGAGATCCAGTCCAACATTGAAGATGGCCGAAGTAGCGCACTGGAGTGCAGCGGAGCAAGGAAGAGGTAAGTAACTTTGTTTTTTATGTTTGTATCCTACCCTGGGTCTGAAAAGACCCCAGAGTATAATAATCGTTCATGGGTGGTCCACAATGGGGCATAATACTGTGTGCAGGGGCCACTATGCTGCATAATACTGTGTACAGGGGCCACTATGGGGCATAATACTGTGTGCAAGGGCCACTATGCTTCATAATACTATGTGCAGGGGCCACTATGGGACATGATACTGTGTTCAGGTGCCACTATGGTGCATTCTACTGTGAGCAGGGGCCACTATGGGGCATAATACTGTGTGCAGGGGCCACTATGCTGCATAATACTGTGTGCAGGGGCCACTATAGGGCATAATACTGTGTGCAGGGGCCACTATGGGACATAATACTGTGTGCAGGGGATGTTGGGGGCGGCAGTTCAGGGGGGGCCCCATGTCAAATGTTCGCCTTGGGGCCCAGCCATTCCTAGTTACGCCACTGGTGACAGGTCATGGGTCTTGCAACAGGATAATGACCCAAAACACACAGCTAAAAACACCCAAGAATGGCTAAGGGGAAAACATTGGACTATTCTGAAGTGTTCTTCTATGAGCCCTGACCTAAATCGTATTGAGCATCTTTGGAAGGAGCTGAAACATGCCGTCTGGAAAAGGCACCCTTCAAACCTGAGACAACTGGAGCAGTTTTCTCATGAGGAGTGGGCAAAAATACCTATTGAGAGGTGCAGAAGTCTCATTGACAGTTACAGGAATCATTTGATTGCAGTGATTGCCTCAAAAGGTTTTGCAACAAAGCATTTATGTCCAGGCCTGTTTCATGAGTTTTCTTTTTTAAAAAATTCTGTTGAAGCATGGTTGAAAAGCAATGTCTGAATTTAATTTGTTCATTTTCATAGAATATTTATATATTATTACTTTTGCCAGATTTAAGTTATTTCTGTGATCATTGTGGGTTTCTTTTTCATTAAACGAGGGGTACCAACAATTTTGTCCACGTGTGTATATTGCCTCTGTATTGCAATCAGGGCCGGCGTTAGGGGGGGCAAACTGGGCAATTGCCCAGGGCCCCAACACCCATAGGGGCCCCATACTTTCCCTACTATTAGGACTCTTAATCGGTAGTAGATGAAAGCATCGGCAGATGCAGATTCTGCTGGTCACTGCTTCTACAGTTTGCCAGCACTTAGAGACAGCTACTAGCTTCCCCCCTCCCCCCCATCCAGCACATGGTAGTGTGCAGGGGGGAGTCTGCTGTGATGCTTTCACTATTGCCAGACAGAGCTGCACATGAGCTTCCTCTATTTCCAGTTCATCCAGCAATTCAGCCAAATGTAAGTGTATGTTTTGTGTAAAATATGTATATTTAATATGTATATATTTTTATATATATATATATATATATATATATATATATATATATGTGTGTATATTTGTTTACAGTATGTGTGCTAGTTACTGTGTGAGTACTGTATGATTGTAGACAGGTATGTGTGTGTATATTGTATATGAATGTATGTCTGTAAATATATGGTATATATGTAGTTATATACAGCATATTATTGTCTATATTTTCTTCTATACATGTGTACCATTATACATACTAGAACTGTATTTTATAGTGTGATGCTCAGTATATTGAGATGTTAAACAGGTTGTCCAGGAATTACAGTTTTCTGCAAGGAGGCCTGGGAAGGTGAAAAATAATAAAGCGCATACTCACCTGTCCACGGTGTCTCCCACAGCTGACCGGTCCAGTGGCGCCCGGGGGCTTGTTCTGGCAGGAGTCCTCGCCGCACGTAACTGCTGAGGGCAGTCAGTAGCCTAAGGAAAGGACACGGGACATCACAGGTGACGTATGTGAGTGACATCCAGGTTCCTTTCCTTAGGCTGCTGAGGCAGATGATAGGCCTCAGCCGTTATGTGTGGCGAGAACTGCCACTGGAACAAGTCCCGGGGTGCCGCTGGACCGGACAGGGTTGGGAGGACCAGGGACAGGTGAGTGTTGGCTTTATTTTTCACCTTCCCCGGACTCCTTGCAGAAACCTGTAATTCCTGGACAACCGGGTGACGTGACAGTATTTAGTCCTGGTATAGCGGTCAGCGGGTGACGTGACGGTATTTAGTCGTGGTATAGTGGTCAGCGGGTGACGTGACAGTATTTAGTCGTGGTATAGTGGTCAGCGGGTGACGTGACAGTATTTAGTCCTGGTATAGTGGTCAGCGGGTGACGTGACAGTATTTAGTCCTGGTATAGCGGTCAGTGGGTGACGTGACGGTATTTAGTCCTGGTATAGCGGTCAGCGAGTGACGTGACGGTATTTAGTCCTGGTATAGTGGTCAGCAGGTTACGTGACAGTATTTAGTCCTGGTATAGCGGTCAGCAGGTGACGTGATGGTATTTAGTCCTGGTATAGTGGTCCTATTTGATAATTCTGTATGTATATACATTTTTTTAATTGTGTGTAGGAAAAGGCATATGCCTTGTTACTTGTGCACCTGATTTATAAAGGGTCACAAGCAACTAGTTTGGCTATGCAAAAAAATGTACAATTAAATGAAACAACGCCTTTATGCTAAGGCCCCATGCTGCGGAAAAGACTGCGGCGGAAACGCATTGCGTTTTTTTTCTGCAGCGTTTTTCATTGCGATCTCAGAGTTTTCCTCTGTGGACTTTCTGTACCTATTATACCTTTACGGAAAACACCAGCATTTATGAAGGTATAATTGACATGCTGTGAAAACGCAGCTTTTCCGCTGTAGATTTTTTTTTTCTGCAATGTGTGTATGGGATTAGTCAGAATCCCCTTTTGCAGGTACTGTAAAACGTTGCGTTTTCACAATGTAGGAACATCCCTGTAAGCACTGCAGCACATCAAATTAACAGAATGTGACTATGTAGTAGGTACAATATTTCAACATTTGGGGCCCCACTTTTAATTTTGCCCGGAGCCCCACTTTGTCTAAAACCGGCCCTGATTGCAATTGTATACAGTTCTATCTACTACTCATCCTCTGTATTACAGTCCATTCTAGCATGTCTGCCTTAGCAAAAAAAATTTTGGATGTTTTTTGCTCTGGCACTTTTGGACAAAAACAGTGCTGCTACATGAATTGCACCACAAATGGCCCACTAAGGCTCTGTCGCCCAAGGGCCCACACAAACCTGAGCCGGTCCTGGATTGTAGGCACCTTTAGAAAGCCCTTTTCCAGGTATTATTGGATACCTCAAACATGTATGGGGCTTTGGAGACACAGAAAGGTTATTATTCATGCTGTGTCAAGATATGGTGGTAAATAAGGGACCCACAATCAATTAAAGGAAACACCCTATAATCATCATTGTAGAATACCCATTGGCTGAATAGTTGGAAGCTCACTGGTATTACTAGACTCGCATATGTTGTAGAGGATAACTTTTTACAATCTTTTACACAGATACAAACCATGTTTAACCTTTCGTCCTCTAAGTACTTACAAATATAGCACTCCTTTCAGGCAGACCTAGCTATTAATAAAGTGATATCTGGGATAGAACGAGTGACAATGTCAGCAGGGGAGAAATGGGAGGTGGATCAAGGCCCCTTGGAGATTCAATGGGAGGAAATACTTTGGAGAGTTTTGCAACTATCCTTGAGCCTCACATTTGTACATATATACAGGATATACAAAACTCCCAAATTTTTATTTGACTGGTTTCAGAAGGGTGTATCATTTGCATCCGAGTGTGAAAAAGCAGCATTGGAGCACGTGAATGTGTTTTAATCCTAAGAGTGTTTTGTCTTAATTCTGTAATTTAAGATCTGGGTCCTGTACACCACCATAGTGGATTGTAGTCATCTGCAATCACGGATCTTATATGATTCCCTACACTGGTCTGTGCAAATGCAGCCAAAAATAGGACATGATTCATAATATGTTCAAAAATTGTGGTCGTATGTCAGAGTTCCTAGAAATAAATGGGATCAAAAATAAATAAACAAAAATAAACAACCCTGTTAGAGCAATATAAAATTACAAATTATTGGACAGTGCAGATGTAAGATAGAGAGTGAAATACAATATATACAATAATAATAATAATAATAATAATAGTCCTTTAATAGTCCCACAATGGGGAAATTCAGTGTGTTACAGCAGCAAAGATAAGCAGATACAAAGTGCTATAGTAATAATTTCAATTCACATAGTAACTTAGTAATATGGGGAACACCAGAAAGCAGTAAGTGTAGTCCTATGAAGGAGAAGAATTGATGATTTTGGGAGGACTATGAGTCATGTAGTTTTGCCACATGGCCCAATGTGACGACCAGGTGTCCTTGTTATCTAATCTAGTCATTCCTTCCAAATTAGAGCAAGGCTATGAGTTCCCTAAGGGTCAGTAGCTCTAAAGACTTTCTAGATCTAGCAAGAATTAAGCGTGCTTCCAAAATAATATGGTTTACCATCTTTCTGCCCGGCTCTGAAATATCTTGTAAGAAATATCTCGTAACCACAGAGCTAGCAATGCTGATGGGGTAAGTTTTAACCCTTTGGGGACACAGCCTAAAAGTACCTTAAGGACACGGCCTCATTTTTTTAAAATGACATGTGTCACTTTATATGGCAATAACTTTGAGACGCTTTAACCTTCACAAGTAATGATGAGACTGTTCTATCGTGACACATTGTACTTCATGTTGATGGTAAACATTGATAAATATTTTTCTATTTATTTATAAAAAATAGGAAATTTGATGGAAATTTGGAAAAAAAATAGCAATTTTCAAAATGTGAAATGCTCTGCTTTTCAGAAAGTCATACCACCCAAATAAATTAATCAATATTATCTACCATATCTCTGCTTTATATTGGCATCATATTTTAATTGTCCTTTAGTTTATTTTGGATGTTAGATTTTCCAGATTTACAAGAAAATTTCCCAAACTAATTTTTTAGGGACCACTTCAATTCTAAAGGGGATTATAAAGGTCTCTATATTAGAAACCCCACATAAATCACCCCATTTTAAAAACTGCACCCCTCAGATATTTCAAAACAGCCTTTAGGGAGTTTTGCTTAAAGAAGCATTTCACAGGAATTAAAACAAAATGGAGGTGAAATTTAGACATTTCATTTTTTTTCAATAATACATTCATTTATCCCTAAAATTAACATATTTTAAATGTTTGGGCATTTGAAAAGCAGATTTTGCTGGAATAGTTTCAGGTGCCATGACTCATTTGCTGAGCCCCTAGAGTACCAATAAAATGGAATCCATCCAAAAGTGACCCCATTTTGGAAACTACACCCCTGACAGAATTTATAAAGGGAGCATTTTTACCCCCCACAGCCATTTCACAGATTTTATTAACATTGGGATGTGTACATGAAAAATTAGGAAAATGTCACTTAATTACCAAAGTTTTTATTTTGACAAGGGGTTAAAGGAGAAAAAGCACCCCACAGTTTGTTGCTCATGAACAACAATTGCTCATGAACATGGCAATACCACATAGGTGGTAATAATCTGCTATATGGGTACATGAAGGGGCTTGGAGTGAAAAGAGCACTAGTTGGCTTTTGGAGTGCAAATTTTGCTGGAAGAGTTTTCTGGTGCCATGTCGTATTTGCAGAGGCGCTAAAATACAATGGAAACCCCCCAAAAAGTAACCCCATTTTAGAAACTTACACCCCTCACAGAACATATCAAGGGGTATAGTGAGCATTCTGACGCTACAGCTGTTTCACAGATTTATTAGCAATGGGAAGTAAAAATTAAAAATTACATTTTTTCCAATAAACCGACCATTTAGCCCCAAATTTTCCATTTTTACAAGAAGTTAAAGAAGAAAAAACACACCACAGACTGTTACACAATTTCTCCTGAACACAGGAATGCCCCATATGTGGTCAGAATGGAAAGAGCGCTGTTTGGCTTTTGGAGGGCAGATTTTGCTGGTGCCATGTCACGTTTGCAGAGCCCCTAAAGTACCAATACAATGGAATCCCCCAAAAGTGACCCCATTTTAGAAACTACACCCCTCAAGGAATTTCTCAAGGGGTATTATCATTTTGAGCCCAAGAGTGCTTCCCAAAAATTAAAGTACAAAGTGAAAATTGAAATTTTAAAAGAAATATGCCATTTCAGTGCCCACTTTGTGCAAACTGCTGCTTGGGCACACAGCAGGGCTCAGAAGGGAAGGAGCTCTGTACTTTTTAGCTTTTGCAGTATAGATTTAGAGGGACTTTCTGGACACCATATTGTTTTTGAAAGAGCCCTGAAGGTGCCCAGTAAATTGGATTTCCCAAGAAGTGACCCTATTTTGTAGGGGTTATTTAGGGTCTCTGCAAGTGTGACATGTCATCCGAAAGCCAACAATCGAAATCTGTGCTCCAAAAGCACATAGCGCTCCTTCACATCTGTGTCCTGCTGTGTACCGAAACTGCTGTTTATGCCCACATGTATAACACCGTTGTACCCAGGATAATGTACTTAAGAATGCTGTATGTGGGTATAAACTGCTGTTTGGTCACAGCCGGGCACAGAAGAGAAGGAGTGCTATTTTGATTTTTGGACATAATGCCACTTTTGCAGAGCCACTGAATTGCCAGTAAAGTGGAATTCGCAGACATGTGACTCCACTTTGGAAACTACACCCCTCAAGGGATTTATCAAGCGATGTAGCAAGCATTTTTAACCCTTGAGTGTTGCATTAATTTAATTTCTAGAAATGAATGCACAGCTGACAATGAAAAGTGAAAATTTAACCCATTTCAGTGCCCCATATGTTGCACCCAGCAGAGACACACACTCCAAATCCTGGGCACAACAGCTTTTGGAGCATTCATCTCTGATACAAGCTGGGCACAACATATTGTGCACCAAAATTACATATTTCTTACATATTCCTTACATATGAAAGATAGCAACACTTGGGGGTTAAAAATGCTTACTGTACCCCTGGATAAATTCCTTCAGAGTTGTAGTTTGCAGGATGGGGATTCCACTTAACTGGCATTTTAGAAGCTCTGCAAAAGTGGCATGGCATCCAAAAATCAAACTGTCTAAATATGTGCACCAAAAACCAAATAGTGCTCCTTCCATTCTGTACCGGCTGTATGCCCAAATCACAGTTTATACCCACATATGACATTAAGTACTTTATCCTGGGTACAACAGTGTAATTCATGTGGGCATAAAATTCAGTTTGGGTACACTCCAGGGTGCCGATGTGAATGAGCTCTATGTGGCTTTTGGAGTGCAGATTTACTGTAGATGTTTGATATCTGGATGCCATGTCTGGGGGTCACTTCTGGTGTCTTTTTCCTAGTAACCTAGTAAATTTAGTTTCAATAGTTTTTATTCGAATTTTTCAAAGAGTAAAAGGTACAGAACAATATTGACATATTTTGCGATGTACATTGGTATGCAGTATAACATAAAATGCAAGGCAATATGATGCTTTCCTTTCCAAAATACATCTTTGGGTCATATATCGATAAACCAGATATGCAGAGCACTAACATAGTAAACCATAACAATAACAATAACTTTCAGGCACAGTCAACGGGCTATCATGAATCACACCTAGGACATGTTCCTCAATTCCGACCTTCCCTTGGTTGTAAGGCCTTTGTTTGTGTGTGCGTATTGACACTCAGTATCTTTCATTCCGTATTCCTACTTCCCCTTTGCTCCATCTACCCTGTGGTTGGCAGGTTTGTCCCCCCCCACCCAGTCCCTGCATCCCCCCTCCCGGATTTCCTGTAACAACCTGGTTTTCTTTCAGAGCGAATCGAGAGTAGATCCACGCATCCCAGATTTTCTCAAAGCTATGGAAAGAGTCATTTCCCAGTGCGAGTACTCTTTCGTATGTGTATGTGTTGTGTATGGCCATTAAGAGATCCGTCATGGGCGGAGGGGCTATTGTCTTCCATCTCTGCACTAACAGCAACTTGGCTATCATCAAAATTTTGCAGATAAGCTTTTTGTATGCTCTCAGTGCACTGGGAATTCCGATAATCAGAATAGCCATATCAGCGGTGTATGGGAGTCGGGAGTCGGAAGTCGAATAACTCTGAGAGCATCTCAAAGACCCCTTCCCAGTATCCTTGAATTATGGGGTAATTCCCCAAAATATGTAGAAGGGTTCCTCTACCTTTCTTTGTTTGTTTGTTTGAGTTGGAAGGGACCTCAAGGGCCATCAAGTCCAACCCCCTGCAAAAGCAGGAATTCCTAAATCATCCCAGCTATATACCTATCCAGTTTCCGCTTGAAGATTTCAATTGATGAAGAACTCACCACCTCCCGTGGCAGCCTATTCCACTCCCTCACTACCCTTACTGTTAGAAAGTTTTTCCTAATGTCTAATCTGAATCTCCTTCCCCTTAGTTTCATCCCATTACTTCTCGTGCTTCCTTCTGCTAATGAGAATAGGGTAGATCCCTCTGCACTGTGACAACCTTTCAGATATTTAAATACCGCTATTAAGTCTCCCCTTAGCCTTCTCTTCTGCAAACTAAGCAATCCCAATTCTTTTAGCCTTTCCTCATAGGACATGGTTTGTAGACCTTCCACCATTTTGGTTGCTCTTCTCTGGACCTGCTCCAATAAATCGATGTCTTTCTTAAACCGGGGCGCCCAGAACTGTACACAGTATTCCAGGTGGGGTCTAACCAGGGCAGAGTACAGTGGAATAATTACCTCTCTTGATCTAGCTACAATGCTCGTCTTGATACATCCTAGAATTTTATTAGCCTTTTTAGCCACCGCACCGCACTGTTGGCTCATGTTGAATTTGTGATCTATTATTATGCCCAGATCCTTTTCCCCTGTACTCTCACTTAGTTCTATTCCTCCCATACTATATATGCTTCTTGCATTTCTGTTACCCAGATGTAGGACTTTGCATTTGTCCCTGTTGAATACCATTTTGTTCACCTCAGCCCATTGTTCCAGTGTGTCTAAGTCCTTTTGGATGCACTCTCTCTCCTCTCTAGTGTTGGCTATTCCTCCTATCTTTGTATCATCTGCAAATTTTATTAGTTCCCCATTAATCCCATCATCCAGATCATTTATAAAAATATTATAAATCCCCTCCAACAATTCCCTGATTCAGAGGGATAGGCTAACTGTAACATAGTCGGGGTCCTATACCATCGTAATACTATTTTCATGGCCGTCTCTATATGTGTACTACACTTTAAGGATAGGTGGATCAGCTTAATTGCCTGCTGCCACTCCTCTAGGGTAATGGCTGTCCCTAAGTCTCTCTCCCAGCAACGGAATGGGGTAGATTTAGTGAAGGTCGAAAGTTCGTCCATTTTGTCATACAGAAAATGCAACCCTCTCACCTTGGTTGACAGCCAAGTGAAAAGTGCGCCACTATGGGGCAAAAGTGTCACAGGATGTTTGGACACGAAGTGCCATATTTGAAAATATTTAAGGAAGTCTCCGTTAGGGATTCCGTATTTCTGTCTAAGGTCTGCAAACAATATAGGTTGTTTAGTGTTGGAATATAATTGAGAAATCTGCGTGATCCCCCTCGATTCCCAGTCCGAGACTCCCAAACCGTCGATTACCCATGCCATTAGTGACAAAGGAATTTCAGAAATATGAAAATTTTTCATAGGGTTAGCTTTCTCGTGTATTAGCTTCCATGACACCAATGAGGCCGCCATGACCGGGGAGAAGGAGCCAGGAGCTAAAATGTTCCAAAAGGGTAAGTTTTAAAGGAGCTATAAATGCCTGCTCTATGTGCAACCATGGAACCGAGGTATCCATTGATTTCCACCTAGCGCACTGAGTGACCAGCGAGGCTATATAATAATTTCGTATCATCGGAACTCCCAGCCCTCCTGCCTCCCTTTGTTTAAATAGGAAGCTTTTGTTGATTCTGGGTCTTTTCCCATTCCATATATACTTTGAAATCACTCTTTGTGCTGTTTCAAAGAAGGAAACAGGAAGGGATATCGGGAGCGTGCGAAACAAATATAAAAGTCTAGGAAGTAGTAACATTTTGAAGGCCGCTACTCGGCCTATCCAGGAGGTATCTGTTTTTGACATTCGCTCCGTCTCCTCTTGCAGTAATCTTAACATTGGTGTATAGTTACTTCTATAAAGGGTCCCTAGGGATGTTGTCATCCACGTCCCCAGGTATTGGACATCATCCTCCCTCCAATCAAAGTTATAATTCGACTTCATTTGTTGAAGCAAAGAAGGAGGGACATTCAAAGGTAGCGCTTGTGATTTAGCCATATTCAATTTGTAAAACCATAAGTGCACAAATGCAGTAATAGTATCCATTAGGCGAGGAATAGATGTTCGTGGCTTAGATAGGGTAAGAATAATATCATCAGCGTAGAGTGATATAAGGTGTTTTATTCCCTATATCAATGCCCCTTATTCCCGTATCTAGTCTAAGTGTTTGAGCTAATGGTTCCATGGAAAGAACAAATATCAGGGGCGACAGGGGGCATCCCTGTCTGGTCCCATTTGTTATCAGAAAAGGGTCCGATACCACTCCATTGGTAAATACTCTCGCAGACGGTGCAGAGTATAGTGCCTCTATTGCCCTCAAGATAGCTCCAGAGAACCCCATATTTCTGAGCACCGAGAAGGCATACGACCAGCAAATGCGATCAAACGCCTTCTCAGCGTCCAATGCGAGAATCACCGCCTCCACCTTTCTACGATCAATATGATGTATGATGTTCAAAATGCGTCTGGTATTGTCGTAAGATTGCCTCCCCTTCACAAATCCCACCTGGTCATTATTTATCAAGCTCGGAAGACAGGTTGCCAACCTGTTTGCTATTAAGTTGGCATATATTTTCAGGTCGGAATTTAGTAAAGAGATAGGTCGGAAGTTTTGGAGGTTAGTGGCCTGTTTTCCCAGCTTTGGCAGCGTAACCACTAAGGCCTCTTGGTTTTCTTTTGGGATGGTACCAGAATCAATCGCGGCCGCCAAAAAGGACAGCAATGGATCCTTCAGGATTGGGAAAAATCGTTTGTAGTATTCATTAGTAAGGCCATCAGGGCCCGGAGACTTATGAGATGGCAGCGATTTAATAATTGACAACAACTCCTCTGAGGTAATGGGTGTATTCAAATAGTCCAATTGTGACTCAGTGAGTTTGGGCAATTGGGCAGCCGCAAGGAAGCGTTCAATGTCGCAGCTCGTTGGGGGAGCTACTGCTGTGTCTTCCGCGATATTCTAGAGGCCTTCGTAAAATGATCTAAAGGCGTCAGCTATGCCCCTTGGGTCATATATTTTATATGTACCATCCTTACTATGAAGGAATTGAATTCTGGATTTCGCATGTTTCTGTTTAAGTTTGGAGGCTAGGAGTTTGCCTGCTTTATTGGACTGAGAATAATATGTAGCTTTGGTCCTTTTTAGATTTTTCTCGTATTTATGCAATAAACAAGCTGACAATTGATGGCGCAATGTCATCAATTTTGCAGCATTTGATAGAGATGGGGACTTTTTAATAAATCTATCCGTGAGTAACTATTATGTACAGAGGAGAAATAAGTATAATCTCTCTCAGTATTATGGAGGATACGCCAGGCGTCAAATAATTCATGGCACCATAGCGCTTGCGAGAAGGAAGGGTGACGTGTCGACCCACCAGAAGTGGTATCTACTACTGGGTCCGGAGCCATATTAAAGTCCCCCATCAATATTAAACATCCCTGCTTCCTCTTTTCCACCGCCTTTACCAATTTTCTTAAGAATTTCACTTGATTCCTGTTGGGGGCGTATGCTGATACTAGCGTATAAGTAACACTATTGAGAGTGCAGATCAGTATTATAAATCGCCCTCCCGGGTCTGCATAATGTGACAATAACTGAAATGCTACCGAGTCCCTAATACCAATCAATACCCCTCTACGTTTTGAGGAATAGTGAGCATGGAATACATTTGGGTATGTCGGATGTTGAATGCGAGAGGCATCTGCCTTCAAAAGGTGGGTCTCTTGCACTGCAAGAATGTCACAGCCTTGATCTCGTGCCTCGCGCCATAAATTGGCCCTCTTTTGAGGAGAGTTCAACGCTCTGACATTCATAGACATAACTTTAAGCACCATAATACACAATTAGGAATGCATTAAGAGTCTTACCACACTTGCCCACACCAAAGGATGTTCCTGGTTGCAGGAGGCGGAGATGTCTCCACCAGTTGTATTCATGTCGCCCAGTGTGCCAGAACCAGAAAGGAAACAAACCATATAAACTACAGAACCGATGGGCAACCCATCTTAACTGCATCAAAGGAAGACAAAAGACGAACATAGTACAGCGGACCAGCAGCTGTCGTGATCTTGGGGGGATAAGTTCAACAGCAGTGAACATATGTAATCCAAGATAGGTGAGTCTCTAGCTTTGAAGCCCTCTAGGTGGACGTCATTGAGTTTTCGCCTGGCGCCAGCCATCCGATATTGGACCAGGTGGATTCTTGATTGGAGTATCGACCATCGGAATATTCCATGCATTTAGCAATTTTTTCCCTTCCTCCAGAGTCTTGATAACATGTACGAGATTATTGCGGGAGACGATCACACGGACCGGGAATCCCCATTTATACAGAATGTGATGTTGACGTAATGTTGTAGTAAGAGGGATGAATTGTCGCCTGATTTGTAGTGTCGTGGCTGAAAGATCTGAATAAATGGATATCTTGTGATATGGTTCAGGTAGGCAGTCTGTCTTTCGTGAAGTCAGCAGAACCAGCTCTTTAGTGCGATAAAAATGGATCTTTGCCAGAACATCCCTGGGTACCGTTTCATCTAAATGTGAGGGTCTCAGAATTCTATGAGCTCTGTCAATAGTTAAGTCCATTTTCGTGAGATTTGGTAGGAGCGATTTTATCATATCTTGAAGGAAAACGGTTAGATCTTTTGGAGGTACTGATTCTGGGATCCCTCTAAATTTTAGATTGTTTCTTCTGGAACGGTCCTCTAAATCGGCTATCTTAGCTTTAAGAAAGGACACATCCCTTTCCACGTCGTAGTGCGCATCTATAAGCACATTATGTGATGCAGCAAATTCCGCCATTTTAGATTCAACATGTACCGTACGGTTTTTTAACTCTTGAAGATCTCTATCTAGCAGTTTCACCATAAGGGACATGTCTGTCTTTAATGACCTACAAAAGGCCATGAGCATATTTTTCATTGAAGCCTCAGTTAACAAACTCTCTGTCGCCGGTATATCTGCAAAGAAATCAATAGATGGAAGTGTATGTTGTGTGATGTCGCTCACCTCCTCTCCCTGCGGATCAGCGCTCTGGAGTCTGGGCTTCTGCTTCACCGGGCTCGCAGTAGGTGATTCCTGTGTCCCCAGGCTGGATGCAGTTGTAGGCCTCGTGACGCCATTTTGTGTAGGCCCGAAGTCCACGCCCCTCCCGGCCCGCCGGGGAGGGAGAATCAGGTGATCCCGAGTCTGCCCGTTCTATCAGCTGTGGCAGAGACGGGGCCGACATTGCTCTCCGTTGCGCGGAGAGCGTGAGCGTCTCCTCCGGAGGGTCCCGCGAAGGAGTCGAGGCCCTGGATGCTGTGACTGCGCTCGGGCCTCCGCCATCTTGATCCTCTCCCCCTCCGTGAGGGAAGAAGAAATCTAAGAGTTTCTGCGGTTTCACCGCCGATTTGCGCTTCCTGGGCATCCCCAAAGGTGAGATCTCGTTCCTGGGGTAAGTTTAATAGCTCACTCCACGGGCTTGTCGCTGGTAAACATCGCTTAGTGAGACTCAGGCTGGGAGCTCTGAGATTATGCGACCATGTCGTACCGCGGCTAGGCTCCGCCCCCCGTAACCTAGTAAATTTAGGGTGCACCTTGATATATGCTCGAACAACTTATGCATTCTCTTCCTGCAACAGCCAGTTGTGTTCTAATAATTTGGAGATTTTTGGAAGTTTTGTCTTCATATTGTGCAAACTATATTTTTTTTATTTTTCTGGCGATGTAGCCATATGAGGGCTTGTTTTTTTGTGGAATGAGACACATTTTGTAATGACTCCATTTTTTGGTGGCTATAAATTATTTACTAAATTTTATTAACTCTTTCTTGGTGGATTAATAAAAAAAACTGATCGATTCTTTTTACCTTTAAAAAACTTTTTACCTTTAAAATTTTTATTCCGTGCACCATACAGCATAAGTAACATGTTACCTTCATTTTGTGGGTTTTCTATGCTACTAATTTAGCAGAACAAAAACCCTAGACATCGCTACAAAAACCCTAGACATCGCTATTCTGGCTATTTACAGTTATGTTGAAAAGTTTACATACTCCGATCTACAGGAAAAGGTAGTTGAATTGTATAAAACAGGAAAGGGATACAAAAAGATATTCAAGGAATTGATAATGCCAGTCAGCAGCATTCAAACTGTGATTAATGAATGGAAACTCAGGGGCTCTGTAAAAACCAAACCACAGTCAGGTAGACCAACCAAAATTTCAGCCACAACTGCCCGGAAAATTGTTCAGGATGCAAAGAAAAACCCACACATAACATCAGCTGAAATACAGGACTCTCTGAAAACTATCAGTGTGGCTGCTTCAAGATGCACAATAAGGAGGCTGTAACATCCTTGCCTGTCCGGGCTTTGGCACCATCCTCCGGGCGCACATTGCAGCGCAGGAGGCGTGTCCGGTTGTGATTCCTTCCTTTCGGTTTTTCTTGTATTGTCTGAACACTGTCCTATTCCCTCACCTCCTTAATTGATTTTCCACCACACCCTTCTCTTCACCTTGCTTTCCTCCTGCTCCACTAAGAGTTAACTTTAGTCTTACTTGTGTGATTGACAGCCTATCCTCCTATCAAGTCTGGGGCGGGTTCTTCCTCGCTATTTATTGTTTGCTCACTTTCCCATTGGCGCCTGCTATTGCATTACGTTTACTGGCTATACTCCTTGTTCTTTGTTACTTGTTCTTCTGATTTCCTGACCACTGGCTTACCTTTGACTTTTCTCTTGGATTGTGATTTTGTACTGCATTGCTCATTTGTTACCGACCCTTGGCTAGCTGACCTCCCTTTGTTGTGTTCGTCCTGTCTGCGTTCTGTGTATCACTTATTGTAAGCAGGTTGCTGGCTGTCGCCTAGGACAGATCAGGCAAGTTAGCCTGGGACAGTGGGGGGGATTCAGCTTAGGGTCCACTGTCTTGTTGTGCCCCTTCCCCCCCAAAGTTCTCCAGTAGCTACTGGGGAATCGCTCCTCTAGCGATTCCCTTACAGAAGCACTTGAAGAAAAATGGGCTGCATGGTTGAGTTGCCAGAAGAAAACCATTACTGCACAAATGCCACAAAGAATCTTGCCTTTAATACACCAAACAGCACAGAGACAAGCCTCAAAACTTCTGGAACAAGGTAATTTGGAGTGATGAGACAAAAATTGAACTTTTTGGCCACAACCATAAACGTTACATTTGGAGAGGTGTCAACAAGGCCTATGATGAAAGGAACACCATTCCTACTGTAAAGCACGGAGGTGGATCACTGATGATGTGGGGATGTGTGAGCTTCAAAGGAACAGGAAACTTGGTCAAAGTTGAAGGAAAGATGAATGCAGCATGTTATCAGCAAACACTGGAGGCAAATTTGCACTCATCAGCCAGGAAGCTGCGCATGGGACGTACTTGGACTTTCCAACATGACAATGATCCAAAACACAAGGCCAAGTCGACCTGTCATTGGCTACAGCAGAAGAAAGCGAAGGTTCTGGAGAGGCCATCTCAGTCTCCTGACCTCAATATCATTGAGCCACTCTGGGGAGATCTCAAGCGCGTAGTACATGCAAGACAGCCCAGGAATTTACAGGAACTGGAGACTTTTTGCCAAGAAGAATGGGCAGTTTTACCATCTGAAAAAATGAAGAACCTCATCCACAACTACCACAAAAGACTTCAAGCTGTCATTGATTTTAGAGGGGGCAATACACGGTATTAAGAACTGGGGTATGTGAACTTTTGAACAGAGTCATTTTGATGTTTTTGGTTGCTATTATGATTTAAAAAGAGAAAACACAGAAGTTTGACAATAAATGGCTTCAACCAACCACTAACCATGAGTGGAGAAAAAGTTTTTATGTTATCATTCATATTCTCTGAAAAAAGGCCAAAAAAACTAAAAATCTGCCAGGGTATGTAAACTTTTTAGCACAACTGTACATCGCTTTATCTGATGCCCCGTGCTGCAGTCATGAACGAGAACGAGTCTTAACGAGATTCGACGTACTATTACGTCCTGCGCGCTTGGTACTTCGCACAACAGGACGTAATAGTACCAGGTGTTAGCTGTAACTGACAGCTAACATCCTGCTCCACTGAGTTCCGATCGGAGGTTTTAACCCCTGGATGCCGCTATCAAACCTGACTGCAGCATCCGAGGGGTTCCGCCATGTTGCTGCCCCCCTCGGCACCCCCCCGCGGCGAGATGCTTGTGTCTTGTAGTCTATAGTACTAAGCCAACGATCAAAGCATCGCAGGCTCAGTTGTCCTAATGGGACACATGAAAAAAAAAAAAAAAAAGGGAAAAAAAAATAAAATAAAGTGTGTGAAAAAAAGTTAAGACTAAAGCCCCAAAAACTTCCTTTTCCTATATAAAATGAATTATATAAAAAAAACCTAAAAATTAATAAAAACAATGCATATTTGGTATCGGCACGTCCATAACAACCTGTACAATAAAACTGAAACAATATTTAATGTACACGGTGAACGTCGGGAAAAAAAAATGGAAAAAACCCGCCGGAAGTAATGATTTTTCACCATCTCACCTTACAAAATATGCCATAAAAGGACATCACAAAGTCATACACACGTGGACACAATTGTTGATACCCTTCGTTTAATGAAAGAAAAACCCACAATGGTCACAGAAATAACTTGAATCTGACAAAAGTAATAATATATATAAATTCTATGAAAATGAACAAATGAAAGTTAAACATTGCTTTTCAACCATGCATAAACAGAATTTTTAAAAAAGAAAACTCATGAAACAGGCCTGGACAGAAATGATGGTACCCTTAACTTCATATTTTGTTGCACAACCTTTTTGAGGCTATCATTGCAATCAAATGATTCCTGTAACTGTCAATGAGACTTCTGCACCTCTCAATAGGTATTATAGCCCACTCCTCATGAGCAAACTGCTCCAGTTGTCTCGGGTTTGAAGGGTGCCTTTTCCAGACGGCATGTTTCAGCTCCTTCCAAAGATGTTCAATAGGATTTAGGTCAGGGCTCATAGAAGGCCACTTCAGAATAGTCCAATGTTTTCCTCTTAGCCATTCTTTGGTGCTTTTAGCTGTGACTGCGACTGAGACCAAGCTTTCTGACACTTGGCAGCACATTTCTCTCTAGAATCCCTTGATAGTCTTGAGATTTCATTGTACCCTGCACAGATTCAAGACACCCTGTGCCAGATGCAGCAAAGCAGCCCCAGAACATAACAGAGCCTCCTCTATGTTTCACAGTAGGAACAGTGTTGTTTTCAAGATATGCTTCATTTTTCTGTCTGTGAACATAGAGCTGATGTGCCATGCCAAAAATTTTGATTTTTGTCTCATCTGTCCATTGGACATTCTCCCAGAAGCTTTGTGGCTTGTCAACATGTAGTTTGGCAAATTCCAGTCTGGCTATTTTGTGATTTGTTTTCAATAATGGTGTCCTCCTTGGTCGTCTCCCATGAAGTCCACTTTGGCTCAAACAACAACAGATGGTGCGATCTGAATCTGATGTTCCTTGAGCTTGAAGTTCACCTTTAATCTCTTTAGAAGTTTTTCTGGGCTCTTTTGTTACCATTCGTATTATCCTTCTCTTTGATTTGTCATCAGTTTTCCTCATGCGGCCACGTCCAGGGAGGTTGGCTACAGTCCCATGGATCTTAAATTTCTGAATAATATGTGCAACTGTAGTCACAGGAACATCAAGCTGCATAGAGATGGTCTTATAACCTTTACCTTTTAACATGCTTGTCTATAATTTTCTTTCTAAGCTCCTGAGACAACTCTTTCCTTCTTTTCCTCTGGTCCATGTTGAGTGTGGTACTCACAATATCACCAAACAGCACAGTGAGTGTCTGTAGCCCTATATACAGGTCCACCGACTGATTACAAGATTACACCTGTGATGCTAATTAGTGAACATACCTTGATTTAACATGTCCCTTTGGTCACATTATTTTCAGGGGTACCATCATTTCTGTCCAGGCCTGTTTCATGAGTTTTCTTTTTTAAAAAATTATGTTGAAGCATGGTTGATAAGCAATGTCTGGCTTTATTTTTTTCATTTTCATAGAATTTTTATATATTATTACTTTTGTCAGATTCAAGTTATTTTTGTGACCATTGTGGGTTTTTCTTTTATTAAACGAGGGGTACCAACAGTACCAATAAAAAGCAGAGGTTGTCCCGCAAAAAATAAGCCCTCTACCAACTCTGTAAACCGCAAAATAAAAATGTTACGCATCTCAGAAGATGACGATGCAAAAACAATTAATTTATGTAATTTATGGGTTTTTGTTCTGCAAAATTAGTATCACATAAAAAAACAATATAAATGAGGTATCGCCCTAATCGTACCGACCCGTAGAATAAAGGTAACATGTTACTTATGCTTTATGCTGTATGGTGAAAAATTTAAAAGGTAAAACGCAGTGCCAGAATTGATGGGTTTTTTTTTTTAATCCACCAAGAAAGAGTTAATAAAATTTAGTCAATAAGTTATAGGCACCCAAAGATGATGTCATTACAAAATAAATCTCACCCCACAAACAACAAGCCCTTATATGGCTACATCACCAGAGAAATATAGAAAATATAGCTTGTACAATATGAAGACAAAAACCCCAAAAATCGTCAAATCATTAGAACAAAACTGGCTGCGGCAGGAAGGGAACGTATAAGCTGTGCGAGCGTATATCAGGGGACACCCCAAATTTATAGCTTACAAGGGAAAATAAACCAGAAGTGACCCCCAGAGTGACCCCCCCCCCCCAATAATAGGAACTACTGGGGAAATTGTAGGGAATTTGGTGTTCCCAATGCACTCCGCACAGCTTACATATTCACTTTTTGTCATCCGCTGTGTATTCATACCTGCGATGCTAATGCTTAGTACACCCCTTGATAAATTCTTTGAGGGGTGCCCTTTTCAAAATGGGGTCACTCCTTTTGAGTAATCTACTTTTATGGTACCTTACAGGCAGGGCCGGTTTTAGACAAAGTGGGGCCCTGGGCAAAATTAATAGCGGGGCCCCAAATGCTGATATGCAAACAACACCATCGTCTTGCAGTGGCAACTCCTATAATAACGCCTCCTTTCTGCCAACAAACAAATAATAACAAGCCCATTTTACCACACATAATTCAAACGAGCACCTTTGTACCACCTAATAGATTTTTGCACCCAGTTATCAGTTATTATAGTGCCTCCTTATAAATAATATTACACCTCTATCAGTAATAGCGCCCTTATAAATGATAAATAGTGCCCTGTATCAGTAATATACCCCTTATCAGTAACAGTCACCACGTAAAAATAATACTGTTCCCTTATTAATAATAGCCCTCTCATAAATAATAGTTACCCTTATAAATAATAGTCCCCATTATCACTAATAGCCCCCTTTATAAATAAGCCCACTTAACAATTATGCCCCCCTTATAAACAGTTCCCCTCTTATAAATAACAGCTCCCCCTTATAATGGATGCCTTATATATAATAGTTCCCCCCTTATAAATAATAGCCCGTCTTATAAATAATAGTCCCCCCTTATAATAGCCCCTTCATATTTAAGTTTCCCAATTATATATAGTAACCCACCCTTATATATAATAGTTCTCCGTTACACAGTGTCGGACTGAAGGACCTTAGGCCCACCAGAGGAACTTGTTCCGGGGCCCCACCCAACAGCTTTCTGCTAATAGCCTACACCACAGCTCCTTCACTGAAGTTTTACATATGTGCTGACTATCTGGCGTTACTGAGTATGTTCCCAGTATAGTCAGCCCCTATAGTACTGTACAGGCCCAAATAACTCCAGTTCATGCACAGTACTGTATGGGGAATGACATGGCCATGGAGCACTACACGTATGTGCAAGATTATAGTGAGGGAGCTGTGATGCAGACATAGCACACAGGGCTGCCAGCAGGAATTTTGAGCCCCCCCACAGTATAATGCTCCACATGGTATATAATTCTCCACGGTAAAAAAAATGCTCCACAGTGGACTCACAAAATATAAAATGCTCCCCTGAGCCCACAATAGTGGCCCCACATTGTATATAAGGTTCCACACAGTATACTACCTCTTAGTGGCCCCAGACAGTACAATATGCTCCCCAGCAGCCCCACACAATATAATATGCTCCATACAGTATAATATGCATCCTACAGTGCCCCCCCCAGTATAATTCTCTACAGTGGCCTAACACAGTATAACATGCTCCACAATATATACAATATATACTGCCCAGAGGGGTTCCCCCAGTATAATGCTCCACAGTGGTCCCCCACAGTATAATATGCTCCCCACAATCGTCCCCAGTATAATGCTCTACAATGGCTCCACAGAGTATAATATGCTCCCGAGAAGCCCCACACAATATAATAAACTCTACAGTGGCCCCACAAAGTATAACAGGCTCCCCACACTGCCCCTTCCCCCCCAGTATAAAGCTCCACAGTGGCCCATAGTATAATATGCTCCCCAGAGGGCCTCCTAGTATAATGCTCCTTAGTTCCCCCCCGAATAATGCCCCACAGTGGTGCCACGCAATATAATATGCTATGCAGATGCCCCCCCCAGAATAATGCTCCATAGCAACCCCACACAGTATAACATGCTCCAGAATGGCATCCACACAGTATAATATACTGCCCAGAGAGGTTCCCCCAGTATAATGCGCCAGTGGCCCAAAACAGTATAATATGCTCTCCAGAGGGCCCCCTCCCCAGTACAATGCTCCACAGGGGGTCCACACAGTATAATATGCTATCCAGAGGGACCCCCCAGTATAATGCTCCACAGGGGCCCCACACCGTATAATATGTGCTCCAGAGGGCCCCCTCCTTAGTATAATGCTCCACAAGGGCCCCACACAGTATAATATGCTATCCAGAGGGCCCCCTCCACAGTATAATGCTCCACAGGGGCCCCTCACAGTATAACATGCTATCCAGAGGGCCCCCTCCCCAGTATAATGCTCCACAGGGGCCCCCCACAGTATAATATGCTATCCAGAGGGGGCACCCCAGTATATTGATCCACAGTGGCCCTACAGACTCCCATATTGTTAGTATTATATGATACTCTGGGGTCTCTTCAGACCCCAGAGTATAATTATCGAAGGCCCGGGGGAGGTAAGGGAAAATAACAAACAGTTATACTTACCTTGCCTTACCTCTGCTGGGCCTCCTCGCGCTGCTCTGCTATCCCTGCCAGCGGCAGGCTTCCTCTTCTTTGCGGCTGACATCACGCGTTGTGGACTTCTCCGCTGAAGCCTGTGATTGGGCCTCAGCGGTTACATGAGCACGCCCCATGTGACCGCTGAGGCCAGGGCTCAGCGGTGATGTCCGGAACACCAGAAGATGACGTCGGACGACAAGGACAGGTGAGTAAAAATGTTTGTTATTTTTACTTACCTCGGGAAGGGGTCCTGCGGCACATGACGCTGGGTCCCTTTCTGTTATCAACATGGCCGGTCCTGACTCTGGGATACGGAGTCATCAGGCTTCGGATCCCTGGGGCCCCTTTGGGGTCGGGGCCCTGGGCAATTGCCCAGTTTGCCCCCCCTAACGCCGGCCCTGCTTACAGGCTCTGCAAACATGACATGGTGTCGAGATACCAAACATCTGAATCTGTGCTCCAAAAGCCACATAGCGCTCCTTCCATTCTGTGCCCAGTTGTGTGCCCAAACTGCAGTTTATGCCCACATGTATGACACAGGTGTACCCAGGGTAAAATACGTAATGTCATATGTGGGTATAAACTGCTGTTTGGGCACAAAAGGGAAGGAGCACTATTTGGTTTTTGGAGGCCATGACACTTTTGCAGAGCTGAAACGCCAGTAAAGTGGAATCCCCTGACATATGACCCCATTTTGGAAACTACACCCCTGAAGGAATTTATCCAGGGGTACAGTGAACATTTTTAACCCCAAAGTGTTACATTAATTAACTTTCCAGAGTTGAATACGCAGTTGATGGTGATAGGAGAAAATGACAATTTTTCCAGGAATAGGTCATTTCAGTACGTAAAATGTTGTGCCTGGCTTGTATCAGAGACTAATGCTCCTAAAGTTGTTGTGCCTGGGATTCCCGCTTAACAGTTTTTGGAGTGTGTGTCTCTGCTGACATAAGCTGGGCACAACATATTGGGCACTGAAATGGCGAATTTCTGGAAAGATTATATTTTTAACTTTTCATTATCAGCAGTGCATTCATTTCCGGAAATTAAAAGAACGCAACACTTAAGGGTTAATAATGCTCGCTACACCACTTGATAAATCCCTTGAAGGGTGTAGTTTCCAAAATGGGGTGACATGTCTGCAGATTCCACTTTACTGGCAATTCATGGGCTCTGCAAAAGTGACATGGTGTCCAAAAACAAAACTGTGCTCCAAAAACCAAAATAGTGCCCGGCTGTTCCCAAACAGCAGTTTATACCCACATATGACATTAAGTACGTTATCCTGGGTACAGCAGTGTCATACATGTGGGCATAAACTGCCATTTGGCACACAGCAGGGTGCAGATGTGAAGGAGCGCTATGTGCTTTTGGATTGCATATTTAGATTGTTGGTTTTTGGACGCCATGTCACATTTGCAGGGACCCTAAAATTGCCCCTACAAAATGGGGTCACTTTTGGGTTATTCCAGTTTACTGGTACCTCTAGGGCTCTGCAAAAACAACATGGCATCCAGAAAGTCCCTCTAAATCTATACTCCAAAAGCTAAAAAAAACACAGTGCTCCGTCCCTTCTGAGTCCTGCTGTGTGCCCAAGCAGCAGTTTACACCCACATATATAATTTTTTTGTCTTCGGGATAGCCCACTTAATAGTTTTAGTAGTGCATTTCTCTGATGCCACAAAGTGGCTGCAACGTATTCTGCACTGAAATTGGATATTTCTTCAAAAACTTCAATTTTCACTTTGTACATTTATTTTTGGGAAGCATTTTTAGGCTCAAAATGATAATACCCCTTGATACATTCCTTGAGGGGTGTAGTTTCTAAAATGGGGTCACTTTGAGAGGTTTCCATTTTATTGGTACTTTAGGGGCTCTGCAACATGCGACATGGCACCCGAAAACTATTCCAGCAAAATCTGCCCTCCAAAAGCTAAATAGCGCTCTTTCCATTCTGAGCCCCACCATGTACCCAAACAGCAGATTACAACCATATATGGGGTATTTCTGTGTTCAGGAGAAATTGTTTAACAAACTGTGGGGTCCTTTTTCTCCTTTAACCACTTGTGAAAAAAAAAACTTTGAGGATAAAGTGACGTTTTAGTAATTTTTCATTTATACATCCCAATGTTAGTAAAATCTGTGAAACAGCTGTGGGGTCAAAATGCTCACTATACCCCTTAATGAATTCTGTGAGGGGTGTAGTTTCCAAAATGGGATCACTTTTAGGGGGTTTCCATTGTTTTGGTACTCTAGGGGCTTTGCAAATGAAACATGGCACCTGAAAACTATTCCAGCAAAATCTGCTTTTTAAATGTCCAGTATCGCTATTTCCCTTCCGTGCGCTGCCATGTATTTCTGTGCTCTGGAGAAATTGCATAACAAACTGTGAGATGTATTTTTTCCTTTAACCCTTTGTGAATGTGTTAATTTTAGGGCTAAATGAAGGGATTATTGAAAAAAAATGAAACATCTAAATTTCACCTCGATATCGTTTTAATTCTTGTGAAATGCTTAATGGGGTTAAAAAACGTCTCAAATGCTGTTTTGAATTATTTCAGGGGTGCAGTTTTGAAAATGGGGTGATTTATGGGGGTTTCTAATATATAGGTCTTTATAATCACCTTCAGAACTGAAGTGGTCCCTAAAAAATTAGTTAAAAATTTAGGGAAATTTTCTTGTAAATCTGGAAAATCGCTGTTACACTTCTAAACCTTCTAACATCCAAAATAAATTAAAGGACAATTAAAAGATTATGCCACTATAAAGCAGAGATATGGTAGATAATATTTATTAATGTATTTGGGTGGTATGACTAGCAGAGCATTTCACATTTAGAAAATTGCAATTTTTTTTCAAAATTTCCATCAAATATCCTATTTTTTTTTATAAATAAATTCAAAAATATTGATTAGTGTTTACCACTAACAAAGTACAATGTGCCACGAGAAAACATTCTCAAAATCACTTGTGTAAGTTAAAGCGTCTCAAATTTCTTGCCATATAAAGTGACACATGTCAGTTTTGAAAAACGAGGGCTGGGTCCTGAAGGGGTTAAAGTCAAACACCTGTGATTTACAACTTCTCCAGTAGAAGTGATAAGTGCATGCTGACTGTATTGTCCAGGAGTTACACTGTGATAAGGGAAGCTTTTAGGACTTTTATCATCACTTTTATCTACAAAATTTAACTCTTTATAGTGATGATAGTAAAGTGAAAGTGCCTTCCCATTCACATTGTTCTAGCAGAACTTGCTCCCCTGCCACCCCCTCCCATCACCTAATTCCTGGATGTTTGCTCTGTTTTAGCAGAGAGCCTATCTAGAGATAACACAAGCAGTTTACAGCCCTCTACTAAACTAAATTACTGGTTAATTTACACATGGACCAGAGGTCCAGAAAATAAGCCATGCTGAATATAAAACCATATAAAACCTAATTTTTTGTTGAAAAACTATATAAATGTGTTGCCCCTGTGCTCAGAAGAACTAGTAAAGCAAATTTTAAAATGTTTATGTGCAATAGTATACAGTGCTGGCCAAAAGTATTGGCACCCCTGCAATTCTGTCAGATAATACTCAGTTTCTTCCAGAAAATGATTGCAATCACAAATGCTTTGGTAATAATATCTTCATTTATTTTGCTTGCAATGAAAAAACACAAAAGAGAATGAAAAAAAAAAAGTCAAATCATTGATCATTTTACACAAAATTCCAAAAATGGGCCGGACAAAAGTATTGGCACCCTCAGCCTAATACTTGGTAGCACAACCTTTAGACAAAATAACTGCGAACAACTGCTTCCGGTAACCATCAATGAGTTTCTTACAATGCTCTGCTGGAATTTTAGACCATTCTTCTTTGGCAAATTTCTCCAGGTCCCTGAGATTTGAAGGGTGCCTTCTCCAAACTGCCATTTTGAGATCTCTCCCCAGGTGTTCTATGGGATTCAGGTCTGGACTCATTGCTGGCCACTTTAGAAGTCTCCAGTGCTTTCTCTCAAACCATTTTCTAGTGCTTTTTGAAGTGTGTTTTGGGTCATTGTCCTGCTGGAAGACCCATGACCTCTGAGGGAGACCCAGCTTTCTCACACTGGGCCCTACATTATGCTGCAAAATTTGTTGGTAGTCTTCAGACTTCATAATGCCATGCATACGGTCAAGCAGTCCAGTGCCAGAGGCAGCAAAGCAACCCCAAAACATCAGGGAACCTCCGCCATGTTTGACTGTAGGGACCGTGTTCTTTTCTTTGAAGGCCTCTTTTTTTTTCCTGTAAACTCTATGTTGATGCCTTTTCCCAAAAAGCTCTACTTTTGTCTCATCTGACCAGAGAACATTCTTCCAAAAAGTTTTTGGCTTTCTCAGGTAAGTTTTGGCAAACTCCAGCCTGGCTTTTTTATGTCTCTGGGTCAGAAGTGGGGTCTTCCTGGGTATCCTACCATAGAGTCCCTTTTCATTCAGACGCCGACGGATAGTACGGGTTGACACTGTTGTACCCTCGGACTGCAGGGCAGCTAGAACTTGTTTGGATGTTAGTCGAGGTTCTTTAGCCACCATCCGCACAATCTTTTGTTGAAATCTCTCGTCAATTTTTCTTTTCCGTCCACATCTAGGGAGGTTAGCCACAGTGCCATGGTGACACTGCGCACGGTAGACACAGGAACATTCAGGTCTTTGGAGATGGACTTGTAGCCTTGAGATTGCTCATGCTTCCTCACAATTTTGCTTCTCAAGTCCTCAGACAGTTCTTTGGTCTTCTTTCTTTTCTCCATGCTCAATGTGGTACACACAAGGACACAGGACAGAGGTTGAGTCAACTTTAATCCATTTCAACTGGCTGCAAGTGTGATTTAGTTATTGCCACCACCTGTTATGTGCCACAGGTAAGTAACAGGTGCTGTTAATTACACAAATTAGAGAAGCATCACCTGATTTTTCAAAGGGTGCCAATACTTTTGTCCACCCCCCTTTTTTATGTTTGGTGTGGAATTATATCCAATTTGGCTTTTTGACAATTCTTTTTGTGGTTTTCCATTGAAGACAAATTAAATGAAAATATTATTACCAAAGCATTTGTGATTGCAATCATTTTCTGGAAGAAATTGAGTATTATCTGACAGAATTGCAGGGGTGCCAATACTTTTGGCCAGCACTGTATATAAAAACAATTTTGTTTTAGGTAAAAGAAGCAAAATTGATATTTTTTTCACACTTTATACCATTCTTCTACTTCTAGCGAAAAAAAATGTTCAACTTATTTAACAAATAATGATACTTAATTTAAGCCTTATGTGTCCTGAAAAAAACATGATAAAAGTAGTTGGGATATGCAAAGCCATTAAAAAGATGCTGTGTAAAGCAATGCATACCAAAGTACTAAATTTGGCCTGAGCATTGGGGCATCAATGAAGCTTGGTCCTGAAAGGGTTAAGTAATGTTTCAGTTTTTTTGCACGGGTTGGTTCGGACATAGTGATGCCACGTATGTATTGTTTTTATTATTTTTTATGATTTTTTTATTTATATAATTCATTTTATATAGGAAAGGTGAATTTTGGGGCCTTCATTTATTAATTTTATTAACACAAACACATTATATTGTTTTTAACCTTTTTTTTTTTTTATTTTTATTTTTTTTTATTTTCTCACTAGGGAACCTGAATCAGCAATGTTCTGATCGCTGGTTCAGTACTATACACATGCAATACACATGTATTGCAGTGTATAGAAGAACTAAATCACAGAGTGGAATATTATTCGGGATTAAAATATGTCACTGAAGTTAAAACTTAACGTTTATTCATGAATTATAAAACATGGAGCTCCAAATGGTCATAACAAAACAAAAAACGAACAAGTAACATGGTTAACAGGGCCCCATGTTCACTCACTGTCAATATAAGTACATTGGTGGATAAAACAGACGCTAGTGGAACCCCAAGTGGGTTAGGCGTTACCACTGATGCAAGTCTGTGTATCCACTATATACAATGTTCTCCCCTAATGGATGATAACAAATAGGTATAATCAGGGTCGAACTGGTCCATCGGGGAACGGGTGAATCCCCCGGTGGGCCCCGAATATTAGTCCTTATTTTGCTAATGCAGATGCATTGGTCAGGGGCCCAATGGGGAAGGTCAGGGGCTGGGCCCCTCACCATCCCGATCAGGCCCCTGTCCAATGCATTTGCATTGGCAAAATGAGGACTAATAACATGCTGTAGCTCCCAACCGTCCCGGATTCGGCGGGACAGTCTGGGTCCTGTCCCGCGGTCCCGGTCGGCAGGAGGTATGTCCCGAATTCAACTCATCTGCATCCAGAGTGGATGCAGATAAGTTGAATACAACGATGAAGCAGGAGCGGACAGCCTCTGCTTCATCACTGTACTCCTGTATGCACCGGCCGTAGATGGTGTAGGCGCGATGTGATGACGTCACTCACATCGCGCCTGTAGCTCCCTCAACAGTGCGAAGAGACAGACCTCAGACAGAGCAGCAGGGATGCGAGGAGAGGTAAGTATCAGTGTTTTATTATGTTAAACTGTGGGGGCAGAGTCGGAGGGCGGGCATTAAATTGGTGGCAGATGAAGGGGGACATTAAACTGGTGGCAGATGGAAGGGGCATTAAACTGGGGCAGATGAAGGGGGGCATTAAACTGGGGGCAGTTGGAGGGGGCCAGATAGAGCATGACATTAAATTGGGGGCAAGTTGGAAGGGGGCATTAAACTATGGGGGTAGCTGGAGTGGGACATTAAACCGTGGGGGAACATGTTTGCCTCTAGTTGCCCCAAGTTTAATGTCACCCTCCAGTTAACCCCACAGTTTAATACCCCCCTCTAGTTGCCCTCAGTTTAATGTCCCCCTCTAGTTTCCCCCAGTTTAATGTCTCCCTCCAGTAGCCCTCAGTTTAATGTCCCCATCCAACTACCCCCACGGTTTAATGTCATCCTCCAGATGCCTCAATTTAATGTCCTCTTCTAGGTTCCCCCAGTTTAAACTGGGGCACCAGGAGAGGGACTTCATACTGTGGGGTAATTGGAGATGAACATTATAATGTGGGGGCATATAATGGGTGACTGTAGGGGGGCACATAGAAAAATGGATCAGAGTGGAAGGAGTCAACGTAGAAGTGTGTGGAGCTAAATTTGTTATGGCGCGCCGCACATACTCTCCCTCTTTCTGTCCTTTGAAAGTTGGGAGGTATGCTAATAGTGGTCAGGGGCCGGATTGGTAACCTCGGGGGCCCCAGGCTCGGGGGCTCCTGGCAACTGCTGAAGACGTCAGCGTCCTGACCCAGGGCGCGATGACATCACTACATTGCGTCTCCTGAGCCGAGACGCTGATGGTGCGTGAAGCGGGTTGTGAATAAGTGACGGTGGCAAGTCAGGTGCATCAGGGGATTGAAGGCAGGTATGTATTTTTTATTTATTTTTTTGGCTGGGGAGTAAGGGGGGGTGCCTTAATATTAGGGGGCAATAACAATATAAAGGGTTCATTGGGGCAGGCAGTGGTATTAAAAACAGCTCATTAAGGGGAATTATTAATACAAGGGAGGCAGCATTTATGTAAAGGGATATTAATTTATGGGGTATCGGGATATATTAATTTACGGTGAGCATTATTGCTTTAAAGGGGTTGTCCAGGAATTTCAGAAGTCAGGGAGGAGACAGTGAAACATGAAACATAAAAAAAATAAAAATAAAACACATACCTGTCCCAAGTGTCTGCCACCACTGACTGGTCCAGCGCAAACCGAGGCTTTGCCGTTGGAAGCCCCTTTGCCACACATGACTGCTGAGGCCAATCAGTGACCACAGGAAAGGAACTGATGATGTAACTTACATACGTCACCGGTTCCTTTCTTGTGGCCGTTGATTGGCATCAGCAGACTGCGCAGGGAGAGCGCACTCTTAATTTAAAGGTTTAAACTTTTAATGCAGACAGCAGGGGAGGGTTATAATGCATCTTCCCCTCCTTACTGGCGCTGGGTTGGCTGTCACCTTGTATGTATACAGAGCAGCTGCAGCAGTGATGTCAACAAGACCATGGGCAGCCAAACACTGTATACTGCTGTACTGCTGAGCACAGGGATTGACTGTAGTGAACCCATTAATTTGACATCACTGCTGCAGCCGCTCCGTATACAGAGCAGTGAAGGTGACAGGCGGCCCAGCACAGGAACAGAGGGGAGTATACAAGTAAGTGCATTTTTATTTCATAACTCTCCCTTGATGCATACATTAAAATGTCTGATCCTGGACAACAGCATACAGGCGGTATTATTAACTGAAGTGGCAGACAGCAGCATTCATTTAAAGATACATACAGGGGTATTATTCATTTATAGGGGATTTTTATATTATATATTTTATAATTGGGAGTAGCAGCAGGATGGGGGCTTTGTGAAGATGAGGACAATATGAGACAAGTGCCTGGAAAGTGAAGAGCCAAAGATGTCTGTACTGCAAACTTTACAGAGACAAGTCACAGCTAGAAGTAGTTCGTCATGGCGGCCCAGAGGGAAGAGACAGGAAATGTGAACGATTAGTCAGAGACATCACCTGTAAGTCATTAATAATAATAATAATAATAGTCCTTTAATAGTCCCACAATGGGGAAATTCAGTGTGTTACAGCAGCAAAGATAAGCAGATACAAATACAAATACAACATGTACAGGAATGTTCCAAGGTGAGAGGCATTACATTGATAGTAGACAGACAGATAGGAAGTAGCAGAGGGGTGGGGGATTTAACAGGCAGAAAGATATTTCAGTTCTCTGTGTGTATTGATCTCCGCATAGGTCGGTGTTGGTTGTACAGCCTAACCGCGGTGGGGAGGAAAGACTTCCGATAGCGCTCCTTCTCACACTTAGGGTGGAGCAGTCGGTCACTGACAGTACTGCCCAGCGCTATCACTGTCTCATGCATGGGATGGGACTTCTTCTTCCGCATGGAGCTCACCACGGACAGTATCCTTCTGTCACCCACCACCTGCACTGGGTCCAGTGGGCTCCCCAGGACAGAGCTGGCCCTTCTAATCAGTTTGTCAAGTTTATTTCTGTCCCTGGTTGATATATTGCTCCCCCAGCAGGCCACTCCAAAGAAGATGGCTGATGCCACTACCGAGTTGAAGAAAGTCCTAAGAAGTGCACCCCGGATTCCAAAAGCTCTCAGTTTCCTAAGCAGGTAGAGCCTGCTGTGGCCCTTCCTGTACAGGACCTCCATGTGATCTGCCCAGTCCAGCTTATTATTAAGGAGCAAACCCAGGTACTTATAGGTGGATGTCCACCTGGATGTCCACTGGTTTAGGAGGACATCTGCATTTACGGAAGTCCACCACCATCTCCTTGGTCTTCCCCGGGTTAATCTTCAGGTGGTTCCGCTGGCACCAGTCCACAAAATCCCGGTTCAGTTCTCTGTACTTCCTGTCATCATCGTCTGTTATGAGACCTAATATTGCAGAGTCGTCAGAATACTTCTGTAGGTAGCAGCTAGATGAGTTGCACCTAAAATCTGCAGTGTACAGTGTGAAGAGGAAAGGTGTGAGAACCGTACCCTGGGGTGCCCCCCGTATTACAGATCACGGTATCTGACACACAGTCTCGGGCTCTCACGTATTGAGGTCGATTTGTGAGGTAGTCTAGGATCCAGTTGGAGAGGTGATGGTCCACTCCAGCAAGGCCCAGCTTGTCCCTCAGTATCCCCGGCTGTATGGTGTTAAAAGCACTGGAGAAATCAAAGAACATTATTCTCACCGTGTTCCCTGGTTTCTCCAGGTGAGACAGAGACCTGTGCAGAAGGTGGATGATGGCATCATCTACTCCAATGCCCGGCCGATAAGCAAACTGGAGAGGGTCCATAACGGGGCTCACTAGAGGGCGGAAATGTGTGAGAACCAATCTCTCTAAGATCTTCATCAAGTGGGATGTCATTGCTACAGGTCTCTAGTTGTTGAGGTCCATAGGATGAGGTTTCTTTGGAACTGGTACCACACAAAAAGATTTCCATAATTCAGGGACTATTTCCTGCCTCAGGCTCATATTAAACATATATGTAATTATACCACACAGCTGGTCCCCACAAGTCTTAATTAGCCTTGCACTGATGACATCTGGCCCTGCGGCTTTCCTCGCCTTGATCTTTTCCATCTCCTTCCTCAACTGGGCCCGTGTGAAGGTCAGACTGTGGTCAGTTAAAGACAGATTTCTGGATTTTCTGATCTATTGGGAAGTAGCCACATGGGGTGTAGTCATTGTGGTGGGGAGAACTGAAGGACATGTTGGGGTGGGAGGAGCTGGTGTGTGGTCAAATCTGTTGAAGAATAGGTTTAGTTCATTAAGCCAATTAACATCTGCCTCAATCTTGCAGACAGACTGTTTATGACCCGAAATTGACTTAAGCCCCTCCCAGACCCCCCTTATGTCTTTTCTTTCCATTTGCTTTTCCATTTTTTCCTTATAACTGGCTTTTCCCTGCCTGATTTGATGCCTCAGCTCCTTTTGTACTTCCCTCAGCCCCTCCTTATCTCTTGTCCTGAATGCCATCTTTTTTCTCCTTAAGTAGTGTTTTTATATCAGAGTTAATCCATGGTTTGCTGTTGGAAAAGCACCTCACCACTTTTGTGGGTACTGTGTTGTCCACACAAAAATTTATGTAGTCCGTTATGCAGTGTGTGAGTCCTCCTATATCTTCTCCATAAGAATCCTGCAGAACTTCCCATGCGGTTGTGTCAAAACAATCCCTCAGAGCCTCATCACTCTCCTCGGACCATATCCTCACTGTGCAGGTGACAGCTGGTTCTCTACGTACAAGTGGCTTGTACACAAGTCGGAGATGCACTAGGTTGTGATCCGATCTTCCAAGGGGCGGTAGGGCTGATGAGTTATATGCCTCCCTCGCGTTGGCAAAGAACAAGTCCAGTGTTTTGTTGTCTCTTGTGTGGCAGGTTACATACTATGTGAAACTGGGCAGTGTGGATGATGGAGAGACATGGTTTAAGTCACCAGACACAAGAAGGAGGGCCTGGGGGTGTTGTGACTGCAGCTGGCTCACCGTGGCTTGTAGGACCTCGCAGGCAGCATCAGCTTTCGCAGAGGGGGGGACATATGCAGCTATCATGATGACATGTGATAGTTCCCTTGGTAGATAGAAAGGTCTCATGCTCACAGCTAATAGTTCAATGTCCTTATAGCAAGTTTGCTCCTTAATCACAATGTGCCTAGGATTACACCATCTTTCATTCACAAACATTTCCAGCCCTCCTCCTTTCCTCTTACCACTCTCCCTTGTCCTGTCTGCCCAAAGGAGTTTAAAACCATCCAAGGAGACCAGAGGGTCAGGAGTAACTTCAGTGAGCCAAGTCTCTGTAAGTAGCATCATGCTGCACGCCCGAAACTCCTGATGATGCCTGGTGAGCGCTGTTAGTTCGTCCATCTTGTTTGCAAGAGATTTCACATTGCCCATAATGATGGAGGGAAGAGCTGGTCTGAAACGTCTCTTTTTAATCCTCTGCTGAACTCCAACTCTACACCCCCTCCCCCTCCTTTTCCTTCTCCAGAGCTCCTGGGGGATGTCTGGGCAAATGGTATGCAGCCCTGCTGTGACTCTAAGCTGCAGAAGTTTCTCTCTGGAGTAGACAAAAGAATTGTCTGCAGACACAATAGTTCCCATTTGAAGCTGAACAAAACAAATAAAACAAAAAAGTATCACAAAGGTCCAATTCCAAGTCTTTGTGTGTTTCTTCATAGTGCAAAATCCCTTAAGTACAGTGATAAAAAACAGGACAAAGAAAGAAAAATAAGAGAAAGACTCAGAGCTGCTGAAACAGGCTCCCACTCCAGCGGCGCCATCTTGGAAAAAAAAAAAACTACTACTGTATTATACTACTACTGTATAGTGATAATATTGGTATAACTTGGGTTGGGGGTCCATTTGGACATGTTTGCGCCCCCTGTGCCGAACCCCTAGCTACGCCTCTGGTTGGAACCAATCCAATTGCAGCTAGTTGCTGCAAGCGTTACTGACGTACTGACGCTGTGCACGGCGGCGGGTTTATGCATAGGAGCCCAGACCAGCAGTATGAAAGGTAAGTACAACTTAACCACGCAAACAAATAACAACATTTCCCCCTTTTTTTCCCCCAAATCTTTCAATTTCACTGATAACTACAACTCCCAGCAGCTCCAGATGCTCTGGGTCTGTTGAGAGTTGGGTCTGAGCATAGGCCATAAAAAAGATTAACCCTGAACAACCCCTTTAATATGCCCCACACAGTTTAATGTCCCCCACACAGGATGTTAGCCCCCATCACTGCTCCCACACAATATAATGGTCCCATCACTGTTCTCCATACAGTATGGGGGACCAGTGAAGAGGCCACTATATGGGGGGGACCAGTGAAATAGCCATAGAAAAATTTGGCCCAGACAACCCCTTAATAGAGGTTGTCCATAAATTGGAGCGACCGCTGTGGCAGCCACCAGGGAGGTGTTTAAAAAAAAATTAAAAAAAAAAAGCATAGTCATCTGTCCCCAGCACCCTGTTGTCCCCTGCCTGTGTCTGTTCGGTCTCATGCGGGTGCCTCATTTCTGGAAATCCTGTACCTAACTGGTCTTAGTGGTCAAATGAGGTGCAGGACTCCCAGCAAGGAGCACAAGACTGAATGGACACTGGCAGCGGACAATGGAGCACAAGAGACAGGTGAGTATGCTTTTTTATTTATTTATTTTACACCTCCTGCATGGCACATGGGTTTCTCCAATTCCTGGACAACCTCTTTAAAGGATTTATCCATCTTTCTAATATTGATGGCCTGTCCTTAGAATAGGCCATCAATATTACATCTGTGATGATGTAGGACTTCTGCAGATCAGCTTTTCCAGGACAAAGCGGCTACAGGTAATTGTAACAATTCTAGGAGCCACGCTGTTCACTTGCCATACAGGGTGTAGCAGTGGGTTTAGATAGTGCAGTGGTGCACATCGTATGGCGGGTGAGCAGCATGGCTCCCAATATGTTATTACCTTTAGCCGCCCTGACTCGGTACCACTGATCTGCAGGGGTCCTGATGGTGGGCCCCTAGAAACAATTCTATTGGTGGGCCCTAGACATCCCAGTCAGACACTGTGTATAATAACTTGTCTCGGTATCCTTCTCCTCAACACGTTTCGCCGCTGAGGCTCATCTGGAGGAGACTCAAAGTATAAACTAGGGGGAGTCCACCTGGGTTTGGAATCAGTACTGGCCGCACACCTGGCAGTAAGCCCCAGAATGATGTGCAATCCTCCAGTGGACTAAATGGACATAAGGGTGTATTCTATTAGCCTGGCCTCTAGAAGCATGATGTGTGGGTTTCTTAATACTAGATAGCTGAGGTGGCTGAGTCTATATACCCAAGTGGGTTTCTTAATACTAAGTAGTTGAGATGGCTGAGTCTGTATACCCAAATCAGTTGATTAAACTCCAGTTTGAAAGGAGCCAATCAAGCAGTGCATACACCATTGCTACAAGTTGGAGAACTGTAAGGGCATTACATATCTAATACTGAACCTCCGAGGTTTCGGAAGGGTGACAATGAACCTGAGACAAACAGCTGATCAGTATACCGATCAGTCCAGTTGTGGTCTCGGTCGGGAATCAGACCCTCTCAGCCCCACCAGAGCAGCCAAACACACTACATAAATGCAGGTAGCGAGGAACCACAATACACCCTAATAGTTCAGTCAAAACTGCAGTTCCCAGTGCCCTGAAGGTGGGCACTGGTACTTCATATCAGCAGTATTAGGTTGTATTGTGGCTCCTTGCTATCTGCATTTATGTAGTGTGTTTGGTTGCTCTGGTGGGGCTGAGAGGGTCTGATTGAAGAACAGAAACCTGAACGCTAGTTTGAACCTAGCATGACACCCGCTTCAGCAGTCACCCACTCAGGCTGTCCTCTAGACCTAGGTGGCCACGCCATACTATTACGTATGTGTCGTCTAGGGGTTAAAGAAGTTACATATTGTATCAATTGGAATACAGCCCTCCAGAACCCATGGGCTAGGGAATACTCCCACCACACATGAGTATATGTACCCGTCTGGCCGCATTCTCTCCAGCAGTTGAGTGAAAGAAAGGGTTCATACTTGGGTATTTTGAATGGAGTTCTATACCATTGTTAGAGGACTTTGTTAGCATTCTCCCACTGTGTAGAACTTTTAGTAATATTAGGAACCCAATGAACACCCATAATCCAGTCCCGTAGGGGAGACACATATTGAAATCTTTCTCCCATTTCAGAATATGACCTAGTTTAGGCTCTGGGGCATAACGAATCAAGGTGTTGTAAAATACTGAGTGTTGTGGCAATCCCCAGTGTCACCACTAGGGGGCAGTCAGATCATGTGTAGCCAGTCAATGACGTGGTGACGATGGAATAACAGAGATCACCGAAAAAATTGGTGCTCAGAAAAATTCCCAATGATGGGTGGGTCAAGATCTTTATTTATATGGTTACAACAGGGCGTAATTTCACAATATCAGAGTATCATTGGTTATCAAACTTTCAGATTCTTATTCTAAATGGTTACAATTCAATCCACACTTTACATAACTCATAATGGCTTGTTTTATTCTAAGATAAAGCTTCTAACTTCATATTGGCAAGCGTCCATCACCACCTCGTAGTGGTTTATGCTGTCATGATCCTTTCCAATCGCTATCTTCAGACTAGGTATTGCGCACTTAGAAATTTCAAACACATTAATAATCCTTACTTATTAACTTAACTCATATTAAGGGGAATTTCCTTCACATTTTCCCTCCTTTTTTTACATTTCTGAATGTGCCATGGATGAAGACTGGCCATCAGCAAACTTGGTTTTCTGCTGGAGTTCCTTACTATTTTTGTATTTCCTACTTATCTACCCTTAGATTTATCTATATTAGCTGTGAAATGCTAATAGGAAATAACTGGAAATCATATAAGGTCTAAGGATGTTCCAAACCTATAGGTACTGTGGGGAACCGCTCAGGTAGATGCTTGGTAGCAGTGCAGGAAACAGGGACACAGAGACTGGATCACACTCAAGTTTGGAGTTTATTCACTTGGTGCATAAACAGTTTGCCTTTACAAAGACATGAACAGAAAACAACAACAAAAAACCCTTCTCGGCTGAGAAATAACTAACACAGAAACGGTCCCTTTCTGTACAGGAGCCTGGCTGCCAGACTCTCGCTGGTTACTACAAACGGGTGGCACAGAATTACCTTCATGCAGGTTCAAGATACACAGGACAACTTCCTCCATGTAGTGCCACCCCTCCTAGTTCTGACACTCAGCCTATATCAGGCCTTACTTAGTCAGCTGACCTCCCTGCTGTGGGCTTCTACCATACACCCTTTAACTGCCTGGCTGGAACATACCTGTTCTCCCAAACCGCACCCTTCACTTTCTCACAGTATTTATAGAAATCTTTATTAGAAATATAATATTATTAGCTAGTTAGCTCCTGAAATGATAGAAGGGAGTGTTCATGAAAAAAGTTACGAATTCAGGTATTCGAGCAATCCAGCTACATACAGTCATATGAAAAAGTTTGGGCACCCCTATTAATCTTAATCATTTTTAGTTCTAAATATTTGGGTGTTTGCAACAGCCATTTCAATTTGATATATCTAATAACTGATGGACACAGTAATATTTCAGGATTGAAATGAGGTTTATTGTACTAACAGAAAATGTGCAATATGCATTAAACCAAAATTTGACCGCTGCAAAAGTATGGGCACCTCAACAGAAAAGTGATATTAATATTTAGTAGATCCTCCTTTTGCAAAAATAACAGCCTCTAGTCGCTTCCTGTAGCTTTTAATCAGTTCCTGGATCCTGGATGAAGGTATTTTTGACCATTCCTCTTTACAAAACAATCCCAGTTCAGTTAAGTTTGATGGTCACCGAGCATGGACAGCCCGCTTCAAATTATCCCACAGATGTTCAATGATATTCAGGTCTGGGGACTGGGATGGCCATTCCAGAACATTGTAATTGTTCCTCTGCATGAATGCCTGAGTAGATTTGGATCATTGTCTTGCTGAAATATCCATCCCCGGCGTAACTTCAAATTCGTCACTGATTCTTGTACATTATTCTCAAGAATCTGCTGATACTGAGTTGAATCCATGCGACCCTCAACGTTAACAAGATTCCCGGTGCCGGCATTGGCCACACAGCCCCAAAGCATGATGGAACCTCCACCAAATTTTATAGTGGGTAGCAAGTGTTTTTCTTGGAATGCTGTGTTTTTTGGACGCCATGCATAACGCCTTTTTGTATGACCAAACAACTCAATCTTTGTTTCATCAGTCCACAGGACCTTCTTCCAAAATGAAGCTGGCTTGTCCAAATGTGCTTTTGCATACCTCAGGCGACTCTGTTTGTGGCGTGCTTTCAGAAACGGCTTCTTTCGCATCGCTCTCCCATACAGCTTCTCCTTGTGCAAAGTGTGCTGTATTGTTGACCGATGCACAGTGACACCATCTGCAGCAAGATGATGCTGCAACTCTTTGGAGGTGGTCTGTGGATTGTCCTTGACTGTTCTCACCATTCTTCTTCTCTGCCTTTCTGATATTTTTCTTGGCCTGCCACTTCTGGGCTTAACAAGAACTGTCCCTGTGGTCTTCCATTTCCTTACTATGTTCCTCACAGTGGAAACTGACAGGTTAAATCTCTGAGACAACTTTTTGTATCCTTCCCCTGAACAACTATGTTGAACAATCTTTGTTTTCAGATCATTTGAGAGTTGTTTTGAGGAGCCCATGATGCCACTCTTCAGAGGAGATTCAAATAGGAGAACAACTTGCAATTGGCCACCTTAAATACCTTTTCTCATGATTGGATACACCTGGCTATGAAGTTCAAAGCTCAGTGAGGTTACAAAACCAATTTTGTGCTTCATTAAGTCAGTAAAAAGTAGTTAGGAGTATTCAAATCAATAAAATGATAAGGGTACCCAAATTTTTGCACCGGTCAAATTTTGGTTTAATGCATATTGCACATTTTCTGTTAGTACAATAAACCTCATTTCAATCCTGAAATATTACTGTGTCCATCAGTTATTAGATATATCAAATTGAAATGGCTGTTGCAAACACCCAAATATTTACAACTAAAAATGATTAAGATTAATAGGGGTGCCCAAACTTTTTCATCTGACTGTATATCAAGTTGGGGTGAAAGTTAGGAGATATCTCAGTGGGATGGAAAATAAAGATTTAATACGCTCTTTCCCAGTAACTTTTCAAAAGATAAACCCATGCTTTCAAAGCTGTCATCATTGATTGTAATGAGTGATATAGTTTACCTGGCAGGAATGAATCCCAGAAGGGAAATTAGGGGGAGACTAGCTGCTTCTTTTGATATGTCCACCCAGCCTAGATCTGATTCCCCAGACTACCAATGGTTAAGTTGAGCAAGGACTGTCGATATATACTACTTCCGGACATCTGAAACCCCCAGGCCACCCTCAGATCGCGATCTAGACATTGCTGAGAATTTCTCCCTAGGTTTCTTCCCACTCTATTTATATCTGTTAAGGAAAGACTGTAATTTAGAAAAGTAAGATGTAAGCAAAGGAATGGTCACTGTGCAGAATGTACAGTATAAAGGAATACAGGAAGTGCCATCATCTTTACTACTGCTATATGACCAGCCCAGGAGAGCAGGGAGTTATCAAATCGGTTAAGTAAGCTAGAGATGTATGGGGATATAATGGTCTGAAAATAGAGCAGAGCTAAGATTAGTTGGGTCCACCCCTAAATACTGAAGGGATTTTCTTTGCCATTTAAACGGGAATTGGGTCTTAAGTGAATTTTGTACGTCTTAACACCAATATTACGAATTTGTGATTTGCTAGAGTTAACTCTATAGTAAGATACATTCTCTAATCTCTATAAAATGGATTGAATAGCCGGGAGTGATGAAATAGGATTTGTTATTGAGAGAATGACATCATCTGCGTAGAGACCAATTTTGTGGGATCAAGATCCCACCGTAATACCATTCATGGCAGGATCATTACGAATAGCAGGGATTCCATCACTTGGGTAAGATTTATTGGGAATAAGGGACACCCCTGACCAGTGCCATTGCCAATATAAAATAAATCATAGAGAAATCCAGATGAAAAGACTCAGAAGGGGCAGAATATAAGGCTAGTATAGCCAATTGGATATGCCCATGGAGACTAAATGCATCCAGGATACCAGAGAGGTAGCCCCAGTGGACCCTGTTGAATGGCTTTTCCTCATCCAGAGCAAGAGCAGAGAAGACATCCCCACTGTATTAGAATCATAAACCTATGGGTTACATCTGGGGCCTGACGTCCAGCCACAAATCCTACTTGGTGTGATCAAGCCAGCATGGAGAGAATGCAATAAAATCTATTAGCTAGTACCTTAGCATAAATTTTTACATCACCATTGAGGACGGAAATTAGAGGGGGTGGTCAGATCCTTCCCAGGCTTCTGTAGAGTAACAATCGTCGCCTCCAACATTTCACCCAGAAATTGGCCTTCTTCAGCTGTCTTTTTAAAGGAAGCTGCAAGATATGGAGACAAGATAGCAGAGAAATGTCTATAATAAGCACTGGAGAAGCCATCTGGATCCAGGGCCTTGTGTAGCTTTAAAGACGACATAGCAGTAATAATTTCTTCAATTTCAAAAGGGTCAGAAAGTGTATGCAACTGAGTTGATGAGACTTTGGGTAGCGAGATCGACAACAGAAAGTTCCTGATATTAGATTCCGAGGGTTGATGTGTGAAGGGGTCATTGCGTAAGTTATACAAAGCTTTGTAATAATCTCTAAATTGTTGGGAAATTAACCTAGGATCAATAATTTTATTCCTTTATGGTTCCAGCAGATACAGTATGCAGTGTGAGTCCTGGCATTCTTGTTTGACTTTTCTAGCTAAGTATGAGCCAACTTTGTTATTGTGGAGATAAGTCTGTAATTGAAGACACTTAAGGGTTCTGTCATGTTGGGATGCAAGGAGTGACTGCAAATTCAATATAAGAGCATGCAACTCAGTAGAGAGAGTGTGAGAAGGAGAAGTTTTATTTTTTTAATCTAAAGCAGCTATTTTACTCGTAAGGTTATTGAGGTCCCGTTCTTTCCTTTGTTTATGCTGCGTGTAGACCTTGATGAACACACCCCTCACACAGGCCTTATGTGCATTCCATAATATATGTGGGTTAGATACAGAGTTCGCATTGCAAAGGAAAAACTCTAAGTTCTGTCATAATGATGTCCTGATAATCAGGGTGATGGAGGATGGAATTATTCAATCTCCACTGAGATGGTGGTGGGAAGTTGAATTTTTCTCTGACTATGAATAGACCACATCCGACCTTGTGATATCTCCAATAGATGTGGCTTGTGTTTGGAGCAATGTAGGGCAGGACATCAAAAAAAGTCTAACCGAGAATAGGATCTGTGTGGAGGGGAAAGGAACGACTAGTCCCTTTCTGTCCCATGTTGACATCCACACATTGCGGAAAAATACGTGCAGCGGACACGTTGTGGTTTTGGAAATCGAAGTATGTCAATTATAACTACGGAAATGCCAGCGGTATCCCTATGAGTATAATGGATGCAGAAAGTCTTCAGAGGAAACCTTCAATGATACTCATGTAGGGTGTGGAGAGGGACAGAGGCAATTTTCTTTTCTTTTCTATAAACTATGTCTTGCTACATATAATTCTGATACTGTTGAAACTGTGGCCACAAAGTTAAGGAGGCATTGTGTAGCAGAAAGTCCCCACAGGAAACCTGCATTGCCGCCGTAGTTTTTCTCACAGAACTTTTTTGCTGTGGCCCGTTATGTAGGGCCTTAGCCTTAAGATGACATCAGAAAAGCAAAGGAAAAAGTTGCCCCATATAATGAGAAGGCCTTTTCTTTTTGAAATACAGGAGGCCATAAATATATGAGGGAAGTTTTTATGTGAAATTGTGCGTGATTTATCTGCGTGAAAGTGCATCTCTTGCACTAATATGACTTTGCATCTTAACTTTGTAGCCTATGTTTGTAAGAGCTGTTGAGGCTATTTTTGATACCATTGGACACGCATCTAGAGGGATACAGGCTCTTGCCAGGGTCTGGGCCAGGCAACCTAGTAAAGTTAACATGGGCAGATGCGCACATTAAAATACATCCAATCACAGCTATAAACATATACAGGGTAAAAATTAGCAACAACACCGATAGCTTGTATATCAGTTTGAAGGCCTTTGACTAGTGTCGTAACGGTATGATTGATAACATTTTGTAGCACAAGAAGCATTTCCGTACGGGTGTCCACTGTAATAGGATCATTGTTAGATGGGAAAGATGATACGGGTTCAAAACAGACTGAGAGGGCCACGATTTGAACAATGTTCTGTAGGGAGCAGCTCACACGGTGGGGGTCGGCAAAGACCAAGTTCAAACAGCCAGTGAGTTTTTAAAACTCCAATGGTCCTTTATTTAGGCGCTTCAGCACAAAATGACATTATATAAACAAAACAAAAAGCTTAAGCCTGTCTGGCTCTAAATAAACAGCATCATGCCCCTCACTAGCCTAGTGCAGGCAAATACATAACTGCAAACACCATATCAAAGTGTGCAAACCTCCACTCCAGGGGTGCTCTCTCTCCCAACCTGCCACTTGTCAGCCCTCCTTTTGCCAGGCTTCCTTCCTCAGTAATCACTCAAAGGAAGCCTCAGCTGAGAGCACCTGGGAGTAGGGGAAAACCCCGTAGTGGACCAGCGGTATGGACTGGAAGACTCCCACTACCAACCTGTCCTCCAGTCCACAAAATCCAGCCTATGTAACTTAAAGAAAATCCCTAGCAGACTACGTTCTGCTAAGGCAATCTTCCTGGATTTCCGTTACCACTTCTGGCTGAGGAAACCAGGGGAGATATACACCCCGTCCAGCACTTTACCATACACTTTACCACATATCCCCCCCCCTCTTCTCTAGACCAGAGGTCTGGGCACTTTTACTGAACATATAGTACACCCTGGACAATGCATCTGCATTTCCCTGTAATTTCCCCAGTCTATATTCCACCTTAAAACAGAGATTTTGTAAGGAGAGAAACCATCTGGTCACTCTTACATTTCTTTCCTTATTTTGTTTCATCCAGGTTAGAGGAGCATGGTCTGTCACTAACACAAATTCTCTACCCAACAGATAATACTTCAGGGACTCCAACGCCCACTTGATAGCCAGACACTCTCTTTCCACTATGGCATAATTTTCTCTGCTGGGGTCAGTTTTCTACTCAGGCACATCACTGGGTATTCTTCCCCATTTACCACCTGTGACAGGACTGCTCCCAACCAGAAACTGTTTTTTGAAATCCGTTGAAACAAGCACTGGTTGTTCACACAGGGCAATTTTTAGGCTCTGAAAAGCCTTTTCTGCCTCTGGGGTCCACTTCACAATTACTGACTTACCGCCTTTTGTTAAGTCCGTTAATGGTGATGCAACGGAGGCAAAATTGGGCACGAACCGACGGTAGTACCCAGTTATGCCAAGGAAGGCTTTGACCTGTTTTTTTGTTAACGGCCTAGGCCAGTTGTGTATCACCTCAATCTTATTGATCTGGGGTTTAACTAGGCCTTTACCAATAATGTAGCCCAGGTACTTTGCTTCCTCTAGTCCCACTGCACACTTCTCAGGGTTTATGGTTAGGCCCGCATCACTGACAGAGTCTAATACCGCTTGTACCTTACAGAGGTGACTTCTCCAGGTAAATGAAAAAATGACCACATCGTCCAGGTAAGCAGCAGCATGATCACGATGTGCTCTCAAGATCAGATCCATCAACCTCTGAAATGTAGCAGGGGCTCTATGTAAGCCAAACGGCATCACAACATACTGGAACAGGCCTTCTGGAGTAGAGAATGCCATCTTCTCTTTAGCCTCATCAGATAACGGTATTTGCCAATAACCTTTTGTAAGGTCAAGCGTGATATACCTTGCCCTCCCAAATTTCTCAATCAATTAATCTACTCTGGGCATGGGGTATGCATCAAACTTTGACACTTCATTTAGTTTTCTGAAGTCATTACAGAACCTCCATGTCCCATTGGGTTTTGGGATTAGTACAATGGGGCTTGACCATTCACTGTCAGACTCCTCAATAACTCCTAATTTAAGTATGCGCTTGACCTCAGAGGACACCGCCTCTCTTTGGGCTTCTGGTATCTGGTAAGGCTTCAGGTTCACTTTATTGTTAGGCTTAGTTTTAATATGGTGTTTTATGAGATGAGTACGGCCTGGTAAGTCAGAAAACTTGTGTTTTCTGTATTTTCTGTATTTTCCTGTAGGAACTCCCTTACCTCCTGCTTCTGGTGCACTGACAGTGCTTCATCTATCCCTACTGTGGGAATTGGCTGTATCTCCTCCTTAACCACACTCTGGGTGGCTACCAAAGACTCCCGATCTTTCCACGGCTTGATCAGGTTTATGTGGTAAACCTGGAAGGGTTTTCTACTGTCTGGTTGATGCACCTTGTAGTTCACCTCACTCACTCTTTCTACAATCTCATAGGGACCCGGCAACTTTGCCAGAAATTTACTTTCGACGGCAGGTACTAGAACCAGGACCCTGTCCCCAGGATTAAAGGCCCTCACCCTGGCAGACCTGTTATAAATTTTGCTCTGGGCCTCCTGAGCTCTTTGCAGATGCTCTTTGACAATAAGCATCACTGTTACTATTTGGTCCTGCATCTGGGCCATGTATTCAATAACATTTTTATATGGGGTAGCCTTGGTCTCCCAGGTTTCGTTGGCAATATCTAACAAACCCCTTGGATGCTGGCCATAAACTAACTCAAAGGGTGAAAACCCTGTAGACATTTGGGGTACCTCTCTGACAGAGAACAAGAGATAGGGTTACAAACAGTCCTAGTCCCTGCCATCCCTTTCCACAACCTTTTTTAGCATATGCTTCAGGGTTTTGTTAAATCTCTCCACTAATCCATCCATTTGAGGGTGGTACACTGATGGACGGATGTGCCTGATTTTAAACAATTTGCACAACTCTTTCATGACCTTTGACATAAAGGGTGTACCCTGGTCAATAAGGATTTCTTTAGGGATCCCTGTGCGAGAGAACATGTAAAACAACTCCTAAGCAATATTCTTGGATGCCATGTTTCTTAATGGTACTGCCTCCGGATACTGGGTGGCATAGTCCAATACAACCAGAATGTATTGCTGTCCCCTAGCAGACTTGACAATGGGCCCCCCCTAGGTCTATTGCAATTCTCTCAAATGGCACCTCGATAATGGGAAGTGGTACCAAAGGGCTACGGAAGTGTGATGTTGGGGCACTTATCTGGCATGTGGGACATGACTCACGGTACCTTCTCACTTCATATAGCCCAGGCCAAAAAAACCTTTGGAGGACCCTCTCTTGTGTTTTGCTAGTCCCCAAATGACCCCCAAACACATGGTTATGAGCTATGTCCAACACCATGTGTCGGTACAGTTTTGGCACCAGAACCTGTTCCACAATTTCACTGTTAATGTTGGTGACCTGGTACACCAGATCCCCATTCATGGCAAAACGTGGAAATTTCTGGTCAGCTTCTGGTTTCTGTGGTACACCATTTATTACCATAACATTGGCCCGTGCAGTACTCATAGTGGGGTCTCTCACTTGCTCACTTACTTGTCCCAAAGTTACCCCGAGACATTTCTAAATCTAACACCTGTTGACCAGGTAGGGAAGTTTCTTTTTCTTACCCGGCTAACACTTGCAAGGGAAAAAAGTCATCAATATGCATTTCAGGTAAACTCCTTTTTCCAGTTTTCCCCTCATTGGTACCACTGTTTTCAATGGTCCTCTCACATGACTCATTATTTACAGGGGAAGGTACAGATTCTGCCAGAGTTTCTTCACTGGCAGCAGAAGTGTTACCACTTTTCCACAACTCCCAGAACAACGGGAAATCACAACCTAATATTACTTCATACATAAGTCTTTTTACAACCCCAACTTCGTAGGTCACAGTTCCAGATGGAGTTACCAATTTAACAGGGGCCACGGGGTAAGCTACGATATCCCCATGGATGCACAGTACTCTTACATGTTTGTCTGGCACATAGTCCTTAGCCACAAGGCTGGCCCGAACTAAAGTCTCCAGGCTACCAGAGTCCAGAAGGGCCTTCACAGAGCGGTCATTTACCATCACCATACAAACATGCGGCTCAATCCCTGGCCCCGAAATGGATGCACAAACAGATTCTGCAAATAGCGACTGTTGCCAACTAGCATTACATTCCATGGGCTCTGAGGTAAGAGGGCAACAGGTGGCCACATATCCCCGTTCATGGCACCTCCAGCACTGGGGAGTCCTGGGCCTCCTTAGCAGGGAGTCCTTTCTAGGACCAGAGGGCTCCTGGGGTTCAAGTTCAAAGCCCTTCTCCCTTTCACACTTTTCCACACACCTCCAGCTGGAACTCTCTTACCCACAGATGACACGGGTCTGGCCGTCCTGGGAGGTGTTGGTGCTGCAGGGGCATCACGGAGATAGTCTTCGGGTGCTAGGTACCTTTCCACCAGGTTGACGAGCTGCTCAGCAGTCTTGGGGTCTCCATGTCCAACCCACCGTTGTAGCTCTGCCGGGAGGGTCCTGAAGTAATGGTTGACCACCACCTTTTCCACGATCTGGGCTGGTGTAGAAGACACTGGTTCCAGCCACTTTCGCACCAGATGAATTAGGTCATATATCTGGGAATGGGCAGGTTTGTCCATGGTGTAGCTCCAACTGTGGACTCTCCTGGCATGAACAGCTGGCCTAACACCCAAGCAAGCAAGGATCTCCATTTTCAGTTTAGCATAGTCCCGGACATAATGCTCCCTGAGGTCATAGTAAGCCTTTTGCGGTTCACCTGACAGAAAGGGCGCAATCACTTCTGCCCACTCTGCAACTGGCAGTCTCTCTCTCTCCGCCACTCTCTCAATCACAGTGAGGTAGGCCTCGATGTCGTCATCAGGTGTCATCTTTTGCAAGAACCGCTGAACAGCCTTCCTCACATTAATAGTCACAGGAGGACTTACCTCCACTCGTTGGGGCTGAGCCACGACAGTCTCTCTGAGCACAGCAATCTGCTCCATTAACAGGCGATTAGTTTCCTGTTGTTGTGCTATGGCCTGTTGTTGCTGCATATTGATCTGCTGCTGTGCTTGTTGCTGGGCTTGTAAAGCTTCTGCATTAAACTTTTGTTGCTGTTCCATGGACTGCTCATGTCTCAAGGTAGCCTGTATCAGCTGCTTTATTACCTCCTCCATTGTGCTGGATAGGCCTTGCAATTCAGTAGCAGCTTTCACCCAAGACATATGCAAGTTGCCCGCGTCCTCCACCAATTGTAGGGAACAGCTCACACGGTGGGTGTTGGCAATGACCAAGTTCACACAGCCAGAGGGTTTTTAAAACTCCAAGGGTGCTTTATTTTAGTCGCTTCAGCACAAAATGACATTATATAAACAAAACAAAAAGCCTAAGCCTGTCCGGCTCTAAATAAATAGCATCGTGCGCCTCACTAGCCTAGTGCAGGCAAATGCATAACAGCAAACACCATATCAAAGTGTGCAGAGGTGCTCTCTCTCCCAGCCTGCCACTTGTCAGCCCTCCTTTTGCCAGGCTTCCTTCCTCAGTAATCACTCACAGGAAGCCTCAGCTGAGAGCACCTGGGAGTAGGGGAAAACCCCGTAGTGGATCAGGGGTGTGGACTGGAAGACTCCCACTACCAACCTGTCCTCCAGTCCACAAAATCCAGCCCATGTAACCAGAGGCGTAGCTAGGGGTTCAGCACAGAGGGGGGCGAACATGTCCAAGTGGGCCCCCAACTTAGGTATACCGATATTATCACTATATGGTGACCGTATAGTGGTATATATCGGATCTACACAGGGCTTTGCAAACGATTTAGGCAAATAAAGTGCAGTAACATTTAGTGACTTACCGGTGACGTCTCTCACTAATCGTTCACATTTCCCATCTCTTTCATCTGAACCGCCATGACCACTTCTTCCAGTCTCTGTAAAGTTTGCAGCACAGACATTTTTGGCTCCTTACTTTTCCAGGCACCTGACCCACATTGTCCTCACCTGCACACCCATCCTGCTGCCACCCCCAATTATAAAAATATATAATATAACCCCCCATAATAATACCCACAAGTGCATCTTTAAATTAATAACTTCCCTGTGTACCCACTTTAAATAGTTCCCCTTATTAATAATGCCCCAAGTGTTTCCTAATTAAAAAGTAAACAAAAGGTAAAAATAATTAATGGGGTTCCAATAATCGGGACCCCCAGGATCAGCCGTTTGAATGAACCGTGGCACCTGTGTAAGTGCAGTGACACCTTCTCTGTTTCCATAGTGTCATTCTTTTCATAGCGGCCATGTCATGTAACTACAGCCTCGTCCTATACACGTCTATGTGACAAGGCTGTAATTACATCACACAGTCACTATAAACAGACAGCGTGTGATATAAACAGGCGCCATGGCCCCTTCATAGAGCTGATCAGTGGGGAGTCACTTATCTCTTATTGATGATCTATTCTGAGAATAGACTCTTTAAGCCTAAGGCCCCATGTGGCGTCCCGCAGCAAAAAAGCGCTGTTCTTCCTGCTGCACTTTGCACAGAAAGTTCGCAGAAGTTTCCTCTGCGGACTTTCTGCTTCAATTATATCTACAGGGAAACCGGGAGCGTTTCCATAGGAATGCTGCGATTTCCAAAACCACGACTGTTTTGGAAATCGCAGCATGTCCACTGTGCATATTTTACCACAAAGTGGGGATGGGTGGGGCCCCACGTGGCAAAAACGCCACGGGAAAAAAAAATGCTACGTTTTACAGTTCCTGCAAAGTGGATGGGATTCTAGCAAATTCCATCCACACATTGTGGAAAAATGCGTGCAGTGGACACTCTGCGATTTCCAAAACCGTTGCGGTTTTGAAAATCACAGCATGTCAATTATACCTACGGAAACACTGGCGGTTTCCCTAGAGTTATAATGGAAGCAGAAAGTCCGCAGAGGAAAAATCTGTGGCCCTTCTCTGAAAAGCGCTGCGGTAAAAACAAACAATGTTACTGCCGCAGTTTTTCCTGCAGCGCTTTTTTGCTGCAGCCAGATATGTGGGGCTTTAGTCTTAATAAAGCCCAAGTGTCACTTTTATTAAATTAATTGCCCCCTCATATTATGCCCCTGATTCCCCCTGACATAAATACTGCACCCTTAAGACCTCTTATATTGATGACCACCCCCTTATGTTCATAATGCCTCCTAATATAAATAACCTCCCCCCTTGTACCCCTTAATAACCCTTATATAAATGACCCCCCTTATGTTGATAATGCCCCCACCCTTATAGTTATAATTACCCCTCCTAACAACCCCTTATACTATTAAAATACCCACAACTAAGCTAAAACAAAACAAATATAAGTTATACTCACCTACCAGCGACTATGAAGAACGGAGCCGCAGCTTTCTCTTCTTGACCCGCGCTCTGTGCGCAAGGTTCACGCATAGGGAGTCAGCATCTCAGCGTAGGAGGCGCGATGTTGTGACGTCATCGCGCCGCCTGTGCTGATGACTGTGTTCTCGTTGCCCGTTACCATGTCTGGCTGAGGAAACCAGGCGAGATATACACCCCGTCCAGCACTTTACCATACACTTTACCACAGTTCTTACATACTGCCCTGCTATTACTTGTTTACTTCTACGTTTAACTGAACTTATATATCACAAGTGTGCATTCCAAGTATGTATCCATGCCTCCACAGTAATCATCCCATGTTTTTCTGAACTCTCTATGCATTTGCGGATTGTGACGCCATGAATGTACTCTGTGTTACCTGTTTTGCACTTTCTGTATTTTTTTTTTTTCATGTTAAAATCTTAATAAAAACTATCGATTTAAAAAAAAAAAAAAAAAAAAAAAAAAAACAGACTGAGAGAAAAGGACATTATCTCATTCATTACCAGAACTTTGCTTGCTAGGGAGGCAGATGCGTTTGCTCAGCACCCCTTTTGTTACCGTAAGGGGAGTTCACAGAGCGTTGCTAGGAGCATGGGGCAGAGGGTGAGTCACCGATGGATGCCAGTGTAGAATTTTCAGAGAGGAGAGGGGGATTAGAAGAGTCAGCAGACCTGAGAGAGCACTAAGAATTAGAGTCCTCCTGCAGAGACCTTGGATGACTGAAGAATTTGGTCAATTTCCTTGGGACCACCATCTTGGTCTTTCTTATCATGTTGATAAAATGAAAACAGCCTACTCTTATGTCAGAAAGGCATATTAGAGATAAAGGGTTATAAACAAGTTTTTTTGCTTTTTTTCATTTTTAACTTTTATATTTTTATTTATTTATTTATTTTGCTTATTTGTATAGCAGCATCATATTCCGCAGCACTTTACAGACATTGTTAGTCACTGTCCCATGTAGGGATCACAATCTACATTCCCTATATGTATGTCTTTGGATTGTGGGAAGAAACCAGAGTACCCAGAGGAAACTCACACAAACACAGAGAAAACATACAAACTCCTTGCATATGTTGCCCTTCCCCTTTTGTAACTTTCTATAAGTGCCCTAAGGACCCAGGTGTCAGGGCTTCAAGGTAGGGAAATGTCCTGGATGGGTAGAATGCCTCGGAAACTCACCCTTATACAGAACAGTGTCAAAGGTGCCAGGAGGAGTTGTAACGGCACTTCAGATTAGAGTCCAGGGAAATAGTCTAGTGCTCATATGAAGAGCTGCTATATATAACAATAATAGTAATAATAATACAGTCATATGAAAAAGTTTGGGCACCCCTATTAATCTTAATCATTTTTAGATCTAAATATTTGGGTGTTTGCAACAGCCATTTCAATTTGATATATCTAATAACTGATGGACACAGTAATATTTCAGGATTGAAATGAGGTTTATTGTACTAACAGAAAATGTGCAATATGCATTAAACCAAAATTTGACCGGTGCAAAAATTTGGGTACCCTTATCATTTTATTGATTTGAATACTCCTAATTACTTTTTACTGACTTACTGAAGCACAAAATTGGTTTTGTAACCTCACTGAGCTTTGAACTTCATAGCCAGGTGTATCCAATCATGAGAAAAGGTATTTAAGGTGGCCAATTGCAAGTTGTTCTCCTATTTGAATCTCCTCTGAAGAGTGGCATCATGGGCTCCTCAAAACAACTCTCAAATGATCTGAAAACAAAGATTGTTCAACATAGTTGTTCAGGGGAAGGATACAAAAAGTTGTCTCAGAGATTTAACCTGTCAGTTTCCACTGTGAGGAACATAGTAAGGAAATGGAAGACCACAGGGACAGTTCTTGTTAAGCCCAGAAGTGGCAGGCCAAGAAAAATATCAGAAAGGCAGAGAAGAAGAATGGTGAGAACAGTCAAGGACAATCCACAGACCACCTCCAAAGAGCTGCAGCATCATCTTGCTGCAGATGGTGTCACTGTGCATCGGTCAACAATACAGCACACTTTGCACAAGGAGAAGCTGTATGGGAGAGTGATGCGAAAGAAGCCGTTTCTGAAAGCACGCCACAAACAGAGTCGCCTGAGGTATGCAAAAGCACATTTGGACAAGCCAGCTTCATTTTGGAAGAAGGTCCTGTGGACTGATGAAATAAAGATTGAGTTGTTTGGTCATACAAAAAGGCGTTATGCATGGCGTCCAAAAAACACAGCATTCCAAGAAAAACACTTGCTACCCACTGTAAAATTTGGTGGAGGTTCCATCATGCTTTGGGGCTGTGTGGCCAATGCCGGCACCGGGAATCTTGTTAAAGTTGAGGGTCGCATGGATTCAACTCAGTATCAGCAGATTCTTGAGAATAATGTACAAGAATCAGTGACGAATTTGAAGTTACGCCGGGGATGGATATTTCAGCAAGACAATGATCCAAAACACAGCTCCAAATCTACTCAGGCATTTATGCAGAGGAACAATTACAATGTTCTGGAATGGCCATCCCAGTCCCCAGACCTGAATATCATTGAACATCTGTGGGATAATTTGAAGCGGGCTGTCCATGCTCGGCGACCATCAAACTTAACTGAACTGGAATTGTTTTGTAAAGAGGAATGGTCAAAAATACCTTCATCCAGGATCCAGGAACTGATTAAAAGCTATAGGAAGCGACTAGAGGCTGTTATTTTTGCAAAAGGAGGATCTACTAAATATTAATGTCACTTTTCTGTTGAGGTGCCCATACTTTTGCACCGGTCAAAATTGGTTTAATGCATATTGCACATTTTCTGTTAGTACAATAAACCTCATTTCAATCCTGAAATATTACTGTGTCCATCAGTTATTAGATATATCAAATTGAAATGGCTGTTGCAAACACCCAAATATTTAGAACTAAAAATGATTAAGATTAATAGGGGTGCCCAAACTTTTTCATATGACTGTAATAATCCCTTATTAATAGTCCCACCACAGGGAAATTTGGTGTGTTACAGCAGCAGGGATATGCAATGCAATATAAGAAATACAAATACACATACAATATATACAAAAATGTTCCAAGGTAGAGGCATCCCATTGATAGTAGACAGATAGAAAGGTACAGGTAAATAAGTAGCAGAGGAGGGGGAGGGGGGATATCACAACAGAAAGAAATTTCAGTTCTCTGTGTGGTATGATCTCCGCTTAGGTCCGTGTTGGTTGTACAGCCTGACTGCAGCGGGGAGGAAAGACTTCCGATAGCGCTCCTTCTCACACTTAGGGTGAAGTAGTCGATCACTGACAGTACTGCCCAGCGCTATTACGGTCTAATGCATGGGATGGGAGTTATTCTCCCGCATTGAGTTCACCACGGACACTATCCTTCTGTCACCCACCACCTGCACTGGGTCCAGGGGGCTCCCCAGGACAGAGCTGGCCCTTCTAATCAGCTTGTCAGTTTACTTCTATACCTGGTCGATATACTGCTCCCCTAGCAGGCCACTCTGAAGAAGATGGCTGATGCCACTACCGAGTTGAAAAAAGTCCTAAGAAGTGCCCCCCGGATTCCAAAGGCTCTCAGCTTCCTAAGCAGGTAGAGCCTGCTGTGGCCCTTCCTGTACAGGACCTCCATGTGATCTGCCCAGTCCAGCTTATTATTAAGGAGCAAACCCAGGTACTTACAGTGCCTTGTGAAAGTATTCGGCCCCCTTGAACTTTTCAAACTTTTGCCACATTTCAGGCTTCAAACATAAGGATATAACATTTAAATTTTTTGGTGAAGAATCAACAACAAGTGGGACACAATTGTGAAGTGGAACTAAATTTATTGGTTATTTTAAACTTTTGTAAAAAATAAAAAACTGAAAAGTGGGGCGTGCAAAATTATTCAGCCCCTTTACTTTCAGTGCAGCAAACTCACTCCAGAAGTTCAATGAGGATCTCTGAATGATCCAATGTTGTCCTAAAAGACTGATGATAATAAATATAATCCACCTGTGTGTAATCAAGTCTCCGTATAAATGTACCTGCTCTGTGATAGTCTCAGGGTTCTGTTTAAAGCGCAGAGAGCATCATGAAGACCAAGGAACACACCAGGCAGGTCCGTGATACTGTTGTGGAAAAGTTTAATGCCGGATTTGGATACAAAAAGATTTCCCAAACTTTAAACATCCCAAGGAGCACTGTGCAAGCGATCATATTGAAATGGAAGGAGTATCAGACCACTGCAAATCTACCAAGACCCGGCCGTCCCTCTAAACTTTCATCTTAAATAAGGAGAAGACTGATCAGAGATGCAGCCAAGAGGCCCATGATCACATTGGATGAACTGCAGAGATCTACAGCTGAGGTGGGAGAGTCTGTCCATAGGACAACAATCAGTCGTACACTGCACAAATCTGGCCTTTATGGAAGAGTGGCAAGAAGAAAGCCATTTCTCAAAGATATCCATAAAAAGTCTCATTTAAAGTTTGCCTCAAGCCACCTGGGATACACACCAAACATGTGGAAGAAGGTGCTGTGGTCAGATGAAACCAAAATCGAACTTTTTGGCCACAGTGCAAAACGATATGTTTGGTGTAAAAGCAACACAGCTCATCACCCTGAACACACCATCCCCACTGTCAAACATGGTGGTGGCAGAATCATGGTTTGGGCCTGCTTTTCTTCAGCAGGGACAGGGAAGATGGTGAAAATTGATGGGAAGATGGATGGAGCCAAATACAGGACCATTCTGGAAGAAAACGTGTTGGAGTCTGCAAAAGACCTGAGACTGGGACGGAGATTTATCTTCCAACAAGACAATGACCCGAAACATAAAGCAAAATCTACAATGGAATGGTTCACAAATAAACGTATCCAGGTGTTAGAATGGCCAAGTCAAAGTCCAGACCTGAATCCAATCGAGAATCTGTGGAAAGAGCTGAAAACTGCTGTTCACAAATGCTCTCCATCCAACCTCACTGAGCTCCAGCTGTTTTCCAAGGAAGAATGGGCAAGAATTTCAGTCTCTCGATGTGCAAAACTGATAGAGACATACCCCAAGCGACTTGCAGCTGTAATCACAGCAAAAGGTAGTGCTACAAAGTATTAACTTAAGGGGGCCGAATAATTTGGCATGCCCCACTTTTCAGTTTTTTATTTTTTACAAAAGTTTAAAATATCCAATAAATTTCGTTCCACTTCATGATTGTGTCCCACTTGTTGATTCTTCACCAAAAAATGTAAATTTTATATCCTTATGTTTGAAGCCTGAAATATGGCAAAAGGTTGAAAAGTTCAAGGGGGCCGAATACTTTCGCAAGGCAGTGTATAGGTGTTCACAATCTCAATGCCCGTCCCCTGGATGTCCATTGGTTTAGGAGGACATCTGCATTTACGGAAGTCCACCACCATCTCCTTGGTCTTCCCCGCGTTAATCCTCAGGTGGTTCCGCTGGCACTAGTCCACAAAATCCCGGTTCAGTTCTCTGTACTCCCTGTCATCTTCGTCTGTGATGAGGCATATTATTGTCGAGTCATCAGAATACTTCTGTAGGTAGCAGCTAGATGAGTTGCACCTAAAATCTGCAGTGTACAGTGTGAAAAGGAAAGGGGCAAGAACTGTACTCCGGGGTCCCCCGTAATACAGATCATGGTATCTGACACACAGTCCTGGGCTCTCACATACTGAGGTTGGTTTGTGAGGTAGTCTAGGATCCAATTGGAGATGTGGTGGTCCACTCCAGCAAGGGCCAGCTTGTCTCTCAGTAGCCCTGGCTGTATGGTGTTAAAAGCACTGGAGAAATCAAAGAACATTATTCTCACAGTGTTCCCTGGTTTCTCCAGGTGAGAAAGGGCCCTGTGCAGAAGGTGGATGATGGCGTCATCCACCCCAATGCCTGGCCGGCATAGGGGTCGGAGATGTGTGAGAACCAATCTCTCTAAGACCTTCATCAGGTTGGATGTCAATGCTATGGGTCTGTATTCATTGAAGTCCATAGGATGAGGTTTCTTTGGAATCGGTACCACACAAGAAGATTTCCACAGAACAGGTATTATTTCCTGCTTCAGGCTCATATTAAACATATATGTAATTATACTACACAGCTGATCCCCACAAGTCTTAATTAGCCTTGCACTTATACCATCTGGCCCTGCAGCCTTCTCAACTTTGATCTTTTTCAGCTCCCTTCTCCCTTCCAGGTGGGCACGTGTACTGGATTTACAGGTCTAGTGGGAAATAGCCGCAGGGGGTGAAGTCAGTGTGGTAGGGGGAACTGAAAGACTTGCTGGGGTGGGAGGAGCTGGTGTGTGATCAAATCTATTGAAGAATAAATTTAGTTCGTTAAGCCAAATAACATCTGCTTCCACTTGGGAGTCAGACTGTCTGTAACCCGGGATTGACTTAAGACCCTTTCAAACTGCACTTATATCTTTTCTTTTCATTTGCTTTTCCATTTTTTTCTTTTTCCTGCCTGATTTGACGCCTGAGCTCATTTTGTACCTCCCTCAGCCCCATCTTATCTCTTGCCTTGAATGCCATCTTTTTCTCCTTAAGTAGTGTTTTTACACACGTGGACAAAATTGTTGCTACCCCTCATTTAATGAAAGAAAAACTCACAATGGTCACAGAAATAACTTGAATCTGAACAAATGAAAGTCAGACATTGCTTTTCAACAGAATTTTAAAAAAAAGAAAACTCATGAAACAGGCCTGGACAGAAATTATAGTATTCTTAACTTAATATTTTGTTGCACAACCTTTTGAGGCAATCATTGCAATCAAACGATTCCTGTAACTGTCAATAAGCCTTCTGCACCTCTCAACAGGTATTTTCGTCCACTCCTCATGAGCAAACTGCTCCAGTTGTCTCGGGTTTGAAGGGTGCCTTTTCCAGACGGCATGTTTCAGCTTCTTCCAAAGATGCTCAATAGGATTTAGGTCAGGGCTCATAGAAGGCCACTTCAGATTAGTCCAATATTTTCCTCTTAGCCATTCTTGGGTGTTTTTAGCTGTGTGTTTTGGGTCATTATCCTGTTGCAAGACCCATGACCTGTGACTGAGACCAAGATTTCTGACATTGAGCAACACATTTCTCTCTAGAATCCCTTGATAGTCTTGAGATTTCATTGTGCCCTGCACAGATTCAAGATACCCTGTGCCAGATGCAGCAAAGCAGCCCCAGAACATAACAGAGCCTCCTCCATGTTTCGCAGTAGGGACAGTGTTCTTTTCAAGATATGCTTAATTTTTCCGTTTGTCAACATCCTCCTCTAGCAATTCCCTTACAGCAGCTATAGTGGGGAAAAAAAAGTATATAGTCAGATACCAATTGTTCAAAAGTTCTCCCACTTAAAAAGATGAGAGAGGCCTGTAATTGACATCATAGGTAGACCTCAACTATGAGAGACAAAATGAGAAAACAATTCCAGAAAATCACATTGTCTGATTTTTAAAGAATTTATTTGCAAATTATGGTGGAAAATAAGTATTTGGTCAATAACAAAAGTTCATCTCAGTACTTTGTTATATATCCTTTGTTAGCAATGACAGAGTTCAAACGTTTTCTGTAAGTCTTCACAAGGTTGGCCCACACTGTTACTGGTATGTTGGCCCATTCCTCCATGCAGATCTCTTCTAGAGCAGTGATGTTTTGGGGCTGTCACTGGGCAACATGGACTTTCAACTCCCTCCAAAGGTTTTCTATGGGGTTGAGATCTGGAGACTGGCTAGGCCACTTCAGGAACTTGAAATGCTTCTTACGAAGCCACTCCTTCATTGCCCTGGCGGTGTGCTTGGGATCATTGTCATGCTGAAAGACCCAGCCACATTTCCTTAAGGATTAATTACATTATGTTTGAGGGGTGCATAGTGGGGTACTCTTCTATTTTTATAATCATATAAGTTTGTTTAATTTTTGTTAAGGGTTAAGTCTCAAGTGTGCAGCACAGGTAACTAGTTCAGGGTGTGATTATTTAACTAAAGTTATAAATTACTGTTGTTTGGTTTGTGCTAGTTCTTTGTAAACAAAGGAGTCATTTTCAACAGTCACTACATCACACTTGTGCCTGGTATCCGTCCACTGCCAAACAGTTTTAAAAAAATACATAAAACGGATTGGACCACTCTAGTCACTAAACCCAACAAATTTTTACAAAAGTTTTGCTTCCTTGAAAATTTCAGGTGATTATGCTAAACCCATTCAAGCTAAGCAGAAATATAATTTCGGATAGTATGTATCACATAGAAATTATGACATGAGAAACATGAGATTAAGTGTTAGTGATTGAGCATTTTAAATGTAACCAGCAGAATTAGTTCAAATAAACGAAAAGTGTTTTGCTGCTGATTTTCTTTTGTACTCAATGTCTGGTGCATCCAGTATTAGTGTCTAGCAATAGTCAGCTAGCATTAATGGATTCCAGTAGCCTTGATAACACTTTTCCATCATGGCGATATCCTGGTGAAACCATTCACCATGTTTGTCACTGACTGCACCAAGATTTGCAGGGAAAAAATCCAAATGAGAATGCAGAAAATGAATTTTCAATGACATGTTTCACTTCATCGCTTTGTAGGCTTCAAGAAGGTTGTCAACCAATTTGATGTAGTTAGGTGCTCGATAGTTGCCAAGGAAATTGTCTGAAATATCCTTGAAAGATTTCCAAGCAATTTTCTCAGGCCCCACCAGCAGCTCTTCGAAGTGCTTATCATTCATTTTGTGTCGGATTTGTGGACCAACAAAAATGCATTCCTTAATCTTAGCATCAAATATTCCTGGGAATATTTGTCTTTAAAAAACGAAAACCTTCTGCTTCCTGAGTTTTATGTGAAGTGGAGGCAGAAATATCATTGCTTATCCACAAGTGCTTTATGTGCAACATTTTTCTGCCCAGGAGTCAACTGGTTATGGATTGGCCACTTCCTTCTACTGTAATATGACTGCTTAGCATGGCTGTCCCATTCGCAAATGAAACAGCAGTACTTGGTACATCCGAGCTGCAATTCAAGCAGCAGTGCCACTATGCTGTTCCAATTGTATTTGCTGTACCTGATGTGTTTCAACAACATTTCCATGTTCTTATTGTTTTTGATATTGTTTTTGAGTTGGAAGGGACCTCAAGGGCCATCGAGTCCAACCCCCTGCAAAAGCAGGTTTTCCTAAATCATCCCAGCTATATATTTATCCAATTTCCACTTGAAGATTTCCATTGATGAAGAACTCACCACCTCCCGTGGCAGCCTATTCCACTCCCTCACTACCCTCACTGTCAAAAAGTTTTTCCTAATGTCTAATCTGTATCTCCTTCCCTTTAGTTTCATCCCATTGCTTCTCGTACTTCCTTCCACTAATGAGAATAGGGTAGATCCCTCTGCACTGTGACTACCTTTCAGATATTTAAAGACCGCTATTAAGTCTCCCCTTAGCCTTCTCTTCTCCAAACTAAACAATCCCAGTTCTTTTAGCCGTTCCTCGTAGGACATGGTTTGCAGACCTTTCACCATTTTGGTTGCTCTTCTCTGGACCTGCTCCAATAAATCGATGTCTTTCTTGAATTGAGGCGCCCAGAACTGTACACAATATTCCAGGTGGGGTCTGACCAGGGCAGAGTACAGCGGAATAATTACCTCTCTTGATCTAGATTCAATGCTTGTCTTGATACATCCCAGAATTTTGTTAGCCTTTTTTGCAACAGCACCGCACTGTTGACTCATGTTGATTTTGTGATCTACTATTATGCCCAAATCCTTTTCCCCTGTGCTATCACTTAGTTCTAGTCCTCCCATACTATATATGCTTCTTGCATTTCTGTTACCTAGATGTAGGACTTTGCATTTATCCCTGTTAAATACCATTTTGTTCACCTCAGCCCATTGTTCCAGTGTGTCTAAGTCCTTTTGAATACACTCTCTCTCCTCTCTAGTGTTGGCTATTCCTCCTATCTTCGTATCATCTGCAAATTTTATAAGTTCCCCAATAATCCCATCGTCCATATCATTTATAAAAATATTAAAAAGTACTGGGCCCAGGACAGAGCCCTGCGGCACTCCGCTTTTTACTTTCTTCCAGTTCGATGTATAGCCATTTAGTATTAGTCGTTGTGCCCGATCTTTAAGCCAATTGTGAATCCACCTCACTGATTTTTTATCAAAGCCATACTTAATCATTTTTTCAATAAGAATGTTATGTGATACTTTATCAAATGCCTTACTGAAGTCAAGATATACTATGTCCACTGCATTCCCCTGGTCCAACCATTCAGTGATTTTATTGTAGAAGGAAATCAGGTTAGTCTGACAAGATTTATTGGTCATAAAGCCGTGCTGGCTCTGATTAATTAAAGCCTTCCTATCCAGGTACCTAAGTAAATGTTTCTTAACAATTTGCTCAAAGATTTTTCCTACTATCGAGGTTAGACTTACCGGCCTGTAATTTCCTGGATCATCCCTTTTCCCCTTCTTGTAGATGGGGACCACATTTGCCCTTTTCCAATCTAGAGGGACCACTCCTGTTTCCCATGATTTATTGAAGATTATAGCAAGGGGTTCTGTTATTTCCTCTGCTAACTCTTTCAAGACTCTATGGTGTAAATCATCCGGTCCTGGGGACTTGGTTTCCTTAATCTTGGCTAAGTGCTCTCTTACCAAACCTTCGCTTATAATCAGCTTGGAGTCCTCTTTCCCCTCATCACTATCACCATTAATGTTGATATTTCCATCAATTTCTTGGGAGAAGACGGATACAAAATATGAATTTCACCCTTCTCATTCTTCAGGACTCCAGTGGTTTCCTTCACTTTTCTTTTGCTTTTAACATATCCCCAAAAACCTTTTACCTTACTCTTAGCCTCTTTTGCAAGCTTCAATTCATGTTCAGCCTTAGCTCCTTTGATGCTTATCTTGCCGAGTCTGCAAACTGCTGTATACTCTTCCTTAGATATAGTTCCCATCTTACACTTGTTGTATGTTTCCTTTTTCTTTTTTAGCAGGTTATGTAATTTTTTAGTCATCCATCCTGGTGTTTTTAGATGCTTCCCATTTTTCTTCCTTCTAGGTATTGTTAGTTCATGTACATTAATGATTTCCCTACGGAAAATTTCCCACCCTTCATGTGCATTTTTGTGCTTAAGAATTTTTCGCCATGGAATTCTCCTAACCCTTACCTTTAGGCCCCTAAAATCTGCCCTGCTAAAATCGAGCCTTGAAGTCTTTGTCTTCTCAGATCTTCTTCTTCTTACAACCCCAAACTCGAGTATAACATAATCACTGAATCCCAATGTCCCTGCTACCCTTAGTTCCTTAACCATATCCTCCTTGTTAGTTAAAACTAGGTCCAAAATGGATGTTCCTCTCGTGTTTTCTTCTACTAGCTGGGCAATGAAGTTGTCTGCTAGAGAGGATAAAAATTTGATGGAGCCTTTACTCGTAGCTGTGTGGGTTTCCCAATGAATATTTTTCTTTCATGTGTGCAGCATAGCCAACAGGTATTGAAGGATGAACATTACCATTGTGTAACAAGAGAGCCTTGAGACTTAACACTGATGAGTCAATAAAGACATGCCACTGATTCGGCTCAAGCACACAACCCAAAGCTGCGAACAACCTATCAATGTCTTTGCAGAAACACAGGTTATCAACCTGTTCAAAAAACTGTGTTAAGTCATCGTGGCGACTTCGAAAGACAGAAACTTTTGTACCAGGTGACAGCAAATGCCATCCTTGAAATCTTGAAGCCAGTAACTTTGCATTTCTTTTTGACAAACGTAAGTCCCAGACCAAGTCATTCAGGCTCACCAGACATACATGGCTCAAAGTCTGAATCAGCGTCGTTCCCCATCTCTGACCTATGGACTGCAACATCTTCATCGGCTGCCATCTCTAGGCTCCATGTCTCTGGTTGCTTTGGTACTGGGAGAGTGTCATCATGTGGCACTGGTCTCATTGCTGAAGGCAGATTGGGATATTCAATGCATTTTTTATTCTTAGCAGAGAAACCAGAGACATTAGTTAGACAGAAGTAACAGTCGGTCACATGATCCTTCGGTTCCGACCATATCATTGGGACAGCAAATGGCATTGACTTGCGTGAACCTCTCAGCCAACTTCTAAAATCAACAGCACATCTTGCACAACAGATGTGAGGAGCCCAGGATTTGTCTTGATCACAAAGCTTGCATCCAAAGTACAGTGTCACATATGGGCCTTCCTAGCATGTTACGCGGGTACGGCTGTCAGGGGTCGACTCAACTCCGCTCACTCAATCTTGCACTCACCCTTCACTCAGGCTGCAGATTGAGCGTAAGTCCACACACCACAAATACACACTGCCACCACCACTGATTTACCAGTTCAGTGGAAACCTCTCTCGCATCTACACTTCAAAAAGGTAATGGGTTCATAGAGCATACACAACGTAACCTTAAAGTTAACACTTTAATACCAAGATGGATCAGTGCTACAGATATAGAGCGATAACAAATGACACACAATACAAACAGCTATAAAATAAAAAGGAATGAAACAGAATAATACTTAAAAGTCTTTGGTTCCAGGAGCTTGGAAATCTTCTGTAGTGAAGTGGACACACCCAGTTCTCTTAGTTGACTCCAAGATGTGACAAAGAATGTAGGTCTCAGTTTCAGTTAAGACCAGTGTCCAGCCACACCTCCTGGCTAGGTAGCCCCCCTCCTCTTACCCCCGCTGCAGGATCCTGAGAAAGAAGGATGTTTCCCTGGTTGCTGGAAAGTTGTGTCTGGGTTGAACTTAGGGTCATTAGCCCTCTCTCCCTCTTTTGACATCTGTTTTTCCAGGGGTAATAAAAACGTTTGGCTGGAGCCAGAATGGGCAATCTCCCCTTGTATATACATAAAACCACTGAAGCGAATTGGCCAGCAATGTAAACACAACATAGGACTAACAGTATTAGGGAATTTGTATATCCTTCCTCTAGTGTTAGCTTTCTGTTACTCTTTCTTATGTTAACGGGTCGGTTTTGACCCGTGTCTTAAATCACCCCTAGGATACCCTAAAAACAGTTATTTATGATCCAATTTGTTTCTTACCTCTTAGTTACCTTGTTAGGGTTTCTCATGCATGGAAGGATTGATTTTAATATCTTTGTTGTGGCCCCCTGGGCCTTTCATTTGAGAGCGTACCCTTCATTTTCAATATAAAAATATTGTCAAATGAACCTCAAGAGAATAATATAAACTTAAAAAAGTTTGTTATATTACCTGACTATTACTGAAGGGTTTTAGAACACATTTCTTAAATGTAAAAAAAATATACATATATATATTTTATATTATTAACTCTAGTAACATCTATGGTGTTACGGGTCAATTTTGACCCATATCTAACTACTTTATGAAAAAGGCAAAAAACTGATTTTTTTTTTTTTTATAGAACTTTAATACAAATAAAAGATGAAAATTATATTAACATTAATAGCAATAATAATAAAAAGTAGCTTTTCTAGGTCAAACAAACAAACAACAATCAATCAAGCAAATCAAATCAACAGAAATCAAGTACTAGTTTTTAGATGCATTAGTATTTAGATGCATGTGTGGCAAAAAGTGACACTTTTTGTGTGTTCTTTGCAGAGGTATTTTTTGCAGGCGAATCACGATGTGTTTGTCTTTCTGTCCTTATTGCTAGGGCAGACCTGACACCTCTTTCTTTTAGAATCAGGAGGTCTCACTGGGGTTGTGGCTGTTGTGGTTGATGTTGAGGCAGGGCTGGTTGAGGAGGATGCTGGTGATGATGCTCTTTGTGTTGCTGTGGGTGTGGGCGAAGCACTTGTTGAGCTCTGGAGTTGTCGGACCAAGGCTGCAGCGGCTGGGTCTCGGGGCACCCGTTCCCTTTGGTCAATGTGCGCCTTGACAAGGGATCTTCCTAGTTCCTCAAGAAACATCCTCCGCTTGTTTTTTTTCTTTGAATTCCATCCTTGGTGAATGTGGGTCCACAACACAAATGCATTGTATGCTGACACATCAAGGATGTTGGAAAATACAACCATTGGCCATCTCCTAGTCATTCACTGGCAAGTGTAGGTGGCAGTCAGCTTGTCCAGGTTGTCCACTCCTCCTTTGTTTTTGTTATAGTCCAGGATGATTCTGGGCTTTTTGTCACTTCCTGATGACACAGCTGCATCTTTGTGAAGTGTGGACATCAGTACCACATTCCGTCGTTTTTTGGGGCAGTATGAAACAGCAGTGGTGGTGTCTGTAAAAACAAACTTTGAGGAAAGTGGAGCCCTGTCCTTCATCTGCAACAATTCAGCGGGCAGCTCAGGTTTGTTTTTTTTCACTGTGCCCACCATGGTGATTTTTCTCCGGAGAAGTTCTTGTCCAAGGTCATAGTTGGTAAAAAAATTATCACAAGTAATGTTGTGACCCTGCAGTCCAGTAGTCATATCGAGGACTACACGTTTTCCTTTGTTTTTTTCAGAGATGCCGCTTGCAGACTTGCCTGTGTAAATCTGTAGATTCCATGCATAGCTAGTTTTTGCATCACAGGCTGCCCAGATTTTTATGCCGTATTTGCCTGGCTTACTTGGCATGTATTGCCGGAAGGGGCATTTTCCGCGGAAAGGGAGAAAACGTTCGTCTACTGTCACCTCTGGCCCTGGGTTGAACATCAGTGGAAGGAGCTGCACCCATTTCTCCCAAACATCCCTGATGGGAGCAAGTTTGTCATATTTTGTTCTGGTGTCTCTGTTGTCAAATCTGAGGACTCTTGATATCATTTGAAACTTTTGAAGTGACATTGTTGCCCGGAAAATATTCCTGCCTGTTGATGCGTCCCAGAGACTATCAGTGGCCTCATTGCAGGATTTGTACACTCCAGCAAGGAGAAGAACACCAATGTAGGCATCCAGGTCATCATCATGAAGGTCATTCCACATGTTGCCGTGGACTTTTTTTTCCTTCAAGGTTTGTCATAGCAATAATGACTTTTTTTATTGACAATGGCATAAACAGATCAAAACATGTCTTGATGTCACTTACTCTTGTCACAGCAAACCTTGTGATCCCAGGGGTCATTTTTATGACATTTGCAGCATCTGCCCTGCCATGTACATCTGGAGGTACTGAGCTCCAAATGATCTTGCCACTTTTGGATTTGAATCTTTCAGCGGGAGCAGCTTCAGCACCAGTGACCTCCTCATCAGACTGATCAGAACTGTCTGTGTCTTCCGGTTGATACTCCACATCATCTTCCTCCTCAGAAACCTGTTCATCTGTATCAGTTTGCTGCTGTGTGTCCTCTGATTCATTATCATCCAAGATATAATCCAGAATTTGGCTTGCATCTAATCTTCTCCTCATTGTTGCATGGTGTAAACTGAAGATGTATACTCTGCAAAGTACCAACTGTAAGCTGATTTGGCCATACATGCCTGGACATGTCCCTAACTCAAGTTGTTGGAGGTAGAGCTGGCTGTGGGCTGTTGGTTTATATTGTGTTTATGAGTTCAGTTTTGGGACTTATTATTGTTTTTTTACTCTTATATTAGACCTGGGTCGAAATTGACCCCAACAACACAAATGTTATAATTTTAATAAGAGCATTTTACAATTTAGTAAAATAGTTTTATTTTATTGTATTTTGTTTAAAAATAAGTTCCTGAAAAAGTCAAAAAGTCTTGATGCAATAAACAAATGTATGTAGAATTTGTATGCATTTAAAACCTAAAACGGGTCGGTCACGACCCTAACACTCGAGGAAGGATATAGAACAACACATATCAAAGAAAAATACATACCTGGGGTTCTGTCATCATCACATACAGTTCGTAGGCTTTTGTGATAAGAGCTCATTGTGCATCTTTGAGGCTTAATCGTGTTCTCACCATAAATGTAACAGAAGGTATTGTGATTGTTCCAACACATTTTAGCTATATCAGACATGTGTAGGTGTGCCTAGTCTGTAACAATTCCACTGAAGTTTTGAAACTTCATTGAAATGCAAGGAATTTATGCCTTTGCTTGCCTATAAAATTACATAACAGCACAGAATATATATTGTGGATAATACTTGAACAGCCTGAAAATATGAAAAAAAATTGCTAAAACAGAAGATTTCTGAAAAACGCTACTTGAAAATTTCAAAGTGATTTTCATGATCAGCAGCTCAAATTACATAAGAAACACTGAAAAGTGTTCAGGAAGCAAAATATTTGTTGTTCAGTGTTATCGACCCATAGCCCTATTGAGTACCGACTTTACAAAAATTTTGGCTACTAGGCTTAATGCTTGGCTCCCTTCTCTTATCAACAAAGACCAGGTGGGTTTTGTCCACTGTCGTCCGAAGGACTGTGGATTTGATTGACGTCACCAACCGTACCACTACGCCTACTTTCCTCCTAAGTCTAGAGGCAGAGAAGGCCTTCAACCGCCTAGAATGGTCATTTATCCTTGCTACTCTGGAGAGATTTGGCTTCTCGGAACCCTTCCTTACGGCGGTTAAGGTGCTTTACTCCTCTCCCACTGCGGTTGAGAAACTCCCTAATTCATCCTCCCCCTCTCTCCCAATCTGCAACAAGACTTGTCAGGGCTGCCCCCCTCTCCCCCCATTATCTTTGCTCTTTGCATAGAATCCCTGTCCTTTAAAATTCGTTCTAACCCAAATATTGCTGCGGTGGCGGTTCGTGACAGGGAGTTTAAGATTAGCCTCTATGCTGATGATGTCTTCCTCACTCTTACCAAAGCTCACACTTCTCTTCCTAACCTTATGATCACACTCCGAAACTATGACTCCCTCTCTGGTTATAAAGTTAACCCTACCAAGATGGAAGGTCTGCCTTTAAATGTACCTTTTACTGAAATACAATTGCTTCGTCATAACTATGACTATTGCTGGAGAGATCGTTCTCTTTGATACTTAGGCATTCAACTATCTTCCTCCTACACCTCTCTGTATTGGGCCAACTACCTGCACCTGTTTCATGACCTCCGCTTCCTCCTCGACAAATGACGTCCCCTGCCTATTTCCCTTATTGGCTGTATCACTGCGGTTAAGATGACCCTCCTCCCGAAGATGCTTTACTTCTTTGAGATGCTCCCTATTGCTGTTCCCCGATCTGAGCTTCACTCTCTTCAAAAGACTATTTTCCAATTCATATGGAACAGAAGATGCCATCGGATTCCCCGCTCTGTGATTGCTGGCTGGCAAGGCGGAGGGGGTGATTGGCAGTGCTACATATTCTTCACTATTACTGGGCGACACATTTACAATGAATTCCATTTTGGGTGACGTCTCAGGCTTACACAAAATGGGTTGAGATTGAGAAACTCTGGTTGGCGCCAATCCACGCCAATCCACCTTCCCAGCCTCTTCTTAGGCCTATCCGTTTCACAAGAGTTGTCTGGCTTGAGTGTTCCAGGCGCTTTGCGCTGGCTTCCCAAGATTCTATGATTTCCTTACTCCCAGGGGGGATTGACGGTTGCCGTGGTTCATCCTTGGCGTAGGTTGGGTCTTTTTCATCTTGCTGACTTAGTGGACCCGTCGACGTTGGAGCCGAGACCCTTTGCTTATTTTACTTCTAGTTTGCACTTACCGGCTTCTGAATGGTTTCACTATAATGAAATCGCCCACTTTATGGCTTGTTTGGATCTCACCGGGTTTCTATCCCTACTGCTTTTGAGAAGATTTGTCGTGCTGGCATTTCTACCAATGGCTTGATTTCAGGCATTTATAGGCTTCTTTTGTCTTCAGAGGTACAGTCTCCCCTTCCACACAAGTACATGGTTAAGTGGACTGAGTCTTTGAACAGGCAGATCTCGCCCGGCCAGTGGCAGATTATTTGGTCTTGGGCGGCTAAGTCCTCCACATGTATAACCTTCCATGAGACTCTGTACAGACCCCTCATGCATTGGTACCATACCCCGACCTTGCTTCACACCCTCAACCTTACCATCCCTTCCCCATCCCTTCTACCTGCTGGAGGTTGCAGACTAACCCCGGTACTTTATTTCACAGGGACTGCCCCCTGGTATGCCCTATTTGGCAGGAGGTTAAGTTGCTCACTGATGCCTTATTTATTCAAAGCGTTCCCTTGAATCCTCTAGTTTATTTGATTAATCTACCTTCTAGACATCTGGGCAAAAAGACTTCTAGGCTGTTTTTATATCTCTGTACGGCTACCAAAACCCTTATTGCTCTTCATTGGAAGAATGTGCATCCCCCTCCTGCAACTGAGTTGGTGGCCCATACGAAGAAGGTCCGCAGTCTAGAGTATTTGACTGCCACCTTAAACAACACTGTAGAGGCATTCTAGGCTGTCTGGTCCCACTGGGATACTTACTGTATCGTGAGCGGTCTGTAATTCCTTCCCTCTCCCTTTTTCCCTTGTCTTGTTTCGTTCTCCCAGCAAACCCCCCCCTACCACCACCGTTTTCTGGTGTATCTCATTATTTTTGCATTTCTGTTTACGGTGTGGTGATCTAGCCACGCTAGTCACACCTTGATATATTGTTTATTTTGTTCTCTCTTCATTGTTGAAAAAATGGGTGTCCGTCAAGAAAACTGTCCGTTTGTGTCCGTTTTTGACAAATCATTTTTATTTTCCCCTTCTTCATTTTGAACATGCGCAGAGGGAATAATGGATTGCAAAACGGACATAAACAGATTACTATCCGTTAGTAATCCATTTGTATCCACGCTTGTTGCTGTCTGTCCTTATATTTTGGATAGAGAAAAAGTCCTGCAAGCTGACTTTTTTCTCCGCAAAAGAGTGGATACCAGACGGAAATGCTCCAAACGCACACCTGTGGATGTTTTTTAAAACCCATTGAAATCAATGAAACGGTTTCAAAAACTGATTTTGCGTGGAGAGCCAAACTCTGATGTGAACCCAGCCTGAGTGAGAAGAAGCAACTTTAAAATCTAAGTGATAAAAAGGAGTATCAGAGCTTGTGAGTGTGTGGATCCCAAGCGTTTTCAGGGACTTTACAAGGGAGACATTTGAGTGCATAAACTTGTTTTATTCAACTTGACTCTATTTTTAACTTCTATTTATTTGTTTTTGTGTAACAATCTCCATTAGTCAAAATGTACTCCATGGTTATCAATGTGATCCAGTGTATATGTTGTGCCATGTATTCTCTGATTGCGGGGGCACATTGCTGTGCAAAATGTAAGCAAGTTGCACATTTGGAAGCTCAGATCCTGGATCCAAATGAGCAAGTTACAAGACTGTAGATCTATTAATAACAGAAACTCTTTACTTTATTTATTTACTTTATTTACCTTTTGCGCCGGGGCGGTCATGTGCAGGGGCCAATTTGGAGCATTATACTGTGCAGGGGACACTCTGGAGCATTATACTGTGCAGGGGCTACTGTGGCGCATTATAATGTGCAAGGACCACTGAGAGCAAATTATACTGCGCGGGGGCCAATTTGGAACATTATACTGTGCAGGGGACACTGTGGAGAATATTATACTGTGCAGAGGCCACTGTGCAGAATATTGTACTATGTAGGGGCCAATGTGGAGCATTATACTGTGCAGGGGCCAATGTGGAGCATTATACTGTGCAGGGGCCAATGTGGAGCATTATACTGTGCAGGGGCCACTGTAGAGCATTATACTATGCAAGGGCCACTGTGGAGAATATTATACTATGCAGGGGCCACTGTGGAGCATTATACTGTGCAGGGGCCACTAAGGAGCATATTATACTGTATGGGGACCAATGTGGACCATTATACTGTGCAGGGGCCACTGTGGAGCATTATACTGTACGGGGGCCACTGTGGAGCATTATACCGTGCAGGGGCCACTGAGGAGCATATTATACTGTGCAGGGGCCAATGTGCAGCATTATACTATGCAGGGGCCACACTGGAGCATAATATACTGTGCAGGGGCCACCATGGAGCATAATATACTGTGCATGGGCCACTGTGGAGCATTATACCGTGCAGGGGCCACTGTGGAGCATTACACTGTTCAGGGGTCACTATGGAGCACATTACACTATGCGGGGGCCACTGTGGAGCATATTATACTGAGTGCAAGCCACTGTGGACCATTATACATGGAGGTGATTACAATATTACAGCCAAAGGAGAAGGTTATTGAGTGAGTGAGAACTAGGAGTCTAAAGATGGCTGCTGAGGGTGTAGTGGGCGGGCTAGCTAGGGAAATAGGAAAGGGGAGTGTGTGAGAAAGGGAGGGGGAGTGAGTCAACTCTGAGTGCAGACGAAGGAATCACGGGAGTTGTAGGAATAGGAAGATACCAATGTAAACAAATGCAGAGGATGCCAGAAGAAAGGCAGAAACATTTCCTACCCTATATCTTGTTTTTACTGTACAATTGTTCAATTTTTTGTTTCATATTTCATTTAGATTACTCTTTCTGATTGCATTGTTCAATGGATTATATATTTTGCTGTATTTTTTTTAATCCCATACTCATAAGTCATGACAAAGCTTGAGGCAGGTGGAAGGTCCTTAAAATTATTAAGGGACCTAGGATACAAGCTCAAGACAAGGACCCAAAGGTGGAATATCCTTAAATACTACCTGTACCACAGGACATACAGGAGAGGCAACAGAAGATTGGGGAGGTAAACAAATGGCTCAAGAGCTGATGTAAGAAGGAGTTGTTTGGGTTCTTAGTGAACTGGGCCAACTTTGCAGGATAGCAATAGAATGCATGTCAATGGTGAGGGTGCAGCTGTGTTGGGGAAGAAGATGGCTATACAGTTGGAGTTTAATGTTTAATTATTTATATTTGCAAAAATTATTAACTTTTAATTGTCTATAAATCTAAATATGCTTAAGGTTGTAGGAATATCCCTTTAACTCTATAAACTGGGACAATGTCCTCAAAGGGAAGGGAAGACTAAATAAATTGGACTTTTTCAAAAGATAGATCCTATGAAAATATATACCTTATGGGAATAAATGTGTTAGAAATAATTAAAAAAAACAATGTGGCTAATTAAAATTCTAACAGTTGCAAAAGACAAATGAAGGCAGCAAAGAGATAAAGCCAGAGATAAAATCCAAAATTATTTTTCAACTACATAAATAATAAGAAACTAAAAACTGACAATGTTGGCTCTCTCAAACATAATCTGGATGCAATGGTGGAGAAGGATGAGGAAAAGGCAGATTTAGTAAATGCCTTTTTTTTCTTCTGTGTTTACATAGGGAAATCTAATGACATGATGAGAGATAATATGAATGCTCCATTAAATGTTGCTAGTTTAAAGAGGAACTTTCACCATGTGCACAAAATGCAACTCACTGCATTCTTTAATAAGCTCCACTTACAGTTCCTGAGCAATCGAAGCATCCAGTAGGTTAATTATACACTCTACTGTCAGGTGGGTGGTTCTAGACTGTCTGCTCCAGTCCAGGACCACCCTCCTAACCCTAAGGATCCTAATTAGCATAAGCTATCAGCACCGATAGCAAATGTGGTGCCAATATTAAAAAAGTGATCTAAAGCAAGCCAGTAAATTATAGGCCTGTAAATTTAAACTCTACTGTGAAAAAAATATTTGAACGGTTCCTAAAACATGTTATTTTGGAGTATTTCATTGATAATACCCTTGTAACACAGCATCAACATGGGTTTATGAGGGATTTGTCCTATCACACTAAACTGATCAGCTTTTTAGACTGGACATGGGAGAGGCTGTAGATGTAGTGTATATAAACTTTTCAAAGGCATACCACATATTGTACTGTACCACATAAGATACAGTGCCTTGCGAAAGTATTCGACCCCCTTGAACTTTTCAACTTTTGCCACATTTCAGGCTTCAAACATAAGGATATAAAATTTAATTTTTTTTGGTGAAGAATCAACAAGTGGGACACAATCATGAAGTGGAACGAAATTTATTGGATATTTTAAACTTTTGTAAAAAATAAAAAACTGAAAAGTGGGGCATGCCAAATTATTCGGCCCCCTTAAGTTAATACTTTGTAGCGCCACCTTTTGCTGCGATTACAGCTGCGAGTCGCTTGGGGTATGTCTCTATCAGTTTTGCACATCGAGAGACTGAAATTCTTGCCCATTCTTCCTTGGAAGATAGCTGGAGCTCAGTGAGGTTGGATGGAGAGCGTTTGTGAACAGCAGTTTTCAGCTCTTTCCACAGATTCTCGATTGGATTCAGGTCTGGACACCACCATGTTTGACAGTGGGGATGGTGTGTTCAGGGTGATGAGCTGTGTTGCTTTTACGTCAAACATATCGTTTTGCACTGTGGCCAAAAAGTTGGATTTTGGTTTCATCTGACCAGAGCACCTTCTTCCACATGTCTGGTGTGTCTCCCAGGTGGCTTGTGGCAAACTTTAAACGAGACTTTTTATGGATACCTTTGAGAAATGGCTTTCTTCTTGCCACTCTTCCATAAAGGCCAGATTTGTGCAGTGTACGACGGATTGTTGTCCTATGGACAGACTCTCCCACCTCAGCTGTAGATCTCTGCAGTTCATCCAATGTGATCATGGGCCTCTTGGCTGCATCTCTGATCAGTCTTCTCCTTGTTTGAGATGAAAGTTTAGAGTAATGGCCGGGTCTTGGTAGATTTGCAGTGGTCTGATACTCCTTCCATTTCAATATGATCGCTTGCACAGTGCTCCTTGGGATGTTTAAAGTTTGGGAAATATTTTTGTATCCAAATCCAGCTTTAAACTTCTCCACAACAGTATCATGGACCTGCCTGGTGTGTTCCTTGGTCTTCATGATGCTCTCTGCGCTTTAAACAGAACCCTGAGACTATCACAGAGCAGGTGCATTTATACGGAGACTTGATTACACACAGGTGGATTATATTTATGATCATCAGTCATTTAGGACAACATTGGATCATTCAGAGATCCTCACTGAACTTCTGGAGTGAGTTTACTGCACTGAAAGTAAAGGGGCCGAATAATATTGCACGCCCCACTTTTCATTTTTTTATTTTTTACAAATGTTTAAAATAACCAATAAATTTTGTTTCACTTCACAATTGTGTCCCACTTGTTGTTGATTCTTCACCAAAAAATAAAAATTTTATCCCCTTATGTTTGAAGCCTGAAATGTGGCAAAAGGCTGAAAAGTTCAAGGGAGCCAAATACTTTCGCAAGGCACTGTAAGTGTGCTGGGACTAGAGAAAAATATTTGCAACTGGGTTAATAATAGACAAGGGCAAACCTTTCAATATTTGTTAGGTGTTCGGCTTCGGTGGCTTGGGTACCTAATTTGTTTCAGTTCGAACAAATTTGGTATGAACCACACCTTAAATTGGCTTAAAACAACATAGTGTAGAACACCCTTAGGAACCTAATTTCCAGCTCTCTAAGGCAAACACAGCTGCAGTTATGTCAATGTGAAGGTGAAATTTATTATACAATGGGTTCAGACCAAAGAGTATAATAGTTGGGGAACCAGGTGAGGTATAAAAATTTAAAAAACATTCATGCTTAACTTCCCTTACCTCTTTTGGGTCTCCTCACAGCATCCGGCACTCTCCTTGTGACGTCCGGCCTCTCTTCTGTGATGTCACCGGCCCGGGGTCACCTCTGAGGCGCAATCACAGACCTGGTGAGTCCAGGCTGATGATGTCACCAGGAGAGTGCCGAACACCGACAGTACAATATTGTCATACATGTGGGCATAAACTGCGGTTTGGGCATACACCAGGACGCAGGACTTTTGGAGCTCAGATTTAGATTGTTTGGTTTGTGGACACCATATCACATCTGCACCCTAAAATGGCCCCTTCAAAATGTATTTACTTCTTGGGGAATTCCAATTTACTGGAACCTCTGAAGCTCTGCAAAAACATTATGTGTCCAAAAACCAGTCCCTCAAAATCAATACTCCAAAAGCTAAACATCGCAGTGCTCCTTCCCTTCTAATCCCTGCTGTGTGACAAACAGCAGTTTACGCCCACATATACAACTTTTTTTGTACATGGGCACAGCATATTGGGCACTGAAATGGCATATTTCTTTATATATATAAAAATGAGTTTCTGTCTGTCTGTCTATCTGTCTGTTCTTTATGTGTGACCAAACGACTGGATCGATCCTCACCAAATCCTGCACACAGTATCATAGTGGCCCCTTCATATAGTATTATACGCACTCCCCGCTACCTCTTCAATGTTGGACCAGATGTCACGTGAGCCAGGCATGCATGCGTAATGATGTCGGACTGGCCCACCGACGTCACCAAGGAGGCCCGAAACCTGCTAAAAAGACCCCAGAGTGTAATGATAGCAGTGTTTGTGGGGTTCACGGCCCGCAGGCCTTACTTACTGATCCCCGCTCCTGCTCACAGCCGCCTCTGCAGAAGGTGAAGGTCAGATGGCCATGAGCAGGAGCAGGGATCGGTAAGTAAATAGGGCCTATTGAAAATAAAAAACATCAGGGGCCCGCCGGGACCCCTAATGTCCTGGGCCCTGTGGCAGCCGCTACCATTGCTACCCCGGGATTTACGCCACTGACTGGACTGCCATACTGGATTTCAGCATTCTTATGAATTGAAACATTTTTAAACTACTCATGCCTCCTGCAGCAAAACGCATGGCTGCTGCTCGAGCTAATGAAAACTCTCAGCAGACCCAAGCCCGTCTCCAATCTGAAAAGGTATGTCACAGACAACAGCAAGCTGCTGAAACAACCCAGCAGACCCAAGCCCATCTCCAATCTGACACACAGCTGCACTCCATGTTTCCATAACAACCCAGCCATTTTTCTTCACTGCTGTGGGTCAGCTTTAAAGGGGCAGGGCACTGTGGATGACACTGTTACACAAGGTCACATACACACAGCTTTACTCCAGGTTTTCCGTAACAACCGATCGCAGGTCTTTCACTGATATCCAAACTGAGATACACATGATCACATGACGCTTATGGACCAATGGAAAATCGCAGGTTCTTCAGTCTTGACATACACACAGCTTTACACCAGGTTTCCGTTAGCAACCAAGCTATTTATGACCTGTATGAGTCAATAGCGGTTCGCAGGTCCTCAAATATTCAGTCATATCACGTGCATCAGCCAATATAAGATCACATTTCATTTACCAGGTTTCCATAGCAACACAGCCATAAATAGACTATACCTATACTGGACTGCCATACTGGATGTCAAGTGCAAAACTGGCCAATTCTTATGGGGTCACTACACAAACAAAAAATGAAATATAACCGTGCGAAGCCGGGTCCTTCTGCTAGTTTCTTTATATATTAGAATTTTTACTTTTTGGGAAGCAACTTGAGCTCAAATTGATTATAATACAGTGGGGGAAAAAAGTATTTAGTCAGCCACCAATTGTGCAAGTTCTCCCACTTAAAAAGATGAGAGAGGCTTGTAATTGACATCATAGGTAGACCTCAACTATGAGAGACAAAATGAGAAAACAAATCCAGAAAATCACATTGTCTGATTTTTTTCAAGAATTTAATTGTAAATTATGGTGGAAAATAAGTATTTGGTCAATAACAAAAGTTCATCTCAATACATTGTTATATATCCTTTGTTGGCAATGACAGAGGTCAAACGTTTTCTGCAAGACTTCACAAGGTTGGGATACACTGTTGCTGGTATGTTGGCCCATTCCTCCATGCAGATCTCCTCTAGAGCAGTGATGTTTTGGGGCTGTCGCTGGGCAACATAGACTTTCAACTCCCTCCAAAGGTTTTCTATGGGGTTGAGATCTGGAGACTGGCTAGGCCACTCCAGGACCTTGAAATGCTTCTTACAAAGCCACTCCTTCGTTGCCCTGGCGGTGTGCTTGGGATCATTGTCATGCTGAAAGACCCAGCCACGTTTCATCTTTAATGCCCTTGCTGATGGAAGGAGGTTTGCACTCAAAATCTCACAATACATGGCCCCATTCATTCTTTCATGTACACGGATCAGTCGTCCTGGTCCCTTTGCAGAGAAACAGCCCCAAAGCATGATGTTGCCACCCCCATGCTTCACAGTAGGTATGGTGTTCTTTGGATGCATTCACTCTCCTCCAAACACGACGAGTTGTGTTTCTACCAAACAGTTCTACTTTGATTTCATCTGACTATATGACATTCTCCCAATACTCTTCTGGAACATCCAAATGCTCTCTAGCAAAGTTCAGACGGGCCCGGATATATACTGGCTTAAGCAGGGGGACATGTCTGGCACTGCAGGATCTGAGTCCCTGGCGGCGTAGTGTGTTACTAACGATAGCCTTTGTTACGTTAGTCCCAGCTTTCTGCAGGTCATTCACTAGGTCCCCCCCCCCGTGTGGTTCTGGGATTTTTGCTCACCGTTCTTGTGATCATTTTGACCCCACGGGGTGAGATCTCGCATGGAGCCCCTGATTAAGGGAGATTATCAGTGGTCTTGTATGTCTTCAATTTTCTAATTATTGCTCCCACAGTTGATTTCTTCACACCAATCTGTTTGCCTATTGCAGATTCAGTCTTCCAAGCCTGGTGCAGGTTTACAGTTTTGTTTCTGGTGTCCTTCCACAGCTCTTTGGTCTTCACCATAGTGGAGTTTGGATTGTGACTGTTTGAGGTTGTGGACAGGTGTCTTTTATACTGATAACAATTTCAAACAGGTGCCATTACTACAGGTAATGAGTGGAGGACAGAGGAGCCTCTTAAAGAAGAAGATAGAGGTCTGTGAGAGCTAGAAATCTTGCTTGTTTGTAGGTGACCAAATACTTATTTTCCACCATAATTTGCAAATAAATCCTTAAAAAAAAATCAGACAATGTGATTTTCTAGATTTGTTTTCTCATTTTGTCTCTCATAGTTGAGGTCTACCTATGATGTCAATTACAGGCCTCTCTCATCTTTTTAAGTGGGAGAACTTGCACAATTGATGGCTGACTAAATACTTTTTTTCCCCACTGTACCTGTTGAGAAGTTTCTTGAGGGTGTAGTTTCTCAAATTAGCTCATATTTTGGGGGTGAATTATTTTTTTTATCTCAGGGTGTCTGCAAATGCCTGCCAATGCAGTGGTAATGTCCAAATTAGGTCTCAAATGCACATGGTGCTTTTTTTTTTACAATCCAATGTTACTCCTTCCATCCGACTCAATACTTGTGTGGAATCACGTATATACGATGGAAGATTTCTGACTAAAGGCTGTAAGTAAAAATAAAGCAGTGTACCAGTTCACAGAGACTTCCATTGCCAGATACAATGGTTTCATTGTATTGTGTTTATGTTTACATCTTTAGAACTATGCCCATTATTATTTGGGATCTAATGTGATGCGGTGGAAGGAGATTGGACGTTGGTGTATCTTCACTTTTTGTGCACTTCTTTTTTTCTTTTGTTATTTATCTTATATTTATTTATCTCATATATTGATTCATATACTATTTTCATGTATGTAAATTCACTTTTTTATATATTTAATCACATATTTATCCACTTTTTGGTCATCATACTTATATTTATTTTATTTCACCTTTATATTTTTATACATGTGTTTTTTTCTTTTTATTTATGAGTCAATGGAATGCATTTGCGTTCGCCATGTCGGTATGGGGGATGGTCCCAGCTGCATGTGCCTGATAGTATGGCGCAGGTGAGTTTGATTAAGATGTGGTTTGTGGACCTATATAAACTTGCACTGTACACTGATCCAGTTCCCCTGAAGAAGCTTGTGCGAAACGTACGTTAGAGTGGTGGTCAGTGTGGTCACAGGACTTTTGTCTGATGGCTGGTTTGTATTGGCTTATATCTTCCCCCTCTATGTAATTGATTGTGGTGGTAACAACTACCTGGGTATGCATCTGTACATCTAATATTACCTTGTGGTACTATGGATTATTAATTTATAATATTTTGCACTCTTTTTTGGTGTTTATCTATTTGTTTCTATATACTTCTACTTTGGTGTTTTTTATTTATTTATTTATTTATTTCTGGATTATGTAAAATTGTGAGTGTAATTAATTTAAATTATTTTACCCTGGTTTTGTTATTTATGTATTTATGAATTATTGTTTGTATGGAGTGATATATATCATGGTACTATAACTGAATACACCAGCCTACCTTTTATGCCTTACCTAAGATCCATAAGGGATTATGCCTGTTAAAGGGTAGACCTATCGTTGCAGGGATCAAAAGTATTACGCAAAATATTTCTTTATATGTGGATGCTATTCTTCGTCCCTTTGTCACCACTTTACCATCCTTTGTTATTGAGGAAACTGACGTGTTGAGGATCTGGTTGTGCCTTCTGATGTATTTTTGGCCAGCCTTGATGTAGAGGCCATGATGACGGGTGTGGGGCTGTGGGGGACTTCTTGAAAACTAGAGGTAGCCATTTAGTGGCACATAACACTCTTTTTTTGCGTCTTTTAAAATTTGTCCTTGAACGGAATACATTCATGTTTGACCAACACTTCTTCCACCAGCTCAGAGGTGTAGCTATGGGGAGTCCCTGTGCCCCAACTTTTGCAAACTTATATCTGGGCTGGTGGGAGAAGGAGGTGGTCTTTGCGGACCATATGGAGGAATGGTCATCTAGTATCCTTCTATGGGTCCGCTTTATAGATGATGTTCTATTGATTTGGGGAGGAACAAAGGAAACCTTTGGTGCGTTTGTACGTGCCCTTAATGTGAACACTATGGGGCAATATTTTACATCTGAAATTCAGGAGAAATCAATTACGTTTCTTGATTTAACTATCAGAAAGTCTGAGGGAGGACAACTAAGCACTAATATATATAGCAATGAAACAGCGACCAACTGTCTATTAAAATGTGACAGTTGGCACCCAGGCCCATTAAGGAAAGGAATCTCAAAAGGACAGTTCCTGCGATTGCGCAGGAACTGTAACTCACTAACTGATTATCAGGTGGCAGCGCGGGATCTAAGAGTCAGATTCCATCGTCAAGGATACCCGGATGGGATTCTGCGAACTGCGCATCAACATGCTTTATCATCAGTGCGAAGTAGCCTTTTACAACCTCAGAATAGAACATGAGTTGAGAATCATAGGCACTTATGATGTGGCACATCTGGAGTTGAAAAAAGTCCTACAGGAGTCCTGGGTAATTCTTTTGACTGATCCTGATGTTGATCCTCTTTTGAGTGACTTCCCGGCAATTACCTATAGACGGGGAGTAAATTGAGAATAAATTGGTACACAGCCATTTATTATCTGTAGGCTGGAGAGACAGGCAAAAAACTTGAAAGGAACCTATCCATGCGGTTCGTGTAAGGCCTGTCCTTTTGTAAAACTTAGCAAGTCTTTCAAGAGCTCAGTTACCGGTAGACAATATAACAACAACTTTGTCAATTGTTATACATACGGAGCGATCTATCTCATTACCTGCTCCTGCGGAATCCAGTACGTTGGAAAGACGATAAGAGAATTCCGCAGGAGAATGAGAGATCACGTAAATAACATTGCCTGCCAGGATGATATTACAGTAGCTCGCCATGTGTGGTGTCAATATAATGGTGATCCTTCCCATTTGAGATTTCAGGGTGTCCAATTGGTGACTCTATCGCCTAGAGGTGGAGATTGTGATCAGAATTTACTCCAAAGTGAGGCCTGATGGACCTTCCTATTGAAAACGGTGAAACCATAGGGGTTAAGTGACACCATCTCATATGCACCCTTTATTTAAATTAGTCACTAGGGGGTGCATTTTATATTTATTTTTACTAATCATGAATTTATAATATCTATAGTAAAATGTGTATTGTGGTCGCCATTCATCCCCTAAGATCTTATTCTATATATAATTATGGGTGAATTTAATGCTTCAAGAACTATAAGTTGATAATACCTAGTTTAGAAATTATACTATGGTGTTGATGCACGCAATAAAATTGACAAAATTGATAAAAGGGTCGTAGATTTACATGGATAAGTGACTGTATATTTAACACCTTGTTTCCGTTCCTCCTTGTTTACGCTTGCTGCGCTATAAGCCTTCTTTTGTGTCTTACTACAGTACAATAACCATGGTAAACCAGTGTTGTGATATTGCACCTGCAAATATATATTCCCAGTGATCGGTGTCTCCTATTGTATAGTGGAACGGTGTTTGATTATATTTCGCTCGAGGGGCGTGCTATTATGAGAGGAGGATACACACCTCTTACCTTATTGGGTGTTAACGCTCGGGGGCAGTTCTGCAAAAGGCAGGTCTTGTCTTGCATATGTGATTGGTCATTTGTCACGCATGTTAGTGGGCGGGCGCGTCCTCCAATTGGTTGAATTAGGTAGCGGCCCTGGATTGGCTGTAAAACCTGCAGGGAGCATGGCTTTGCACGTAAAAAGACCAGCCTCTCCGCCCTTACATGTGGCCAAACATTAGTGCCGACGGGGGGTGCGGGGAGTGAAGTTGGGAAGGGCACAGCCTAAAACAACAATTAGAAAACATTATATGTACCTAACCTCTGAAAAAGCCTAATATCAGTGCAGAATGGGGGAATGTGGAGCATATGTTAGAAAGGGCATAGCCTAAAAATGAATAAGAAAACATACTTACCGTACCTGCACTGGAGTTCTACAGATTAGATAAATAACACTTACCTCTGATGAAGATGCCAACAATTTAATATGTGTTGACATCAGAAATGCGTTAGATAGTGTTAATTTTGCTGTGAGCATTGGTTTTCTATAGTGCTGGTAGACAAATAGCATTTACCTCGGTGTGAGCACTGGTTTATTATAGTGCTGGTAGATGAATGTGTATTTTGTCGTGAGCACTGGTTTGTTTACAGTGCTAGTCAATTGTAAATTCAAAGCATGACCGCTTCACCTGTGCTGCTTCAGTATAGAAACCAAAGCTGGTTTAGCCATCTTGATACACCAGGGCAGAAAGCTATAATTAATGAGGCAGGAACATTTATGGTATACAACAACCCTTGAAAGTTACAATTGTTGAAAATAAAGAGAGAGATTGAGGTCTGTACATAGCTGTAGGTTTATAGTTACTTTACAGCTATTCTACATATAAAGTTGATGTATTTTCAAGGAAACGGATGCTATACACAACTCTCTCTGATTTCTATGTAAACTTTAGACGATTAGAGCCTTTAAATCAATATTGTGCACCCAATGTGTTTTGGTATCTTTTAATTTCATTTAATAAAGATTTGAATTTTTATACGTCCATATAAAATTAATGAGTGACTCTCCTAAATTTAATCGAATACACTAGCATTGGATTGATTTATTAGGATGGTGATGTCTATGTAAAAATATTTTGGACATTCCTGTGTACCACACTGTTCCAGAATTGTTTTTTAATTGTATTTTTTTTTTTTTTTGCAACTTTATATATCATGATTGAATTGATCATTTATGATAATGGATATTGATTAAAGATGTATTTTGGATAAATTAATGTTGGTGTTTTGGGAATATTTACTGGTTTTCTGTATTAGTATTATAAGTAGTTTATTATAAGATGATTATTTAGATTATGAGATCTGTTTTTTTTCTTTCTTATTGATTCTTTACCCTTTGCAGATAATCTGCATAGTAAAGAAACAAAGGGGTTGGATAAAGATTAAATCTCTATTCAAATGAATTATGTTAACGGTCATGTGACCATTTTTTTTCAACGGCAGTAATACAGCTGCATTAAAATCAATTTACATGAATTTTCACAGATTCCTCAATAGATTTAAATCTATGAAGGTTCCTTAAAAATATGTGCCCCAGGATGCAAACAGTCATGAAAAATTACCTCTTTTCACAGCCTTTTTGCACCTTGCTTGTCTGAATTGAGCCTAAAGCAAAAGGCATAGAAGCGAAAATAAACAATAGGTTGCTAAGTCCTGGGTGGTAAAACCATGCACCATAATGGGGGCCCGTTAATTAATTCTTATGGGGCCCCTGCCTTCTGTGAATTCCATTAAAATAGCTGCTTAGTAAATGTAACTGTCAAAACAGTTAAACGTCATTAAGTAGTTTGCTATTATGCAGTAGCAAAAACATATTTGAGTGGGCGGATTGTGAGTGTGGTATGTTTCAGAAACATAAGTTTAGCATATATTTTATGTACTGTAAATTGTTTAATGTGCTAGCAATTTCATAAAATATGTTAAATTCCAATATATTTTGTATCATAGCTTTCCTGGAGTAATTTTCGAAGTGAGTACCCTGCACTCAGCAGTTCTCAGCTCAACCACTTGTTAAAGAATTATCATTTGGGAGTGGGAAGATCACATCCAGCTTCTTGGGACCCCCCTGAAGAGGAAAAGGTTGAGATCACAAACAGTGAGTACAATGAGCATCTGACCTTCCTCTTTGCCCTAACCTCTTTGATTCCATTTCCTTCTTAATGATATACATGTCGAGGTAACTAGAAATACTGAATAAAATCTGCCTGTGTGGCAGTATGGTGTCTCAGTGTTACCCTGCATCATCTGCATAGATTTTATATGTTCTCCCTGTATTTGTGTGGGTACCCTCTAAGTATTCTGGTTTTGTCCCACATGCCAAAAATATGCTGAGAGGTAAACTGACTACCCTTAAAACAACTGACCCTTGTGGGTATTGTGGATGAGTGCCTGTATGGCAGCCACTAACTCCCCTACTCCACAACACTTCCTGAGCTATAAATTAGAAATGTTTGTCATTGTCATTTTGTAACTAAGGGACACATTTCAGTGTAAGGCTGGGTTGACATCTGTGTTGGTGTCTCTGCAAGGTAATCAGTTTTTGTGATCCGTCAAAAGATCATAAAAACCTATTAGAGCGAGTCGTATAAAAACCCATTGATTTCAATGGATTTTTAAGACCATCAGTCAGTGTATGTTTGGTGCATTTCTGTCATATATCCACTCTTTTGGATGGAGACAAAAGTTGGACTTGCAGACTTGCTCCGTCCAAAAATTAAGGATACATGACGGACAGAAACTTATATATATATATATATACTGTATATATACAGTACAGACCAAAAGTTTGGACACACCTTCTCATTCCAAGAGTTTTCTGTATTTTCATGACTATAAAAATTGTAGATTCACACTGAAGGCATCAAAACTATGAATTAACACATGTGGAATTATAAACTTAACAAAAAAGTGTGAAACAACTGAAAATATGTCTTATATTCTCGGTTTTTCAAAGTAGCCACCTTTTGCTTTGATTACTGCTTTGCACACTCTTGGCATTCTCTTGATGAGCTTTAAGAGGTAGTCACCTGAAATGGTCTTCCAACAGTCTTGAAGGAGTTCCCAGAGATGCTTAGCACTTGTTGGCCCTTTTGCCTTCACTCTGCGGTCCAGCTCACCCCAAACCATCTCGATTGGGTTCAGGTCTGGTGACTGTGGAGGCCAGGTCATCTGGCTTAGCACCCCATCACTCTCCTTCTTGGTCAAATAGCCCTTACACAGTCTTTAGGTGTGTTTGGGGTCATTGTCCTGTTGAAAAATAAATGATGGTCCAACTAAACGCAAAGCGGATGGAATAGCATGCCGCTGCAAGATGCTGTGGTAACCATGCTGGCTCAGTATTCCTTCAATTTTGAATAAATCCCCAACAGTGTCACCATCAAAGCACCCCCCACACCATCACACCTCCTCCTCCATGCTTCACGGTGGGAACCAGGCATGTAGAGTCCATTCGTTCACCTTTTCTGCGTCGCACAAAAACACGGTGGTTGGAACCAAAGATCTCAAATTTGGACTCATCAGACCAAAGCACAGATTTCCACAGGTCTAATGTCCATTCCTTGTGTTCTTTAGCCCAAACAAGTCTCTTCTGCTTGTTGCCTGTCCTTAGCAGTGGTTTCCTAGCAGCTATTTTACCATGAAGGCCTGCTGCACACAGTCTCCTCTTAACAGTTGTTGTAGAGATGTGTCTGCTGCTAGAACTCTGTGTGGCATTGACCTGGTCTCTAATCTGAGCTGCTGTTAACCTGCGATTTCTGAGGCTGGTGACTCGGACAAACTTATCCTCCACAGCAGAGGTGACTCTTGGTCTTCCTTTCCTGGGGAGGTCCTCATGTGAGCCAGTTTCTTGTTTGTTTGTTTGTTTGAGTTGGAAGGGACCTCAAGGGCCATCGAGTCCAACCCCCTGCAAAAGCAGGAATTCCTAAAACATCCCAGCTATATACCTATCCAGTTTCCGCTTGAAGATTTCAATTGATGGAGAACTCACCACCTCCCGTGGCAGCCTATTCCACTCTCTCACTACCCTTACTGTTAGAAAGTTTTTCCTAATGTCTAATCTGAATCTCCTTCCCCTTAGTTTCATCCCATTACTTCTCGTGCTTCCTTCTGCTAATGAGAAAAGGGTAGATCCCTCTGCACTGTGACAACCTTTCAGATATTTAAATACCGCTATTAAGTCTCCCCTTAGCCTTCTCTTCTGCAAACTAAGCAGTCCCAATTCTTTTAGCCTCTCCTCGTAGGAAATGGTTTGTAGACCTTCCACCATTTTGGTTGCTCTTCTCTGGACCTGCTCCAATAAATCGATGTCTTTCTTAAACTGGGGAGCCCAGAACTGTACACAGTATTCCAGGTGGGGTCTGACCAGGGCAGAGTACAGCGGAATAATTACCTCTCTTGATCTAGCTTCAATGCTCGTCTTGATACATCCTAGAATTTTATTAGCCTTTTTAGCCACCGCACCGCACTGTTGACTCATGTTGAATTTGCGATCTATTATTATGCCCAGATCCTTTTCCCCTGTACTCTCACTTAGTTCTATTCCTCCCATACTATATATGCTTCTTGCATTTCTGTTAGCCAGATGTAGAACTTTGCACTTGTCCCTGTTGAATACCATTTTGTTCACCTCAGCCCATTGTTCCAGTGTGTCCAAGTCCTTTTGGATGCATTCTCTCTCCTCTCTAGTGTTGGCCATTCCTCCTATCTTTGTATCATCTGCAAATTTTATTAGTTCCCCATTAACCCCATCATCCAGATCATTTATTATTCTTTGTAGCACTTGATGGTTTTGGCCACTGCACTTGGGGACACTTTCAAAGTTTTCCCAATTTTTCGGACTGACTGACCTTCATTTCTTAAAGTAATGATGGCCACTCGTTTTTCTTTACTTAGCTGCTTTTTTCTTGCCATAATACAAATTCTAACACTCCATTCAGTAGGACTATCAGCTGTGTATCCACCTGACTTCTGAACAACACAACTGATGGTCCCAACCCCATTTATAAGGCAAGAAATCCCACTTATTAAACCTGACAGGGCACACCTGTGAAGTGAAAACCATTTCAGGTGACTACCTCTTGAAGCTCATCAAGAGAATGCCAAGAGTGTGCAAAGCAGTAATCAAAGCAAAAGGTGGCTACTTTGAAGAACCTAGAATATAAGACATATTTTCAGTTGTTTCACACTTTTTTGTTAAGTATATAATTCCACATGTGTTAATTCATAGTTTTGATGCCTTCAGTGTGAATCTACAATTTTTATAGTCATGAAAATACAGAAAACTCTTGGAATGAGAAGGTGTGTCCAAACTTTTGGTCTGTACTGTATATATAATTATGAGGTCAATGGAAATAGGACACAAACTGAATACCAGTGGATGGTAATCCTTTTCTGTTCATTTTGCAATCCATATTTCCATCTTCATTCTTCTCTTTGCATACTCAGAATGAAGACAAGGGGAAAAAAAAACCAAAATATAGATCCGCCAAAAATGGACACAAAAGACACATTTTGACGGATACCCATTGATGGATCCATGAAAAATGACAGGTTATGGTATATGCTGTGTAACTGTGTCCAGATGTGAACATAGCGTAACTCAGGTATACGCTATGCCAGACACCTCTGGAAAAGGATTATCTCCCTTCAGAACAAAGATTCAAATACAGTCATATGAAAAAGTTTGGGCACCCCTATTAATCTTAATCATTTTTAGTTCTAAATATTTGGGTGTTTGCAACAGCCATTTCAATTTGATATATCTAATAACTGATGGACACAGTAATATTTCAGGATTGAAATGAGGTTTATTGTACTAACAGAAAATGTGCAATATGCATTAAACCAAAATTTGACCGGTGCAAAAATTTGGGTACCCTTATCATTTTATTGATTTGAATACTCCTAACTACTTTTTACTGACTTACTGAAGCACAAAATTGGTTTTGTAACCTCACTGAGCTTTGAACTTCATAGCCAGGTGTATCCAATCATGAGAAAAGGTATTTAAGGTGGCCAATTGCAAGTTGTTCTCCATCAGTTATTAGATATATCAAATTGAAATGGCTGTTGCAAACACCCAAATATTTAGAACTAAAAATGATTAAGATTAATAGGGGTGCCCAAACTTTTTCATATGACTGTATGTCGTCTTTCAGCCTGATATCTTTGCTTGGTAGCAAAGTCAAAATACTCTCATACATTTAGATTGTCAGACAGTCCCAGTGGGCAAAATTGGCAGTAGACTATATGGATATTAACCTGCAAAGTCACCATAGGGTAAAATACAACCATAGAAAAGTAGTGTCCTTTAAAACATAACTTTTAATCCAAAAATAGGGTAAAACACTGCATAGTGACTGACAATTATAAATAACAAATATTAGGTCCACTGAAGAAACAAACATACACATAAGCATAGATGCATCACCACAGAAAGGTAACACATAACTAGCGCTGCCTAGCACAAATTAAAGTTTAACATTCAAAAATATGCAGTGCTCTTACTTCTGATGAAGACATCTAGTGTGGGAATTCGCAGTTTGCATGTGTGGATATTTTTGTCTTGTACACAGGATGCAGGGTCATATGAGTTTCATAAGGTGTAAATATAGCCTATGGGAAGCAGCCTAAAAATATATACTGTATAGTTAAATATATATAGTTATGCTATGGACCCAGAGCTATCCCTAGACATCCTTAGAGAGCTATTTGCTTTCCCTAAAACCTACCTAAGAGCCACAGCACTATAAAGCTGCCACCCTGACTGGAACTTGTCCCTATTATATTGTGCCCTGGTAAACCCTGCCTGTCACAAGGTCCCTTAAAAATATTAACCCCGGTAAACCTCATGTCCCGAAATGGCATGTTTCACATGGAGCTCGTTGTCGGATTAAAGAGTGAGTGGGGTAATACTTATAACCAATTTCTAGTTGTGGACAGAACTAACTAGCTATCAATACTGAGATAATACAAAGCAATAATAAAAAGGGGACAATTCTAGCCACTAAAAGATCAGCAATGGGAATATAAAAACACCCTATCTTGCTCTGGTTAACAGTCTGGAGCCTATATCAAGCATAAAATCTCCCTCCCAAGTTATAAAGAGGGTTCCCAGACTGTTAACCATAAAGGATGATGTACAATAGAGCATATGGTTATAAACAACAGTCAGCCCGATGAAGTCGAAAGTCATGATAAACTTGGCACTAACAAAAACACTAACAAACTGACATTTGTGGACAATGGTTCTGTGTCATTGCTACAACAAATTGGAGTTCATATTTGTATAAAGCATTAGTACCTGATTCCCAAACTATGGTATACAATAATTTAATTCGACAAACCTAGACTTGTGCTTGCAGGACAATACTAATTTTCACTTTCTCTACCACATCTTCAGGCCTGTATGAAATTATTCTAGTTTATGGTAGAGCCAATGTTTTTTCATGTTTCTGGAATTCCCCACTAGACCTTTTAACATATCTACCAGGGAGAGTCACAGGCACTGGCTAATCTGTCACTGGTAAACACACTTTCAGCCTGGAGTGTTAAATCAACACACAAGAATCACAGAAAAAAAAAACACCCCATAAAACATAACCTTTATTACATCAATTAACATCAATTGAGGTGTTTGTAGTATGTCTAAGGCATATGTTTGCATAGTGACTACTATGTTGCTCCTATGTACAAATATGTGCAATTATTATATAGTCAAGGAGTATAGAAGTGAACATGTACTCTCTACTCTTGCAATGAAACCAAGGCTCATTTGCACTTGATAGGTTCTATCACACAGAGTCATATCATTGGTAAAGTTATATTATTACTACACCTTCCCCTTCTCCACTGATATACAATTGATATACAGACTCCTGGCCCAATGCATTAGAGTCAAATGTTCTTTTCATCCTCATGTGTCTTATCACCAGACTGTCTACTCTAAGAAACGATAATAGAGGTTCTTGGAGTAGATTTTGCTCTGAAGTAGGCATTTTTGATGACTTGTGTCCAGGGTCACTTTAACCGTAGGGTCAACAGTGCACTTGCATTGCACCATATGGTAGCAGGGGCCCCCTTGGGACAGTTCTGCATTTAGAGTGCTGTCCCACTGTTCCGAGTCGCCCTGATATGTCACAGCTCTAACTCATCTGTGTCCTCTGGGTGCAAATGAGTGGAGTATAATGGTGATGCTGGAAACTTTCCACTTCCTGGATCACCATTCGGCCACTCCGCTGTCTCTGCTCCCAGTGTACTGTTCAGGAGCAGTAGGTGCAATGTAGTGACGTCACTTATCGCCTGTAGCTCCCTGGAACTGCCGGCAGCAGAGACAGAAGACAACAGGGGAATGGGGAAAGGTGAGTATTAGTTTTTTTTTTTCTTTATTTGATTGATCCGGGTTGAGTGGGGGACAACCTGGAAAGGAGACATGATACTTGGGGGGCGGGGCGCAACCTGGAAAGGGGACATGTTACGGGGTGCAACCTGGAAAGGGGACATTATACTGTGGGTGCAACCTGGAAAGGGGACTTTATACTGGGGGAGCAACCTGGAAATGGGACATTATACTGGGGGGCAACCTGGAAAGGGAACAATATACTGTAAGGGCAACCTGAAAAAGGGACATTATACTGCGGGGGGCAAAGTGGAAAAGGGACATTGCACTGTGGGGGTAAAGTGGAGGGTGATATAATATAATGTCTGAGGTGCCACTTGGGTGGGACAGGTTAACGTATGAGGGGCCATGGGGGGGGACCTGTTAATGTCTGATGCCTCTGCAGGGGCATTTGATAGTGTGATGGGCCACTGAGGATCATTATATTGTATGAGGGCCACTAAGGGGCCTTATACCATGTGGGAGCTTTAATGTATAAACTTGGAAGGAGTATACCATCATCCAAGACCACCCCTTCAATTTTATTAAGTACATCAGTAGTGTGTCTACCATAAGACAATAATCCAAGAACAAAAGGTCTCAAAATAATATCCAAAATGATATGAATGTTAAACTAGAACACATGATTTGAACCACCAGCACATTGCAGCCTGTGCTGTGATGCCACCTTTCATCACAATGTCAGGACTTTACCATGTGATAAATCAATGTTTACTCACATGAATCTTGAAGTTGGTATCAGCCCACCCTGTCATCACCATAGAGGCTGAGGGATTTCTTATAAAATACAAGATGTTATTAACATAGGCATTAGGCATCATAGCATACATGCATAGGCCATGTATACAGTCACAGTGGCTTGTTGACTCAACCAAATACTCCAGCTCTCCTCATGGGCTGGTGCAGAGTTGAGAGGTTCTGCAGTGTACCTAAAAGTGGTGGTAGTCTTCCCCAGAGACGTGCAATAATGGTCTTCCGCCCTCCTGAGCCAGATGGGAGTTTGATTGCCCATGATCTTGTTGTAATTAAGGCTCAGGAGACTTGCAAGGAACATATCACACATACCTTTACTGGATAGCCAACCAACAACTTCCATAATAATGGAGGAACAGTTATTACACAAATGTCCACTGTGGTATGGGGTAAGCTTGGTGGATTGTAGTTCCAGCAGCCTGCACTTTGATGTGTCTCTTTTCCTTTCAATAGGTGCCAATCTCTTTAATCTCTGTCGACTATGCCTTGTCCATCCTGTCTCTATGCAAGGTCAGTGCTCTAAAGCCCTTCTTAGAAGAGGCCATGGAAGACATATAGTACAGCAATCAGTTAGGAAGCTTTTCTTTTAGAGAGAGCGAGTCTATACTAGAGGGTTTTAAGTACTAAATGATGTTTGAAAATATTTTCTGAATAGCTCTAAAAAGGATTTTGGCAGAGATGTGTATATTGTTTGGAATAAATATATTATTCTGGTTAGGGCATTCATTTTGAGAGCGTTTATCTGGCCAAGTCATGAGAGATCTTTGTGGTTCCATTTGGATAAGTGTCTTTGTAGAATTCTTAGTAGAAGGATGTTATTCAGGGAATATGAGTCATTGGGATGAGCAGAAAGTTAGAATTCCAAGTATTTTATGGACTTTGAGGACCAGGAAAAAGTGTAGGCAGAGTGTAGTTGTCGAACCGTCTGGGCAGTGAGTGCTACATTGCGTGCAGTGCTTTTAGAAACATCCATGTTATACTTGCTGAAATGGCTGTATGTGTTAATTTCTTAGTAAAGGAGGGCAATGGCTGGGTCGCATATAATAAGACGTCATCTGCAAAGGCAGATAATTTAAAGTGGAAATTCACCATCTGGATCCCCTGGATATTGGGGTTATTCCATTTAGCAACCAGCAGATGCTCCATAACTATGGCATATAGTATGGGGGAAAGCGGACATCCCTCACGAGTACCATTATGTATCGTGAAAGAAGAGGAAAGGGTACTATTAGTTCTAATCTGTGCCTGGGGAGGTTGTAGAGTGCTCATATACGTGAGAGCCTCGTGCCCTCAAGTCCTTTCTCAGGCATTGCTGCCTCGAAGAAACCCCAGTCCACCAAGTCAAATGCCTTCTGAAAGAGCAACATAATAGGGATCTGATGTGTGCAGGCATAATGGAGAATGGAGTATTTTATCAGGGTGTTATGCCTGGTCTCTATAGATGGAATAAAGCCTACTTGAGCCGGGTGGACCAGGGTGCCGAGGCCAGCTATTCTATTTGCTAGCAACTTCACATATAACTTTGCATCCGTGTTTATTAGCAATATTGGTCGATAACTTGAGTACAGATGGGATCTTTACCCTCATTAGGTATGATGGTAACATGTGCATGGAGGAATGAGGGGGGGAGTGTGTATCAAAGGATATGGCTTTGAAAGCTGTCAGAAGAATAGGTAAAAATCTCCTCTTACAGTACCTTATATAATTTTGCCATGTATCCGTCTGGGCCTGGGCTTTTGATAGCTTCGATAGTCTGAGTGAGTTTGTTTATAGTGAAGGGTTCCTCAATGTGTGCAATGTCTTCTGTCGACTATTATGGAAAAACACTGTTGGCGATATATATTAATAATTAATATCGGGTGAGGTTAAAGCGTGTGTGGGCAGTATGGGGGTGTGGAAGGTTATATGGGGAGGCATAGTATTCATGGAAGGCTGATGCAATGTCATTAGTTATATGAACAATTTCTCCTGAAGAGCACTTTATCTCAAGAAATATAGGAAGCAATCTGCCTGTCTCTCAGCGGTGTTTCCAGTAGGCATCCAGGCTTGTTCCCCCATTCATATTATGGGTGGGAACAGAAGAGATTGATTTTCATTATGTACATTGATCAGGTCTCACAGAGTCATGAGTTGCAAGTATTGATTATGCTACTCCCTGGAGGATATATTTTAACGCCTCTCACTGAATCGGTAGCAAAGTAGTATCATGTAAGCGGTCTATTTGGAAATGTGCAATTGATTGTTTCAGTTTTGAAAGGCATTGAGTATCTAGTAGTAGGGATTTGTTGAGTCTCCAGGTGAAAGGTCTGGGGATTTCATGTTGGACCTGAAGGATACAATGTACCAAGATATATATGTTGCCAATACTTGAGTCCATAGTTTGTTTGAATAGTCTGTGGTATATGAGAATGTAATCTAATCTGGTGTATGAGTTGTGTGCATGGGAATAAAATTAGCAATCTTTGGTATATATTTATTCCCAGGGTCACTGTTTCAAGTGTCACATACAGTAGTTTCATGGCAAGTACTTTTCTTTTGTAGTTTGTTCAATATGGTTATAGGGAATTAAAGATGAGTCAATTAAGGGATTCAGAGTAAGGTTTAAGACACTATAAGGTGATCCTGGACAAAGGCATGAAGTTCAGAGAGGATTGTAAGAAGGAATGGGACCTAGTTGGTGTTGGGGGCATATATTTTAGAAAGATATATCTTGCTTTTGTATCAAAGCAGTAGACAAGGATTTTATGGGGATTTTATTTGTTTTCCTCCTCGGATTACTACTATTGCTCTCTCAAAGTGTCTTATGGAGAGCCAGTTCAGGTAATGAAAATCCTTGTTCACCTCTGGTTACACGTTGTTTGTGGCATTGAGAATGGGAAGAGGTGTGGAGGGTGTTGTCATCTGTCATGAAAGGTCAGGGAATAGCATAAGTTTGGCTCCATCAAAGTCTATCTCACATACTGCTATGGTTAGATGAAGGGGGGACATTAAATTGGGGGCAGATGAAGGGGGGGCATTAAACTGGGGGCAGATGAAGGGTGGGCATTAAACTGGGGGCAGATGTAGAGGAACATTAAACTAGGGGGTAGATGTAGGGTGACATTAAACTGGGGGCAGCTGAAGGGGGCATTAAACTGGAGGCAGATGAAGGGAGGGCATTAAACTGGGGGCAGATGAACGGAGGGCATTAAACTGGGGGCAGATGAAGAGGAACATTAAAACTAGGGGGAAGATGGAGGAGGGCATTAAACTCGGGCAGATGAAGGGGGGCATTAAACTGGAAGCAGATGAAGGGGGAGCATTAACCTGGGGGCAGATGGAGGAGGGCATTAAACTGGGGCAGATGAAGGGGGGACATAAAACTAGGGGACAGATGGAGGGTGACATTAAACTGTTGGCAGTTGAAGGGGGGCATTAAACTGGGGGAGATGAAGAGGAACATTAAACTAGGGGGCAGATGGAGGGTGACATTAAACTGGCGGCAGCTGAAAGGTTGGCATTAAACTGGGGGCAGATAAAGGGGGACATTAAACTGGGGGCAGATGAAGGGGGGACATTAAACTGAGGGGAGATGAAGAGTAACATTAAACTGGGGGGGTAGATGGAGGGTGACATTAAACTGTCCATGTCCTGTCCATACCTGATCTTTATAGAGTAAAATACGCCGGTCGCATCTCTAGCGATATCTGTTACACACTAAAATAATAGCAATAACGATTATTACTAGAAATGAACGTATAAAACATTTCTGATAGCGGAAAAGTTCCATCAGTCAGATAACACATTTTCATCCATTGAATGTTACCATATAAAATCCAAGTTTTTGGCAGCTTTCAGATGGGTATAATAGCGGGTGGTAATGGGGGGGGGCACTTATGAAACCTTTGCACTGGGCCACCAATTTGTTAAAATGAACCTGGTCACACCCACCCACACAAAAAAATTTGAAGCAGAATGTGAATATATGTCTAACTGATTGTGCATAGGTGGATATAATTAGCCAGTTTTTATCCTAGCCAGAAATAAAGTGGAATTTAGAACTAGTTCTGACCTTTTAGTTCAAAGAAACAGAAAAGAAAGGAAAAGCTACGAGACTCCTCTTACCATATCAACTATAGCTGGAGATCAGTGATAGGCAAACCTGAAGTTTTGTTTTGAGTTTGGTAGCTTTAGTCCAAAGATTTGGGTCAGTCAAAATAAATTTGTCCTGAAACTGAGTTTAACTTGACTTTAAACATAATGTATACCACTCTAATGGCTCCAAGGACCCTATCTAGGCCATTTCAGGCAAAGTAATATGAAAGTGACAGTATATGTCTATAGGAAAATGGATGGTAAGCAGTGGAAATAAACCTCACGCTGCACTTTCACATTTTTTTGTGCTTTTTAAAATGAAAAGTGCTCCAAAACCAGTGGACATCCTGGGGACGGGCATCAAGATTGTAAACACATATAAGTACCTGGGTTTACTCCTTAATAATAAGCTGGACTGGGCAGATTATATGGAGGCCCTGTACAGGAAGGGCCACAGCAGGCTCTACCTGCTTAGGAAGCTGAGAGCCTTTGGAATCCGGGGGGCACTTCTTAGGACTTTCTTCAACTCAGTAGTGGCATCAGCCATCTTCTTTGGAGTGGCCTGCTGGGGGAGCAGTATATCAACCAGGGACAGAAATAAACTTGACAAGCTAATTAGAAGGGCCAGCTCTGTCCTGGGGAGCCCACTGGACCCAGTGCAGGTGGTGGGTGACAAAAGGATACTGTCCGTGGTGAGCTCCATGCAGAAGAAGAAGTCCCATCCCATGCATGAGACTGTGATTGCGCTGGGCAGTACTGTCAGTGACCGACTGCTTCACCCTAGGTGTGAGAAGGAGCGCTATCGGAAGTCTTTCCTCCCCACCGCGGTTAGGCTGTACAACCAACACCGACCTAAGCGGAGATCAATACACACAGAGAACTGAAATATCTCTCTGCCTGTTAAACCCCCCCCCCCCTCCTCTGCTACTTCTTATCTGTCTGTCTGCTATCAATGTAATGCCTCTTACCTTGGAACATTCTTGGACATGTTGTATTTGTATTTGTATCTGCTTATCTTATCTTTGCTGCTGTAACACACTGAATTTCCCCATTGTGGGACTATTAAAGGACTATTATTATTATTATTATTATTAAAAATTATCCCATTTTGAGCGTTGTGTTAGAAAAAGTAATGGCTTTTACAAGTGATCCAAAATTATTCCATTTTGGGAACTTACAAATGTTGGTTTTGTTTTGAAGAGAAATTTGTGGCAGTGTGCTTAATTAGAAAAAAAAAAAAAAGTTCCATTATGGCAGCAGATACATATTTTTTATCATGCTAACAGTGGCACCAACACTATATAATAAAACAGGCCCAGGCCGCCCAAAGGAGATGTTTGGCTTAGTGGTAGCAGTGGCAGTAGCAGTGCCAAATCAGTGGTAGTAGTATGGAATGCAAAACGACTGACCCCAGCCACAGGAGATGATGGGCAATACCATCCATAAGGGATGATTAAATGCACAACTGGCAGTGACAATACCACAAGAAAATTTAAAAAAAATAATGAAATGTAATGCATAAAGGATGTTAGACTCTATGTAAAAAAAAAAAAATATTTGATTTCACAGAATTTGCCACTTTTTACTCAGACAGAGGACAGAAAGAGAAAAAGGCACACTGTGGCAGACTCTGAGTACAAAAAAAAATTAACCCTTAAGCACACAGCGTAAAACTATGAAGATGTCCTTCGATTAATTTTAAAGAAGAGAATCTCATCTTTGAGATTCCCATGCAGATCTCAGTTCCCGACAGCGTTTTTAACGTTTTTCTCTTCATAGCCCTAATGGATCCTGAGATATGGGGATCTAAAATGTCCTCCCTCTCCAGCCTCAGGCAGCATCTTAGAGCTGCGTGTAAAAATAAGAAGGAGGAAGGAGGGGGAAGGAGCAGAGCTCATCATGGTCTATTCATAACTGTATGTGGGAGGGGTAGAATGGACTTCTGTCCATGTTATCCCCTCTCCTATCAATCAGAGAGCATGCTATACATTGCTCTCTGATTGTCACATACAGATAATTAGAGATGAGCGAATTTCTCAAAAGTTCGATTCGGCACTTCTATTCGAAGTTCCCAAAAAATTTGCTTCGATCCGAATTACTTTGCGGCGAATATCGCTAAAAAAACACCTATTTCCTAGCTTCAGAGAACCTGTATAGTGGAGTAGAACACTGTGCCTTGCAGTAACACGCATAGGGAGCTTACTGTGGTAGTCAAACAATACTGTGAGTCCGAATGACACGCACATGACAGGCATCGCTCTTTGAATCGATGCACACTTCACTTATTTGGACAGTTACGGGGGCAAAACTGACCATCTAACTCAAGTGTGAACCCAGCCTTACAGGTCCATGTTAGTGCCAGGTAGAAAGAACAGTGCAGAGACCCAACATCCTACTGTAGAGTGAAAGAGCGCATTCCTTTTACACCGTCATCTGTTGATTCCACATATATGTCTACAGAGTAGCAATCAGGCGATACCTTTTAGAGGATAACAGTATATTTATAAGTAAGCTTTCAGAAGTGCAAGCTTCCTTCATCAGACATGGTGTTATACAAGAACTGAAAATTCACATATTTTTATACACATGGTCTTCAAAGGATTTTAGAGTCCTTAAAAAAACCCAAAACAAAATGCAATCTAAGTAGAGAAGTTATTTACAACCAGTCAAAAAACAATCTGGAAAGTTGTGGTGCGTGACAGAGGGATCTGTTATCTATTTGCTATCAGGAGGTGATTTGTGACCCTCACAGTTCATACATAGTGTGACATGAAGCTGGCATGAATATTAAGTCCAAATTGCAGAGTTTGAAATTTTTGCATAAACTTGTACTCCCATTGTTTCCTTTCCTCCTGCGTCTTAAACTGTTCCATTAAAACCACAACCCGCAAATCTTCAATAGAGTGGTTTTCTCCGGAGAAATGTGCGGCTACTGGGAGATCGGTTCTGCTGTTATTAATATTGGATCTGTGTGAGTTCATTCGTTGACTAAGTCTCTGCCCTGTTTCCCCCACATAGAGGCCTGTGGTGGGACATTGCACACACATTATGAGGTACACCACATTGGAAGACCTGCAGGAAAATGTCCCCCTAATACTGTGCACCTGTTGTGACTGTGGGACAGGTACACTGTCAGCGGTGTGGATGTGCTTGCAGGTCATGCACCTTTTATGTAGGCAAGGTGAGGTGCCATTTTCAGTTGGGGCCTTCAGGGCACTCCGGACAAAAATATGCCTCAGGTTTGGTGGTTTTCGAAAGGAAAGGAGAGGGGGGACTGGAAATATGTCCTTGAGTCTGTTGTCCCTATGTAGCACAGGTTGGAGATCCTTGGCAATCCTTCGTAGGATCTCCAGCTGTGGGTTATAGGTGACAACTAGGGGCACTCGGGCTTCTTTCTGGGTTTTTTTTTATATGTGAGAAGACTGTCTCTGTTAATGGCTGCCGCTTTGTTTAATTGGTTGTCTGTCACTTTTGGTTTGTATCCCAATCGGAGAAATTTCATCCTCAGATCCAGGAGGTGCTTGTCCAGGTCTGCTTTGGCGGAGCAAATACGATTGTATCGTATAGCCTGGCTGTAGATAATAGATTGTCTTGTGTGCTTGGGGTGGAAGCTGTCGTTTCTCAGGTAGGCCGTTCTGTCTGTGGGTTTGTGGTATATCGATGTGAGTAGCCGGTGGTTCTTGTATAACACCATGTCTGATGAAGCAAGCTTACACTTCTGAAAGCTTACTTATAAATATACTCAGTTAGCCTCTAAAAGGTATCTCCTGATTTCTTCACTCTTCCACTACTTTCAATGGCTAACATGGTACAACATTATAGTACTACAGAGTAGCAAGGCAACATAATGTGGAGTTGGCAGCAGCATCATTAAACCACAGAGTGGCAAGGCGACATAATGTGGAGGTGGCAGCAGCATGAGGAGGCCACACAGTGACCCAGTGGTAGCGGCATTGGGAGGACATACAGTGACCCAGCAGTGACTGTGGCATGAGGAATGCATACAGTGACCCAGTGGCAGAGGTGGAGGTAGTAGCAGCCTTAGGAGGGCATACAGTGACCCAGTGGCTGTGGCATGAGGAGGCCATACAGTGACCCGGTGGCAGGAGCATGAGGAGGACGCAGAGTAACCCAGTGGAAACAGCATGAGACTGCCATACAGTGATCCAGTGGCATCGGCATGCAGAGGCCATACAGTGACCCAGTGGCAGCAACATGAGGAGGGCATACACTGACCAAGTGGTAGCGGCATGAGGAGGCCATACAGTGACCAAGTGGCAGCAACATGAGGAGGCCATACAGTGACCCAGTGGCAGCAGCATGAGGAGGCCATACAGTGACCTGGTGGCAGCGGCATGAGGAGGGCATACAGTGACTCAGTGGCTGCGGCATGAGGAGGCCATACAGTGACCCGGTGGCAGCAACATGAGGAGGCCATACAGTGACCCAGTGGCAGTGGTATGAGGAGGCCATACAGTGACCCAGTGGCAGCAACATGAAGAGGCCATACAGTGACCCAGTGGCAGCGGCATGAGGAGAGCATACAGTGACCCAGTGGAAACAGCTTGAGGAGGGCATACAGTGACCCAGTGGCAGCGGTATGAGGAGGCCATACAGTGACCAAGTGGCAGCAACATGAGGAGGCCATACAGTGACCCAGTGGCAGAGTGAGGAGGTGGTAGCAGAGTGAGAAGGCCACAGAGTGGCAGGGTGATATAATGTGTAGGTAGCAACAGCCTTAGGAGGCCATACAGTGAACCAGTGGCAGAGTGTGGTGAGGCAGCATGGATAATTTAATATGCTGCATCAGGCATTGATGGGTGGAAGTCCTGGCTGATCCATGCCTGATTCATCTTCACAAAGGTCAGTCTCTCCAAATTTTGGGTGGACAGGCGAGTTCTCCTTGTGGTAACTATGGCCCCTACTGCACTAAACAACCTCTCTGATGCCACACTACTGGCCGGGCAGGACATCTTTTCCAGTTGCGGCCACAAATCCAGTTTGGCTGCCCAGTAGTCCAGCGGATCTTCGATGACGGGTGGCAGGGCGCACTCTAAGTATGCCACCAACTGCTGGTTCAACTTCTGCTCTGTGTCTAGCTGCTGATGAGCAGCTTCTTCACTATGCGGCTGAAGAAAGCTGCTCATCAGCAACTCTAGGCTCAGGCTGCTGCTGATGGAGCTGATACTGCTCCTGCCACCCCCACTCCCTCCCACAGCTGCCATGCCAGTGCAAGTTGAGCGCTCAGGGCCCCCCTGGTAGGACGATGGCGCAGGTAGGCAGCGGCCAACTTGCTGCATAGCATGTCTCTATAGTAGTTCAGTTTGTCCTCCCTCTCAGCGGGTGTAAGGCCCCCATTTTTCCCCGGTAGCGAGGGTCTAATATGGTGGAGAGCCAGTAGTCATCCCTCTGCCGAATGGTGACAATTCGGCTGTCACTGCGCAAGCAAGTCAGCATGCATCGGGCCATTTGCGCAAGTGACTCCGAGGGACTCCCTGCATCCATTCCCACTGCATACTGCCACGGTGTGTCTGTGTCATCTGCCTCATCCTCCTCATCTCCCTCTGACTGTTCTGGTTGCTCCAATGTCCTCCTCCTCCTCCAGTTCAGCCCCACAGGGCTCATGTGGCCTTGAGATGTAGATACCACATCTCAAGTCCCCTGACCAACTAGATTGATAAGCATCTTTTCCAGAATGTGAATCAGTGGAATGACGTTGTTCATCCTGTAGTCCTGGTGACTGACTAACAAAGTGGCCTCCTCAAAGGGAACTAACAAATGGCAGGTGTTACGCATGAGCTGCCACTGGCTAATGTTAAAGTTACACAGGGGAGTTTCTCTGTCCTCTTGGATCATCAAGAAATCGTTTATGGCTTTTCTCTATTCATATAGTCGATCCAACATATGGAGGGTTGAATTCCAATGGGTGGAAACATCGCATATCAGACTATGTTGTGGGAGGCCGTTCTGCCGCTGCAGCTCAAGGAGGGTGTGCTTGGCGGTGTACGAGTGGCTGAAGTGCATGCAAAGTTTCCTTGACATTTTTAAGATGTCTTGTAGATGGGTGGAACACTTAAGGAAACGCTTGACAACCAGGGCTTGACAAGCAGGGCGCATGGCTCTGCCCTCCTTGACGCAGGGCCGACACCATGTTCTTCCAGGCGCAAGCCATCAGTTCTCTGAAAGGTGCAGAGTTCACCAAGTGGAAAGGGAGTGACTGCAGCACCAGCAACTTGGAAAGGAGCACATCCAGCTTCTGCACTGTTGGATGAGTGCACGCATACTTTTGTCTCTTAGATATAGATTCTGTAATCGATTGCTGACGCAATGACTGACTAGGAGGAGGAGGAGGAGACCAGCACGATGATGGAAAGGACACACAGCTTCCTTCAGCTGAAGTGGTGGAGCCTTGACTGCCTGAAATGGGGTGCGTGCCACTGGGTGCTACAGCGGTTGCTGCGACAGGCTGGACCACCACATTGTAGCCTCGGCTCTCCCAGGCCATTTTATGGTGACGCTGCATATGTTGGCGCAGGGCACCCTGGCCACGCTTCACCTTCTGCCCACACATTGAACATATGGCCATGTTCACCATCCCCGGCAGCTTTACAAAAAACTGCCACTCCGCCGAGTAGGTGATTTTACCCCCCGACACTCCGCAATAACTGACTGCTACCGCCACTGCCTCTGTGAACCCCTGCACCACTGCTTTCCAGGCAGGTAGGCTGCTGCTAAGCGGGTGGTCTACCCCGGGCACGTTTAGCTCCTGACCTCACATTGCTGCCACCATGCTGACTCCCCCGCTGCCTCATGCGCAAGCTGCAACCCTCTTCTCCTGATGACGATGAGGCCCCTTCGTCACCTGGCTCCCAATTACGATCTGCTATATCATCATCCATTACTGTCTGCAGGTCACTGATGTCCTCCTCAACACCAGCTCCATGCCACTCTCCTCATCACTACTTGCCCGCCTACCACAGGAAGCAGCGGATGTCTCCTCCACATCTTGGCTGGGCAGTAGCTGCTGACTGTCCTCTAGTACCTCCCCCCCCCTGGGGGGGGGAGGGGGGGCCCCAGGGGGGGGGGGGGTGCTGGGGGGGGGGGAGGGGAGGGGGGGGGGGGGGGGGGGGGGGGGGGGGGGGGGGGGGGGGGGGGGGGGGGGGGGGGGGGGGGGGGGGGGGGGGGGGGGGCCCCCCCGGGGGGGGGGGGGGGGGGGGGGGGGGGGGGGGGGGGGGGGGGGGGGGGGGGGGCGTGCGGTTGTTTGGGGGGGGGGGGGGTGGTGAGGGGGCCCTTTTTGTGGGGGGGGGGGGGGGGGGGGGTGTTTTTGGCGGGGGGGGGGGGGCGCCCTGTGTGGGGGGGGGGGGGGGGGGGTGTGGGTGTGGGTGGGGGGGGGGGGGGGGGGGGGGGGGGGGGGGGGGGGGGGGGGGGGGTTTTTTTTTTTTTTTTTGTGGGGCAGATATGGCTTTGGCACAATAGTACTGAATTATGTTATGCCTTGTAAGAACAGTGAATAAGCCCCTTATAATAAAGGCCTTTAAAAAGGCTTCTTTACAGATACCCAGATACGTCCAGATATTAGTGTATGATATTTCACTTTTTTTTGCTGTACTGCACTGCAAAAGGCTTGTTGTGTTCCACCTTGATGACAAAGATATGAGTACTGAGCAGCAGTATAACGGCAGTGAGTGCTTCAATGTGAATTATTCTGCAAATTCTTGCTGTAAATGAGCCTGCAACCACCCCAAATTCTTTTCTTAATTCCCCCCCAGGCTTCCCCAACAGTTCTAAGGCCCCCCCTCTCCCCCCGAAAATTCTATGTTTTCTAAGTCTTTCCCTAGCTCCTGCCGACGTCTGTCCCTACAGTAAGAGCGATGTGGAATGACTGTACCTAAAATGGCTAAGGGTTTTTATAGGGCTGTGACATCACAGGTCCTGCGAGCTGCTGATTAGCTGCACGCTTGGCATTGTGGGTGATCCCGCACTGCCATAGTCCCTTCCCCCTTGTCTTAACATGTGCGACAGCCATTTAAAAAAAAAAAAATGCGATTCGATGCATTGAAGCGTGAGGAAATCTGGAATTGTGGCAAATTGAAGATTTCCTGAAATTCGGATCGAATTCCACTTCTGCAGAACCGATTCGCTCATCTCTAGAGAAAATGTAATTCCCCTCTGAGTCTAATCAGAGGGGTCATCTTCTGTAATACCCCATGAACAAAAGAGTTGCACCAAACACTTACAGAACATATACACAAAGTCATCAATAAAGTTTACATTTGAGCCTGTCCATACCTGATCTTTATAGAGTAAAATACACCTCTCTAGAGATGAGCATATAAATTTCTACAATTTTCATAGGGGGATAGAAAATTATATTCTTATGTAAGCTCCTATTTAATTTTCATGCACAAAATTGGTTGGCACATTTCTGTGATTTTGGCGTTTCTTTAACATCTGCACCTGTAAATATATATATACAGTGCTGGCCAAAAGTATTGGCACCCCTGCAATTCTGTCAGATAATACTCAATTTCTTCCAGAAAATGATTGCAATCACAAATGCTTTGGTAATAATATCTTCATTTAATTTGTCGTCAATGGAAAACCACAAAAAGTATTGTCAAAAAGCCAAATTGGATATAATTCCACACCAAACATAAAAAAGGGGGTGGACAAAAGTATTGGCACCCTTTGAAAAATCATGTGATGCTTCTCTAATTTGTGTAATTAACAGCACCTGTTACTTACCTGTGGCACATAACAGGTGGTGGCAATAACTAAATCACACTTGCAGCCAGTTGAAATGGATTAAAGTTGACTCAACCTCTGTCCTGTGTCCTTGTGTGTACCACATTGAGCATGGAGAAAAGAAAGAAGACCAAAGAACTGTCTGAGGACTTGAGAAGCAAAATTGTGAGGAAGCATGAGCAATCTCAAGGCTACAAGTCCATCTCCAAAGACCTGAATGTTCCTGTGTCTACCGTGCGCAGTGTCATGAAGAAGTTTAAAGCCCATGGCACTGTGGCTAACCTCCCTAGATGTGGACGGAAAAGAAAAATTGACGAGAGATTTCAACGAAAGAGTGTGCGGATGGTGGCTAAAGAACCTCAACTAACATCCAAACAAGTTCTAGCTGCCCTGCAGTCCGAGGGTACAACAGTGTCAACCCGTACTATCCGTCGGCGTCTGAATGAAAAGGGACTCTATGGTAGGATACCCAGGAAGACCCCACTTCTGACCCAGAGACATAAAAAAGCCAGGCTGGAGTTTGCCAAAACTTACCTGAGAAAGCCAAAAACTTTTTGGAAGAATGTTCTCTGGTCAGATGAGACAAAAGTAGAGCTTTTTGGGAAAAGGCATCAACATAGAGTTTACAGGAAAAAAAAAGAGGCCTTCAAAGAAAAGAACACGGTCCCTACAGTCAAACATGGCGGAGGTTCCCTGATGTTTTGGGGTTGCTTTGCTGCCTCTGGCACTGGACTGCTTGACCGTGTGCATGGCATTATGAAGTCTGAAGATTACCAACAAATTTTGCAGCATAATGTAGGGCCCAGTGTGAGAAAGCTGGGTCTCCCTCAGAGGTCATGGGTCTTCCAGCAGGACAATGACCCAAAACACACTTCAAAAAGCACTAGAAAATGGTTTGAGAGAAAACACTGGAGACTTCTAAAGTGGCCAGCGATGAGTCCAGACCTGAATCCCATAGAACACCTGTGGAGAGATCTCAAAATGGCAGTTTGGAGAAGGCACCCTTCAAATCTCAGGGACCTGGAGAAATTGGCCAAAGAAGAATGGTCTAAAATTCCAGCAGAGCATTGTAAGAAACTCATTGATGGTTATCGGAAGCGGTTGTTCGCAGTTATTTTGTCTAAAGGTTGTGCTACCAAGTATTAGGCTGAGGGTGCCAATACTTTTGTCCGGCCCATTTTTGGAGTTTTGTGTAAAATGATCAATGATTTGACTTTTTTTTTCATTCTCTTTTGTGTTTTTTCATTGCAAGCAAAATAAATGAAGATATTATTACCAAAGCATTTGTGATTGCAATCATTTTCTGGAAGAAATTGAGTATTTTCTGACAGAATCGCAGTGGTGTCAATACTTTTGGCCAGCACTGTATATATATATATATATATATATATATTTGTGTGGTATATTTGAATTCCTCACATCGTGCAGTTTTTTGGAAAGTACATTTTGTTTGCAGAAAGGGATTGCTTGAGCATGCACTTTAGTGGCAAATTTTTTGTGCAATTTTTGCTTGTAATCTCTGTTTACTGTAAAGTTGCATGAAGTTGGTTGTATATATGAAATATTAAGTTGCGTTTTTATATATGGTATGCTGTGCAATCTCAAAAAAGTTAGATTTTGGCACACAGGCACAGTTTTCTATGTTCAGTATAGGTTTTTAACATATTAGTGAATAACAGCAAAATATTGCTTGTCTTCTGTATCAGTGTTTTTGAGAATACGAGCTCTTGTTGTAGTTGATGTTTACAGTATATATAAATTGTGTACACCTTGATCTATTATTTTATATGTGTTTTGTGTGTGGATGTATGATTCAATAGGAGTTTTAGGTGAAAATATATGTTTTAGTGAATTTTTTCAAAAAATTATTTGTGTTTGTCACAAAGTTACATGAAGGTGGACATGGCTATTGATAACCCATTGATACACATGTAATCTTCAGGTTGTCTATTTTAAAGAAATATATATGGTTAAGAGGTGCAAGGTGTAAGTGTGGCGGAAGGAATTGTAGGAGATAGAGACCTTGCAAAATGCAATGGGCGTCCCAGGATGACCATATGGCATTAAAGGCCTCCACCGTATGGTTAAGCAGCATTTGACACTGTTGACCATCAACTCCTCCTCACTATGCTCCGTTCTGTTGGCCTCACAGACACTGCTCTCTCCTGGTTCTTCTCTTATCTCTCAGACCGAACTTTCTGTATATCATTTGCGGGCTCTGTTTCTTCCCCTTGCCGTTGGGGTTCCTCAGGGCTCGGTCCTAGGTCCCCTGCTCTTCTCCCTCTACACAGCCCCCATTGGACAAACCATCACTAGATTTGGCTTCCGGTACCATCTTTATGCTGATGACATCCAATTATATACTTCATCCCGTGACATCACCCCTGCACTAATACAAAACACCAGTGACTAAGTCTCTACTGTCTCAAATATCATGTCTTCGCTCTATCTGAAACTGAATCTCTCAAAGACTGAACTACTGCTGTTTCCATCATCTAACAAATCTGTCCCTGATAACTCCATTGCAGTCTCTGGCCTTACCATAATTCCTAGGCAGTATGCCCGCTGCCTCGGGGTTTTGTTTGACTCAGACCTTTCCTTCACCCCCTATATCCAATCATTCGCACGATCATGTCATCTCCACCTCAAAAACATCTCCAGAATCCGCCCTTTCCTTACCACAAATACACTAAAGACACTTATTGTTGCCCTGATTCACTCTCGCCTGGACTACTAACTCCTTACTAATCGTTCTTCCCCTTACTAAACTCTCCCCTCTACAATCTATTCTGAATGCGGCGGCCAGGTTCATCTATCAGTCTAGATGCTACAGCGATGCCTCCGGTCTGTGCTGGTCACTACATTGGCTGCCTATTCAATACAGAATACAATATAAACTTATCACCCTCATCCACAAGGCTCTCCATAATGCTGCCCCTCCCTACATTTCCTACCTCATCTCTGTCTATCACCCAACCCGTACTCTCCATTCACTCAATGACCTAAGACTAACCATCCTCTATTATCAGAACCTCCCACACTCGTATACAAGACTTCTCCCGAATTGTACCACTTCTCTGGAATGCTCTATCCCGGACTATCCCCACCAATTACCACAGCTTCAAGCATAAACTAAAGACATATCTTTTCAGCCAGGCCTATCACAACTCCTAATGTAAACCCTTCCGTAGTTAGAATCCCTAAAACATACCCTCCTCTGTTCACGCTCCCACATTACCTCACAGGATATGATGCTGTATCAGACTAACGTTATATGTCCAGGCACCATCTGCACGTTAAAGAACACGACTGATGACGGCTCATACAGCTTTATATATGTGTAATGACAGTAACCTCTATTACAGAATTGTCTGACCATTGTACAAACAATGCTACGTCTGTTGCCGCCCCTGCTACCTCCTGTGTCATCCCCTCTACCTCATAGATTGTAAGCTCTTGCAAGCAGGACCCTCAGTCCCAGTGTGTGAATTGACTATTTCTTTGTAATGTATCTTTTTTGTCAGTACTTGAACCCTACAAATTGTACAATGCTGCGGAATATGTTGGCGCTATATAAATAAAATTTTATATTTTTATTATTATTATTAAGGGAGGCAGTCAGAAATTCCAAACTACGGATGTCCTTCATACGAGCAATTAGCTCAGGGCCCGTGGGGGGAACAACTTTTTCCGGTGGAAAGCAATGAGTGTTTTAGCAGTGGTGCATAAATAAAGAAATAGCTTGGATGTCCTTTCACACAGGTGTCTTGGGGGTAGATTAATCAAATAGGTAAGAGGGTCCAGTGGGACTCCATGTATAAAAAAAAGCATCACTGAGGGTTTTGACCTCCATCGAAAGCAGGTGGATCAGAGGACAATCTCAGAAAATATGGCATAGTGTGCCCACTGCAGCCTGGCAACAACAGCAAATAGAGGAAATACTAGGCTTGAGGGAGTGGAGTAAGACTGGAGTGTGATACCAATAGTAATTTGCATTGGGTTTCCTGGAAAGTGACACAAGTTGAGGACTTGGCCGCACGGGACCAAATAATCTGCCTAGCCAAAGCCTCAGCCCATTTGGCCATATACGGTATCTGTGAGCCAAGGGAGCCCGCCCCTCGGGAGAGGAAAGGAGCCTGTACATACCAGAGATCAGGCCTCTCGTACCAGTTCGACATGTTCTTTCAAAGGTGGTAGGGACTGAGACCTGCGTAGCTCCAGATTGTGTGGTCTCAAAGTGGACTATTTCTTGGTAGTGGAACCACTCCGAAGTGGGTAAGTGCAACACGGACTTGAAGTAATCAAAGGGTATGAGCTGCATAGTCGACGGGCCAACGGCCCTTTTTCTCCCCCCCTACATCAGCAACATGAAACAGACCAAGTTTACTCCAAGGTCAGATATACAGTTGTGCTAAAAAGTTTACATACCCCGGCAGATTTTTTGGTTTTTTGGCCTTTTTTCAGAGAATATGAATGATAACACAAAAACTTTTTCTCCATTCATAGTTAGTGGTTGGTTGAAGCCATTTATTGTCAAACTTCTGTGTTTTTTCTTTTTAAATCATAATGACAACCAAAAACATCAAAATGTCCCTGTTCAAAAGTTCACATACCCTGATGATTTTGGCCTGATAACATGCCCAGAAGTTGACACAATGGGGTTTGAATGGCTACTAAAGGTCACCTGTGACCTGTTTGCTTGTAATCAGTGTGTGTGCATAAAAGATGAGTGAGTTTCTGGGATCCAGACAGACTGTTGCATCTTTCCTCCAGCCACTGACATTTCTGGATTGTGAGTCATGGAGAAAGCAAAAGAATTGTCCACGGATCTATGGGAAAAGGTAGTTGAACTGTATAAAACAGTAAAGAGATACAAAAAGATATCCATGGAATTGATAATGCCAGTCAGCAGTGTTCAAACTGTGATTAACAAATGGAAACTCAGGGGCTCTGTAAAAACCAAACCACGGTCAGGTAGACCAACCAAAATTTCGACCACAACTGCCCAGAAAATTGTTTGGGATGCAAAGAAAAACCCACACATAACATCAGCTGAAATACAGGACTCTCTGAAAACTATCGGTGTGGCTGTATCAAGATGCACAATAAGGAGACACTTGAAGAAAAATGGGCTGCATGGTCGAGTTGCCAGAAGAAAGCCATTACTGCACAAATGTCACAACAGCACAGAGACAAGCCTCAAAACTTCTGAAACAAGCTAATTTGGAGTGATGAGACAAAAATTTAACTTTTTGGCCACAACCATAAACATTACATTTGGAGAGGTGTCAACAAGGCCTATGATGAAAAGAACATCATTTCTACTGTAAAGCACGAAGGTGGATCACTGATAATGTGGGGATGTGTGAGCTTCAAATGCACAGGAAACTTGGTCAAAGTTGAAGGAAAGATGAATACAACACGTTTTCAGCAAATACTGGAGGCAAATTTGCACTGATCAGCCACGAAGCTGCGCATGGGACGTACTTGGACATTCCAACATGACAACAATCCAAAACACAAGGCCAATTCGACCTGTCATTGGCTACAGCAGAAGAAAGTAAAGGTTCTGGAGTGGCCATCTCAATCTCCTGACCTCAATATCATTGAGCCACTCTGGGGAGATCTCAAGCGCGCAGTACATGCAAGACAGCCGAGGAATTTACAGGAACTGAAGACTTTTTGCCAAGAAGAATGGGCAGTTTTACCATCTGAAAAAATAAAGAGCCTCATCCACAACTACCACAAAAGACTTCAAGCTGTCATTGATGTTAGAGGGGAAAATACACAGTATTAAGAAGTGGGGTTTTTGGTTGTTATTATAATTTAAAAAGAGAAAACAAAGAAGTTTGATAATAAATGGCTTCAACCAACCACTAACCATGAGTGGAGAAGAAGTTTTTGTATTATCATTCATATTCTCTGAAAAAAGGCCAAAAAAACAAAAAAAATATGCCGGGGTATGTAAACTTTTTAGCATAACTGTAGCAGCAGAGATTCCCCCGTGAGAAGCGGATTATACAGGAAAGACATCATAGAGGAACGTGGGGAGGCCAAGGGAGAAAATTTGGAGCAAGTTATCCAGATGGCCCACGTAAAGCGGATAGGACCTAGAAGGGAGGTGGCAGGTAAGGGAGAGGAGCGGGACCACAGGAGTGCATTGGGGTCAATTGGAGCCAACCAGAGCTTCTCAATTTCGACCAATTTCTTGGAGACTTGAGGTGTTGTTGAGGTGTCCCAAAATGGAATACAACGTAAGTGGGTCACCCAATAATAATGCAAGATGTGTGGAACCGCCAATCCCCCTCAGCCTTACCAGATAGCATCACCGAACGGGGGATACGGTGGTGTTTGGCATTCCATATGAACTGGAATATCAATTTATCTTGGGAGCACAATTCAGATCAAGGCACCGCTACTGGCAGCGTCTCGAAGAAATAGAGGAGCTTCGGGAGGAGAGTCATTTTAACTGCCATAATGCGACCAATGAGAGATATGTGAAAAGGGCGCCACCTATCCAAGAGGCAGCAGAGCTCATGAAACATATGGGGATTAGTTAACCAAGTAGAGTGAGGAATAAGAAGAGGACAACTGAATGCCTAGGTAACGAAGGGAGCATTCCGTCCATTGGAAGTCATAGTTGGACCTGAGCAGTTGAAGGGTTGTTTAGAGGCAAATCCTCCATCTTAGTGGGGCTAACTTTATAGCCGGAGAGGTCACCGTATTCCTTCAGAACTTGGAGGAGGTTAGGGACAGTTGTGTGGGGATTGGTAAGGGTCAGTAGAATGTCATCTGTGAACAGGCTAATATTAAATTCTCTACCAAGCACCGCCACGCCAGTAATATTGGGGTTGGACCGAATTCGAGAAGCTAGGGGTGTAATACACAATGTGAATATGAGGGGAGTTAGGGGGCAACCCTGGCGGGTCCCATTGCGAATGTGAAAAGGGAGGAAGAAGGCGTTAGGAAGTTTAACAGCAGCCGAGGGAAGGGAGTATAGGGTCTTAACTTGCCGTAAGGAAGACTCCGGAGAACCCAAATTTTTCAAGAGGAGAAACCATAAGTGAACAATCAAGGCGGTCAAAGGACTTTTCAGAATCAAGGGTCAAAAAGAGAGTGGGGTGGTGGAGCGGTTGGCAACATTGATTAAGTCCACAGTCCTGGTGTTATCTCATCCCTGACGGCAAGGGATGAAGCCCACCTGGTCCTTGTGGATAAGGGATAGAAGCCAAACATTAAGCCTAGTAGTCTTAGTAAAAAGTATCAAATCAGTGTTCAGGAGGGTGATACCTGATCCTTACAGGGTTTAGGGACTAGGGTAATATGGCAATAAAGCATAGTTTGGGGAATAGGGGCCCCATCTAGGAAGGAATTAAAGAAGTGACACATGTGTGGGAGCAAGTGAGACTGGAGGGTTTTGTAGTATGAGTAAGTAAAACTGTCCGGGCCAGAAGCGTTACCACTTGGGACACCCTTAAAGAGGATTTTTCACGTCCTCATGCATATGCTGTTTTACATACCGCTAGAAAGCCGACAGCGCGCTGACAGTCTAGCTGCGCTGTGAGGAACGCCCCCTCTGACTATACTCGTCCATAGCGCTGTACTGTCAGAGGGGGCGTTCCTTACAGCCCAGCGATGACGCTGAGCTGTGAGGAACGCCCCCCCAATCTATGGACAAGTACAGTCAGGGAGGGCGTTCCTCACAGACCAGCTAGACTGTCAGGAACGCCCTTCTGATGGTGAACCGTGAAACTATGACCCACGATATCTCCAGCCCCAGAGTACATACCGGGAAAGCCAGCAGTGCTCTGAATTCAGCGCGCTTTCTGCTTTCTAGCGGTATGTAAAACAGCATATAGATGAGGACGTGAAAGGTCCTCTTTAAGGATGGCAGTTAGTCCTTCCTTTGAGATTGGGGCGTTTAGGGTACTAAATGCTGAAGATAGAAGCATGGGAAGGGGACAAGAGTCAAGATAGGAGCGCAAGTCTGAGCCCAGAGAAATGGGGTCAGGCCCATTATGCAGGGGGAGATTATATAATTTAGTATAATAATCCTGGAATATAGCCGCTATGGAATCAGGGTGGTGGTGAAGGGTACCGTAGGGATCACGAATTGCATGCGGCGTAGAGGAGGCTTGATGATCATGTAGGGTTTTAGTGAGTAGGGTATGGGCCTTGTTGCCTCTCTCATAATAATGCTGATTGCTATAGGGTAGGAGGCTTTGGGTAGCCTGGGTGGCGAGATCACAGAGGTCTGCTCTAGTTGCCTCTAACTGGCAGAGAAGGGGCACAGAGGGGGTCTGAGTCAGGCGGTCAGTTAAAGATCTAATCTTGGCTACTAGGGTGGTCTCCCTGGCCTTCCTGTCCTTTTTAAGTTGGGTAGCAAGAGCAATACAATGACCCCTCAAGCCTTGTGGGCTTCCCAAAGAGTGGAGCTAGAGGAGACAGAGTCTACATTATGGCTAAAATATTCCAGGATGTAGGTCTGGAGTGTATTGCGAGAGGTCAGGGAGAGGAGGAGAGACCCATTAAGGTACCAGTGGCAGAATTTAGTCGGAAGAGGGGTAGAGGATAAGGAAACCGTTACAGCAGCGTGGTCCGACCACGAAATAGGCTTCTAACTGATGCTGACAACAGCCCTAAGAGCCAGGGTATTACCAAAGTAATAAATCGATTCTAGAGTGTGTCCTGTGGGGATGGGAATAGAAGGTATAAAATCGGGCCGTGAGGTTATTAACCCGCCAGAGATCATAAAAGGGCGAGAGTTCTAATCAGGTGGCAGAATCCCCTGGCTAGGCGAAGCCGAGAGGCATTTGAGGTGTTATCAATGAGGGACAGTGAGCCAGGGAAGGCCTGCAGGCACCTATAACCCATTTAAGGAAGGGAATTTGAAAGGAGTTTGGGGCATACACATTACAGAGGATAACGGGTTGACCATATAAAAGCCCCTCTAGATATGATATAAAGGCCCTGGGGGTCCCGGGGAGAGGCAGAAATTGAGATAGAGCATGTGCAGGAGAGTAAGATAGCCACTCCACGTTTCCTGCAATTGTTATATGCGGAGTAGGCAGTGGGGAAGTAGTGGCGAGCAAAGTTAAAGGGGTATTCCCATGAACATAATCATATCTACAGTGCCTTGCAAAAGTATTCGGCCCCCTTGAACTTTTCAACCTTTTGCCACATTTCAGGCTTCAAACATAAGGATATAAAATTTTAATTTTTTGGTGAAGAATCAACAACAAGTGGGACACAATTGTAAAGTGGAACAAAATTTATTGGTTATTTTAAACTTTTGTAAAAAATAAAAAACTGAAAAGTGGGGCGTGCAATATTATTCGGCCCCTTTACTTTCAGTGCAGCAAACTCACTCCAGAAGTTCAGTGAGGATCTCTGAATGATCCAATGTTGTCCTAAATGACTGATGATGATAAATATAATCCACCTGTGTATAATCAAGTCTCTGTATAAATGCACCTGCTCTGTGATAATCTCAGGGTTCTGTTTAAAGTGCAGAGAGCATCATGAAGACCAAGGAACACACCAGGCAGGTCCGTGATACTGTTGTGGAGAAGTTTAAAGCCAGATTTGGATACAAAAAGATTTCCAAAACTTTAAACATCCCAAGGAGCACTGTGCAAGCAATCATATTGAAATGGAAAGAGTATCAGACCACTGCAAATCAAATCTACCAAGACCCGGCCGTCCCTCTAAACTTTCATCTCAAACAAGGAGAAGACTGATCAGAGATGCAGCCAAGAGGCCCATGATCACATTGGATGAACTGCAGAGATCTACAGCTGAGGTGGGAGAGTCTGTCCATAGGACAACAATCAGTCGTACACTGCACAAATCTGGCCTTTATGGAAGAGTGGCAAGAAGAAAGCCATTTCTCAAAGATATCTATAAAAAGTCTCATTTAAAGTTTGCCACAAGCCACCTGGGAGACACAACAAACATGTGGAAGAAGGTGCTCTGGTCAGATGAAACCAAAATCGAACTTTTTGGCCACATTGCAAAACGATATGTTTGGCGTAAAAGCAACACAGCTCATCACCCTGAACACACCATCCCCACTGTCAAACATGGTGGTGGCAGCATCATGGTTTGGGCCTGCTTTTCTTCAGCAGGGACAAGGAAGATGGTTAAAATTGATGGGAAGATGGATGGAGCCAAATACAGGACCATTCTGGAAGAAAACCTGTTGGAGTCTGCAAAAGACCTGAGACTGGGTTGGAGATTTATCTTCCAACAAAACAATGATCCCAAACATAAAGCAAAATCTACAATGGAATGGTTCACAAATAAACGTATCCAGGTGTTAGAATGGCCAAGTAAAAGTCCAGACCTGAATCCAATCGAGAATCTGTGGAAAGAGCTGAAAACTGCTGTTCACAAATGCTCTCCATCCAACCTCACTGAGCTCCAGCTGTTTTCCAAGGAAGAATGGGCAAGAATTTCAGTCTCTCGATGTGCAAAACTGATAGAGACATACCCCAAGCGACTTGCAGCTGTAATCGCAGCAAAAGGTGGCACTACAAAGTATTAACTTGAGGGGGCCGAATAATTTGGCACGCCCCACTTTTCAGTTTTTTATTTTTTACAAAAGTTTAAAATATCCAATAAATTTCGTTCCACTTCACAATTATGTCCCACTTGTTGATTCTTCACCCAAAAATTTAAATTTTATATCCTTATGTTTGAAGCCTGAAATGTGGCAAAAGGTTGAAAAGTTCAAGGGGGCCGAATACTTTTGCAAGGCACTGTATATTTGTAGATAATTAAAAGTTAAACATTTTTGCAAATATAAGTAGTTAAAAATTCTGCAGAGTTTTAAAGGTTTTCTCTAACCATCTTAGTGGTGACAGTCTGTTGTCTTGATCGGTTGCCAATGGATACGACCACAAATGCAGAAACTTTCTATGGTCTGGGACTTGTCAGGAACCCAGCCATGATTTTCTTATTATACCTGGGTTATCAGACAGGGACACTAAATAGATCAGAAGTTATCCCGGGCCACAATAAGGAAATCATGGCTGATTTTCTGACCTTAGAAAGGTCCTGCATTCATGGACGTATCCACTGGCAACCGATCAAGACAATAACTTGTGGCCACAAGATATTTAGAGAAAATCTTTAAAACTCTTCAAAATGTTTAATTGCTTATATTTGCAAAAATATGTTTAACTTTTAATTCTCTACTAATTAAAAAATGGTTATGTTCATGGGAATACCCCTTTAAATGTGTTGTATGGTCATAGTGGGTCTCCTGAAGGAAAGTCACGTCTGCCTGGAGGGATCTCAGCTCACGCAGGACCATGCACCGCTTGGAGTTGGAGCCCAGGCCCTTGATATTCAGTGTGACACACTTAGCCATGAGGAATTAAAGAGAGGGTAATGGCCAATGAAGAGGCAAGTATGGTATAGGCCAGTGATGGCGAACCTTTTAGAGACCGAGTTCCGAAACTGCAACCCAAAACCCACTAATTTATTGCAAAGTGCCAACACAGCAATTTAACCTTAATACTGTGCGGCTCCACAATTGCAGACAATTAAGGACTCGCAAAATACGGTCATGTGAATGGGGCTTTACAGAGCTTTCAATGATACAAAACGACTTTGTACTGAAAGGTAGACATTTGCATTTGGCATAGTTTTGAACAATTAATGTTCACTATTTACATTGCACAGGATCTGTTTTATAGTGACCGTGTAATGTTATTACAGCCTGTACTAATATCACGTCTGCTATAAAAAAGATACTGTGTGATATAAATAATGAGGGGCCCCCACACAGTATTTATTTATTTATTATGGTTACTTATATAGCGCCATCAAATTCTGCAGCGCTTTACAGACATTGACAGTCACTGTCCCATATAAGGCTCACAATCTACATTCCCTATCAGTATGTCTTTGGAGTGTGAGAGGAAACCCACGCAAACACAGGGAGAACATACAAACTCCTTGCAGATGTTGTCCTTGGCAGGATTCGAACCCAGGACTCCAGCGCTGCAAGGCTGCAGTGATAACCACTGAGCCACCGTACTGCCAGTACAATCTGCTCCACAGTGTCCCCCGCACAATATAATCTGCTCCACAGTGTCCCCCACACAGTACAATCTGCTTCAAAGTGGCCCCCACACAGTATAATCTGTTCCACAGATGGGTGCCCACAGAGAGGGCTCTGAGTGCCACCTCTGGCACATGTGACATAGGTTTGCCACCAGGGGTATAGGCAGATCTCACCCAGCCGCTGAAGAACCAGAGGTGGCCCATTGCAGAAGGTCTTGTGAGGGTGAACCAATTAGTCATCCAGTGAAGTCGAGGGTGTCCGAACCTAGAGAAGAGAAAGGGGGGTGGGAGTGGGAGGGGAAGAGATAAACAAGAGACAACAGAATAGCAAAACAAATAGAATCTGTTTTATGAGCAGGACTAGATCTCCTGACTGGGGGCTAGAAGCAAATACCAAGGAAAGTACAAACAAGAATACTACGTGGTCCATGTCATGAACCCACAGCTTGAGGGAGCCTTCATAGTAGGGGAGCGGGGGTGTGATGATTCCACTTAAATATGGCTATAACTCAAAGATGTATTTTGATCTCTGGGTATCGTATCTCCCTCTTATTTCCATTTACTCATAATGTGCGCAGCGCTAATCCTAGGTGTATGTTATCAGTAGTGGCAACCATGTAACAACAGGGCTTTGTATCCATCCCAGAATGGCTCCATTGAACTCCTACATAGCACTGGGTGATCAAATACACATGTATTGTTCAGCCTGGGCTGTTGATCAGACATGGTTGATAACATATAGAAGGCATTGTGTCATTCCACTTAATCCTATCTCCTTACAAAGAATCTGGACTTGAGTGCGTTAGTCAACCAGACTTGCCGTCGCTGGTGACCTCATTCTGGGTGGTGTAATCAAGGGTATAAAAGATGAGGTAAGAGGTCAGTGAGGAGGAGACTGTGCTGGGACTACTAGAGAATACTATGATGAGACTACTGAGAGACTACTGGGATATACTGTGATGAGCATGCAGGCTGGAATGCTGTGCTGCTGCTAGGAGCCTCCACTGGTTATCTCCACATGCTATGTGTGAGTGTTGGACTATAGAGCCACATCAAGGATATGTGTGGTAAAGTAATTATTTCACTTTTATTCCCTTTTTATTTTAAATGCTGTACATTGTAACTAGTAACTGTTAATGTTTGCATACATCTGCATATCTGTTCTGAACTGCATGTGTTAGATGTTAATACCGACCGATTTAGGGGTTAATAAATATATAAAATTTAGAAAGCTTGTCTTGTATTTATCTTGTGGACCCAGCACTCACTGGCGGTGAGTGTGGTTTTTAGTAAAGAAGTCTCAGGTGTGGGCCAACGCGGGGGTTGGCGCACTGAGGATCTTTCACATTGGTGGCAGCGTAGTGGGATCCTTAAGATAAACAGCGTGTGTTGGTGACCTTTATCACTCAGACGCTGGGGATTGTGGTAATCCTATGAGACAAGCTCGGTATTAAAGCAAGCATTAAGATACAGTGAAAGTTTGATACAGTGTTGTTCCCCTCCCTTACTCTTTGTATTCTATCCTATCTTTTATTTGGCAAATACCAGTGGATGGCTAGTGGGCTCAGAAGCAGATCTCCAGAACTGCAGAACCAGGCTTTTGGAGATCCTGAGCGTATGGCTGAAATGGAGGCAGCCACAGTCATGCAGAGAATCGAGCAGAGTCCTGATTTTGGGGCTAGGCCAGGAAGTGCGGCAAGCAGCCCGGTCCCAAGGATTACTTAACCAGGAGGGACCAGTAGCCCCAGCCTTGTGGGGGGAATGGCTTCATACTGGCAAATGGCCCTGCAGCAAGTAGGCACCAGTGACCCTAACATATACCTGCAGGTGATGTGCCGCTTTCAGGAAGCTGCAGAACGAGAACAGCAGGCTGAGCGGCAGTATCAGCTTGAGCTCAAAAGATTGGAGCTCTCCCAGCAGGCACCGTCTGTCACTGCACGCACTCCAGAAGCTCAAGTACCAAGGCTCCGATCCGAGGACTTTCCAATCCTTGAAACAAACGGGGATTTGGACTCGTTCTTGCGGGCCTTTGAGAAAGTGTGTAAGCAGTATCAGCTACCACAGACGGATTGGGTCTGTTACCTGGCTCCCCGGTTGAGGGGAAAAGCCCTGGACACTTACGCAAATTTGCCAGTCCTCCCTCCAGCTCAGTGTGATAGAACCAATGCTGTTAATGATATTGCAAATGTCTGCCATGAAACTGTGGATGTTGTACCAGGTGGTTCAGTGTCTCTCTGGGCTCTCCGTGATGGTCCGGATGTAGGACGGACTGCTGATATTGCGGTGGTTACCCGCAGTCAAAGTGCCAAAGGGGTGGAAAGCCTTCCAGCCTCTGCACCGGTCCCTCCATCACTCGGACGCATTACTGAGACCGCCTTGAGAAATTCCCCCACCCTAGAGCCGGAAGGGTCCAGCAGCTATGTAACATGCCCCTCTCTTTTGTCTCACTCCAGCCAAGAGTTCAGAGATGCTGTCCAAGCTGACCCTAGTCTGGACATATTGAAGGCGTGTGCCGCTCAACCACCCTCGGAGTCTGACAAGGCCCGAGTCTGCTGGGACCCTGGGGGAGGGTGAGGGAGCCTTGGGGCCAGAGCCTGAGAAGCTGGATGCGGAGGTGCTCTCAGAAGAGGGGCATAAGCCCCTACTTCCTACAAGCCCCATCTAAAAGGGGGAGGTATGATGATTCCACTTAAATATGACTATAACTCAAAGATGTATTTTGATCTCTGGGTATCGTATCTCCCTCTTATTTCCATTTACTCATAATGTGCTCAGCTCTAATCCTAGGTGTATGTTATCAGTAGTGGCAACCATGTAACAACAGGGCTTTGTATCCATCCCAGAATGGCTCCATTGAACTCCTACATAGCCCTGGGTGATCAAATACACATGTATTGTTCAGCCTGGGCTGTTGATAAGACATGGTTGATAACATATAGAAGGCATTGTTTCATTCCACTTAATCCTATCTCCTTACAAAGAATCTGGACTTGAGTGCGTTAGTCAACCAGACTTGCCGTCGCTGGTGACCTCATTCTGGGTGGTGTAATCAAGGGTATAAAAGATGAGGTAAGAGGTCAGTGAGGAGGAGACTGTGCTGGGACTACTAGAGAATACTATGATGAGACTACTGAGAGACTACTGGGATATACTGTGATGAGCATGTAGGCTGGAATGTTGTGCTGCTGCTAGGAGCCTCCACTAGTTATCTGCACATGCTATGTGTGAGTGTTGGACTATAGAGCCACATCAAGGATATGTGTGGTAAAGTAATTATTTCACTTTTATTCCCTTTTTATTTTAAGTGCTGTATATTGTAACTAGTAACTGTTAATGCTTGCATACATCTTCATATCTGTTCTGAACTGCATGTGTTAGATGTTAATACCGACCCATTTAGGGGTTAGTAAATATATAAAATTTAGAAAGCTTGTCTTGTATTTATCTTGTGGACCCAGCACTCACTGGCGGTGAGTGTGGTTTTTAGTAAAGAAGTCTCAGGTGTGGGCCAACGCGGGGGTTGGCGCACTGAGGATCTTTCACAGGGGGGATCATCAGTAGACGGACTGGCTAAAGTCACCAAGGGTAACTAAAAGGAGAGTGGAAAGAGAACTATATAAGCAACAAGGAGGGTAGCTACCCACCCTGACTGTGAAATGAGGAACAGCCAGTGGCTAAATGCAGAGTAGCCATGGGACGGAGAACAAAGTTATCAGAAACAAGTAGGAGTGAAGCAACTTAAATCTGGACCAGCAATCAGAAGCAGCTGAAGCAAGATCCAATCTGGGACCTAAGAAAACAGCAAAAATGGGGAAAAGTCAGAGCAGTTCAGTGGGGTGGCGGATCCACCCGCTGTCTTCAGAGAACGGCACTATACGAGGGCAATTGACGTCTCTTCGGTTTTTGGAGGGACCACAGCTGGGGAGGCGGTGGTGGAGGAACGGCCAGCTCCCAGTCAAGGAGAATGCCCAGGGCCATACAAAACGGCTACAGGTCAGTGTAGGAGTGCTAGGTAGCTGATCGTCCATTAAGTCTGGCTGTTACAGTGAAAAGGGAATCCCCAGCGATATTATTATTATTATTATGCTTATTTATATAGCGCCATCATATTCCGCAGCGCTTTACAGACATTGACAGATATAGTACCTGATGAACACGGAGTATTTGGAGAAGAGGACGCAGGTCTCAACATTTCACTAAGGTGATACAGGAGAGATCTTGGTAGAGTTGGATTTTGGCTCCATCAAAGTCGAGGTCTTTGAGGCGCCTAGCCATAGATAGAATAGCTTCTTTTAAAGTTAAATCTTGGACGCAACAAATGACATCACGTGGATTAGGTCCAGAGTCTTTGGGGTGCAGGGCCCTTCCATAGTTAGAATCCCTAAAACGTACCCTCATCTGTTCATGTTCCCACATTACCTAACAGGATATGATGCTGTTTCAGACTAACTTTATATGTCCAGGCACCATCTGCACGTTAAAAGACACGACTGGTGATGGCTCATAATAATAATATTAACTTTATTTATATAGCACCAACATATTCCGTAGCACTTTACAAATCAGAGGACACATGAGACATTACGATGTGACAAAGAAATAAACATATCAAACAATAGGAGTGAGGGCCCTGCTCGCAAGAGCTTACATTCTATGAGGAGATAGGGGGACACAAGAGGTGTCTTTTAATAGAAAAGCTTGTGTAACTGAAGCTGTATGAACCCGTCATCAGCCAGTATCTGTGAATAAACAGTGCAGTGTAACTTCTAGATGGAGGGGCCAGGATCTGAGGAACAGAGGAGGAAGTATAAAAGGTGTTATTGTTCCGCACCTCTGCAAAATACACTGTGATCAGGTCACGTGATAAGCCTGCCCATAGAGATGTGATTTTAGAGCAGTTTTGAAGCTGCTGTAGTTGAGAATTAATTCGGATTGTCTGGGTAAAGCATTCCAGAGCACAGGTGCAGCTCGAGAAAAGTCTTGGAGGACGGTTAGGGCGGTAGAGAGTGACGAGGGAGTTGATATAGGGGGGCACAGTGCTATGGATGGGTATGTGGGTCAGTGTGATAATTTTATATTGTATTCTGTGATGGATTGACAGCCAATACAGCGACTGACACAAGGCAGTCTGTATACCGGTTTGACAGAAAGATGAGTCTGGCAGCTGCATTAAGGACAGATTGTAGCGGGGAGAGTTTAGTAAGAGGAATCCCAATTAGAAGAGAATTGCAATAGTGAAGACGAGAGAGAATCAGAGCGACAATGAGGGTTTTTGATGTTTCCACTGTGAGCAAAGGGCGAATTCTAGAGATGTTTTTAAGGTGCAGGAGGCAAGAACATGCAAGTGTCTGACTATGTGGGGTAAAGTTCAAAACAAAAATAAAAACAACAACGCCGAGCGGCACATAGCGTGATATTGCTTAAAAAATAGGTTGTACATAGATAATTGTGTTGAGAACAGGAGGTAGTCAAATGATTGGAGAAACAACAAGGATCATCCACTGAAAGTATGGTAGAAAGCCACTAAGTAGCACAAAAGCACTGGTCTATATTATAGTGAGTGTTCAACTGGCTGGGTCTGATGGTAAACAGTACCCCTTCAATTGGTGATCTCACAACCAGGATAGTTAGATATTATGGATGTTAATATAGGTGGGTTCTCACCTTTTCAAGTTGTGCTGGCCCACAACTAACACAGTGGATGGATCCAGAGTATGTTTTGGTATATGTGAGCTGCGGAACCTCTAGGCGTCAGAATCTCCTGGATCCAGACGGTATACAGGTAGTGGATTGGTAGGAGAATCTCCCAAAAAATTAGGTGTGGGGACCGCGCTTCACCAAAGATGCTTTATTATACTCAAATAACACTAGTGTTATTTGAGTATAATAAAGCATCTTTGGTGAAGCGCGGTCCCCACACCTCATTTTTTGGGAGATTCTCCTACCAATTCACTATATGTGGGGTAAAGGTGAGCTCTGAATCAAATACAATGCCCAGACAGCGAGCATGCCGCCTCGGGGTAATAGTAAGGCCACAGACAGAAATGGAGATATCAGGGGTAGGTCGGTTAGTAGATGGAGGGAACACAAGAAGTTCAGTTTTAGAAAGATTCAATTTCAGATAAAGAGAAGATATGATGTTAAAGACAGCAGAGAGACAGTCACTGGTGTTCTGTAGTAGTGCAGGGGTGATGTCACGGAATGAGGTATATAGTTGGGTATCATCTGCATAAAGATGGTATTGAAATCCAAATTTACAAATGGTTTGTTAACTGAGGCTGTGTACAGAGAGAAGAGGGGGGGACCTAGGACCAAGCCTTGAGGAACCCCAACCGCAAGGGGCAGAGGAGAAGAAATAGCACCAGCAAATGATACACTAAATGAGCGGTCAGAGAGATAGGAAGAAAATCAAGAGTGAGCAGTATCCCTGAGGCCAATAGAGTAGAGCATAGTGAGGAGGAGTTTGTGGTCTACAGTGTCAAATGCTGCTGAGAGATCCAGAAGAATGAGTAGTGAATAGTTCCCTTTAGATTTAGCCATCAAGAGATCGTTGCAGACCTTTGTGAGGGCCATTTCAGTAGAGTGTAGTGCATGAAAACCTGATTGTAAGGGGTCCAGAAGAGAGTTAGCAGAGAGATAGCGGATTAGGTGGGAGTAGACCACGTGTTTCAGGTCTTTAGATATGAAGGGGAGGTTTGAGACAGGTCGCTAGTTAGCAGCACAGGATGGGTCAAGGGAGGGTTTTTTCAGTAATGGGGTTATGACAGCACGTTTGAAGGAGGAGGGAAAGATTCCAGAAGAAAGAGAGAGGTTAAAAATTTTAGTAAGGTGAGTTGTAACAGTAGGGGACAGAGACCGGAGGATGTGTGACGGTATAGGATTGTTTGTGCAAGTAGTGGGGCGAGAAGAAGAAAGGACCTGGGAGACTTCTTTCTCTGTTACCAGGTCAAATAATATGAGTTCACAATGAGGAGCAAGAGAGGGAAGGGGACTGATGCCACTTATCTTGAGCACTGAGGTCTGTGACAGGTACCTACACCTTTGGCGTGAGGAGGGAGTGAAAGGTGTCAAAGAGTCGTTTAGGGTTATTGGAGAGAGAAGAGTTGAGAGGGGTGAAGTAAGCTAGTTTGGTGAGATAAAGGGCAGAGTTATAGGCTTTGAACATAAACTTGAAGTAAAGAAAATCTGCAATGTGAGATTTTCACCATAGCCGTTCAACACATCTTGAGCATCGCTGAAGAAAACGTGTTTGAGGAGTGTGCCAAGGTTGCCAGTGTCTATGTTGTTATTTTTGGACGGTCAAGGGTGCTACTTTATCCAGGGTGGCTTTGAGAGTCTCATTGTAGTGTTTGGTGGCCAGTTCAGGAAAGGAGAGAGAAGAGATGGGAGACAGTGATGACTGTAGGGTATCTGAGAAGTGCTGTGTGTTTACAGCCTGTAGATTTCTGCATGTGCGGTAGGTCAGTGTGTTTTGTGAAGGACAAGAAGCTTTGATGTTAAAGGAAAGAAGGTTGTGGTCGGAAATTGGTAGGTGAACATTAGTAAAGTCAGAGAAAGAACAGAGCCGTAAGAAGACCCAATCAAGGATATTACTATCTTTGTCTGTGGGAGAAGTAAGCTGAGAGAGATCAAGAGAGGTGGTTAGTGATAGAAGGCGAGAGGCAGATGGAGAGACAGGGGTGTTAATGAGAATGTTAAAGTCACCCACAATGAGAGTAGAAATTTCACAGGATAGGAAGTTGGGAAGCCATGAATTAAAGTGATCTAAAAACTGGTAGGGTGAGCCAGGGGGGATGGTAGATAACAGCTACTCGCAGGGAGAAAGGGCGGAAGAGGCTGATAGGGTACAGTCATGGCCAAAAGTTTTGAGAATGACACAAATATTATATTTTCACATGATCTGCTGCCCTCTGGTTTTTATGTGTGTTTGTCAGATGTTTTTATCACATAGAGAAATATAATTGCATTCATATTATGAGTAACAGAAGCTTATATTGACAGTTAGAATGAGTTAATGCAGCAAGTCAATATTTGCAGTGTTGACCCTTCTTCTTCAGGACCTCTGCAATTCTCCCTGGCATGCTCTCAATCAACTTCTGGACCAAATCCTGACTGATAGCAGTCCATTCTTGCAGAATCAATGCTTTAATTTTGTCTGAATTTGTTGGTTTTTGTTTGTCCACCCGTCTCTTGATGATTGACCACAAGTTCTCAATGGGATTAAGATCTGGGGAGTTTCCAGGCCATGGACCCAAAATCTCTATGTTTTGTTCCCTGAGCCATTTAGTTATCACCTTTGCTTTATGGCAAGGTGCTCCATCATGCTGGAAAAGGCATTGTTGAGCGCCAAACTGCTCTTGGACGGTTGGGAGAAGTTGCTCTTGGAGGACATTCTGGTACCATTCTTTATTCATGGCTGTGTTTTTAGGCAAGACTGTGAGAGAGCCGATTCCCTTGGCTGAGAAGCAACCCCACACATGAATGGTTTCAGGATGCTTTACAGTTGGCATGAGACAAGACTGGTGGTAGCGCTCACCTCTTCTTCTCCGAATAAGCTGTTTTCCAGATGTTCCAAACAATCGAAAAGGGGATTCATCAGAGAAAATGACTTTACCCCAGTCCTCAGCAGTCCACTCCCTGTACCTTTTGCAGAATATCAGTCTGTCCCTGATGTTTTTTCTGGAGAGAAGTGGCTTCTTTGCTGCCCTCCTTGAGACCAGGCCTTGCTCCAAGAGTCTCCGCCTCACAGTGCGTGCAGATGCACTCACACCTGCCTGCTGCCATTCCTCAGCAAGCTCTGCACTGCTGGTAGCCCGATCCCTCAGCTGAAACACTTTTAAGAGACGGTCCTGCCGCTTGCTGGTCTTTCTTGGGCGCCCTGGAGCCTTTTTGGCACCAATGGAACCTCTCTCCTTGAAGTTCTTGATGATGCGATAGATTGTTGACTGAGGTGCAATCTTTCTAGCTGCAATACTCTTCCCAGTTAGGCCATTTTTGTGCAGTGCAATGATGACTGCACGTGTTTCTTTAGAAATAACCATGGTTAACAGAAGAGAAACAATGATGGCAAGCACCAGCCTCCTTTTAAAGTGTCCAGTGGTGTCATTCTTACTTAATCATGACAGATTGATCTCCAGCCCTGTCCTCATCAACACCCACACCTGTGTTAATGGAGCAATCACTGAAACGATGTTAGGTGGTCCTTTTAAGGCAGGGCTGCAATGATGTTGAAATGTGTTTTGGGGGATAAAGTTCATTTTCTAGGCAAATATTGACTTTGCAAGTAATTGCTGTTAAGCTGATCACTCTTTATAACATTCTGGAGTATATGCAAATTGCCATTAGAAAAACTGAAGCAGTAGACTTTGTAAAAATTAATATTTGTATCATTCTCAAAACTTTTGGCCATGACTGTAGACCTTAAAAGAGGAGAATGAGAGCGATGGCACTGGCGGAATGACCTGAAAAATGCATTGTGGTGATAGGACACCTGCCTCTCCACCTTGCCTATCCTCAGGTCTAGAGGTGTGTGAAAATTGGAGGCCATCATAACAGAGAGCAGCATGGGATGCAGTGTCAGACTGTTTAATCCAGATTTCAGTAACAGCCAACAGGTTAAAAGACTTTGAAATAAAGAGATCTTGACTAATGTCAAGTTTGTTGCAGAGTGAGCGGGCTTACCAGAGAGCACAAGAGAAAGAGACTGGTGGAGGAGAAGGAGACGGCAGACAACGAATATTAATAAAGTTAGCAGGGTTTCTTGGTGAGACAGGTACAGAGTTGAGGTTACCAGAAGGAGGTCCAGGGTTTGGAGAGATGTCCCCAGCAGCTAGTAGCAGGAGAATGGGGAGACACAGCAGATGGTTAAATGACTTGTGAGATTGTCTGATTTGTTGCACAGAAGCACAAGGTGGGTTACGGTGGTTGAGGAAGATGAAGAGAGAGTGGGAGCTGAATATAAAAGAGGGAAGGAGAGAGGGACTGATGTGGATAGAAGTAACAGGAGGTGGGAATGGGCGGTAAGTTTGTAAAAAAGCAGCAAAAAGAAGAACCCTGGGGGCCCTGAAAAACTGACTACAATCTTTCTCTGGTATTTTCCCATCTTTTATTTCCCATTTTATTTTCTGTACTGTATTTTGCTTTTACCTGTATTTGCTTGATAATTTATTGATATGTATTTCTGTATATGTTAGTGCTTAGTACCCGACCCACTTGGGTTAATAAATATATAAAATTTATAAAGCTCGTTTCATATCCTATGAACCCGGTCACTCACAGGTTATGAGTGGGAGGTAAGAAGGTGGATCACAGGTGTGCCAGGCGGCTTGGCAAGGCGAGAGCCTTTACAGGACGTTCATAAAGCTTTATATATGTGTAATGACAGTAATATCTATTACAAAATTGTCTGACCATTGTATAAGCAATGCTACCTCTGATGCCACCCTTGCTACCTCTTGTGTCACCCCCTCTACCTCATAGATTGTAAGCTCTTGCAAGCAGGGCCCTCAGTCCCATTGTGTGAATTGACTATTTCTTTGTAATGTATCTTTTTTATCTGTACTTGAACCCTTCAGATTGTACAGTGCTGCGGAATATGTTGGCGCTATATAAATAAAATGTATTATTATTATTATTATTATCTTGTGGGTAGGAGGTTCTTGCAGAATAGAGTTGAATATCACCTCCAAGGTAGCATGCAGGTCCTCCACCCGGGTAGCCTAAGGTAATCCTTTAACTCTGATGTTATTGCGCCTTCCTCTATTGTCTAAGTCCTCAAGATGGCACTGCATGTCATTGGTCAGGTGACATTGAGATACGAGTCCTGGAGTTGATGACATAGGCGCAGGTCTGATAATGATCGTCCTCTAAGGTAGAAATTTCTGCATGGATTTCTGCACAACACGCCTCAGTGACAGCAGGTGAACAAGAAACTGGAGCCATTGTAGTGGAAGAGAGGAAGGAGGTAGGGCGCCAAGGTCCTGGATCTGAGGCAGTAAAGGTGGGTTGGAGAAGAGTTGTGTGGGGATGACATAGGGGGACATGGAGGAGGTCGCCCCCAGGTCCATATTACCACTCCAGGAGTGCGCTGGGGAGGACTGCTCAGGTAAAGGAGGAGGCACGTGAGAGGAGGACACTGAGGAGGCTACATAGATGGAAGGTCCCCCCATAAGGCAGGAAAAGGATGTAGAGGGTTGGGTAGGCAGAGTTGATGCAGCTTGGACCGGTTGTGCAGACTGTAGAGGCATTTGCGGGGCGTTTCCATGCTGTGGACCAGGAGGGTCACAAACTGGTTGAGGCTGTAATGGAGGTGAGGTTACACTGGCTGCTATTGCCAGCGGAAGCTATTGCCTAGCGGAAGCTGATGCTGCAGGCTGTGAAGGCACCGCTCATAGCGGGTCCCGGGAAAGGAGGCTGCAGACTCACCGGAGGAGCAGCGCTGGAGACCACAGACGTCAGGGCAGCGATCGGGTGCTGAGGAGGGAGCAGAGCAGCTACCAGGCCCATCGAAGAGGACGCAGGAGGCCTGGGTTTTATTTGTCCATCTCAATATTGTGAAAATTGCTCTGGCTAACAGAGGTGCAAAATTTCCGAAGGTCCCTGGCAGCGAAAGGGTTAATGATGTATTGTACCCACTTACTAGGAAGGTACTTGTGGAATTTAAGCCTCCCTTTGAATTTGATCATCTATTGAAATGTTCTAATCTGGGATGTATGATGCAGAAAATTAGGCACTAAAGTGGTCAATGATTGGCCTGACTTTGACTAGGCAGTCAAAGTTGGGGCCATCTTGGGGAAGGCATTGTGCATTATCGTTATAATGTAGAAATTTGAAGATAATTTCAAAACGTGTCCTAGTCATGGCCATTTGATAGATCAGAGTATTATATACAGTAAAATGCCTGTACTCCAATATTGTCTGATACTTGTTTTTTGTACTATGCCCATATGCAGCACAAGACCCCAGAATATTTCTGCCGCATTTATGGGGCCCACCTCTTGGGCCTAGCATATGAAGAGGGGGCATTTTGTTCAATAAATCGCTAAGCATAGAAATTTGTTTGGGCCACATTTAAATTTATGAAATCATCAGAGAAAGACTATGAAAATGTACATTTCTTGAAACCCTTCAGTCTCAAATTGGATTCCTGACTTGCCCACAAAATCAATAAGGCTCAGAATTTTCAGGGGTTCAGGTCCACATTGGGTCAGCAATTTCAGAAGCTGCCTCAGCAATTGTTCTGGGTCACCTCCTTTGGGGTTGCTCATCACTGGATGATGAGGAGTGGGAAAAGGAAAAATAAAGGAATGGGGCATTTTTATCTTCTCCCTTGCTGGCCTTATCAATGTCAGAGGCCAGTAAGGCAAACTCCTCCTCTGCTGAATATAGTCTTTGGGACGTATGGGAGCTTTTGGAATTTTGCATGTGTGTTGTGCTTTTACACGTGTATTAAACCTTTATTCACATTGTGGAGTATGTAATGGGATTCTCTCAGGACAAACACTTTTGGCACAGCAATAAGAGTCCATTCCAGTAAACTATGGTGCAACTGGCCGCAACCAATTTTATTAGTGTCCCAGGCAAACAAAACAATAGTAATACAAAAGAAAATCCTAGCCATCCGGCTACTACCTACAATACAGGTAACTAACTACTGAGAGCTGGGCCTACTGCACAGCTCCCTAAACACAATATTCAGCAGTTTTAACTCACAATGGTTTCTCATGAGCAGAGAGAGCCAAATACCTGTGTGCTGTCTGCCCTTATATGCGCACACTTCAGGAAACAAGGAATTAACCACCAGTCATCCCAAAACCTGAAGTGGCTGAATGGAGTAGAGCCACACCCAAGCAGCCAGAGCAGGGTTTAGGTAAAACCCTCCAGCAAGGAATACAACGTTCCCATGTGCTTTTAGAAGGAATATGACAAGAACCACTTTTCCCCTTGTCCTGTCACAATATATAAACATTTATTGACTAGAAAAAAAAAAGAAATTAAAAAGAACAACATTAACTTGTAGCTTAACCCTTTCATTGGGTCTCCGGAAAATTTGCACCTCCGGTAGCCAGAGCAATTTTCACAGTTTTGAGATGGACAAATCAAACCTAAATTGCAACATTAAAAAAATCATGCTAACCCCCCATACCTATATATTTTCTTAAAGTAGACACCTGCTGTATTGTCAGAATGCCACTTGGTACTGTATGCGAACAAGCACCTTCATGCAATTTTGATTTAAAGTTAATGTTTTATAAAAAAAAAAAAATGCAAATAAATGTATATTAGTTGCTAAAAGTGGAAACCAAACAAAAAGTTATATGCACCAAACCTCCTAAAAATAAGAGATCAACATGTGCATAGTTCATTCATATCATTAAGGCCTAAACCTGGATGTACATATCTTCATAAAATCACTAGAACTGGAATGAGCAAAAATCTGCTTTGAAGTTGGAAATGTTAAAAAAGTATCATCCTATAAAATGTAGGGATTACACACCATGGAAAGCAAGTGAACCCCTAAACCCTATATATTTTTTTTAAAGTAGACAACCTGAAGATTACATGTGTCTCAGTGGGTTATCAATAGCCACATCCACCTTCATATAACTTTGTGACAAACACAAATAATTTTTTGAAAAAAATTCACTAAATCATATATTTGCACTTAAAACTCCTATTCAGTCTTACATTCGTGCACAAAATACATTTAAAATAAAAGATCAAGGTGTACACAATTTCTATATACTGCAAACATCAACTACAACAAGAGCTTGTACTCTCAAAAACACTGATACTGAAGACAAGCAAGATTTTGCTGTTATTCACTAATATGTTAAAAATCTATACTGCACCTAGCAAACTGTGACTGCGATACCAAAATCTAACTTTTTTCAGATTGCACAGCATATAGCATATAAAAACACAACTTAATATTTCATAAATACAACCAACTTCATGCAACTTTGCAGTAAACAAAGATTGTAAGCAAAAATTGCACAAAAATTCAAATTTGACACTAAAGTGCATGCTCAAGCAGTCCCTTTCTCCAAAAAAAATGAATTTCCCAAAAAATTAAAAATTTAGGAAATACATCCACACAAAAAAAATCAAAATTATAAGGGGGGGTGTTTAAAAAAAACCCCAATAGCAAAAAAAACCCCAAAAAATTTTTTTTATATAAAAAAAAAAAAAAAAAAAAAAAAAAAAAAAATTTTCTTTCCCTAAAAAAAATTATTATAATTTTTTTTTTTTTTTTTTTTTATTATTTTTTTTTTTTTTTTTTTTTTTTTTTATTTTTATTGTTTGTTTATTTTTTTTTTATTAAATATAGGAAGGGGGGGGGGGGGGGTTGGTTTAAAATAAAAATTTATTTTTATTTTTTTTTTTTTTTTTTTTTTTTTTTTTTTTTTCTTTTTCTTTTTTTTTTTTTATATAATAAAAAAAAAAATTCCCCCTCTCTTTGTGTTTTTTTGTTTTTTTTTTTTTTTTTTTTTTTTTTTTTTTTATTTTTTTTTTTTTTTATATAAAAATGTATCTGGCTTCTTGCCCCTGCAGTTTGGCTTCAGAGACCCCAGGCATTTAGTGCAAGTTTTGTTTTGTAAATACAGTGAGTCAGACACATGTGAGGCAGAGCTGCTGGGGGGAGAGATGTGAGCAGAGCTGCTGAGCCAGACATGTTATGTCTGGGGGAGTCTAAGAGCCACTGGTTCCTCTTTACTTCACAGTATATAGTTAGGTATGTGTTACCCCCTATATACTCACAGGACCTAGCTAGTAACTGTAGTTAGGGATCCATATATATATATAGTTCAGGGCAGTGATAGGTTAGGCTTCCGAAGGCCAACTAGCTAGTTAGAGGCCCGGTGGCACTAGTAGTTTAGCTGGCAGGTTAAGGACTCAGTGTTAGGGTAGTCAGGCCTGCATCTACTGCCGTCACCGTCGCCCTGTTTGCGGCCTGTGAAGAATCTCACCATCATCATCATCATCCCCCGAGCGGCCGTCCGCCACCTCCTGGAAGAAACCGAGGCCCCCCCACCCACCCCGGCGCCCCCCCCCCCCCCCTCGTTGCCCGGGGGTGTTGGCCCCCCCCCCCCCCCTAAAAAAAAAAAAAAAAACCCCGGAAAAAAAACCAAGAGGGTGGGGGGGTGGTGGGTGTTGTTGGAGTATTGCTGTGTTCTGAGTATATTTTATGTATGTATTATTACCCTGTTGATTCTTATAAAGCTACTGTTATAACCTTATGTGGTATCTGTATGTATTCTTCAGACTGTGAGATTAGTACAGTGATCCTTGTTAAGGCTACTAACTGTACTTCATGGGTAAGTCCCAGGAAGAGATCCTCCCTGTAATACAGAGGCTCTATCCTGGGTGGAGGCACTGATATATTTCATATATGTTCCCACTCTTCCCTTCAGCGAAGGCTTCAGGTCCCATTATACACACAGGTCAGCGCCAGAGTCTGTTGCGGGAGGGATAATACTCATACCCCCCCCCCCCCAAATAGGGCTACATGACAATCAGAGAGCAAAAGTATAGTATGCTCTCTCATTGATAGGAGAGGGGATATCCCCCCCCAGTGAGCCCTAAGCTGAACCCCCCCCCACTGTCCCTGGCTAACTTGCCTATCTGTCCTAGGCGACAGCAGCAACTGGTCGACAGGTCCTACCTAATACACAGAACGCAGACAGGACAAACAACAAACAAGGGAGGTCAACTAGCCAAGGGGTCGGTAACAGTCGAGCAATGCAGTACTACATCACAATGCAAGAGAATAGTCAGAGACAAAACCAGAGGTCAGGAATAGGAATACAGGAAATAGCAGAATAGGAGCTAGCAGGGACAAGTCACAAGACAGAATCAATAGCCAGCGAGCAAGTGAGGGCTGACAACCTGTTTATAGAAAGTCAGGATCTGCCCCACATTGGATTGGTAAACAGACTGTCAATCACACAGACAAGGCTGAGATTAACTATTAGAGGATCAGAGAGAAACAAAGATGCAGGAGACGGGTGTGGCAGAAATTCAATTACAGACAGGAGGTATTAGGACAGTGTTCAGACTGAGCAACAAGAAACCTACACAAGGAATCAAACTGAACACGCCTCCTTCGCTGCAGCGTGTGAGCGGAGGGTGGCGCAGAGACCCGAACAGTAAGAGACATTACACATGCAAAATAAGAAGCGGGGAGGGGAGTTGTTAAATTTATCTAATAAAGAGGACACCTTTGTGAGAAGTGGGGCATATTTAGCTGAGAATAGCGCTTAGCTAGGACTAGTCAACAAAATTCCCAAATAGGGTAGTGGACCATCCTGCTATTGGTATGGGAATGCTGAGGAGAGGAAAATTCAAGTGTCTCTGTCCTCGCCAATATTAAGTATTTGGGATTCGGTACCATTGACCTTATAGTAGGACACTGCTCCAAAGTGTCTTCTGCGAGTGGTTCCATTACTAGTGCAAATATTATTGGTGATAGTGCTGTATTGGCCAGCACCTTTGCCAAGGGTGCCCAATACAGGGCAAGACTAACCGATCTGATGTGATTCTGGAAAACAAACTTGTTTAATATGCTAGATAAATAACCATAATGTACTCTATCAAATGCCTTCTTCGCATCTAGTGCCAGGAGCAGATCATCCGCTAGTATTTTGGAATAGATTTTATTATTGGAGGGAGTCATCAGTGGCTTTCCCGGCTTGGGCAATGTCACAATAGTCGCTTCTAGCATCTCGGGTGGGAAGCGTCAATCTGTCGCAGCTTTATTGAAAGAAGCGACAAGGTGGGGAGCTAATATAGTAGAGAACTGCTTGTAGTAGTTGTTGGTAAAGCCGACAGGGCCAGGGGCCTTATAGGGTTTTGGGGATGCGGTGTAACCTCTCCCGGTCTCTGCACCACCCTCCGCTCACATGCGGCAGGGCAGAAGGTGTGTTCAGTTTGATTCCTTGCTTAAGGTTCTTGTTGCTCAGTCTGAACACTGTCCGAGTACTACTACTATGTAATTGAATTTCAGCCACACCTGTCTCCTGCACCTTGTTTTTTTCTGCTCCTCAAATAGTTAATCTTAGCCTTGCCTGTGTGATTGACATCCTGTCTACCAATCAAGTCTGGGGTAGCTCCTGGACTTCCTATAAACAGTTCATCAGCTCACACATGGTGGCTGGTTATTACTCTGTCCTGTGAATTTGTCCTTGCTAGCTTCCTACTTGCTCTTACTGTATTATTTCTGACCTTTGGCTTCCCTTGTGACTGCTCTTTTGGATTTCAATTTGGTACTGATTGTCTCTCTGGTTTTGACTCTTGACTCTGCTTCTGTGTTTTGTCTTGTCTTGTTCTGTGTGTCACTTATTCAGAGAAGGGATTGTTGCCAAGTTGCCCTGCTACCGCCTAGGGTAGCTGAGACAAGTAGGCAGGGACAGGGGCTGGGTTGACTTTAGGGCTCACTGTCTCTGTCTTCCCTTCTTCACTTTTCAGCAGCAGCACTAGGGAATTGCACAACTAGCAATTCCCTTACAGAATATCCAGCCCAAAATAACCTTCTGCCATTGCTTCCCTCTGGATCAGCATGGATCCTATTCAGGGCCTTGTAGCCAAGATGGAGGGTTTGGCAGGCCTGGTAGCTGAGCTAGCTAAACAGGTTCAGACCCTTACTGATGCTGCTGCAGCAACTCCTGCTGTTTCTTCCCTTCCCAGGGTGAAGATGTTACTCTCGGATCCTTTCTCGGGGGACCTAGAAAAATCTGAGACTTTCCGGCAGTCTTGTCGCTGTATTTCCGGATTAACCCACATGCATCCCAGGCCCAAATGGAGGGAGTAGTTATATCTGTCCTACAGGGGGATCCACATGCTTCGGCCCTTAAACTCCCTCCTGGGCTGAGGAGTGGTCTGTTTTCCCTTCTTCCCTTTTCAGCAGCAGCACTAGGGAATTGCACAACTAGCAATTCCCTTACATGTGGTTGCAGTTATAACATCCTGAATAGTGGATGGGGCAGAGAGAAATTGCAGTTTAGCCTGGGGTATTTTGTGCAGTGATAATTTTTGTAAGAATTGAGTAATATCTGCCTCAGAGGATTGTGGAGTAAGCGGGTCATCTTTTAGGTTATATAAGCATTCATAATATACTTTAAAGCGATCAGCTATTAATCGTTGGTCTGTAATCTTATGGCCCTGGGAGTCGATTCAGTGTGTAATACAAGAGTTTGCCTGGATCTGTTCCTTTGAGCTAGAAAGGAGCCCACCTAGTTATTGTGCAAGTATGATAGCAATTTGAGTCTTTTTAGGTTCCTAACATATGTGTTATATGTGTCCTGTCATATATCATATATCTTGTGCTACCAAGAGAGTTTGCAAGCACAGTCTTATAGACCTTAGTTCAGTAGAGAGTGAGGAAGATGGAGAAATTTTATTATTCCTCTCTATTTATATTAGTGATCAAGGACTGGAATTCCTGCTCCTTCAAAATACTTCAGAATAGAGTCATTAAGTTTCCATTGGGAGGGAGGGGGAAAGGAAAATTTTTCTACAAGTTCAAGCGAAATTGGTGCATGGTCAGACCATGTAATGTCGCCAATTTGCGTGAACTTTATTTGCATGAGAGTGGGCCAGACAAGAAAGAAGTCTACCCTGGAATACGATTGATGTGGCAGAGAGAAGAACGTTTAGTCCCTCTCTGTACCATGTTGGCATCGCCACACATCAAAAAGATTTTCAGAGAATATTGATTCAGAGTACAGAAGGTTGCGTCTCGTAGGGGTTGTAGAGTCAACAATGGGATCCATAATAAAGTTAAAGTCGCCGCCAATGACTAAAAGTTCTTTAGCAGAGGCTTTACTTTGAGGGAGCAACTTATTCAGAACTCTAGATTGCCGTATATTAGGGAATTAAACATAATATATAGTACATACTACATTGTTAATTTCTCAGGTAAGGCCAATATATCTACCTAGCCAGTCTTGAACTACTGATATACTGATATAAAATACTGATTTCACAGCCACCAGAACACTCTTGCGCTTGGCAGGGCCAGAGGCCAGGAAAATATGAGGGAATTTTCTATGTCAAATATTTCTGGTTTCTTCGGTATGAAAGTGAGTCTCCTGGGTCAATAATGCATCACATTTGAGCCTTAGTGCTTCTCTTCACAATAAAGAATGCAAGAGACTTCACACTCAAAGTACAGTATTCCACATTTTATTATTCACCAAATCGGTGTGTAAGGTAAATGAAGACAATATATTCAAACAATGCTGTTCATACATCACAAGTGTTGCAAGTTATAAGCAAGATATAAACTGTGGAGTAATGTGTAAACGTTTTCGGTCACCACGCTCTTCCATGCTGCCACAGCCGCATATCACTGATTCCAGTGGCGTAACTAGGAATGGCTGGGCCCCAAGGCGAACATTTGACATGGGGCCCCCCCCCCAAAGCCGCCGCCCCCAACCCCCCCAAGCCGCCCCCAACCCCTTCAAGCCGCCGCCCCCAACCCCCCTCAAATCGCTGCCCCCAACCCCCCCCCACACACACAAACCGCATTCCTGCGCACACTATTATGCCCCATAGTGGCCCCTGCACACGGTATTATGCCCCATAGTGGCCCCTGGACACGGTATTATGCAGCATAGTGGCCCCTGCACACAATATTATGCCCCATAGTGGCCCCTGCACACAGTAGTTTGCCCCATAGTGGCCCCAGCACACAGTAGTTTGCCCCATAGTGGCCCCGACACACAGTAGTTTGCCCCATAGTGGCCCCTGCACACAGTAGTTTGCCCCATAGTAGCCCCTGCACACAGTAGTTTGCCCCATAGTAGCCCCTGCACACAGTAGTTTGCCCCATAGTAGCCCCTGCACACAGTAGTTTGCCCCATAGTGGCCCCTGCACACAGTATTATGCCCCATTGTGGACCACCCATGAACGATTATTATACTCTGGGGTCTTTTGAGACCCCAGAGTATAATGATCGGAGACCCAGGGGAGGATAGAAACATAGAAAACACTGCAACTTACCTCTTCCTCGCTCCGGTGCACTCCCGTGCGCTACTAAGGCCATCTTCAATGTCGGACCGGATCTTGCTCGATCCAGGCCGGCGTCCGCGACGCATAATAACGTCGGCTGACGTCTGGGACGTCACCAAACAGGCCCGAAGCCTGCGGAGCGGCGGATAGGTGAGTTACAGTGTTTTTTATGTTCGCTCACCTCCCCTGGGCCCCCGATCGTTATACTCCGGGGTCTCAAAAGACCCCGGAGTATAACGATAGCAGTGATTGTGGGGTTCGCGGTAGCGACTGCCACAGGGCTCCGGGCCCCGTAATGTTCCGGGCCCTGTGGCAGTCGCTACCACTGCTACCCCGGTAGTTACGCCCCTGACTGATTCTACATAACGGCACATGTCTGATTTTTTTGTACACCCTGGAGCACTGAGAGTCTGAGGAAGGTCCTCGTGACCAAAAACGTCTACACATTACTCTACAGTTTATATCTTGCTGATACATTGCAACACTTGTGCCGTGTGAACAGTGTTTGGATATATTGCCTTCATTTACAGTGCCTTGCGAAAGTATTCGGCCCCCTTGAACTTTTCAACCTTTTGCCACATTTCAGGCTTCAAACATAAGGATATAAAATTTAAATTTTTTTGGTGAAGAATCAACAAGTGGGACACAATTGTGAAGTGGAACGAAATTTATTGGTTATTTTAAACTTTTGTAAAAAATAAAAAACTGAAAAGTGGGGCGTGCCAAATTATTCGGTCCCCTTAAGTTAATATTTTGTAGCGACACATTTTGCTGCGATTCCAGCTGCAAGTCGCTTGGGGTATGTCTCTATCAGTTTTGCACATCGAGAGACTGAAATTCTTGTCTCTGTTTTTGCTAGTGGCCAGCCGGAAACGATGTAAAGGACTTAATAACTGCCTGCAGTCAATGTACTGGTCTTCTTCAATCCTTGCCCATTCCTTAGTTACCTGATCAGAGATATGTATGATCTTTGCCCATTTTGCCAACTGCTCTACACTTTGCTCAGATCTTATTCAAAGAGGTCTTTTACTTTCACAGATTACCACCTCACATTGTTTATGACAGTGGAGTTCAATTTGTATCCAGGTTCTGGTGGATACTATACAAGAATTTCAAAATCTCCATTGATCACTCTTCCATTTATCTCCAAAGCGACAGTCAAACAGAACGAGTTAATCTAAGCAGTTTCTTTGAACCTATTTGAATTCTCATCATGGTAACTGGACTGAACTGTTACATGGAGCTAAATTTGCTCACAGTAACCATGTTTCAGACTCTACTGGAAAATATCTCCTCATGGTAGTTTACAGACGCATCCCACTTCTTACTGAGTTGAGTGGATTTATGGAACATCTTGACTGAGGACCGAGGGAACTTGGTCTCAGCTGCGGAAACAGCAAAAACATGCTGACAAACTAAATTAAATCCTTCCTGGTCACAAGATTTGTCTTGTTTAAAAAAAAAAACATGTGTCTTAAAAAGGTTGTCCTGGAATTTTTTTTATTTCTAAGGATAGGCCAAAAAAAATCTGACCTGTGGGAGGCCGAAAAACTGGCCTACACATGAATCATCTGTTCAGAAGAATGTCCAATCCCCATATGATACAGTGCACAGAGAAGGAAGCAGGTTGCCCTGTATATTGGCTGGACACTGTTACTACAGTTCAGCTTCTATTGACGTGAAAGAAGGAATGAACTTAGACAGACAGAGTGTTTGGGCATCCTCTTGGTAAATAAGGTGCAGTGTGGATAAATGTAAAGTTATAAATGGGGGTACTAGTAATTTGTATGCAACATACAGTCATATGAAAAAGTTTGGGCACCCCTATTAATCTTAATCATTTTTAGTTCTAAATATTTGGGTGTTTGCAACAGCCATTTCAATTTGATATATCTAATAACTGATGGACACAGTAATATTTCAGGATTGAAATGAGGTTTATTGTACTAACAGAAAATGTGCAATATGCATTAAACCAAAATTTGACCGGTGCAAAAGTATGGGCACCTCAACAGAAAAGTGACATTAATATTTAGTAGATCCTCCTTTTGCAAAAATAACAGCCTCTAGTCGCTTCCTGTAGCTTTTAATCAGTTCCTGGATCCTGGATGAAGGTATTTTTGACCATTCCTCTTTACAAAACAATTCCAGTTCAGTTAAGTTTGATGGTCGCCGAGCATGGACAGCCCGTTTCAAATTATCCCACAGATGTTCAACGATATTCAGGTCTGGGGACTGGGATGGCCATTCCAGAACATTGTAATTGTTCCTCTGCATGAATGCCTGAGTAGATTTGGAGCTGTGTTTTGGATCATTGTCTTGCTGAAATATCCATCCCCGGCGTAACTTCAAATTCGTCACTGATTCTTGTACATTATTCTCAAGAATCTGCTGATACTGAGTTGAATCCATGCGACCCTCAACTTTAACAAGATTCCCGGTGCCGGCATTGGCCACACAGCCCCAAAGCATGATGGAACCTTCACCAAATTTTATAGTGGGTAGCAAGTGTTTTTCTTGGAATGCTGTGTTTTTTTGACGCCATGCATAACGTCTTTTTGTATGACCAAACAACTCAATCTTTGTTTCATCAGTCCACAGGACCTTCTTCCAAAATGAAGCTGGCTTGTCCAAATGTGCTTTTGCATACCTCAGGCGACTCTGTTTGTGGCGTGCTTTCAGAAACGGCTTCTTTCGCATCACTCTCCCATACAGCTTCTCCTTGTGCAAAGTGTGCTGTATTGTTGACCGATGCACAGTGACACCATCTGCAGCAAGATAATGCTGCAGCTCTTTGGAGGTGGTCTGTGGATTGTCCTTGACTGTTCTCACCATTCTTTTTCTCTGCCTTTCTGATATTTTTCTTGGCCTGCCACTTCTGAGCTTAACAAGAACTGTCCCTGTGGTCTTCCATTTCCTTACTATGTTCCTCACAGTGGAAACTGACAGGTTAAATCTCTGAGACAACTTTTTGTATCCTTCCCCTGAACAACTATGTTGAACAATCTTTGTTTTCAGATCATTTGAGAGTTGTTTTGAGGAGCCCATGATGCCACTCTTCAGAGGAGATTCAAATAGGAGAACAACTTGCAATTGGCCACCTTAAATACCTTTTCTCATGATTGGATACACCTGGCTATGAAGTTCAAAGCTCAGTGAGGTTACAAAACCAATTTTGTGCATCAGTAAGTCAGTAAAAAGTAGTTAGGAGTATTCAAATCAATAAAATGATAAGGGTACCCAAATTTTTGCACCGGTCAAATTTTGGTTTAATGCATATTGCACATTTTCTGTTAGTACAATAAACCTCATTTCAATCCTGAAATATTACTGTGTCCATCAGTTATTAGATATATCAAATTGAAATGGCTGTTGCAAACACCCAAATATTTAGAACTAAAAATGATTAAGATTAATAGGGGTGCCCAAACTTTTTCATATGACTGTATATTCTAGGACAAGAAAAGATGCAAGAGTCACTGGTAGAGAAGGATCTATGCATACTTGTAGATCATAGGTTAAATAAGTGCAAACAATATCAATCAGCTGCTTCTAAGACCAGCAGGATATTGTTGTAAGGGAATTGCTAGAGGTGCGATTCCCCAGTAGCTGCTGGGGGAAGAGGCATGACAAGACAGTGAGGCCTAAACTGAACCCCCCCCACTGCCCTGCCTACTTGTCTGAACTGTCCTAGGCAACAGCCGGCAACTGGTCGTCAATCCCTTCTTAATATACAGTTGGGAAAAAAAAGTATTTAGTCAGCCACCAATTGTGCAAGTTCTCCCATTTAAAAAGATGAGGCCGGCCTGTAATTGACATCATAGGTAAACCTCAACTATGAGAGTCAAAATGAGAAAACAAATCCAGAAAATCACATTGTCTGATTTTTAAAGAATTTATTTGCAAATTATGGTGGAAAATAAGTATTTGGTCAATAACAAAAGTTCATCTCAATAATTTGTTATATATCCTTTGTTGGCAATGACAGAGGTCAAACGTTTTCTGTAAGTCTTCACAAGGTTGGCACACACTGTTGCTGGTATATTGGCCCATTCCTCCATGCAGATCTCCTCTAGAGCAGGGATGTTTTGGGGCTGTCGCTGGGCAACATGGACTTTCAAGGCCACTCCAGGACCTTGAAATGCTTCTTATGAAGCCACTCCTTCGTTGCCCTGGCGGTGTGCTTGGGATCATTGAAAGACCCAGCCACGTTTCAACTTCAATGCCCTTGCTGATGAAAGGAGGTTTGCACTCAAAATCTCACGATACATGGCCCCATTAATTCTTTCATGTACACGGATCAGTTGTCCTGGTCCCTTTGCAGAGAAACAGCCCCAAACCATGATGATGCCACCCCCATGCTTCACAGTAGGTATGGTGTTCTTTGGATGCAACTCACCATTCACTCTCCTCCAAACACGACGAGTTGTGTTTCTACCAAACAGTTCTACTTTGGTTTCATCTGCCTATATGACATTCTCCCAATGCTCTTCTGGAACATCCAAATGCTCTCTAGGAAACATCAAATGGGCCCAGATATGTACTGGCTTAAGCAGGAGGACACATCTGGTACTGCAGGATCTGAGTCCCTGGCGGCGTAGTGTGTTACTGACGGTAGCCTTTGTTACGTTAGTCCCAGCTTTCTGCAGGTCATTCACTAGGTCCCCCCGTGTGGTTCTGGGATTTTTGCTCACCATTCTTGTGATCATTTTGACCCCACGGGGTGAGATCTTTTGTGGAGCCCCTGATCGAGGGAGATTATCAGTGGTCTTGTATGTCTTCCATTTTTCTAATTATTGCTCCCACAGTTGATTTCTTCACACCAAGCTGCTTGCCTATTGCAGATTCAGTCTTCCCAGCCTGGTGCAGGTCTACAATTTTGTTTATGGTGTCCTTCCACAGCTCTTTGGCCTTCACCATAGTGGATTTTGGAGTGTGACTGTTTGAGGTTGTGGACAGGTGTCTTTTATACTGATAATGTCAAACAGGTGCCATTACTACAGGTAATGAGAGGAGGACAGAGGAGCCTCTTAAGGAAGAAGTTACGGGTCTGTGAGAGCCAGAAATCTTGTTTGTTTTTAGGTGACCAAATACTTATTTTCCCACTATAATTTGCAAGTAAATTCTTAAAAAATCAGACAATGTGATTTTCTAGATATGTTTTCTCATTTTGTCTCTAATAGTTGAGGTGTACCTATGATGTCAATTACAGGCCTCGCTCATCTTTTAAGTGGGAGAACTTGCACAATTGGTGGCTGACTAAATACTTTTTTTTCCCCACTATAACTGATAACACAGAACGCAGACAGGACAAAACAACAAAAGGGAGGTCAGCTAGCCAAGGGGTCGGTAACAGTCGAGCAATGCAGTACAGAATCAAAATCCAAGAGTATAGTTAAAGGTAAGCCAGAGGTCAGGAATAAGAATACAGGTAACAAAACAGCAAGGAGTAATATCCAGAATGCACAAGGAAATAGCAAGCACCAATGTGAATGTGAGCAAACAATAAATAGGAAGGAAGAACCCACCCCAGACTTGATAGGACGATAGGCTGTCAATCACACATGTAAGGCTAAAATTAACTATTAGTGGAGCAGAGGGAAACAAAAGTAAGGAAGTGAGGGAATAGGACAGTGTTCAGACAATACAAGAAAAACCCAAAGGAAAGAATCACAGCCAGACCCGCTTCCTGCGCCGAAATATGCGGCCGGATGTTGTAGAAGTTCGAACGGGTGAGGATGTAACAGTATCCCCCCTTTTATGAGGTGCCACCGGACCCTCATCAGACAACCCAGGTGTTCAGAAGGGTTCTACTGATGAAACAGCCTAATGAGGCGTGGAGCATGAAGGTCTTTGCCAGTGACCCACGTCCGCTCCTCAGGGCCATAACCCTTCCAATGTACCAGGTACTGGACGGAGTTCCGTACCCAACGGGAATCTAGAATTTTTTCAACCTCATATTCTAGTGTCCCCTGAATTATCACAGGCTCGGGTGGAGTGGATGAAGGAACGACAGGTGTAATGTACATTTTCAAAAGAGATTTATGGAACACGTTGTGAATGCGGAATGACTTAGGCTGTTGTAATTTAAATGACACCGGATAACATCAATGATGGTGTACGGCCCAATGTAACTTGAAGCAAATTTTGCAGATGAAAGGTAAGCGTCTCTTATTTGCCTGACTTTTTTTTTATTTTCTTGGGCTTTTACAAGGTTCTGCAGAGCCTGGGCCCATACTGTGCACAGTCGTCGGTAAGTCTGTTCGGCGGTAGGATTTATAGATTCAGTGGTACGAAAAGACGAGTACCTAGGGTTAAAATCATAGTTACAGTAAAATGGAGACATCTTAGTGGTGGAGTTCCTTCTATTATTTATCGCAAACTCCGCCAAAGGAACTTCCTCCACTGTTTCTGGGCATCAGACACAAAACACCTCAAGTATTGTTCAAGAGACTGGTGGAGTCTGTCTGTCTGTCCATTGGTCTCCGGATGGGATGCAGAAGAAAAAGACAAATAGACCCCCAGACGACCACAAAATTCCCTCCAAAACCTGCAAACAAATTGTACTCCTCGATCAGACACAATATTATTTGGTACCCCATGGAAACGAAGTATATGGTTAATGAACAGTGTTGAGCACTAGGAAGTTTTTTCAGCGGTATGAAATGGCACATTTTAGAGAATCTATCCATCACCGCCCATACCACAGTCTTCCCTTGAGAAACAGGCAGATCTATAATGAAGTCCATCAAAAGATGGGACCACGGTTTTTTAGGTATAGGAAGAGGATCAAGAAGGCCCTCTGGTAACCTTCTAGGTATCTTCATCCTAGCACATACCTCACAGGCTGAGACAAACTCATGTACATCTTTTGACCAACTAGGCCACCAGTATGAGCGAAAGAGCAGATATTTGATGCCAATGATGCCAGGATGTCCTGTTAAAGAGGAGTAGTGAATTTCCTCCAACACACGGAGACGAAGGTTGGAGGGGGGTACAAATAATTTCCCAGTGAGAGTATTTCTGGGAGCAAGATCTTGCGAATTAACCACAGACATGGCAAGATCAGGGTTTATAGTGGCAACTACCACTCCAGGGTCCAGGATTTTTTCCGGGATGTTTCCTGGAGCATCACTGGCACAAAAACTGCGAGAAAGAGCATCAGCTCGCACTTTTTTAGTACCTGGATGATCGGTTACAACAAAGTTAAAACACATGAAGAACAAGGCCCAGAGAGCCTGCCTAGGAGACAGTCGCTTAGCCCCATCCAAATACAATAGATTCTTATGATCGGTAATGACTGTGATTTTATGCTTAGCCCCTTCGAGGAAGTGTTTCCATTCTTCGAACGCCCACTTAATAGCTAAGAGTTCGCGATTACCCACGTCATAATTGCGCTCTGAAGGGGAGAACTTCCTCGAGAAAAAGGCCACAGGTCGCAAATGTGTGAGGGTCTCTGGGCCCTGAGACAAAACTGCACCAACCCCCACTTCTGAACCCCCACAATAAATGGTTGATCCAAGTCTGGTGGTACTAAGACAGGAGCTTCATCAAAACATGTCTTAAGTTAATCAAATGCCTGTTCAGCCTCAAGAGTCCAGTTGGTCAAATCGGCACCTTTCTTAGTAAGATCCTTCAATGGCTTAGCAATGTGAGAAATTTTTGATAAATTTCCGATAACAATTGTAAAAGCCCAGGAAGCATTACAATGCCTTAAGACTAGAAGGGCATTCCCATTTTTTTTTTTATAGCCGTGACCTTGAGTTCATCCATACAAAGATTCGGGGGTAATAACATAATCCAGGAAAGTGACTCTTTTGACTCTGAAGAGGCATTTGGACAGTTTGGCAAAAAGATTATTTTGACGTAACCGCAGCAAAACATTCCTAACGTGTTGAACATGTGTAGCCCAAGCCTGAGAGAAAACCAGGATATCATCCAGATAGACAACCACATAACGGCCCAGCAGGTCTCTGAATACATCATTGATAAAATGTTGGAAAACTGCTGGTGCATTACACAAACCAAAAGGCATGACGAGATACTCAAAGTGACCCTCCAGGGTGTTAAATGCAGTTTTCCACTCATCTCCCTCCCTGATCCGGATCAGATTTTAGGCCCCCGGGAGATCAATCTTGAAAACCAGTGGGCACCCACAATCTGATTGAAGAGATCAGGAATCAGTGGAAGAGGGTACTGGTTCCTGACAATAATCTTATTTAGTTCATGGTAATCAATGCACGGATGCAAACCCCCATCTTTTTTATCAACAAAAAAGAAACCAGCTCCCATGGGAGAATTAGATGGCTGGATATGCCCTTTCAAGAGACTGTCATGGATATACTCCCGCATAGCCACAAATTCAGTAGCTAAGAGACTGAAGATCCTTTCCCTGGGACATTTCGAATCAGGAAGGAGATCAATACCACAGTCATAAGGTCTATGTGGGGGTAAGCTGTCAGCAGATTTTTGATCAAACACATCCAAAAAATCAGACAGGAAGTCAGGTAAGAGCGTTTCCTCAGTGACACAATCTGATATATGCAAGGCTATACAATGGGAAGAACACTGATCCCCCATTTCACCAACTCACTCCTAGACCAATCAAAAACGGGGTTATGGAGGACTAGCCAGACCCTCCGTAACTAGAAAACTTATGACCTCTGAATGAATAGAGCCTACTTGAAGACTGATTAGGGGGGTCCTGTATCGGACTCCACCCCTGGCGAATGGGGTAGAATCTGCTCCAGTAACTGACAATGGAGTGTCTAACAATAACAGATCTAAATCCAAGGCAGAAATAAATGACAAATTAACAAAATTAGCCCCAGCTCCCGAATCTACAAGAGCCTAGCCAGATACAGACTTGTCCTCAAAGGACAGAGATACTGGTAGCATCACCTTATGGTAACTTTCAGAAGGTACCTGATTACCTGAGTGGGTCTTCCGAATACCACTCAGGCACTGAAGTTTTTCTGCCAGTGTGCTAGGTTTTAAGGAGCAGTCTTGGTTGAAATGACCCGGTTTACCACAATACAGGCAGAGGTTATTCTGAAGACAATATTTTCGTCTAGCCTTGGCATCCAGCGCTCCCAGCTGCATAGGTTCATCACCGGTGAGGGCAGAAGGGAAGACAGACTTCATATGAGAGAGAGAGAAGGACAGAGAATTGAGAGGAATCAGGCCCTACACTCTCCTTGCATCTGTCCCGGAGCATCCGGTCAATGTGAACAGCTAAAGCCATGGCCTGCTCTAAGGTGGGTGACCCACTCAAACATCCTTCACTGAATCATTAAGACCCTGTTTAAAAAGAGCCCTCAAAACTGAGTCACACCAACCTGTCGTTATACTAAATTTACAAAATTCAGAGCAATAAGTCTCAGCAGAGCATTTCTCCTGCCGACTAGCAAGGAGTTGCGACTTGGCAAGTCCATTATTATCAGGCTCTGCATAAATAGCGCCCAGAGACTTGAAAAATCTTTCTAAATCTGTCCACTCCTCTGCCCCAGGGGAAAGTTTAAGGGCCCAAGCCTTTGGATCCCCCTGCAAGAGAGAAATGACCACACCTACCATCTGGGACTGAGACGCATGAGGGTTAACTCGAAAATATAAATGACATGACACCTGGAATGTCTCAAATTTTTCTCGGTCCCCCAAAAAATGATCCAGGAGTAATATTTTAACCCTAAGAATAGAAAGCACAGCAGTTGGTGATGTAGCAGCCTCAGCTTGGTTTCGGGTAAGGGTATGAACCTGGTTAGCCAAGTCAGCTACCAGGAGTGCCACAGCCTCCATCCAGGTTGCAAATTCCTAAATAGAACCCATTGCTAATGGCAGAAAGTATTTTTAGGGCTTGCTATTCTTTAAGGGAATTGCTAGAGGTACGATTTCCCAGTAGCTGCTGGAACCCTGGGGGAAGGGGCACGACAAGACAGTGAGCACTAAATTAACCCCCCCACTGGCCCTGCCTACTTGTCTGAACTCTCCTAGTAGACAACCGGCTACTGGTCGTCAATCCCTTCTTGATATAAGTGATAACACAGAACACAGACAGGACAAAGCAACAACAAAAGGGAGGTCAGCTAGCCAAGGGGTCGGTAACAGTCGAGCAATGCAGTACAGAATCAAAATCCAAGAGAATAGTCAAAGGTAAGTCAGAGGTCAGGAATAAGAAAACAGGTAACATAACAGCAAGGAGTCATAGCCAGTACGCACAAGGCAATAGCAAGCGCCAATGTGAATGTGAGCAAACAATAAATAGGAAGGAAGAACTCGCCCCAGACTTGATAGAACGATAGGCTGTCAATCACACAGATAAGGCTAAAATTAACTATTAGTGGAGCAGAGGGAAACGAAGGTGAAGGAGATGGGTGTGGTGGAAAATCAATTAAGGAGTGTGTTCAGACAATACAAGAAAAACCCAAAGGAAAGAATCACAGCCGGACTTGCTTCCTGCACCGCAGTATGCGGCCGGATGGTGCACAAGTTCGAACAGGTACAGATGTAACAATTGTCATGTATTAAAATAGGTAAGAATTCACAGGACAGTGTTGTGACATTACCACTTTACAAATTATTAGTGTTGCCTCATCTGGAATATACAGTTCAGTTCTGGTCACCAATTCATAGAAAGTATGCCACAGACCTGGAAAGGTATGAAGAAGAGCCACAAAACTGATAATGAGCATGAAGGACCTCAAGTATAATGAGTGATTAAAATAATTGGATTTGAGAAGTCTTGAGAAGAAGCATTTAAAGTGGTTGTCTGGCATGAAATAAAAATTAACCCCTAAATTAAACCCCCACCCCCGCCTAACTTCTAATATACTTATATTAAATAAAATCAATAATTACCCATTACTTTCTGATAATCCAGTAACGTTCCGTTTCCCCGTTTCCGAAATGGAACGTCACCATTACTCCCCCCCCCAACCCCATCACACTTACGTATCTTTCTCTCAGGGAACGGCTCCTCCCCTCTTCCTCTCTGCTAGCGCTTGCGCAGTTTGGAGGTGCCTGCGACACATGCGCAGTAGAGATGGCACTCCATCTCTAATGCACAGGCATCAAAGGCACTTCCTGTCTGTGCAAGGAGAGCTAGCAGACAGGAAGAGAGGCATCTCCAGCCTGTGCACAGTGAAAGAAAAGGAGGAGCCTTTCCCAGAGAGGAAGTTAAGTATTATGTTATGGGGGGCTGGGCTGAGTTAGTTAGTTGGGAAGGGCTAGTGGTGGGCAGGATAGCTAGGGAGAGAGGGAATGGGTGTAACGGAGTGAGAGAGGAGGGGGCAGTGAGAGGGAGGTAGCATGGAAGCTTTACAGGAAGCTACACAGCAGGAAGCTACACCATGTAAACAAATGCAGAAGATGCCAGGAGCTCCCAAAGAAACCCAGAAATCATTCAAAACACTGCTAAAGGTATATGGGTTTACTTATTAACTCCTTAATAGCACTAACAGACCATTTAAAAAAAAAAAAAAAAAAAAAAGATTTTTTGCCTGGAAAACCCCTTTAAGGGTGGACATGATAAACATATATAAATAGCCTATAGAAAAAATATGGGTAGAAGCTGATGCATGTAAAATCCCCTCAAAAGACAAGGGAGCACTCCCTCCAGCTGATTAGATGCCTTACAGGAAAATAACATTCATGCTTATGTTTTTACATGCAACTCTCACTCTTCTCTCACCACTTGCCTTCAGCCATGTCCTTTTCCCATCCCTTGGTTGAACTTCTTAGACTTATTTTTAAAGAAAGAAGTGGAGAAGAAGAAAAGAAAAGAACAGGAAAGAAAAGAAAACAAGAGCTCAAAATCACATTTCTTGTCTGCTCTGATCCAAGTCCACCCTCTTCACAGTTGAGCATATTAGGCACCAAAACTAACACCACTGATTTTCCTACTGAACCAGAATCAGTGGTGCAAAGAACTAGAGTTGATGGAGGTGGTGAAAGGTCCTCTTCAAAAGGGCCAGCACATGCATTATAAATCTGTCCCAGCCTTTACCATGTTGCAAAAAGGCTGTCTGTTCTGTTTTCGTATTGTCCTTTGACCACATCTCTGCCTGTCTTCCAAGAAGTGGAAGAGTGAAGAAATGATTTCTTTACTCTTCCACTACTTTCAATGGCTAACACGGTACAACATTATACTACTACTGTCTTCCAAGAAGACAATGCATCCGAGATGATGATAAACAGAAAATGATCTTTAACATCTGATATGGCCATTATGAGTAATGCTTTTTCACCTTAGAAATGTTGTACAAGTGTCCCAGGAGCTTGTCAACCACATCTATCATGATCTGCTCTACTTCTAAGTAGTGGTCTTCTTGATGATATTCCAGTTTACTCACCTGTAAGCATGTTTGCACTGTTCTTCAATGGCTACAGAAAATAGCTAATAAAATGTTTCTTTGAGAAATCATCTTTTTCATTCCTTGAATATGTGATCACAGACCATGGCCTTCAGATGGATCCAGAGAATCAGTCTGCTGTCTAAGGTCCAACTTGCAGTAAAGCTGTAGATTTTGCTGCAATTTTTTTAGTCAGGCGCAGAAGTGCCTACAAAAGGAATTCAAAACATAAAGGAAGTACTTCTACTTCTCCCTTCTGCTCATTCCACTGCTGGCTTTGTCTCAAAATCTGCAATAATAGGCTAAGGCTAAGGCCCCACGTTGCGGAAATGCAGTTTTTTTTTGTTGCAGATTTTGTTGCGTTTTTTTTTTAGCCAAAGCTAAGAATAGCTACAAAAAGAATAGAAAATATATTGGAACTACTTATACTGTACTTCTACTTTCTGCTCTATCCACTCCTAGCTTTGGCTCAAAAAACTGCAGCAAAATCTGCAACAAAAAATCTGTGTTTCAGCAATGTGGGACCAGGGACGCTTTAACCATAGGGCCAAAGGTGCACTTGCACCGGACCCTATGGCACTGGGGGCCCCGTTGGGCATACCTCTCAACCGTTTCGGGTCCTATCCCGCTGTCCCGGTCGGCGGGAGGTATGTCCCTCTCCGGACGCAGATGATTTAAATACAATGGTGAAGCAGGGGCCATCCGCAGACAACTCCTGCTTCACCGCTCTGTTTGAAGCATAGCCCTGTGTGCTCTGGGCCTGGGAGCTGTAGGCGTGATGACGTCACTCACATCTCGCATGCAGCTCCCTTCACAGAGCGGCAGGGGAGCGAGGAGAGGTGAGTATCAGTGTTTTATTATGTTAAAATGGGGGCAGCTATAGGGGGAACATTAAACTCTAGGCAGATGAGGGGGGCATTAAACTGGGTGTAGATGAAGGGGGGACATTAAACTAGGGGGACAGATGGAGGCTGACATTAAACTGGGGGCAGCTGGAGGGGGACATTAAACTGTCCATGTCCTGTCCATACCTGATTTTTATAGAGTAAATATGCCGTTTGCCTCTCTAGCGATAAAATAATACCAATACGATTATTACTAGAGATGAACGTATAAAACATTTCTGATAGGCGGAAAATTTCCATCAGTCAGATAACATATTTTCACCCATTGAATATCACCATATAAAATCCAAGTTTTTGGCAGCTTTCAGATGGGTATAATAGCGGGTGGTGATGGGGGGGCCCACTTATGAAATATTTGCACTGGGCCCACCAATGTGTTAAAACGGCCCTGTGTGGGACCTTAGCCTTATACAAGCCTTCTCCTCTGTCTTGGTTTTGCACTATCCAGATGTCACTAGACAGTTCTTTCTGGAGGTGGATGCATTTTCGGTAGGAACTGTAACAGTGTTGACCAAGAAAAGTTCTTGTGGCAAGATTCAGATGTGTGCCTTCTTCTCCAAGGCTTTCGCCTATGCTAAGATAAATTATTATGTTGGAAACTGTGAACTTCTTGCAATCAAACTGGCATTGAAGTAATGGAAACACTTGCCAAAAATTGCTTGTTAAATGTACTGACAATAAAATTGGAACCTATAGAGATGGGCAAACCTCTGAAGATTAATTTCCAGTTTGAGTGGTTCGGTTCAAAGATCTGTTTCAAGTTCAATAAGTTTGTCACAAACTAGAGTTTAAATTGGCTTAAAATATAATGTATGACACTAAGTGCTTCTCGGACTCTATCTAGCCTATTCCTAGCTCTTGAAAGCAAACGCATCTGAAATCAAGTCAAAGTGACATTTACATGTAGGTCTATGAGAAAATGGATGGTGGAGCGGTGGATACAAACTGCTAGTTTAATCATGCACTGCACTGCCACTTTAAATACGCTTTTTAACTTTTAAAACTCTCCAAAAATTAACCTGTTTTGCTTTCCTGTGTTTTTTCATGCACACATGGTGGTTATATTTGAAAAATTGTGGCACCATGCCTGGTTGAAAAGTAATGAACAGGAGGCTTTCCAGAAAATAAGCAGCCAAAAGCTAAACCGACATGGAACTGGAAGACGCACTGGTGTTTTTGTTTGTTTTTTGTTATTATACCAGCAGTGTGCAGGGGCAACATCAGCATGCCTGGATTGCCTGCATGTTGAAAGGGAAGAACTGGCTTTTCAAAACAAGTTACTAAAAATTGTCCCTGTATGGGAACAGATGTCACAGTAACATAGGGTTGAAGGTGGAGGATTGGCAATTACATAATTTCAAGAAAAATTTGTGGTACACTGCCATCGTGCCTAGCCTGCCAGCTGAAAAACCTAAAATAGATACATGTGCACCTGCACTGCCATGGATAATTTTCTGCTTGCAGATCTTGAACCATGCCATGGTTTTGTCATTTGCTAATGTACAAAAAAATTCCCATATGGGAGATGATCTCACGTAGCTGCTGCCACATCAGCAGCAATAGAAACGTAAGTGCCAGTGCCACCATCACCACCACCATCACCTACCTTAGACATACCTCAGGCAAGTTTTTGGATGTTGGGGCATTGGGGCTGCACATGGGATGGAATTGTTACTATTGCAACTTCCTCTGATTCTACCCTCTTCCCTCTTATGGTTGCCAGGTCTTATTTGTTATAGAATCATCATCAAATTCAGTAATTTCATCAACTCCCCCACTTTTTTGACACCTCGTGGCAATGGGATTCCTCTATACCCTCACAATTCCTACCTCCAGATTTCCCCCTAGTGCCACTACAATTCTACCACCAACAGTCATGTCTTCCACCAATACCTCCTCTACATCCAAACATCAGTGTCTATTCTCATCCAGCTTATCAATAAGAGGAAAACTTGGGCTACAACAACAGAGGATGTAGAGCAACACACAGCACCCTGACTCAACTTCCTAAATTCCTCCTCCTCCTTTAGCCTGTGCCCTGTCCTGTTTTTTCTACTTCACTGATTATATAACATTCATTTTGTTTTGTTTTGGGTTTTTTTTGGTTGTTTTTTTTAAAACTCTACTTGAAGTAAATTAAGAAAGAAATATAATTTAGCACTACAAGGTTCACCTAGTCAGGGAGTATTAGATTAGAACACACTGTGTGACTTCAGCTTAGATTTTTACAGTGATAATGCCACCTTTTCTGTATTTAACAAAAAATACACGATTGCAAAAGAAAAAAAAACTTAACAAAATAATCACAGTGCTACACTAATGACTACACTCTATTGGAAAAAAGACTTAACAAAATTAGATTTTTTGACAAAATAGCAAACACTACAGGCACAGATAAGGGCCGGTTCACATCTGTGTTCAGTTTCCGTACAGGGGAGTCCGCTTGGGGACCCCCCCAAACAGAAACCTATACTCAGAGAGATGCAGTTTACATAAGGAAACCTGTGGACCCCATAGACTCTAATATATAGTCATAATATAGGTAAAACAGACTAATTCCCCTGGGGATGTTGTAAAGTCATAAACATATAAAGCATGTAGGACAAATGACAAGATAAAGGAAAAGGGAAGGAGAAAGGAGCACGTCAGTGGCTTGAAGGAGTGATCATAGGTCATGAGAAACCCAAAAGGCATCCCAGAGGTTACAAATGGCCCAAATCTTGTCTCCCACACTATTCAGAGTAGCTGTCAAGTATTCCAAAGATCTAACCGCCTCCAATCAAAGATGGAGATATATTTGACGCTAATGTTTGGCGATAAGACATCTGGCTGCAATGAGGATGTGGAGGAGGAGACTCCCTACCTTCAATGGTGGCAGATTAAGTAGGTTTTATGGCATAATGGAAGGTATAAATTGAGCACGTGATCTTGATTTTGACTTGGTATCAGAATGACTATATCGGGTGCAGTCCCAAAATAGTTGGTATAATGATAAGGAGGAGGTGTTGACAGGGATGGTGGGATTTAGTTTGTGGCGTAGGGCTGGATTGTGGTACCAATGCAAAAGAAAACTATATAGGCCCTCCCTCCCAAACACAAACAATAGAAGTCTTTGCAGCCCTCCTCAATATTAAAGTCTAGGGTGTAAATACCGGGGTAGCAGTGGTAGCGGCTGCCACAGGGCCCGGGACATTAGGGGGCCCAGTGCCCTGTGGCAGCCGCTACCTTTGAACCCCACAAACCAGTGGCGTAACGATCACGGTTGCAAGGGGTGCTACCGGACCCGGCAGGGTATGGGGCCCGCGGCTAGCTGGAGTTGGCCGGGTCCCGGACCACTATGATAGCGGTCGGGGAAAGCCTGGTTCTCTGACCACTATACATACTGTTATTGGAAAGGGGCCCTGGCGCTCTTCCATCATGTGACTGAGGCCTGTGATTAGGCCCCAGCGGTCACTTGGGGCGCAGCCGTGTAATTACGTCAGTGCGCTCCCACGTGACTGCTGAGGCCCAATCACAGGCCTCAGCAGCGATGTCGGAAGAGGGCTTGAAGACGCTGAAGACGGCAGGATGGAGCGAGGATGCCAAGGAAAGGTAAGGCAAGGTGAGTATGAATGTTTGTTATTTTTAATCACCTTCCCTGGGCCTCCGATTATTATACTCTGGGGTCTGAGGAGACCCCAAAGTATAATAATAGCACCGAAGCGGGGAGGGGGGCTGTTGGGAGCTTATAATACTGTGTGGGGGCCACTGAAGACCATATAATACTGGGCGGGGGCTAGTGTCGAGCATATAATACTGGGTGAGGGCCACTGTAGAGCATACACTACTGGGTGGGGCCACTGTAGAGCATATACTACTGGGTGGGGGCCACTGTAGAGCATATACTACTGGGTGGGGGCCACTGTAGAGCATATAATACTGGGTGGGGTCAATAGAGCATATAATACTGGGTGGGGCCACTGTAGAGCATATAATACTGGGTTGGGGCCACTGTGGGGGGCATATAATACTGGGTGGGGGCCACTGTAGGGGGCATATAATACTGGGTGGGGGCCACTGTGGGAAGCATATAATACTGGGTGGGGATCACTGCGGGGGGCATATAATACAGGGTGGGGGCCACTGTGTGGAGCATATTATACTGTGTGGGGCCACTGTGTATCCCGCGGCTAGCTGGAGTTGGCCGGGTCTTGGTATATTATACTGTGTGTGAGGGGAGCAATGTAGAGCATATAATGCTGTATGGGGGCCACTGTTGAGCATATAATACTATCTGGGGCCCTGTTGAGCATATTTTACTGTTTGGGGACCCGTAACCGGTTCGGGGGGGGGGGGGGCATGTCAAATGTTCGCCTTGGGGCCCCGCCATTCCTAGTTACGCCACTGATTAAAGTTCATGTTGCATTAGGTAGTGGCTAACAAATATAGTATACATTGAGGAGCTAAGGTCTCTTGTGGAATAGGTAAGCTGATAGTGGTGCTCAAAAGAAGTGGGTTTGCGAGGCCTCGCGTCCCTGAAGGGATGAGTGGGAATAATGTTTGATGTTTAATATTTGGAGATCGTAACACCTGATTCCAGCAGCAGGCAGTAATACCTGATACTGTGTTTGGACTGAAGGTCTTCAAAGGACAACACTGACCTAATACCATAGTCCCCTAAATCCACTATACAAAAGAAGCCTGCCCGGAAACGGAGTGCCAACAAGTCTGATGTGTGTCTCAAAAGAATAGGAATGAGGTAATTGAGGAGTGTGGAGAAGCTAATGCAAAATGTCTGTAACAGCTCCTCCAGACCTCCCTAGTCAGTGGAGGAGTTATTCCACAGAAGGAAGTTAGGGTGAGCAGGGGCTAACCATAATTTCTCTCTCTATCCATTTGGACTAGACCAACATCAGACAGGAACTTGTTGCAGCTGAGTTGCCCAATAGTTGAAGACTATGTTTGGTGCCGACAGGCCACCACATTCTCTTGGTGACATCAGGACAAACTTCCTCTTATCCCAATTAAATTGAAGAAGGGAGCAAGTTCCTAAGGTCTTTTGGAGATACAGGGCTAGGCTAAGTTTCAAAAAAGTGTAAAAAGTATAAAACCTAAGCAGCACGGTCATCTTGGTGGCTGGTATATGGGCGAATAAAGATAGAGACAATGAGGACCATCTAGTAAGGAGGAATCTTAATTAATTACATAGAGGATGGTAATTATGTTTATATAAAGAGGAATAGGAGGCAGTTAAAGTTTTGGGGTTTTTTTTTTTTTACAATCTTTATTTATTGGAATTTCAAATTTTATAAAACAGGAGTAATAGAAGAGCCTACTGACACTGCAAAGTTTACATAATAAAATACACTTAGGGAGAAGTGTTGTAAGGAATTTAGCAATGACTAAGGAATGAGAAACAAAGCAAAACATGTACGAATAACGTCAACTGAGCAAATGAACACTGAAACCTGGACAGAAGTACAGGTAAACCAGTGAACAAGTAGTGCAGGAAATGTTGACCAGATCACCTTTAATCTTGCATGGAGAAATGGAGGAGAAGTAGGGGACTGCAATCTAAGTATGAGAAAGTGAAAAAGGTATTGGACAGGAGCGAGGAGACAGCATTCAGGACAGTGACCATAGGTTAGTTTGTCGCTAGGGTTCACAGGTTTCTAAACATTTCTGTCTGGAGTCTTGCTTCAGAGTTCCTCAAATATAATGGAGAGTTAGAGAGGTTGGATAGAGAGCAGAGGTGGGTGAATATGAGGTCGAGCATGTGCCCCTTTGTGTGGGTGGCAGAGGAGGACCATTGAGAGAGACAAAAGGAGGCAGTAAGGGATAGGAGACTGGAAGCGGAGGGGTGATTTGTGTTAATGGGGATGTTGATGTCGCCCATGATGATGGTGGGGGTGTCAGTGGATAGGAAGTGCATTAGCCAGGTGGTGAAGTGGTCAATGAAGGCAGTGGTAGGTCCTGGCGGTCGATATATGATGGCCAATTGGAGGTTGGAGGGCGAGTAAATGCAAACAGAGTGCACTTCAAAGGAGGGGAGGGTGAGAGCAGGTAGCAGTTGGATTGGGGTGATGGAGCAATTGTCAAACAGGAGTATGCCTTTGCCTCCACCAGGTTTATGTTGGGGCGGGGAGTGTGCAAGAATTGCAGACCTCCATTGGTGAGAGCAGCAGGGGAAGTGGTTTCTGAGGGTGTTAGCCATGTTTCTGTGATACCAAGAAATAAAAATTCACGAGAAATGAAGAGGTCGTGGATGTAGTCAAGTTTATTGCGTATGGAGCAAGTGTTCCATAGTGCATCGGAGAGGGCGGGGGGGCAGGAGTGAGTAAGATAGGTGTAAGATTTAGGGGGTTCCGTGCACTGATGCCGGTTGTGTGGAAAGATCCAACAGTAGGGATTTGCTGGGGTGGTCCAGGATTAGGGGATATGCCGCCAGAAGTAAGGAGTACCGAAAAGAGAAAAAAAACACAGCGCCAAGCTCCAATAGTGTATTAATGTAAAGGCGATCAAATATGGTTGATACGATGTAAAGGTTCTCACCTTGTGCAGTTGTGATGAGCTCACAACTGCTTAGAGGGCATATGAGTTGATTTCCAACTTTAAGTCAGACTCTTAGAGCAGCTAGGCACCTCCTTCACATGGTACGAATCCCACGTCGCAAAGATCCAAGAAATGGTTGGGTGATGGACCCAAAAAACACGGGCGTACCAGCGCTGATCCAGTCAAGTACTTTTATTGAGATCAGGCATACTACACGTTTCGGGCAACAAAAAGCCCTTTTTCAAGTGTATAAAAATGACATCTAACACATGTACAAAACATGCAGGTATATAAAGGCATAAAACAAACAAAACAAAACAACCAAACAAACAACATGCCTTTAAATACCTGTATGTTTTGTAACACGTAGTGTGCCTGATCTCAATAAAAGTACTTGACTGGACCAGCGCTTGTACGCCCGTGTTTTTTGGTGTACATCACCCGACCACTTCTCAGAAGTAAGGAGTAGCAGGAAGAGGGACAGTAGGTGTAAGTAGGAGAGAGTGTGGGGAGCTTGTGTGTTTCTGGGGTGGAAAGTTTGCAGGTTTGTGAGTAGCTGTGCAGAGAAGGTTAGGTGGTGGGGTAGAATAGATGGAGAGATAAAGATGGAGATTTTCTTAGTGACATGGCTGGTTAGGGGTGGAAAAGTCATTTTTACAAGTATGGGATGAACAATAGTGATTATAGTGAGAAGCATTTCTGTTAGATAATAGCTAGGTTTTGTTTTAGTGGGTTTTTGTTACCTTCAGTTCCCTTCTGGTCCAATTCTGGCCTAATTCTGGTTAGTACACTTTAGAGATACACTGACCAGGGTCAAACTGACCAATTCAATCACAATTTATACTAGCTAGCAATACATTTGTGTTATGAGTATCAGGTGTGAATAGGGGTGTGGAAACATGCAGATAGAATCAGACTGCAGGGGGACATCAGCTGAGAAGAGATGGGGCAGAACACGGCAGGGGATGCAGACAGTGATTTCAATAGAGTGGATAACATCATACCAGCAGAATGATAATAACAGCAAGCAGAGGTGAAGTTATAAATGAAGCAGGAGAGTTTCAGTATCTGGGTCCACAAGGAGGGGACATACCAGCAGAATTATAATAACAGCAAGCAGAGATGTAGTTATGAATGAATCAGGAGAGTTTCATAGGCTCTTTTCTAATACAACGTGAATGAGGGAGTGGTTGATCCAACCAACATGCTAGGTGGATTTCCTTATACTAGTTGAAGGGTAGTGCAAAGCCCCCTTGGGCAACAATAATGAGAAGGCCAATCTCAGGCGGATTCCACGCCATAGAAATAAAATGAAAAGCCTGAGAAATTTTTAAAGAAAGAGGTTGGGAGCTTGATAGGAACAGTTTACATCCAGGGCCCTTTTAACACATTGGTGGGCCCAGTGCAAAAGTTTCACCACCCCCATCACCACCCCTTATAAATATCTGACCTGCACAAAATATCTGACCAGTGTCTCCCACATGGTATAATGTCCTTTAGAAGCCCTCATACAATATAATGCCATTCAGTTGCTCATCAGACTGTTCAAATGCCCCTGCAAAGGCAACCAACATTAACAGGTCCCCTCCAGTGGCCACTCATCAGAGTCGGACTGGCCTACCGGGGAACCGATGAATCCACCGATGGGCCCCGAGCCCTGACTATTAGTCCTCATGTTACCAATGCAGATGCATTGGTCAGGGACCCGTTCGGGGATCCTGACCATCCCGATCCCTGACCAGTGGCGTAACGATAGCGGTCGCAGGGGGTGCAACTGTGACTGGGCTCGGCGGGGTATGGTGCCCGTGGCCAGCTGGAGATGGTCGGGCCCTGGACCACTATGAAAGCAGCCTGGTTCCCCAACCACTATACATACTGTTATTGGAAAGGGGCCCTGGCATATTGCAGGCTCCTTTCCAATAGATGGCAGTCCAGGGGAGGTGACTGAAAACAATAAATACATATTCTCACCTCTCCTGGGCAGAGCCTTCTCTCTGGCGCTCCACCGTCATGTGACTGAGGCCTGTGATTAGGCCCCAGAGGTCACATGGGGCACGGCCGTGTAATGACGTCAGTTCGCCACCAAGTGGCCGCTGAGGCCCAATCATAGGCCTCAGCAGCGACGTCGGAAGATGCTGAAGATGACAGGATGGAGCGAGGATGCCAAGGAAAGGTAAGGCAAGGTGAGTATGAATGTTTGTTATTTTTAATCACCTTCCCTGGGCTTCCGATTATTATACTCTGGGGTCTGAGGAGACTCCAGAGTATAATAATAGCACCGAAGAGGAGGGGGGCTGTTGAGAGCTTATAATACTGGGTGGGGGTCACTGTGGAGCATATACTCCATACATTGGCTCCTTCACTGGTCCCCTATACTGTATGGGGACCATTAATGGGGCCATTATATTGTTGGGGGGGCAGTGATGGAGGCCAATAGCCTGGGGTACATTAAAGGGGTTGTCCAGGATAACATTTTTTTTTAATTACTCCGGGGCAGGCGAAAAAAACAAAACAGTGTCTCCCAGCGCGGTTCGGTCCTGCAGTTCTGTTGTTTTCTTCCAGCTGAAGTTCCCTCTGCACATGACTATCTGTGATGTCACATGACCCCTGAGACCAATCAGCGTCCTAAGGGAAGGGACCTGGGACGTCACAGACAGTGAGGAGTTCCGGCAAAAAGAACCTGACCGTGCTGGGAGGACACCGGAGCACCGGGGATAGCTGAGTATGTTTAGTATGTTTTTTTTTTTTGGGATGGGGGGAGTTCACCTCCCCTGGACTAATTATAAAAAAAGAAAAAAATTATACTGGACAACCTCTTTAAAGTGTGGCGCATTAGGGGGGTATATTAAAGGGATTGTCCAGGCATAATTTGTTATGGTTTATCTTCAGGATAGGCCATAGATACCTGATCTGTATGGGGCTGACCCCGGACCGATCAGCTGTATGGAGCCACTTCTGGCGCCCGTCCTGTACACAATACAGGGTCGGAAGCAGAAAGCTCTGTCCGCTGTGTATTAGTTGGGCACCTTCACTGCATCTCAGCACTTATTGAAGTCAGTAGGAGCACAGCTGCAGTTAAGGCGTCTGACTGCTATACAGCGGATGGAGGTTTCTGCTTCCGGCCCTGTGTTGTGTATAGAACAGACGCCGAAAGTGACTCTGTACAGCTGATGGAGCCGTGTGTCAGCCCTCTACCGATCAGGTATTTATGGCCTATCCTAAGCTTAGGCCATAAAAAAGATTAACCCTGGACAACCCCTTCAATATGCATCACACAGGATGTTAGCCCCCATCACTTCTCCCACACAATATAATGACCCCATTACTGTTCCCCATACAGTATGGGGGACCAGTGAAGAGGCCACTGTGTGGGGGGACCTGTGAAGTGGCCATAAAAAAATTTGGCCCAGACAACCCCTTAAAAGAAGTTGTCCATAAATCGGAGAGTACAGAGTGGCGGCCGCCAGGCAGGTGTACAAACAAGAAAATTTAAAAAAAAAAAGCATACTCACCTGTCCCCAGCACCCCGTTGTCCCCTGCCTGTGTCTGTTTGGTCTCATGGCGGTGCCTCATTTCTGGAAATCCTGTACCTAATTGGTCTTAGTGGTCCCAGCAAGGAGTCGCCGGCATGAGACTGAATGGACACTGGCAGCGGACAACGGAGTGCTGGGGACATTTGAGTATGCATTTTAATTTATTTATTTTTTACTTTACACCTCCCGCCAGCCACATGGGTTGCTTCAATTCCTGGACAACCTCTTTAAAGGATTTATCCATCTTTTATATTGATGGCCTGTCCTTAGGATAGGCCATCAATATTGCATCTGCAATGATACAACAGCCAGGACCTCTGCAGATCAGCTTTTCCAGGACAGTGCAGCTACAGGTAATGGTAACAATTTTAGGAGCCACGCTGTTCGCTTGCCATACAGGGTGTAGCAGTAGGTTTAGGTAGTGCAGTGGTGTACATGGTATAGTGGGTGAGCAGCATGGCTCCCAACATGTTATTACATTTATTACTCACCTTTCCCCATTCCATATCTGTTGCCGTCAGCTTCAGGGAGCAATAGGAGCGATGTAAGTGATGTCACTACAGTACACTGGAAGCAGAGACAGCGGAGCATCTGAATGGTGATGCAGGGAGCAGAAGGCTGGGATGAGTTGGAGTTGTGACATACTGGGGAACTAGGGGAAGATTATAGAGGGAATGATAATAGGCACAAAATTCCTTAGCAATATCTGGAGTAGTGGTATGTTTAGTCCTTGCTGGGTTAGGTATGGTAGAACCAAAAGCTTTGTCCTTTAGTATTCTTAATAACAGAAACATAAGTTTAGAGCCTTTATTGCCATGGACATAGTGTTTATGATGGTACAGATGGAGGGCTTTTGCTGCTTTTATATTTAATAGATCTTTCAGTTGATCTCAGAATTTTCAGTTCCTCCTGTGATGTGGACAATGAGAGTTTGTTCAGGGTTTCAAGGTTTGAGATGTGGGATAGCCTATTGTTATCTGCACCTCCCTCTTTTTCTTAAACCCAGAAAATATACATATAATATAGCCTAGTGTGATCCCCAAAGTATAGGTATAGATATATCAGTTGTATTATTGCAGGCATAAAATTCTACAAGGGATGATCTTTTTTACGATATCAGCATTTTGTAATCTCATTGTACTCTCACTGAGTAACCAGGTTAAGTTTCTATGTAGGAGGGATTAAAGCAGAAACGAGACAAAGGTTGGATCGTGGTCTGAGACTGTGATACTATCAATCATAGCATCAGAAAGTGCTGGGAGAAGTCATTTGTCAATATACACATGTGGACAAAATTGTTGGTACCCCTCGTTTAATGAAAGAAAAACCCACAATGGCCACATAAATAACTTGAATCTGACAAAAGTAATAAGATAAAAAAATTCTTTGAAAATGAACAAATGAAAGTCAGACATTGCTTTTCAACCATGCTTCAACAGAATTTAAAAAAAAAGAAAACTCATGAAACAGGCCTGGACAAAAATGATGGTACCCTTAACTTAATATTTTGTTGTACAACCTTTTGAGGCAATCACTGCAAGCAAACAATTTCTGTAACTGTCAATGAGACTTCTGCACCTCTCAACAGGTATTTTGGCCCACACCTCATGAGCAAACTGCTCCATTTGTCTCGGGTTTGAAGGTTGCCTTTTCCAGACGGCATGTTTCAGCTCCTTCCAAAGATGCTCAATAGGATTTAGGTCAGGGCTCATAGAAGACCACTTCAGAATAGTCCTATTTTTTACTCTTAGCCATCCTTGGGTGTTTTAGCTGTGTGTTTTGGGTCATGATCCTGTTGCAAGACCCATGACCTCTGACTGAGACCAAGCTTTCTGGCACTGGGCAGCACATTTCTCCCTTGAATCCCTTGATAGTCTTAAGATTTCATTGTACCCTGCACAGATTCAAGGCCCTGTGCCAGATGCAGCAAAGCAGCCCCAGAACATAAGAGAGCCTCCTCCATGTTTCACAGTAGGGAATGTGTTCTTTTCAAGATATGCTTCATTTTTCCATCTGTGAACATAGATCTGATTTGCCTTACTAAAGTTCATTTTATTTCTCATTAATGTACACTCAACACCCCATCTTGACAGAAAAAAAAACAGAAATGTAGATATTTTTGCAAATTTATTAAAAAAGAAAAACTGAAATATCACATGGTCATAAGTATTCAGACCCTTTGCTCAATATTGAGTAGAAGCACCCTTTTGAGCTAGTACAGCCATGAGTCTTCTTGGGAATTATGCAACAAGTTTTTCTCATCTGGATTTGGGATCCTCTGCTATTCTTCCTTGCAGATCCTCTCCAGTTCGGTCAGGTTGGATGGTGAACGTTGGTGGACAGCCATTTTCAGGTCTCTCCAGAGATGCTCAATTGGGTTGAGGTCAGGGCTCTGGCTGTGCCAGTCAAGAATGGTCACAGAGTTGTTCCGAAGTCACTCCTTTGTTATTTTATCTGTTTGCTTAGGGTCATTGTCTTGTTGGAAGGTGAACCTTCGGCCCAGTCTGAGGTCCAGAGCACTCTGGAAGAGGTTTTCTTCCAGGATATCTCTGTACTTGGCCACATTCATCTTTCCTTCAATTGCAACCAGTCATCCTGTCCCTGCAGCTGAAAATCACCCCCATAGCATGATGCTGCCACCACCATGTTTCACTGTTGGGATTGTATTGGGCAGGTGATGAGCAGTGCCTGGTTTTCTCCACACATACTGCTTAGAATTAACACCAAAAAGTTCAATCTTTGTCTCATCAGACCAGAGAATCTTATTTCTCATAGTCTGGGAGTCATTCATGCCTTTTTTTGGCAAACTCTATGCGGGCTTTCATATGTCTTGCACTGAGGAGAGGCTTCCTTCGGGCCACTCTGCCATACAGCCCTGACTTGTGGAGGGCTGCAGTGATAGTTGACTTTGTGGAACTTTCTCCCATCTCCCTACTGCATCTCTGGAGCTCAGCCACAGTGATGTTTGTGTTCTTCTTTACCTCTCTCACCAAGGCTCTTCTCCCATGATTGCTCAGTTTGGCTGGACAGCCAGGTTTAGGAAGAATTCTGGTCGTCCCAAACTTCTTCCATTTAAGGATTATGGAGGCCACTGTGCTCTTATGAACCATGAGTGCTGCAGAAATTATTTTGTAACCTTGGCCAGATCTGTGCCTTGCCACAATTCTGTCTCTGAGCTCCTTGGGCAGTTCCTTTGACCTCATGATTCTCATTTGCTCTGACATGCACTGTGAGCAGTGAGGTCTTATATAGACAGGTGTGTGCCTTTCCTAATCAAGTCCAATCAGTTTAATTAAACACAGCTGGACTCCAATGAAGGAGTAGTACCATCTCAAGGAGGATCGGAAGGAAAGGGACAGCATGTGAGTTAAATATGAGTGTCACAGCAAAGGGTCTGAATACTTATTACCATGTGATATTTCATTTTTTCTTTTTTAATAAATGTGCAAAAATATCTACATTTCTGTTTTTTTTTCTGTCAAGATGGGATGCTGAGTGTACATTAATGAGAAATAAAATGAACTTTTTTGCTTTTAGCAAATGGCTGCAATGAAACAAAGAGTGAAAAATTTAAAGGTGTCTGAATACTTTCCGTACCCACTGTATATATATATATATATATATATTTGTATATGTATTTATAAGGAGAAACTATTATTAATAAGGCTAAGGGAACTATTATGTAAGGGGTTATGTATAAAACAAACTATTAATGGTAAATCTTGTGGGGGAACTATTATTAATGAGGGGACTATATATAAAAGGAGGGACTATTATTAAGAAGGCTTGGGAAATATTATTTATAAGGGGCTATTTATAAGGGGGAACTATTACTGATATTAGTAAGGGAGATTGATTTATAAGGGAGCAGTATAATAACTCATTAGGCTATACAAAGGTGGTCATCTGTATTGCATATGGGCAAAAAGGGAGTTGTTATTACTGGGGGCAGAAAAGGGTATTATTGAATCACTATTTTAAAGGAGTTTTCCAGCCGCAAACTGATTTTTGATACTGATGACTTGTCCACAGGATAGGACCTCAGTATGTGATCTGTCGGGGGTCGACTGTTCTAGCGGCCTCAATGTGCTGAAAGCTGCTAGTGGACAGGATGTAGCACCGCTACTATTCAAGTAATAGGAGTGGCACAGCAGCCCCATCCACTATATTACTTGAATAGGAGCGGTGCGGCATCCTGTCCACAAGCAGCGTCCAGCACCCAGAAGCTGCTAGAAAAGCTGATCTGTGTGTGGTTCAAGTGTCAAACCCTGGCAGATTTAAACTTATGAGCTGTCCCGTGGATAGGTTATCAGTATAAAAAAAATCAGCCAGAAAAACCCCTTTAATTGATCTAATAATGATAATAATAATAAATTTTATTTATATAGCGCCAACATATTCCGCAGCACTGTACAATTTGTAGGGTTCAAGTACTGACAAAAAAGATACAATACAAAGAAATATTCAATTCACACACTGGGACTGAGGGCCCTGCTCGCAAGAGCTTACAATCTATGAGGTAGAGGGGGTGACACAGGAGGTAGCAGGGGCGGAAACAGACGTAGCATTGTTTGTACAATGGTCAGACAATTCTGTAATAGAGGTTACTGTCATTACACATATATAAAGCTGTATGAGCCGTCATCAATTGTGTCCTTTAACGTGCAGATGGTGCCTGGACATATAAAGTTAGTCTGATACGGCATCATATCCTGTGAGGTAATGAGGGAGCGAGAACAGAGGAGGGTATGTTTTAGGGATACTAACTACAGAACGGTTTACATTAGGAGTGGTGATAGGCCTGTCTGAAAAGATATGTCTTTAGTTTACGCTTGAAGCTGTGGAAATTGGGGGTTAATCTAATAGTCCGGGATAGAGCATTCCAGAGAAGTGGTGCAACTCGGGATAAGTCTTGTATATGAGCGTGGGACTTTCTGATAATAGAGGATGTTAGTCTTAGGTCATTGAGTGAACGGAGAGTACGGGTTGGGTGATAGACAGAGATGAGGGAGGAAATGTAGGGAGGGGCAGCATTATGGAGAGCCTTGTGAATGAGGGTGATAAGTTTATATTGCATTCTGTATTGAATAGGCAGCCAATGTAGTGACCGGCACAGACCGGAGGCATCACTGTAGCGTCTAGATCAGTGATTCCCAAAGTGGTCCAGGTGGACCCCCAGGGGTCCACGGGAGACTCGACGGGGGTCTACGTTAGATCTAATCTTCACATTTTTTTGACGAGCTTTGGGAATATGGTAGAAATGTAGCAACAGGGGGTCCACCGAAACCAGTAAAATTTTGAAAGTGGTCTACGAGAAAAAAACGTTTGGGAACCTCTGGTCTAGACTGATAGATGAGCCTGGCTGCCGCATTCAGAATAGATTGTAGAGGGGAGAGTTTAGTAAGTCAGTAGTCAAGGCGAGAGTGAATCAGGGCAACAATAAGTGTCTTTAGTGTATTTGTGGTAAGGAAAGGGTGGATTCTGGAGATGCTTTTGAGGTGGAAATGACATGAGCGTGCGAGTGATTGGATATGGGGGGTGAAGGAAAGGTCTGAGTTAAACAAAATCCCGAGGCAGCGGGCATACTGCCTAGGAGTTATGGTAAGGCCGGAGACTGCAATGGAGATATCAGGGACAGATCTATTAGATGGTGGAAATAGCAGTAGTTCAGTCTTTGAGAGATTCAGTTTCAGATAAAGTGAAGACATGATATTTGAGACAGCAGAGAGGCAGTCACTGGTGTTCTGTATTAGTGCAGGGGTGATGTCACAGGATGACGTATATAATTGGGTGTCATCAGCATAAAGATGGTACCGGAAGCCAAATCTAGTGATGGTTTGTCCAATGGGGGCTGTGTAGAGGGAGAAGAGCAGGGGACCTAGCACTGAGCCCTGAGGAACCCCAACGGCAAGGGGAAGAGGGGAAGAAACAAAGCCCGCAAATGATACACAGAAAGTGCGGTCAGAGAGATAAGAGGAGAACCAGGAGAGAGCAGTGTCTGTGAGGCCAACAGAACGGAGCATAGTGAGGAGGAGTTGATGGTCAACAGTGTCAAATGCTGCTGAGAGATCTAGAAGAATAAGAAGAAAGTAATCACCTTTGGATTTAGCCGTCAGGAGATCATTAGAGACTTTTGTGAGGGTCGTTTCAGTAGAGTGCAGAGTGCAGAACCCAGATTGTAAGAGGTCAAGAAGAGAGTTAGCAGAAAGATAGCGGATTAAACGAGAATAGACTAAGCGTTCCAAGATTTTGGAGATAAAAGGAAGGTTAGAGACTGGTCGATAGTTAGCAGCACAGGATGGGTCAAGGGAGGATTTCTTCAGTAGTGGGGTTATGACAGCATGTTTGAAAGAGGATGGGAAAATTCCAGAAGAGAGAGAGAGGTTAAAAATTTTAGTAAGGTAAGTCGTGACAGCAGGCGACAGAGACTGGAGAAGGTGTGAGGGGAAAGGGTCACTACTACAGGTTGTAGGGTGAGAAGAAGAAAGTAGCTGAGATACTTCCTCCTCTGTAACAGGTTCAAAAGATGAGAATGAAGAGTCTGAAGTGCGGCTGGTGAGGGGGTCAGTGCAACCTGGGGATTGGGGAGTTATTTCCTGATGGATCTTATCAATTTTATCATGGAAATAAGTGGACAGGTCATCTGCGCTGAGGTCTGTGAATGGCATCTGCACCTTGGGAGTGAGTAAGGAGTGAAAAGTTTCAAACAGCCTTTTAGGGTTACTGGAGAGAGAAGAGATGAGAGCAGTGAAATAGGCTTGTTTGGCTAGGTGAAGGGCAGAATTATAGATTTTAGGCATAAATTTAAAGTGGAGGAAGTCTGCAGGTGTATGGAATTTTCTCCACAGACGTTCTGCACACCTAGAGCACCACTGAAGAAAATGTGTCTGTGGCGTGTGCCAGGGTTTCTGCCTCCTGCATCTAACCTTTCGAGTGGAGGGGGGGAGCCGCCTCATCCAATGCACTCTTAAGGGTTTCATTATAGTGACTGGTGGCTAAATTGGGGCAGGACAGTGAAGAGATGGGGGACAGAGAGGACTGTAGAGTATCTGAGAGGTGCTGGGTGTTAATAGCATGTAAATTCCTATATGTATGATGAGTAGGTGTGTCCTGTGAAGGAGAGAAAGCACTGATGGTGAGAGACAGAAGGTTATGATCAGAGAGTGGTAGAGAAGAGTTAGTAAATTTAGAAACTGTGAGGAGTCGATGGAAGAGAAGATCAATGGTATTGCCATCTGCATGTGTGGCAGAAGAAGAAAGCTGTGAAAGACCAAAAGACGTGGTTATTGAGAGAAACTGTGAGGCAGCTGGGGAGACAGGGGTGTCAGTGGGGATGTTAAAGTCACCCATGATGAGGGGAAGACAAGAAGCGAAGTGATCCAGAAATTGGTAGGGTGAGCCGGGAGGACAGTAGATCACAGCTACACGTAAGGAGAGTGGGCGGAAAAGTCTGATAGCATGTACTTCAAATGAGGGGAATGTGAGTGAGGGTACCGGTGGGATTGCCTGAAAAGTGCACTGCGGTGACAGAAGTAACCCTACCCCTCCACCCTTTCTGTTGTCAGGCCTAGAGGTGTGTGAGAATTGTAGGCCACCATGAGACAGAGCAGCAGGGGAGGCCGTATCAGACTGCTGGATCCAGGTTTCAGTAAGGGCAAGCAAGTTGAGAGATTTACTGAGGAATAAGTCATTAATATATTCTAGTTTGTTACACACTGAGCGGGCGTTCCAGAGAGAACAGTTAAAAGAGACAGGAGAAAGATAAGGAGAGGGAACATGGTAAATATTGATTAGGTTTGTAGGATTTCTATGTGTGTAGGAAGAGGAAAAATTAGGGAGAGAAGGAGGGCCAGTGTTTGGAGAGATGTCCCCAGCAGCTAGGAGGAGCAAAATGGACAGAGACAGAAGGTGGTTAAGTGATTTATGTGGATGTTTATGTTTCGTTTCACTGCTAGAAACAGTATAGGGATTAGGGTGGTTGAAGAGAGTGAAAAGTGTGTGAGAGCTGTACATGGGAGAAGGCAGAAGAGAAGGACTGATATGGATAGTGTGCACTGGTGGTAGAGATGGAGGGGAGTTCTGCCAGAAGACAATTGCTAACATAGTAAGTGACCGTGCAGCTCTTTCATACCATGTGATAAAGCTTGTTGTTTTGGTTTTAAGTTTACCTGGTGTTCTTCCATGGTGTTCCTGTCTTGTGCACTGTCTAAATGTCATGTGTAAGTGCACTTTGGTTAATCTGCACTTCAGTTAAGATGGATTCTACCTTAGGAAATGCCCCCCTGCAGTGGAAATGCTTCCCCCATAAGCTGTATCTACTTATATAGGAATGCAGAGCTTCATAAATACACTGACCAGGGAACTACCATAAAATCACTGAGCATCAAAAGACTGACACTAGTACAGATAAGGACACATGGGATTGCAAAAAAATACAGCCTGGATGAAATTCTAGGATAGGGGTCAGAGAACAGCCATGTAGAGATGGGTTCAAGAGAATATGTAACATTCAGAGTTGCAGGGTGAGCTGAAGGTAGACACAGCAAGCAGAGATGGGTTCAAGAGAATATGTACCATTCAGAGTTGCAGGGTGAGCTGAAGGTAGACACAGCAAGCAGAGATGGGTTCATGTTTGTTAGGATAGAAATATGTGCAGTGCACAACTACCTCATGGAGGTAGTCACAGTGTGGAGGTAGTGTGGTATCTGGGCCTAGCATAGAGGTATTAGTGGTCTTTATATGATGTATTTTGTTTGGTAATTGTCTGTATAGTGGTAATAATTCTCCCCAGTATAGCAGTACACACATAGTGGTTTCACCACTGCTGGAAGTGCAGCACTGACTTCTTAAATGACTAAATATGACGGTGTTGTTGGTATGTCAGGATTTGGGGCCCCACTTTTAATTGCTGCTCGAGCTAATGAAAACTCTCAGCAGACCCAAGCCCGTCTCCAATCTGACAAGGCATTGTCAGCTACATGCACACAGCTGCACTCCATGTTTCCATAACAACCCAGCCATTTTTCATCACTGCTGTAGGTCAGCTTTAAAGGGGCAGGGCGCTGTGGATGATACTGTTACACAAGGTCACATGCACACAGCTTTACTCCAGGTTTTCCATAACAACCGATCGCAAGTCTTTCACTGATATCCAAACTGAGATACACATGATCACATGACGCTTATGGACCAATGGAAAATCGCAGATTCTTCAGTCTTGACATACACACAGCTTTACACCAGGTTTCCATAGCAACCAAGCTATTTATGACCTGTATGAGTCAATATCAGTTCGCAGGTCCTTAAATATTCAGTCATATGACGTGCATCAGCCAATATAAGATCACATTTCATTTACCAGGTTTCCATAGCAACACAGCCATAAATAGACTGTACCTATACTGGACTGCCATACTGGATGTCAAGTGCAAAACTGGACAATTCTTATGGGGTCACTAAACAAACAAAAAATGAAATATACCTGTGTGAAGCTGGGTCCTTCTATAGTACACTATAGAAAAAGACACATATGCATGTTTTTCTCCCTATCTGACATGAAACAGGAATAAACCTTTCCCGTTTTAGGTCAATTAGGATTACCAAAATTATTTATGTTTGCCAAATGCCAGAATAATGAGAGAGAGAGAATTTTAAGGCATTTGTATTACTTTCTGCAAAGTTAAAAGTTTACATACATTCCTCCCACCCCAGCATGTCCTTCAGCTCCCCTCACCACAATGACTTCACCCCATTCACCCCATGTGGCTACTTCCCAACAAACCAGTAAATCCAGAAATCTGTCTTTATCTGACCACAGTCTGACCTTCACACGGGCCCAGGTGAGGAAGGAGATGAAAAAGATTAATGCGAGGAAAGCCGCAGGGCCAGATGACATCAGTGCAAGGGTAATTAAGACTTGTGGGGACCAGCTGTGTGGTATAATTACATATATGTATAATATGAGCCTGAGGCAGGAAATAGTTCCTGAATTATGGAAATCTTCTTGTGTGGTACCAGTTCCAAAGAAACCTCACCCTATGGACCTCAACGACTACAGACTTGTAGCACTGACATCCCACTTGATGAAGATCTTAGAGAGATTGGTTCTCACACATCTTCGCCCTCTAGTGAGCCCCGCTATGGACTCTCTCCAGTTTGCTTATCGACTGGGCATTGGGGTAGATGATGCCATCATCCACCTTCTGCACAGGGCTCTGTCTCACCTGGAAAAACCAGGGAACACGGTGAGAATAATGTTCTTTGATTTCTCCAGTGCTTTTAACACCATACAGCCCAGGTTACTGAGAGACAAGCTGGGCCTTGCTGGAGTGGACCACCACCTCTCCAACTGGATCCTAGACTACCTCACAAATCGACCTCAATGCGTGAGAGCCCAAGACTGTGTGTCAGGTACCATGATCTGTAATACGGGTAGGGTACGGTTCTCGCCCCTTTCCTCTTCACACTGTACACTGCTGATTTTAGGTGCAACTCATCTAGCTGCTACCTACAGAAGTATTCTGACGACTCTGCAATAGTAGGCCTCATCACAGACGATGATAACAGGGAGTACAGAGAACTGAACCGTTTTTTTTGTGGACTGGTGCCTCCAGAACCACCTGAAGATTAACGCGGGGAAGACCAAGGAGATGGTGGTGGACTTCCGTAAAGGCAGATGCCCTCCAAAACCAGTGGACATCCTGGGGACGGGCATCGAGATTGTGAACACCTATAAGTACCTGGGTTTGCTCCTTAATAATAAGCTGGACTGGGCAGATCATATGGAGGCCCTGTACAGGAAGGGCCACAGCAGGCTCTACCTGCTTAAGAAGCTGAGAGCCTTTGGAATCCGGGGGGCACTTTTTAGGACTTTCTTCAACTCGGTAGTGGCATCAGCCATCTTCTTTGGAGTGGCCTGCTAGGGGAGCAGCATATCAACCAGGGACAGAAATAAACTTGACAAGCTGATTAGAAGGGCCAGCTCTGTCCTGGGGAGCCCACTGGACCCAGTGCAGGTGGTGGGTGACAGAAGGATACTGTCCGTGGTGAGCTCCATGCAGAAGAAGAAGTCCCATCCCATGCATGAGACTGTGATTGCGCTGGGCAGTACTGTCAGTGACCGACTGCTCCACCCTAGGTGTGAGAAGGAGCGCTATCGGAAGTCTTTCCTCCCCACCGCGGTTAGGCTGTACAACCAACACCGACCTAAGCGGAGATCATTACATACAGAGAACTGAAATATCTCTCTGCCTGTTAAATCCCCCCCCCCCCCCCTCTGCTACGTCCTGTCTGTCTGCTATTAATGTAATGCCTCTCACCTTGGAACATTCCTGTACATGTTGTATTTGTATTTGTATCTGCTTATCTTATCTTATCTTTGCTGCTGTAACACACTGAATTTCCCCATTGTGGGACTATTAAAGGACTATTATTATTATTATTAGTAGTAGTAGTAGTAGTAGTAGTAGTAGTATTTGGTTCCATTGCCCTTAAGCTGTATGACTTTGGTCAAAAGTTTGTGATATCTTTCCACAGGCTTCTCACAATAGTTGTTAGGAATTTTGGCCCATTCCTCCTGACAGAACTGGTGTAACTGAACCATGTTTGTAGGCCGCCTTACTCCCACCTGCCTTTTCAGATTTGCCCATAAATTTTCAATAGGATTGAGATCAGGGCTTTGTGCCATAAGTTTTGACAAGATGTTGATAGTTAATTTACCCATTCATATAACAATGCAACCAATGCAAGGGTGTAGCTATTAGAGGTGCAGATGTAGCATTCACCAGTAACATTTTAAGAGTACATATTAGAGATATATAAATATTTTACATTTACACTCCATTGCAATGTCCGCTTGAAATCGTCGGATGAAAAAGTCATGCACTTTTTCGTCTGCTGATTTCAGTTTTAGAAATACGGACAGCCGGTGGACCCTATTATAGCCAAGAGGGTCCGCCAGACTCTGTGTGTAACCGCTATTACAGTACCTGTCTGTTGCTTTGGTCTTCCAATGGACCAGAACAATGGAAAGGCGATGCTAGTGTGAAACTAATGTAATATATATCTAAATTATTACTTCACTAGAATTATTAGATAATCATTGAGGCTGCTATCACAACTAGCCAATGAAAATAATTAATAACAATTAATAAACAATTAATAACTATTATTTTATAACTTAACACCATAACAGCCATACATATAACTATATACATACACTGAACTATTCACACAGCCTATATGTGTAAATAACAATTACATAATACTGACACATAAGAATGGAAAGCTAACAGGGCGCAATGTTCACCTCAAGCTCTTCTCTAAACATGGAGTAACCCCTCAAGTAACAACATCTTGGTCTCATATGAACATATAAAGCAACTGGAAAGTAAAAATGAGCGAAAACCACTCAATACACCAAGATCAGCCAATATATTTGTCACATACGGGCAGGGCCGGCATTAGGGGCGGGCAAACTGGCAATTGCCCAGGGCCCCGTCCCCAAAGGGGCCCCCGGGATCCGGAGCCTGATGACTCTGGATCCCGGAGTCAGGTCCAGCCATAGCAATAACAGAAAGGGACCCAGCGTCATGTGCTGCAGGGCCCCTTACGGAGGTGAGTAAAAATAACAAACATTTTTACTCACCTGTCCTGGCGTCCGACGTCATCTTCTGGCGTTGCGGACATCACCGCTGAGGCCAGGCCTCAGCCGTAGCGATCACGTGGGGCGTGCTGACAGCTTGCCTCACGTAATCGCTGAGGCCCAATCACAGGCCTGACGTCTACAATGCGTGATGTCAGCCGCAGAGAAGGTGAAGCGGTCGCCGGCGGGATAGCAGAGCAGCGCGAGGAGGCCCAGGAGAGGTAAGGCAAGGTAAGTATAACTGTTTGTTATTTTCCCTTACCTTCCCCGGGCCTTCGATAATTATACTCTGGGGTTTGAAGAGAACCCAGAGAATAATATAATAATAGCACTGACGGAATCTGTAGGGCCACTGTGGAGCATTATACTGGGGGACCCCCTCTGGATAGCATATATATTGTTTTGGGCCACTGTGGAACATTATACTGGGGAGGGGACCCTCTGGAGAGCATGTTATATTCTGTGGAGCATTATAATGTGGGGGGGGGGGGCTCTGGAGAGCACGTTATATTCTGTGGGGTTACTTTTGAGCATTATGCTCTCCAGAGGGGCCCCCAGTATAATGCTCCAAAGTGGCCCCACAGAATATAACATGCTCTCTAGAGGACCCCCTCCCCAGTATAATGCTCCACAGTGGCTCCACACAGTATAATATGCTATCCAGAGGGGCCCCCAAGTATAATGCTCCACAGTGGCCCAAAACAGTATAATATGCTCTCCAGAGCCCACCCCCAGTATAATGCTCCACGGTGGCCCCACACAGTATAATATGCTCTCCAGAGGGGCCCTCCAGTATATTATACTGTGTGGGGCCACCGTGGAGCATTATACTGGGGGGGGGCTCTGGAGAGCATATTACACTGTTTTGGGCCACCGTGGAGCATTATACCTGGGGGGGGCCTCTGGAGAGCATATTATACTGTTTTGGGCCACTGTGGAGCATTATTCTGGGGGGGTATCAGCAGAGCATAATATATTGTGTTGGGCCACTGTGGAGCAAAATACTGGAGGGGCACTGTGAAGCATTATACTAACAGGGGCCCTCTGGGGAGCATATTATACTATGGGCCACTCTGGAGCTTTATATTGGGGGGAAGGGGCAGTGTTATACTGTGTGGGGCCACTGTGGAGTGTATTATATTGTGTGGGGCTTTTCAGGATTATCTTATACTCTGTGGGGCCATTGTAGAGCATTATACTGAGGGGACTGTGGGCAGCATATTATACTGTGAGGGACCACTGTGGAGCATTATACTGGGGGAACCCCTCTGGGGAGTATATTTTACTGTGTGAAGGCCATTGTGGAGCATGTTATACTGTATTAGGCCACTGTGGAGCATTATACTGGGGGGCACTGTGGGGTGCATATTATACTGTATGGAGTATATTATATTGTGTGAGGCTGCTGGGGAACACATTGTACTATCTGGTGCCACTAAGGGGTAGTATACTGTGTGGAGCCACTGTGGAGTATTATACTGTGTGGAGCCTTATATACCATGTGGGGCCACTATGGGGGGCTCAGGGGAACATTTTATACTGTGTGGGGCCACTGTGGAGCATTATATACCATGTGGGGAAACTGTGGAGGGCTCAGGGGAGCATTTTATACTGTGGAGCATTATATACCATGTGGAGCATTATACTGTGGGGGAGGGGCTCAAAATTCCTGCTGGCAGCCCTGTGTGTTATGTCTGCATCACAGCTCCCTCACTATAATCTTGCACATACGTGTAGTGCCCCATGGCCATGTCATTCCCCCTTCAGTCCGACACTGTAAAACGGAGAACTATTATATATAAGGGTGGGTTACTATATATAATTGGGAAACTTAAATATGAGGGGGCTATTTTAAAAAGGGGAACTATTATTAATAAGATGGGCTATTATTTATAAGGGGGAAACTATTATATATAAGGCATCCATTACAAGGGGGAGCTATTATTTATAAGAGGGGAACTGTTTATAAGCGGGGTATAATTGTTAAGTGGGTTTATTTATAAAGGGGGCTATTAGTGATAATGGGGACTATTATTTATAAGGGTAACTATTATTTATGAGAGGGCTATTATTAATAAGGGAGCAGTATTATTTTTACAGGGTGACTGTTACAGATAAGGGGGAATATTACTGATACAGGGCACTATTTATCATTTATAAGGGAGCTATTACTGATAAAGGTGTAATATTATTTATAAGCAGGGACTATTATTTATAAGGAGGTGCTATAATTACTGATGACTGCATGCAAAAATCTATTAAGCGGTACAAAGGTGTGTGGTAAAATGGGGCTTGTTATTACTTTTTTTGTTGGCAGAAAGGAGGCGTTATTATAGGGGCTGCCACCGGAAGACAATGGTGTTGTTTGCATATCAGTATTTGGGGCCCCGCTTTTAATTTTGCCCAGGGCCCCACTTTGTTTAAAACCGGCCCTGCGTATGGGCCTTCCTAGCACATGATGCGGATGCGGCTGTCAGGGGTCAACTCAACTCCGCGCACTCAATCTTGCACTCACCCTTCACTCAGGCTGCAAATTGAGTGTAAGTCGCACCCCAGCACAGTCCAGGCACCCCAAATACACGCCGCCACCACTGCTGATTCAGGTCTAGCAGAAACCTTGCGCGCATATACACTTCAAAAAGATCATGGGTTCATAGAGCATACACAAAGTAACCTTAAAGTTAACACTTTAATACTGAGATGGTTCAGTGCTACATATATAGAGAGATAACAAATGACAAACAATACAAACAGCTATAAAAATAAAAAATAAAACAGAATAATACTTAAAAGAATCTTTGGCTCCAGGAGCTTGGAGATCTTCTGTAGTGAGAATGGAAACACCCTGATCTCTTAGCTGACTCTGTAGACGTGACAAAGAATCTAGGTCTCAGTTAAGGCCAGTGTCCATCCACACCTCCATTCCTGGTAGCCCCCCTCCTCTTACCCCCACTGCAGGATCCTGAGAAAGAAGGAGGTTGTGCGCAGGGTCAGTAGTCCTCTCTGTGATGATTCTGCTGAAATATGGCTGAAACTCTAAGCTATATTTTGGTCTCTGGGTAGCGTACCTGCTTTACTCATAAGGTGCACAGCTATAATCCTAGGTGTATGTTGTCATAATGTGGCCACACTGTAACAATAGGGCTCCATTGTATTCCTATACAGCCCTGAGTGATCAAAGAAACAATAGTGCATTGTTCAAGCCTGGGCTGTTGATCAGATATGGCTGATAACATTGTATCAATCCACTTGGTCTCAGCTCTATACAAAAGATCTGGACTTGATTGCATTAACTCATCAGACTTGCTGTTGCCGGTGACCTCATTCTGGGAGGTGGCATAAAGGGTATAAAAGATGAGGTAAGAGGTCTGTGGGAGGAGATTATGCTATGGAGATTATGCTATGGAGTTGAGACAGACCATCACAGACTACAAGAGATTGCAGACAGACTAACCCAGAGAAGAGATTTGTGTTGGGACTACAAGAGAACACCATGAGGAGATTTTTTGTGATGAGACTACTGGACTAATGCTGAGAGACTGTGATGAGAGCATGCAGGCTGGATTATTGTATTAATGCCACATGCTAAACAGCCTCCACTGGTTATTAACACATGACAGAGCATGTGTCAGTGTTGGACTACAGGACCACATCAAGGACATGTGTGGTAAAGTAATCATTTCACCTTTATCCCTTTTATTTTATTTGTACTGTATCTTGTAACTAGTAACTGTTAATGCTTGCATATATCTGCATATCTGTTCTGAACTGTATATGTTAGATGTTAATACCGACCCATTTAGGAGTTAATAAATATATAAAATTTAGAAAGCTTGTCTTGTATTTATCTGGTGAACCCGACATTGACTGGCGGTGAGTGTGGTTTTTATATGAAAGAAGACTCAGGTGGGGCCACAGCGGTGTTGGCGCACTGAGGATCTTTCACATTGGTGGCAGCGTAGTGGGATCTTAGGATAAACGGCGTGTGTTGGTGACCTTTATCACTCACATGCTGGGGATTATGGTAATCCTATGAGACAAGCTCGGTATTAAAGCAAGCATTAAGATACAGTGAAAGTTTGATACAGTGCTGTTCCCTCCCTTACTCTTTGTATTCTAGCCTGTCTTTTATTTGGCAAATACCAGTGGATGGCTAGTGGGCTCAGAAGCAGATCTCCAGAACTGCTGAACCAGGCTTTTGGAGATCCTGAGCGTATGGCTGAAATGGAGGCAGCCACAGCCATGCAGAGAATCGAGCAGAGTCCTGATTTTGGGGCTAGGCCAGGAAGTGCAGCAAGCAGCCCGGTCCCAAGGATTACTTCGCCAGGAGAGACCAGTAACCCCAGCCTTGTAGGGGGAATGGTTTCATACTGGCAAATGGCCCTGCAGCAAGTAGGCACCAGTGACCCTAACACATACCTGCAGGTGTTGGACCGTTTTCTGGAAGCTGTAGAACAAGAACAAGAATGGCAGGCAGCAGAACGGCAGGCAGAGAGAGAGAGGAAGGCAGCAGAACGGCAGGCTGATCGTGAGGCAGCAGAACGGCAGGCTGATCGGAAGGCTGCTGAGCGACAGGCCGAGAGAGAGAGGAAGGCTGCTGAACGACAGGCTGCTGAGCAACAGGCCGAGAGGGAGTTTCAGCTTGAGCGCAAAAGGATGGAACTCTCCCAGCAAGCGCAAACTCCAACAACCCTACACAGACCCTCAAGTTGGAAGGAGTTCACCACAGCCGTCTGTCAGGTCGGGTGAGACAAACTATGCCCCGGGTGGTCCCTCCCCTGTCCCAAGAACTCTGGGCACCCTAGTGACCTTCCCCAAACCCCAAGGGGAGGTGCGGTGGGGCCATGCCTGTAACCAGACAGGACATTTCAAGGAGGAGTGCCCCAACCACCCTGAGAACTTCCCTGCTTCCCAAGCCACAGCAGGTGGCCCATCTGTGTATCTGGACTGGGGTGCAGGAAAAAGAATGCGGACTGTGGGACTATTGACTGATTTGCCTGCTAATGTACTGTTGGGGGCTGATTTAGGACCTATGATGTCCCAATATGGGGTGGGGAGCACCCCAATTTACTGTGATAAACTGTCTATGATTAATGTTGATAATGTGTCTGTCATATCTGCAGAGAGGGCCCGTAACCCCCCCTCTGAGATACTTCCCATGGCAGTAAGTGTAAATGCTAATGAGTTGCCTTCAGCTGAGAGCAGGGAAGATGCAGATGAGCTTCCTGCAACCCAGCTCAGCAAAAATGTTATTGATGCTTTGTTTCCTCCGGTGCTAGGAGCCAATGAGACCTTGTCTGTAGACACACCCACATCTGCGGGAGCGTCTCCCTACCAGCTTGTTAATCTGTCTACCACAAATCTCATTGAGGCCCGGTGTGAATTAACAATTGCTGATGAATGTACTGTCAATGTAATTGCCAATGCTTGTTGTGAAAGTGTACAGGGTAGCTCTTCTGAGTCACTGGAAGCGACTTCTACTATTTCGCCCAGTGCATCCGATAAGCACCCAACTGCTGACCATGTGCCAGGTGGTCAGGTAGGCTATGTGGATCTCATGGCCGATCCAGGTGAGGGACGGACTGCTGGTAGTGCGGTGTTAGCCCGCAGCCAGAGTGCTACAAGGGTGGAGTGCGTTCTGACCCTTGAACCATTGCCTACACCACCTGGAGTCGGTGCTGAGACCGCCATGACTAGCCTCACTCCCTTGAAGCCGGAGGAGTCCGGCCGGTATGAGACATACACGTCTCTTCTGTCCAGTTCTATTCCAGGAGTGCCCATGGCCAAGTGCAGATGGCATGGGGTACTGGAGGTGTGATCCAAGAAGAGGGTATGTCCAATGTATTACCTGTCAATGTATTGAGGGGGGATGGTTTGGGGAAGCATGATCTCAGTCATTTGCCCAAGGTATCGCCATCACCCACCCAAGTACAGGGAGGACAGGGTCCAAACATACCTGTGCCAGAACCAGAGGTGCCCCTAGGTTTGGAAGCAGAGGGGGAGGTGCAGAATCCCCTAGAACTCTCCCAACTAGCGGCTAGTGTGAGGGAGACTCTGAGAGAGCAGGCCAAGGGTAGCCAGGAGAGCAGAGGTTGCCAGGATGGGGTCTCTGAACTGGTATCCCAAAGACCTGGGGTCATGAGTGTAAAGCTACGGGATGCCCGCACTCAGAAAGCAGACCCAGAACAGGCAGGAGGTAGCCAAGTGTACGTGGATCAGGGCCTGAGCCTTAGAAGTGTCCCTAGTCAGACTAGAGAGCCAGAAGGGTCCGGCAGCTATGTAACAGGCACCTCTCTTTTGTCTCACTCCAGCCAAGAGTTCAGAGATGCTGTCCTAGCTGACCCTAGTCTGGACATATTGAAGGCACATGGCGCTCAACCACCCTTAGAGTCTGACAAGGCCCGAGTCTGCTGGGACCCCAGGGGGGAGGTGAGAGAGCCTTGGGGCCAGAGCCTGAGAAGCTGGAGGTGGAGGTGCTGTCAGAAGAGGGGCGTAGGTCCCTACTTCCTGCAAGCCCCATCTAAAGGGGGAGGTGTGATGATTCTGCTGAAATATGGCTGAAACTCAAAGCTATATTTTGGTCTCTGGGTAGCGTACCTGCTTTACTCATAAGGTGCGCAGCTATAATCCTAGGTGTATGTTGTCATAATGTGGCCACACTGTAACAATAGGGCTCCATTGTATTCCTATACAGCCCTGAGTGATCAAAGAAACAATAGTGCATTGTTCAAGCCTGGGCTGTTGATCAGATATGGCTGATAACATTGTATCAATCCACTTGGTCTCAGCTCTATACAAAAGATCAGGACTTGATTGCATTAACTCATCAGACTTGCTGTTGCCGGTGACCTCATTCTGGGAGGTGGCATAAAGGGTATAAAAGATGAGGTAAGAGGTCTGTGGGAGGAGATTATGCTATGGAGATTATGCTATGGAGTTGAGACAGACCATCACAGACTACAAGAGATTGCAGACAGACTAACCCAGAGAAGAGATTTGTGTTGGGACTACAAGAGAACACCATGAGGAGATTTTTTGTGATGAGACTACTGGACTAATGCTGAGAGACTGTGATGAGAGCATGCAGGCTGGATTATTGTATTAATGCCACATGCTAAACAGCCTCCACTGGTTATTAACACATGACAGAGCATGTGTGAGTGTTGGACTACAGGACCACATCAAGGACATGTGTGGTAAAGTAATCATTTTACCTTTATCCCTTTTATTTTATTTGTACTGTATCTTGTAACTAGTAACTGTTAATGCTTGCATATATCTGCATATCTGTTCTGAACTGTATATGTTAGATGTTAATACCGACCCATTTAGGGGTTAATAAATATATAAAATTTAGAAAGCTTGTCTTGTATTTATCTGGTGAACCCGACATTGACTGGCGGTGAGTGTGGTTTTTATATGAAAGATGACTCAGGTGGGGCCACAGCGGTGTTGGCGCACTGAGGATCTTTCACACTCTCTCCCTCCTTTGACATTTTTTTGCCCAGAGGTAATAAAACTTGTTTGGCTGGAGCAGTGGTGAACCTAACCTCTTTGCTGCCTGAGGCGGACTATAGAAAGACGCCCCTCCCCCCAAAAAAAAAATAAAAAATTGAGTTTCCATGCTACTAGTTTAACACACTGTTATCGTTGCACAATATACACAATACACAAAGTTATAAAACAGTTTTTAAGAATTCTTCTTCCTGTATTACTTCAGTATCAGATCAACAACACGGCATTAACAGTGAAAGTAACTTCACACATCTTTTGCTTGGTGAATGGACGAGCCCACGTGGCCCCCATTCTCTATAATAGGAGCGCCACAGATAGCTGAGTACTGGACTTCGGCTATCTTTGGCACTCCCATCGAAGTGAATGAGAGCCACGCGGATTCGTCCATCCACCAAGTGACACACCTATATATATGGCTGCGGTCAGGCTGAATTCCCACCCAGTGGGGGGAAAAAACCCAATTCTCAGGCTCAGTGGGGGTCTCAGCAGACAGACCCCCATCAATCAGATATTTATCCTCTATCATTTAGGTGAATACAGGGCAGTAACATTTTGTGACTTACAGGTGACGTCTCTGACTAATCCTTCTCTTCCCTTTGGACCGCCATGACCACTTCTTCCAGCTGTGACTTGTCTCTGTAAAGTTTGCAACACAGACATCTTTGACTCCTCACTTTTCCAGGCATCCAACCCACATTGTCCTCACCTACACAAAGCCCCCATTCTGCTGCTACCCCCAATTTTAAAATATATGATATAACTCCCCCATAATGAATAATACCCCCAAGTGCATCTTTATATTAATAACATCCGTGTGTACCCTGTATAAATAGTGCCCCTTATTAATAATGTCCCAGGTGTTAACTAATTAAAAGGTTTTCCAGGTCATTAATAAACTAATCAGTGGGGCTCAAAAATCTAGGACCCCCACTGATCAGCTGTTTGAATGGTACCTGTGTAAGCGCCATGACCGCTTCTGTGTTTACATAGTGTCATTCATCTCATAGCGGCCATGTAATGTAACTACAGCCTCGTCCTGTACATGTCTACAGTATGTGACAAGGCTAGAATTACATCACACGGCCACTATAAACAGACAGCATATAATATAAACAGGTGCCATAGCCCCTGTTTATAGCGCCCCATTTACACACACTATATGTTCCACAGCAGCCCCTGCAAACAGTATTACACAGTATTATGGCCCGCAGCGGCCCCTGCACACGGTATTATGCTCCATAGTGGCCCCTGCACACAGTATTATGCCCCGCAGTGGCCACTGCACACGGTGTTATGTTCCACAGCAACTCCTGCAAACAATTTTATGCTCCCTAGTGGCCCCTGCACACGATATTATGCCCCATATTGGCCCCTGCACACGGTATTATGCTTCATATTGGCCCCTGCACACGGTATTATGCTTCACAGTGGCCCCTGCACACGGTATTATGCTCCATAGTGGCCCCTACACTGGTATTATGCTCTATAGTGGCCCCTGCACTGGTATTATGCTCCATAGTGGCCCCTGCACTGGTATTATGCTCCATAGTGGCCCCTGCACTTGTATTATGCTCCATAGTGGCCCCTGCACTTGTATTATGCTCCATATTGGCCCCTGCACCCGGTATTATGCTCTATAGTGGCCCCTGCACTCGGTATTATGCTCCATAGTGGCCCCTACACTGGTATTATGCTCTATAGTGGCCCCTGCACTGGTATTGTGCTCCATAGTGGCCCCTGCACTGGTATTATGCTCCATAGTGGCCCCTGCACACAGTATTATGCCCCGCAGTGGCCACTGCACACGGTGTTATGTTCCACAGCAACTCCTGCAAACAGTTTTATGCTCCCTAGTGGCCCCTGCACACGATTATGCCCCATATTGGCCCCTGCACACGGTATTATGCTTATATTGGCCCCTGCACACGGATATGCCCCGTGGCCCCTGCACACGGTATTATGCCCCATAGTGGCCCCTCACTGGTATTATGCTCCATAGTGGCCCCGCACTGGTATTGTGCTCCATAGTGGCCCCCCCTGGAACCCTGCCTTGTATTATGCTCCATAGTGGCCCCTGCCTGTATTAGCTCCAAGGGCCCCGCCCCCGGTTTTTTGCGCTGTGGGGGGCCCGGCCCGGGGGTTTTTGGGCCCTTGGGGGCCCGGGTTACAGTGGCCCCTGCACACAGTATTATTTCCCATAGTGGGCCACCCATGAACTATTATTATACTCTGGGGTCTTTTCAGACCCCAGAGTATAATGATTGGAGACCCAGGGGAGAATACAAACATAAAAACCAGTGTTACTTACCTATCCTGGACACCGATGCACTCCTTGCAGCTTTCGGCCCTGTTTAATTGCGCACAGACGTCACGTGATCAGGCCGGCGACGCGACCTGATGATGTCACCAGAGGCCTCAGGCCTGCTCAGAGTTATATTGGATCGCAGGAGGTGAGTAACAATGGTTTTTATGTTCCCACACCTACCCTAGGTCTCCGATTATTATACTCTGGGGTCTGAAAAGACCCCGGAGTATAATAATAGTAGTATCTGAGGCCCGCGGCCTCACTTACCAATGTCTGCGGCCGCTCACAGCGGCATCCACTTCCCTTTCTGCGTCCCATAGCAGAAGGGGAGGCGGGGGCGGCCACGAGCAGACGCAGGGTAGGTAAATAAATAGGCCGTGACCTGCTGGGGATACTCCAGCAGGTCACGGCCTATTTATATATAAAAAAAGTTATATTCACCTGCAATGCCTTGATGGAGCCACCGCCTCCTCTTCTTGTCCGCGATGTCTGTGTCTCAGCGTAGGCGGCGTGATGACGTCATTGTGTCGCCGCCTGCGCTGAGATGCGACATTACATTAAATAGTAAAAATGCCGCCCCCCAGACAGTGACGGACAGTGCCGTCTGAGGCTGCCGCCTCACTTCGCCTCATTAGCGGTGCGCCCCTGGGCTGGAGCCAGAAAGGGCAATCTCCCCTTGTATACACATAAAACCACTGAAGCGAATTGACAAGCAAAGTAATCACAACGATGGACTAACAGGATTAGACAATTTGCATATAAAGCAACACATATCCAAGAGAAATACTTAACTGGAGGTTCTCTCATCATCACAATATCAAAAATATATCAAACTTTATTGATTAAAAATATATAATATATAAGACAAAACTGACAGTATACACGGTGTCAAGTTACTCACATTCGAATTACAGACAGTTTAAATTCTACACCCATAAACTGCATAAAAAATATAATGCAAAAATGCATGTGCATATATACAGTATTTAAAGAAGTTGTTTTATAATAAGTGTAATAATATGGAGTGGTATCAAGGCTCTCTCTGGCACATCACCTCTTCAGTATATGGGTATGCTCTTTGAATGTTCCATAAAGGTATTTTGTACTTAGATTTGTTGTTCAGCTGTTGAAACTGCTGTTTTAGTCTGGTGATGCATGTGAGTGACCAGGTCTACTTTAGGTCCGATGTAAGAATGTAGCATAGTGGGGGGATGAGTTTGCCCTCCAAAAAGGAGTTAAATAGAGAGAGTCAAGAGTCTGGGCAGCAACTCAGTGGTAAATGTCTCAAAGTATAAATATATGAGACCATCAGGGCCCTGGAATTTCCCTTCCGGTAGATCTTTAAGGGTGTCAGCGATCTCATCTGGTTAATTGGTTTATTAAAAACAGCAACATCTGCCATTTATAGAGAAGTAATAAAAATCCCAGTATGCTTTCAGATGAGCTTCTCTCTTCTTGAGGTCCACCGGTAGGGCACGGGGATGGGAGAAAAGTTTAGAATAGTAAACATAAAACAAATTTGAAATTTAATTTCGGTTATACGGTATAGTGCCGTCGCTTCTCCAGAGGGCATATGGGTTACATGGTGCCACCTGGTCAGAAAAGTTGTTTGGCCAAGAGGGTATGAGGTTTTTTTCCCCACTCATTATAATGCTGCCTAATGTACAAGAATAGTTTATACATTTTGTGTGAAAACAAGCCTTTGGTATATGCCCCTACACCTGGTTGGGTGAGATGACATCAGCTGTTCATTCCCTTGCAGTCTGAGAGTCTTTCAGTTTAATCTTTTGATAAATGGATGTCCACTGCAATACAGTGACCATACATGACCACCTTATGCGCTTCCTACAAAATAGCGTTGGAAGACACAAGAGTCCTCCTTTAGAGCTAAATAATTTTTATGGTGCCCTCAGAGTTCTTTTCTGAAATTCGGGTTGTTGAAGGAGGTGATTGTTCAAGCATCAGTGACAGGTCTGTTGGTGGGACATGTTTATGTCAAAGTATGGTCCAACCAAGTCATGGAGCCCATGATCGCCTTCCCCAGTACCTGCATGGCCAGGATTTTGTTAAAAAAATTGTCTGTTTTAGTATGTGTACAATGTGGGGGGAAGGGGGAGAGAAAAAAAGATTTCAGTCAGATGGTTCGCCATAAATCATAAAAGAGGATGCTGTGGATCACTAAGATTAAATACCTTAGTGAGGAATTGAATTGGTTCAGAGCATAAAGATTATACAGTGTCAGGAGTTTGCCCTCAAGTGTACCGTGGAGGATAATAAATCTAGGGAGGAGAAAACCTGAAGGGGGCATGTCTGGAAAGTATGGCCACACCAGTTATTTTTTCTCATAGTATGGCAGAATAAACTACAGGGAAATATCTGTGGGCAACGTTTTAGGAAAATGTCTCATCATAGTGGGTTTCCTGCAGAACGTCACCTTAGCGCAGAAAGTGCGCAATTTGTGCAGGATCATTTGCCTCTTTGCATTAGAAAATAATCCTTTAGCATTTAGTGTTACACACCTAACATAATAAAATAATGGAAGAAGTAAAATTAATGTAAGCTCATAAATGCAATTAGATGCTGGGTTGTTCAGGTCAGAGACTTAGGATTTCAGGTACCAGTCGAGAAAATCAACATTGGCATGTTCAACATGTAAGGGAAGGAAATAGAAGTGGGGGAGGGACAAAGATGCAGAATAAACTAAAGACAGCAAGTCAAAATACATAAGGAGTCCAAGACAGAAGCATCCTGAAGAAATTATGCAACAACTAAATTTCAAGGAAAAAAAAAAACAAAAAAACAACCACCACAATATGTTCCCAAGACAGAAATGACAGGTATAAGCCCTCGGTATTGGGGGAGCAGTCAGTCCATGCTGCTGAAGGCTGACATAATCGACTGTTGGGAAGGTGGGCTGCACCAGAGAACTCAACCCTTCTCCTGCTGAAATTGCAATGCATTGCTATATGGGTCAGAGGCTGCCTCGTGGATAATGTTGCTTGCATGGGGACTTATGCAGGGTCCTGCAGGTATATTTCCAATGTTTGTGCACATGCTACAACATGATTAATCTGACTATATCTCTACGTACATTCAACTCTTTCCAAATCTTAAATCTCAGACTGTTGGTCTTCAACCACTGTTCAAGGTCTGCATCCCTGTCACCCTTAAGATGAGTTTAAAGCAGAGAGTGCCCTTGACATCAAGAAGTTTGGGAGAAATACATTTCTACCTGGTGGACTGAAAAGGATTTGGTTCTGATGAGGAATTTGGGAACCTACTTTAGGCCAGGGCCCCACGTGGCGTAAACGCTGTGGTTTGCCTGCAGTGGAAACACAGCAGAAAAAAATGCTGCTTTTACAGTCATAGCAAAGTGGATGGGATTCTAGCGAATCCCATCCCCACTTTGCAGAAAAATACGACACGCTGCGATTTCCAAAACCGTCGTGGAAACATCAGCGTTTTCCCTATTGGTATAATGGAAGCAGAAAGTCTGCTTTCTGTGAAAAGCGCTGCGGGAAAAACCCACGATGCGTTGTCGCCGTGGTTTTTCTCACAAAGCTTTTTTACTGTGGGAAGCTACGTGGAGCCTTAGCCTCAATTTCAACTACAGTTTTGGCCAAAGAGGGAGGAGGCATAAGAGAGAAGTACTGTAATGCCAGTGAATGACCGCTAGGATCTCCGCTTTCCCAGCAGTCATGGCTGCCACAAAATTCACTCTTCCCATCACACTCTGCCCTGCTCTCTCGTATCCATGCCAATCTTCTTCTTCCTGCTGGTGCATGCTCCCATAGGGTGTGGGAGATGAGTTATGAGTTGTTTGTCTAGCTATGGTTTTTCATTCATTACTGTATTGTTAGGAGTTTCATTCAATGTGGTAGTACATCTGTCTAAATCTGTTTCCAATCCACATCCTGGGTGTTTCATCTCTATACACATTCTTTAAACATACTTTTGTACAGAAGGAGACTATCCTGTAATTTAACACTTTACAGGTCAGTGCAAAGAAGCAAGGTGGGTTTTGTGTGATCTCCAGACAACTGCATGTCTCAACCTGAGGTCCTTAAAATCTATATCCAACAAATGGAAAAAAAAAAACATAATATCAAAGGCATATAGGTAATAATTAATGTATTATAACCATGTGCATAGAGGAGTGTGGTTGGGGGACACAAACCTGTCTATGACATTGAGCATGGGGACCACACCACTTCCAAAGCATGCCAAAGTATGTACCTGTGGAATGGATGATGATGTAATCTTCATGTTTAGTATTCCTGGACTTGTAAAAACATTTGGCAACACTTGCCAGGCATGTCATACATATATGTAGTACCTACCCAAAGTTATGCAATATTCCCAAAATATGTCATATCTCTCTGAATTTGGCACATGTAATAAGCTCCAGTCACAGTTGGGAAAGGGGGCTGGGTTAGGGGTCCTTCAAAAAGTGATGATGGACAGAGAACCTCTGGTCAGATACATGGAGACACAGCCTAGCATGTGGTCTGTCCAATTCTTCTGACACGCTGCATGGCCTGGCTTAAAAAAAGGTCTGTTTTATTTTATTTTATTTTATAGGCCTTACCTTTTATTTTGTATTGTTTGCTTGCATTTGCCTTGTTATTACATCTTATTAGTTAAGCACTGTACCTTTTTTTGTGTATATTAAATCAAAAATTTAATAAGATTTTCCTTGGCTCTAAAGGTTACCATAATTCCAAAGATAGAAAGTACTGCTTAAGCTTATTACCTTCTTGTTTGCCATTTTGTGAGAGTGTGTGAGAGAGGCTCACTGTGTGCCAGAGGGCTCAGGCATGAGTGGTCTAGTTATATTGGTGTCTCGTCTACTGTAAATGATGGCTGTTGGCAGCTATTTTTGTGGATGTTCAAGTGTTGGGGTCACTTCACTCCTTTATAGCCTAGTGTAGTGTGATAGTTGAGTGTGGAAGCAGAGCCCCCCTTTATAGTCACATCTAGGGTCACACATGTCTGTATTATTTACTGGTGTACGGAATCCTGACAATGAACATGCTCTGTGTGGCTCCTAAAGGTCCAGCATGTGCATGGTAAAATCTACTCTGTCTCAGTAGTTGACAGTGCCTGTGCAAAAAAGTTCCTAGCTGGGGAAATATTTTGGGTTCTGTTTAGCCCTCTTTGACAAGCCACTGATAAGTCGTCCACCAGCAGGAAAGATAGATTTGAGGGATATGAGGGCATAAACAATAACCGCAAATCACAGAATATATACCCTTGAAATGTAACCTTTAATAAATATTAATAAAAGTTATCCATGTGAAAATCCAAGTGAATAACAAAAACTACCACCCAAAAGTAATCTAAAATATCGGATTGATAATCCAAATCTCGACGCGTTTCCCTCTCAATCAGAGAATTCATCAAAAGATTATATCCAGTAACAATATGATAATAATATCAATAATACATAAATATTTATACACAATCCGCAGTAAGAAAAGATAAGGAAATAAAAGCTTAAACCCGGAGGGTATCTAATGTATGATGGCAGTTGAAAAACAAATCTCCAGAGATGCCACAGTTATAAAGTAAAATATGTCTTCAAGATATTCCAATGGAGAAACACAATTATGGTTTAATGATGTATGCTCAATTAAACAAAGATTGTACTTGTAGTAATAATAAAGATATATTCCAAAACATAATATATACACACTCCAAAGACGAATGTAGATTGTGAGTCCTATATGGGACAGTGACTGACAATATCTGTAAAGCGCTGCGGAATATGATAGCGCTATATAAGTAAGCATAATAAATATATAAATAAATAATATTCTGATAAATGAGAAATACGTATGTTCTCAAGATATACACTTATCTGTTCAAAAGAGCGATGTCCCTGCAGACACCCCACTTAAAGGTGTCATCAAGACATGCAAAATGTGATCTCATTGCACTGTGTGCCTACAGTGGGTCATTAGAAACACAAGAGCCCACCCAACACAGCAGCTGGAATCGCAGACCTGAATGGCGCATGCACTATATGTGCCCATCATCACGTTAGAGTTGCACAACAAGTGAAGCAAACACTCCACACATACATACACATAGAGATAAATGAAGTATAACCATGCATGCACCTACAGAAAGAGCTCAGGAACCCAAAAGAATGCCAACATGGTATCCAGAGCAACATACTCAATGGTGCATGCGTTAGCTCTATTTCAACCCTCAATGTATAATACTCTATATATACTAATGAAATTATAGAGATAATGTTTTGGAATGATCAAAAGTGGCAATAACAAAAACCTAAAAAAATCGGGGAGAAACCTCCATGTATACAAAAATGTCAAAACTGGGCTTCACCTATAGCCTTGATGGCGAACCAGAGGTGTAACTAGCGGGAGGGCCCACTGACTTTTGGGGCCCACCCCGGGGCCGCCATTAATACATCCTTTATTTCTAACTAGATTGGTGTCTGCAGACACCGATCTAGTTACAATGCTTCCTGGTGCTTAACTGTCTTGTAAACCGCAAGCCAATACAGGCCTACAGTTTACAAGACCCCGAGACCACAGTCCGATGTCTCCTTCTAAGCACATTGCAGGTAGGTGAGTATGACTTTTTTTTTGTGGGTATATTAATAGAATAAGGGGTGGTTAGGAGGGGGAAATCTAACTATAAAGGGAGGATTCATTAGGGGGCATTATGACGATGGGGGGTCATTTATATAAGGGTTATTAGGGGGTATTATGAATACAAGGGGGGAGGTTATTTATATAAGGGGCCATTAGGGGGCATCATTTATATTAGGAGGCATTATGAACATAAGGGGGGTGGTCATTGATATAAGGGGTCATTAGAGGTGCAGTATTTATGTCAGGGTGAATTGGGCATAATATGAGGGTCAATTAATTTAATTAAAGTTGCACTTGCAACTTATTAAGACTAAGGCCCCACGTAGTGGGCTGTAGCAAAAAAAGCACTGCAGGAAAAACCGTGGCGGTAACATGTTTTTTCCCACAGCGCTTTTCACAGAAGGTCCGCAGAGGTTTCACCTGTGGACTTTCTGTTTTCAATACACCTAAATGGAAACTGCCAGTGTTTCCATAGGTATAATTGACATGCTGCAATTTTCCAAAACAGCACACTGTCGGCTTTCCCGTTATATGCCCCGGGGCTGGAGATATCGGGGGTCTAAATTTCACCGCTCACTGTCAGAAGGGCGTTCCTGACTGTCTAGCTGCGCTGTGAAGAACGCCCTCCCTGACTGTGCTCGTCCATAGACTTGTACTAGGGGGGGGCGTTCCTCACAGCTCAGCGTCATCACTGGGATGAGTACACCCCAGTACAATTCTATGGACAGATACTGTAAGGGAGGGCGTTCCTCACAGCGCAACTAGACTGTCAGGAACGCCCTTCTGACAGTGAACAGTGAAATTTAGACCCCCCGATATCTCCAGCCCCAGGGCATATAACGGGAAAGCCGGCAGTGTGTTGAATTCAGCGCACTGTTGGCTTTCTAGCGGTATGTAAAACAACATATACATGAGAACGTGAAAGGTCCTCTTAAAGGGATGCACAGGGAAGTTATTAGTTTAAAGATACACTTGGGGGTATTATTCATTATGGGGGGTTATATTATATATTTTATAATTGGGGTAGCAGCAGGATGGGGGCTTTGTGCAGGTGAGGACAATGTGGGTCAGGTGCCTGGAAAAGTGAGGAGCCAAAGATGTCTGTGTTGCAAACTTTACAGAGACTGGAAGAAGTGGTCATGGCCGTCCAGATGAAAGAGATGCGGAATGTGAACGATTAGTCAGAGACGTCACCGGTAAGTCACTAAATGCTACTGCCCTGTATTCACCTAAATCGTCTGCAGAGCCCTGTGTAGAGCTGCTAAATACCACTATACGCTCACCGTATACTGATAGTATCAGTATACAAACATGTCCAAGTAGGGGGCCCACTTGGACATGTTTGCCCCCCCTGTGCTAAACCCCTAGCGAACCTATGGTACGCGTGCCACAGAGGGCACGCAGAGAAATCTCAGTTGACACGCGTGCCGTCGCCATGATCGCTCACTAACGGGGAATCCGGTACTGAATTCCCTATTAGTGAGCGATCGCTTCTTTCAGCTGTATGTGCAAATGCACATACAGCTGAGCTGTCAGTGTAGGCCGCGGTCCTGTGGACCGCAGCTTGCACTGATTGCAGAGTGTAATCTCTGCCCCGACGCAGGTGTGATGATGTAAGTCATCAGCGCGCGCGAGCAGAAGGAGGACGCTCTTCGTGGGACTGTGGAGCATATAATACTGTGTGGAAGCCACTGTGGGCATATAATACTGTATGGGGGCCACTCTGGAGCATATAATACTGTCTGGGGGCCATTCTGGAGCTTATAATACTGTCTGGGGGCCATTCTGGAGCATATAGTACTGTCTGGGGGCCCTTCACTATTTATATCACACAGTATCTGTTTTATAGCAGACGTGATATTATTACAGGCTGTAATAACATTGCACAGTCACTATAAAACACATCCTGGTTAATTTAAGGTTAAATTGCCGTGTTGGCACTTTACAATAAATTAGTGGGTTTTGGGTTGCAGTTTGGGCACTCGATCTCTAAAAGGCTCGCCATCACTGACCTATAGCCTTCACCTTTCCCAGGTACTAATACTGTCTCCTGGTACTCATATACCCCCAGGACTTCTGGTTAATGCAGATGGAATACACAATGGACCCCATGCTATCCATAACCACTGATGTATTAAAAAATGTATTAAAAGGGGGTAGTAATGCACATCCACCCTGGGCCCCAAAAATGTCAAATGAAGCATGCAAATTGTCATTAAGCCCAATTGGAGTAACTGTTTTGAGTCTATAGATCCATTGTGCCTCTTTATGTAAAAGAATAGTGTCAAAGTCTCCTTCCCTGATCATACTCTTTTCTATAGAGCTAAAAAGTTCAAGACAAGTCCCCTGAATGTAAACTGTTTTTATGCCTAGAGATTTATCCCTCTCGGTTTATCCCTCTCGGTTTATCCCTCTCGTGCCTAATGTTTCGAATAGTAAATTGTAAAGATTTTATCATTATGTGGGTGTTTAACTGGTTACTTTTGTCCAGGGGCATGCTTTGCAGCGGCCATATCAAATCATTCAAACATATTTTTCCACCATCTCAATTTTTTGAGGGTAGTGAAGTGACTATGTACCAGTCTATCCCCTATGTTATTTCCTCTCTATAAGTAAGAGGTTAAATGGTCACTCTGGGATGGATCCGCATATAATAAGGTCAAATACTTAGAAATATTAGAAAATTTAGAAAGAAATCATGATATAGTTATTAAACCCTCTGATAAAGGGGGGAAATACGGTTATCCTTGATTGCAAGTAGTATCACAATATGTGTATGAAACTATATGATGATAGAGCGAGTTATTCTGTGTTCAAATCCAATCAGACTTTAATTGTGAAGAACTCTTATAAATACTATAGAGAGGGATCTGTGATCATCTAATCAATCAGAAAGCATTAGAAGTTTTGTTTCCCACCTGTCCTAGGGTTGCAACTTTTTAAAGCCTCCCTAAAATCCATAAGGGCCTTAACCCATTAAAATGTTGTCCAATTATCTCATGTGTTGCCAATCTAAGGCAAAATGTGGGCAGTGGTGAACCTAGACTCTTTGCTGCCTGAGGTGGACTATCGAAAGACACCCCCCCCATCCCCAAAAAAATATATAAAATTGCGTTTACATGCTGTTAGCGTCATACGCTGTTATTGTCGTACAATAAACATACACAAACTTATGAAACAGTTTTTAAGAATTCTTCTTACTGTATTACTTCAGTATCAGATCAACAACACGGCACTAACAATGACAATAACTTCACACATCTTCTGCTTGGTGTATGGACGAGCCCACATGACCCCCATTCTCTATAAGAGGAGCGCCGCAGACAGCTGAGTACTGGACTTCGGCTATCTTTGGCACTCCCATCGAAGTTGAATGAGAGCCACGCGGGTTCGTCCATCCACCAAGTGACACGCTTATATTCAGCCTGGCTGCGGTCAGGCTGAATTCCCACCCAGTGGGGGAAAAACCCAATTCTCAGGCTCAGTGGAGGTCTCAGCAGACAGACCCACATCACTCAGGTATTTATCCTCATTTAGGGGAATACAGGGCAGTAACATTTTGTGACTTACAGGTGACGTCTCTGACTAATACTTCACATTTCCCTTCTCTTCCCTTTGGACCGCCATGACCACTTCTTCCAGCTGTGACTTGTCTCTGTAAAGTTTGCAACACAGACATCTTTGGCTCCTCACTTTTCCAGGCATCCAACCCACATTGTCCTCACCTACACACCCATCCTGCTGCTACCCCAATTATAAAATATATGATATAACCCCCCATAATGAATAATACTCCCAAGTGCATCTTTATATTAATAATGTCCATGTGTACCCTGTATAAATAGTGCCCCTTATTAATAATGACCCAGGTGTTAACTAATTAAAAGGTTTTCCAGGTCACAAATAAACTAATCAGTGGGGCTCAAAAACCCAGGACCCCCACTCATCAGCTGTTTGAATGAACCATGGTACCTGTGTAAGTGCCGTGACCGCTTCTCTGTTTACACAGTGTCATTCATAGCGGCCATGTAATGTAACTACAGCCTCGTCTTATACACGTCTATGTGACAAGGCAGTAATTACATCACACGGTCACTATAAACAGACAGTGTGTGATATATACAGGCGCCATAGTCCCTTCATACAACTGAACAGAGGCGGGGTCCACTGATCTCTTATTGATAATTTGTCCTAAGGATAGAACATCAATAAAAATGAACTGGAAAGACCCTTTAGTAAAGCCCAAGTGCCACCTTAAAGGGGTTGTCCAGAATAACCACTTTTTAAATATTAGGCTGGGTAAGGTGCTCCGGTGTCTCCCAGTGCGTTCCAGTCCCGCTGCTCCGGTGTTTTCCCCACAGCACTGTGATGTCCCGTGTCAGCGACCTCAGCGGTCATGTGCGGTGGGGACTTCTGCCAGAAGAAAACACCAGAGCAGCAGAACCAGACTGAGGTGGGAGACATCAGAGCACAAGGGACAGGTGAGTAGGTGTTTTTTTTTAAATACAGTATTACACGGTATTATGGCCCACAGTGGCCCCTGCACACAGTATTACATGGTAGCATGCCCCGCAGCGGCCCCTGCACACGGTATTATGCCCCGCAGCGGCCCTACACACGGTATTATGCTCCGCAGCAGCCCCTGCACACGGTATTATGCCCTGCAGTGGCCCCTACACACGGTATTATGCTCCGCAGCAGCCCCTGCACACGGAATTATGCCCTGCAGCAGCCCCTGCACACGATATTATGCCCTGCAGCGGCCCGTGCACATGGTATTATGCCCTGCAGCGGCCCCTGCACACGGTATTATGCCCCGCAGCGGCCCCTGCACACAGTATTATGCTCCATAGTGGCCCCTGCACATGGTATTATGCCTCATAGTAGCCCCTGCACACGGTATTATGCTCCACAGTGGGCCCTGCACACGATATTATGCTCCATAGTGGCCCCTGCACTCGGTATTATGCTCCATAGTGACCCCTGCACACGGTATTATGCTCCATAATGGCCTCTGCACTCTGTATTATGCTCCATAATGACCTCTGCACTCTGTATTATGCTCCATAGTGGCCCCTGCAGTCGGTATTATGTCCCGCAGCGGCCCCTGCACATGGTATTATGCTCCATAGTGGCCCTGCACAAGGTATTATGCTCCATAGTGGCCCTGCACACGGTATTATGTCTCATATTGGCCCCGGCACTTGGTATTATGCTCCATAGTGGCCCCTGCACTCGGTATTATGCTCCATAGTGGCCCCTGCACTCGGTTTTATACGCCATAGTGGCCCCTGCACACAGTATTCTGCTACATAGTGACCCACCCATGAACTATTATTATACTCTGGGATCTTTTCAGACCCCAGAGTATGATGATCAGAGACCCAGGTGGTGACAAACATAAAAATCAGTGTTATTTACCTGGGCTCCGGTGCACTCTCTGCTTTCAATCCTCTTCAATGTCACACAGACAGGCGTTGCCACATAATGACGTCGGCCTGGCTCACGTGACACCTTGGACGTCACCAAAGAAGGCTGAAGCTGGCTGGGAGTAGCTCGGATCCCTGGAGAGTTGAGTAACACTGGTTTTTATGTTTATCACCTCCCCTGGGTCTCCGATTATTATACTTTTTAGACCCCGGAGTATAATAATAGTAGTATTTGACCTCACTTAGCGTTCCCCGCTGCCACTCACAGCCGCTTCTGATTCCCCCTTCTGCGTCCGATAGCAGAAGGGGAAGCAGAGGCGGCCACAGCAGGCGCGGGGATCGCTAAGTAAATAGGCCGTTACCTGCCGGGGTTATTCCAGTATCTAGCGGACTACTTATACCTGTATATAAAAGAAAAAAGTTCTCCGCACCTACCTGCGATCGTTTGATGGAGCCACCGCCTTTTCTTCTTCACCTTCGTCCGCGTCTCAGCATAAGAGGCGAGATGATGTAATTGTATCGCCGCCTACGCTGAGATGCAGAGATCTCGTAAACCAGCCCAGGACAGGTATCGCGCAGCTGGTTTACGGTGAATAAAAAGTAAAAAATGCCGCCCCAGACAGTGATGGAAAGTGCCGCCTGAGGCGGCCACCTCACTTCGCCTCATTAGCGGTGCGCCCCTGAATGTGGGCATCTATTTGGATCAGATATCAAGACCATTTGTGCTAGCATACAATACTATTGATCTGTTGCAGAAATTAGATGGTGTTCTTTTGGGAGAAGATATGTGATTACTTGATATTGATTTGACCATAATTGGTTTGTGTTGGATCTTTTACAGTTTATATTAACTAACAATTATTTTGTATTTGATGACAGGTTCTTCTACCAGAAGAACTGCGATAGGTAGCTCCTGTGCCCCATGTATGCTAACCTGCAGCTGGGCTGGTGGGAGGACTGTACTGTTTTTGTGGAATTCAACCTGTCTTTGACTAGGGAGTATATCATGGTGCCGTTTTATTGATGATATTCTTTTTAATTTGTGACTCTGCAAGCTACGACTTACAACTCTTAAGGATGGACTCCCAACTCTATCACAAAAGCTTGAACTCTTCGGTTCCCTCTCGAACTTTAATGTGAAATGTAGTAAGTCTGAACTACTCAACATAATCCTATCGCAGACCACGACTTGCCCATTCTTTACTATTGCAAGGAAGACAGCTGGGGGGCATGGGGCCCCCTGATGTGTATGCTTACTACCTGGCCATACAACTGAATTGCTGGCTAGAGCTGGTTAAGCCGACCAGGACCCTCATCTTGCCAGCTTCATTTGAGCAACGCATGGCTCCTCATTTTTGAAAAACCTTTGGTTGACGAAAACTACTCCTACAGTCTCTAAATCCACGAATCCTGTTTTGGCAGCGCCTTCTAAGATATGTAGTTATATATGACTTTTATATAGCACCTTTCCCCTCGGCCACAATGTTTACTTCACTCCTACCTCACCTGCTCACAAACTTATTACGCCCTCCCGCTGACTTGTGGACCAGACTAGAGAACCGGTTGCTTAAATCCTTTAAATCCCAACATCTAATACCTCTACATCAAATCAATTTAACTCACGCATGTGCCCGCTTTGTTTCCCACTCAGAGCAGAATGCACAGACTTTGAAAAACTCATATTAGCTCCTTTTCCAAAAATGAGGAAGATGCAGAAATGCAGCTTTTTTGTTGTAAATTTTGTTGCTTTTTTTGAGCCAGGACATGAGTGATTTCAGCAGAAGGGAGAAGTATAAGAGTTTCCTATATATTTCTCATTCCTTTTGTAGTCATTCTTGGCTCTGGCTCAAAAAACGCAGCAAAATTTGCAACAAAAAATACTGCATATCTGCAACCTGGGGCCTCAGCCTTTATTTATATACAAGCGTTTTTTTGGTGTTCACCCAGCCCTGCGCAAATCTTTAAAAAAAATAACTCTGCTATATACAAGTGGTTTCTTGTTGTTGTAATGTTCACCCAATATAAAGTCTAGCATGTGCAAATCTTAAAAAAAATCTCATTTAGGAATTTCATTGTGTTTTTTTTCCGTTCTGTTCTGGTCTGACCCATACACAATGTGATGGAGCATTGTTGTTAATCTAGCCAAAATATTTTAAGTGTTTCTCTGTATACAGTAGTGCTCATCAGAGGCGTAGCTAGCGGGGGGGGCAGAGGGGGCGACGGCCCCGGGCCCAGTGAGAAGGTGGGGGCCCACTAACGGTATCAAAAGATTTCTATCTACATCAGCTGCTTAGCGCTACACATCCTAGACTGGTTCCTCACTCCCTGGCTGAGGAAGACATATTAACCGAGTGAGGAACCAGCCCAAGATGTGTAGCGCTGAGCAGCGCACGTTGCTGACTTTTACAGCGCTTACTTATCCTGCTCACCGCTTACTGGCTGACTGAGGTTGAGCAGGGAACGATACCTGCAACTGATTAGAGCAGAGCGTCGGCACGTGACGCGCAGCGCGCCAAAACTCCGCCCCCTGGTCCCTGCCTGTGCTCTATGTGCTAACAGATACAGCAGAAAGTAGCAACAGGTCGTTCTGCAGGGTGTCCTCCACATCAGGGTCCTTCTAGGCCAAGCTGCAGTTTCAAAAGTGGTCAGTACTAAGTTTAATAGGCTGTATTTGTGTGATCTTATCAGTGTCCCTTTTCAGTACTTTTAAAAGAGTTGTTTAGTTTTGAAGATATTTGATACTGATGACCTCTTATGGAGAGGTCATCAGTATCAGATAGGTCAGGTGACAGTGAATCCCAAAACTGAACCCTACAGTCAGAGGCGTAGCTAGCGGGGGGGGGGGGCAGAGGGGGCGGCTGCCTCGGGCCCACTGAATCTTCGGGGGCCCATCCCGGGGCCACCATTAATACATCCTTTATTTCTAACTAGATCGGTGTCTGCAGACACCGATCTAGTTAAAAGGCTTCCTGGTGCTTAACTGTCTTGTAAACCGCAAGCCAATGCAGGCTTGCGGTTTACAAGACGGCGAGACCACAGACGGATGTCAGCTTCTCAGCATGGGCGGCGCGATGACGTCACAATATCGCGCCGCCTGCACTCAGACACAGACGTCCTGTGCGTGGACAGGGAGGAAGCGCCGGCGGCTCCATTCATCATCATCGCAAGTAGGTGAGTGACTTTTTTTGTGGGTATATTAATAGTATAAGGGGTGGTTAGGAGGGGGAAATATAACTATAAGGGAGGATTCATTAGGGGGCATTATGACGATGGGGGGTCCTTTATATAAGGGTTATTGGGGGGTATTATTAATACAAGGGGGAGGTTAGTTATATAAGGAGCCATTAGGGGGCATCATTTATATTAGGAGGCATTATGAACATAAGGGGGTGGTCATTGATATAAGGGGTCATTAGGGGTGCATTATTTATGTCGGGGAATCAGGGGCATAATATGAGGGTCAATTTAATTTAATGAAAGTGGCACTTGGGCTTTATTAAGACTAAGGCCCCACGTAGCGGGCTGCAGGAAAAACCATGGCGGTAACATTGTGGTTTTTCCCGCAGCGCTTTTCACAGAAGGTCCGCAGAGGTTCCCTCTGTGGACTTTCTGTTTTCAATACACCTATATGGAAATCGCCAGAGTTTCTGTAGGTATAATTGACATGCTGCGATTTCCAAAACCGCAACATTTTTGGAAATCGCAGTGTGTCTGCTGCACATATTTTTCCGCAATGTGTGGATGGGATTTGCTAGAATGCCACGGTTTTTTTCTGTGGATTTTCGCTACAAGGGGCCCCATCCCATCCCCACTTTGCAGTAAAATATGCGCAGCAGAAACGCTGCGATTTCCAAAACAGTTGCAGTTTTGGAAATCGCAGCATGTCAATTATACCTACTGAAATGCCGGCGGTTTCCCTATAGATATAATTGAAGCAGAAAGTCTGCAGAGGAAACCTCTGTGAACTTTCTGTGGAAAGTGCTGCAGGAAAAACCGCGATGCGTCTCTGCCGCGTTTTTTCCCACAGCTGTTTTTTGCTGCGGGACGCCACGTGGGTCCTTGGCCTTAAGGTGTTTTCCATCTCATTTTTATTGATGGTCTAGCCTCAGAATAAAACATCAATAAGAGATAAGTGACTCCCCACTGATCAGCTGTATGAAGGGGCTATGGCGCCTGTTTATATCACACGCTGTCTGTTTATAGTGTCCGTGTGATGTAATTACAGCCTTGTCACATAGACGTGTATAGGACGAGACTGTAGTTACATTACATGGTCGCTATGAAAAGAATGACACTATGTAACTAGAGAAGGGGTCACGGCGCCTACACAGGTACCACGGTTCATTCAAAAAACTGATCCTGGGGGTCCCGGGTATTGGAACCCCAATAATTTTTTTTTCCCATGTTTTTTTTTTTCCCTTTTCAATTAGGAAATACCTGGGACATTATTAATAAGGGGCACTATTTAAAGGGGGTGCACAGGGAAGTTATTAATTTAAAGATGCACTTGGGGGTATTATTCATTATAGGGGGTTATATTATATATTTTATAATTGGGGGTAGCAGCAGGATGGGGGCTTTGTGTAGGTGAGGATAATGTGGGTCAGGTGCCTGGAAAAGTGAGGAGCCAAAGATGTCTGTGTTGCAAACCTTACAGAGACTGGAAGAAGTGGTCATGGCCATTCGGATGAAAGAGATGGGGAATGTGAAGGATTAGTCAGAGATGTCACCGGTAAGTCACAAAATGTTACTGTCCTGTATTCACCTAAATTGTCTGCAGAGCCCTGTGTAGAGCTGCTATATACCACTATACGCTCACCGTATACTGATAGTATCAGTATACAAACATGTCTAAGTTGGGGGCCCACTTGGACATGTTCACCCCCCCCTGTGCTGAACCCCTAGCTACGCCTCTGGTGCTCATATATAATTCTAGATATATGTCACACACAATAGTACTGTACAGTAGTAGTGGTGGCTGTGGTACTAGTACTACATCCTTTGCTAATGTAAAAAAAAAATCATTTCCGTTACTTCAGCAGGTTTTTTTTTTTTGGTGTTTTCACCTAATTTAATCTGAAAAACCACAATATTGTTATTTAATATAAGCTAATTGACAAAGTTGTAGTTATCTAGTCTGTCTATTGCAAAATCTAAGGTTTGCAATTTTTCTTGAAATATTTTTTGTTAAAAAAAAAATTAAAAAAATATACACATTGTCTGAATTTTTGTCAAATCACTTAACTGTGTGTAGTAAAATGACTGGAACAAAAACAGGGCAGGACAGGCAAAAGGAGGTGTAGGAAGAAACACTTGTTCAAGTGCTACTGAGTGCTACTGTTTTAATAAGAATGTGGATGGCAACAGCAACACTAATTCTGTTCTTGACAGCCCCACCAGTAGCAGTAGCGGCAGTGTTGTCTTACTTCCTGAAAATAAATACTTTTTTGAAAGCAGTAAACCACAATTATTGAGTTAGGGTTCTGTTTGTTCCTCCTCAACAAGTAATTTGCCATGCTGTCTTTCTGTACTGTCAAGCACATCTTCTTCTTTATCTTCACTGACACAAATCCCATTCTGTAGTACTCATGTGGCATCTGTTTTTGTTTTTTTTGTGTTTTTTTTTTTTACATATTTCTTATTCTGCTCATTGCTGAAGACTTCCTCTTCTTCCTTGTCTACTTGATGTGTTGGATAAGAACTACCAGCATTTTTTTTTTTAAACAACGTTCTTCATTTATTTAATTTTTGCATGGAAGAAATATACAGGTTATTCAAATTAGTAGCATTTGGCATAAAAAAATTTAGTTTTGCATAAAGAGATGTATGACATAGAAAACATTATACGTCAATTTCCAATTAGGATTCATATACCAAATACAACAATCCTTAAGGAAAAAAAAAAGAAAAGAAAGGACCCTGCGGGGTCATATTAACGTATATGCTAACTACCATAACTGAAGTAATCCGCTGTAAGGGAAATAGCCCTCTCGGTCGGGCTACCTAGCATGCAGACGATTAGAGATTATCATAAAACTTAGCTTTTAATTAGCATAATGTAAAGCTAAAAAGGTCCATCAAGGAAAAGCAAAATTACATAAATGTAGACACAATGAACCACTTACACTTTTCAGGGCTTTAAACCCCTTAATCATAGCACAAGGTTCACAGCAAAGACGTCATTTGAAAATTCCTCAGGTGAGCTAAGCACACCAGAGTACTAAGTAATGATACATAGTGTTGTGATCAATTACCAAAACAAAGACAAAAGCTAGCCATATATGTATTGTATTTGTATTTTACAAAAAGACTTGGAAAAGAATTGCCGAAAAATGAGAAAACCTACTGGAACAAACTATACTAATTTGCATGACACAATTAGTCATATGATTCCACATGTTTAAGAACATACATACACATAAATGCTGAACTAGAAATGAAAACACACTTCCATGTGGAACTACTAAATTATCATATTGCGTAAATCTTGCACAATGTATAATACAAATAGGGATAACAAACAATTGACTTATTCGACATGTGTTTATGAGTCTAATAAGACATGCAGCTTCAAGCTGCCAACATTAAAAATTGATGTATATTCATTTGTGTATTGAAACGCATGTTTAAATATCGATTAAAATGTTGCCAGACATATTAAACTAAGTGCAGATTAAACACACTTAAACATGTCATGAATCTGATCTTCACGCTTCTTCACATCATACAGGTACTCATCTCCTACTCCATACAACTCTGCTTGCTGTGCATCTTTTTCAACTCATCTTGTAACTTTGAATGGTACATCTCTTAGTACATTCAACTCTGCTTGCTGTGCATCTGTTTTAACTCATCCTGAAACTTTGAATGGTACTCACCTCCTATTCCATCCAACTTTTACGGTTTACTGAACCCTATTCTAGCATTTCATCAACCCTGTATTTTTGCAATTCCATGTGTCCTTATCTTTACTAGTATCAGTCTTTTGATGCTCAGTGATCTTATGGTAGTTTTCTGGTCAGTGTTTATTTGTATCTACATAGCCCAGTTTGTTCATGTGTCACAGATTATTGATTAATTGGTTAATGACTTAAATTAGGCTAGTTATGAAGCTCAGTTTATGTGGGAAGCATTTCCAATGCAAGGGGACATTTTAATGCAGATGTACATATTAAACTAAGTGCAGATTAAACAAAGTGCACTTATACATGGCACAGCACAAGCAAGCAATGAATGAAGGTTCTGCACATGGTATCATAGAGTTGCACTATCACTTACTTTCTTAGCAATTGTTCCTCTCTACCACTAGTGCACACTCTCCACATCAGTACTTCTGTTCTTCCTTTTCTCATGTACAACTCCCTCCCTCCAACTCCAATCCCTATACTTCTTTTAGCAGTGAAACTAAACAGAAGCGCCCACAAAAATCTCTGAACCACCTTCTATCTCTGTATATTTTGCTTCTACTAACTGCTGGGGACATCTCTGCTAACCCTGGCCCATCTTCTGTCACTAACTTTTCCTCTTCCTGCACACGTAGAAATCCCACTAATTTCATAAATATTCACCGTATTCCCTCTCCTTATCTTTATCTTTATTACTTATTCCTTAGTAAATCTCTCAACCTGCTAAGCCTTACTGAAAATTGGTTTCAGCATTCTGATATGGCCTCCCTTGCTGTTCTGTCTCGTGGTGGCCTACATTTCTTATATACTTCTAGGCCTCACAACAGGCAGGGTGGAGGGGTAGGCATACTTGTATCACTGCAGTGCACTTTTCAGGTCATTCCCCCAGTACCTTCACTCACCTTCCCCCACCTTCCCCCTCATTGAGCCATCAGAGTTTTTCCCCACTCTCCTTATGTGTAGCCATGATCTACAGTCTACCTGGCTCACCCTACCAATTACTGTATAATTTTACTTCTAGGTTACCTCTTTTTATCCTGTGAAATTCTTACCCTTATCATGGTTGTCTTTAACATCCCCATTGACACCCCTGTCTTCCCAGCTGTCTTACAGTTTCTCTCAGTAACCACTTCTTTTGGTCTTTCAAAACTTTTCTCTTCCACCACACACGAAGATGACAACATGATTGATCTTGTCTTCCTCCGACTCCTTGCAGTTTCTATATTTACTAACTCTTCTCTGCCCCTTTTTGGTCATAACTTTTTTTCTCTCACAATCAGTACTTTCTCTCACACCTACTCATCATATATATATCTCTTATATATATATATATAAAAATGAGTTTCTGTCTGTCTGTTCTTTATGTGCGACCAAACGACTGGACCGATCCTCACCAAATTTGGCACACAGGTACATCAGGTGTGGGGGAAGATTTTAGACTGGGTCTCAGCTCTCTAGGATGTACCGTTCCTGAGATACAGTGTTCCCAAAAAATGACCTGCATCAGCCAATACAAACCTGTAAGTCTTTCACTCATATTCCAACTGCCATACACATGGTCACATGTCCCTTATCAGCCAATAGAAGCTCTCATATGCTTAGTCTCCTCAGGCACACAGGTTTCCATAGCAACCAAGCGATGACCTGTATTAGTCAATAGTAGTTTGCAGGTCCTTAAATATTCAGTCATATCACGTGTATTAGCCAATATAAGCTAACTCACTGCCATTATACTGCTGCTCGTTACTCATATCTGTGTCTTCAAGGTGGAACACAACAAGCCTTTTGCAGTGCAGTAAAGCAAAAAACTGAATTATCATACACTAATATCTGCATTACACACGTGGACAAAATTGTTGGTACCCCTCGTTTAATGAATGAAAAACCCACAATGGTCACAGAAATAACTTGAATCTGACAAAAGTAATAATATATAAAAATTCTATGAAAATGAACAAATGAAAGTCAGACATTGCTTTTCAACCATGCTTCAACAGAATTTTTTTAAAAAGAAAACTCATGAAACAGGCCTGGACAGAAATGATGGTACCCCTAAAAATAATGTGACCAAAGGGACATGCTAAATCAAGGTGTGTGCACTAATTAGCAACACAGGTGTCTACAATCTTGTAATCAGTCAGTGGGCCTGTATATAGGGCTACAGATACTCACTGTGCTGTTTGGTGACATGGTGAGTACCACACTCAACATGGTCCAGAGGAAGCGAAGGAAAGAGTTGTCTTAGGAGCTTAGAAAGAAAATGATAAACAAGCATGTTAAAGTTAAAGGTTATAAGACCATCTCCAAGCAGCTTGATGTTCCTGTGACTACAGTTGCACATATTATAAAGAAATTTAAGATCCATGGGACTGTAGCCAACCTCCCTGGATGTGGCCACAGGAGGAAAATTGATGACAAATCAAAGAGAATATGACTAAATATAGGAGAGTCACTCACTAATTTTATATGGACTTATAAAAATTCAAATCTTTATTAAATAAACTTAAAAGATAAAAGGGTGCACAATATTAATTAAAAGGCTCTAATCGCCTAAAATTTACATAGAAATCAGAGAGAGTTGTGTATAGCATTCATTTCCATGGATATACCAACTTTATATGTATAGCTGTAAAGTAACTACAAACCTACAGCTATATACAGACCTCAGTCTCTCTCATTCTCAACAATTGTAAATTTCAAGGATTGTTATATACCATAAATGTTCCTGCCTCATTAATTATAGCTATCTGCTCTGGTGTATCAGGATAGCTAAACCAGCTTTGGTTTCTATGCTGAAGCAGCACAGGTGAAGCGGTCACGCTTTGAATTTACAATTGACTAGTACCATAGACAAACCAGTGCTCATGGCAAACTACACATTCATCTACCAGCACTATAATAAACCAGTGCTCACACCAAGGTAAATGCTTTTTATCTACCAGCACTATAATAAACCAATGCTCACAACAAAATTAACACTATTCTTATGCATTTCTGATGTCAACAAATATTAAATTGTTGGCATCTTCATCAGAGGTAAGTGTTATTTATCTAATCTATAGAACTTCAGTGCAGGTACGGTAAGTATGTTTTCTTATTCATTTTTAGGCTATTCCTTTTCTAACATATGCTTCCCATTCCCACATTCCGCACTGATATTAGGCTTTTTCAGAGGTTAGGTACATATGTTTTCTTATTGTTGTCTTAGGCTGTGCCCTTCCCAACATCACCCCGCGCACCTGCCCGTCGGCACTAATGTTTGGCCGCCCGTAAGGGTGGAGAGGCTGGTCTTTTTACGTGCAAAGCCACGCCCCCCGCAGATTTCACAGCCAATCCAGGGCCGCTATCTGATTCAACAAAGTGGAGGACGCGCCTGCCCACTAACACCAGCTGTCTCACTGCACATGCATAACAAATGACCAATCGCATATGCAGGACAAGACCTGCCTTTTGCAGAACTGCCCCCTGAGCGTGAACACCCAGTAAGATAAGAGGTGTGTATCCTCCTCTCATAATAGCAACGCCCCTCGAACGAAATATAAACAAACACCGTTCCCCTATACAATAGGAGACACCGATCACTGGGAATATATATTTCAATATCAATATCACAACACTGGTTAACCATACAGTTATTGTAGTAAGACACAAAAGAAGGCTTATATCACAGCAAGCGTAAAAATGGAGGAAAGGAACCAAAATGTTAAATGTACAGTCACTTATCCATATAGATCTATGACCCTTTTATCATTTTGTCCATTAGAATTTTATTATGTACATCAATACCATAGTATAGTTTCCAAACTAGGTATTATTAACTAATAGTTCCTGAAGGATTCAATTCACCTATAATTATATATAGAATAAAATCCTAGGGGGTGAATGGCGACCACAGTACAAAAAAAAAAATTATTTTTTTTTGTGTTTTTCTTCTTTTTTTTTTTTTCTTCACTTTCTTTCTTTCTTCCCTTTTATTTCCTTCATCTGTCTTCTTTTTATCTTTTACCTTTTCTTTCTAACCTTTCTGCGCCCCCATTGGCTAGCTTAGATAAAGGGCACATATGAAATGGTGTTATTTAACCCCCATGGTTTCACCGTTTTCAATAGAAAGGTCCACCGAGTAATTTCTGAACAAAATCTCCACCTCTAGGCGATGGGGTCACCAATTCGACACCCTGAAATTTCAAATGGGAAGGATCGCCATTATGTTGAGACCACACATGGTGAGCTACTATGGTATCATCCTGGCGGGCAATGTTATTTACGTGATCTCTCATTCCCTTATCGTCTTTCCAACGTACTGGATTCCGCAGGAGCAGGTAAAGAGATAGATCACTCCGAATGTACGACAACTAACAAAGTTGTTGTTGTTATATTGTCTATCGGTAACTGAGCTCTTGAAAGACTTGCTCAGTTTTACAAAAGGACAGGCCTTACACGAACCGCATGGATAGGTTCCTTTCAAGTTTTTTGCCTGTCTCTCCAGCCAGGTATCCGAGCCTGCAGATAATAAATGGCTATGTACCAATTTATCCTTGAAATTTACTCCCTGTCTATAAGTAATTGCTGGGAAGTCACTCAAAAGAGGACTAACATCAGGATCAGCCAAAAGAATTTCCCAAGACTCCTGTAGGACTTTTTTCACCTCCAGATGTGCCACATCATCTGTACCTATGATTCTCAACTCATGGCCATCTGTTCTATTCTGAGGTTGTAAAAGGCTACTTCGAGCTGATGATAAAGCATGTTGATGCACAGTTCGTAGAATCCCATCCGGGTATCCTCGACGATGAAATCTGTCTCTTAGATCCCGCGCTGCCACCTCAGTTAGTGAGGTACAGTTCCTGCGCAATCGCAGGAACTGTCCTTTTAGGATTCCTTTCCTTAATGGGCCTGGGTGCCAACTGTCCCATTTTAATAGACAGTTGGTCGCTGTTTCTTTTCTGTATATATCAGTGCTCAGTTGTCCTCCCTCAGACTTTCTGATAGTTAAATCAAGAAACGTGATTGATTTCTCCTGAATTTCAGATGTAAAATATAGCCCCATAATGTTCACATTAAGGGCACGTACAAACGCACCAAAAGTTTCCTTTGTTCCTCCAAAAATCAATAGAACATCATCTATAAAGCGGACCCATAGAAGGTGTGAAAGAGCCTCAGTGCGCCAACACCGCTTTGGCCCACACCTGAGACTTCTTTAATAAAAACCACACTCACCGCCAGTGAGTGTTGGGTTCACAAGATAATACAAGACAAGCTTTCTAAATTTTGTATATTTATTAACCCCTAGATGGGTCGGTATTAACATCTAACACATGCAGTTCAGAACAGATATGCAGATATATACAAGCATTAACAGTTACTAGTTACAATATACAGCACATAAAATAAAAAGGGAATAAAAGTGAAATAATTACTTTACCACACATATCCTTGATGTGGCTCTATAATCCAACACTCACACATCCCCTGGCATGTGGGGATAACCAGTGGAGGCTCCTAGCGGCAGCATCAACACAGCATTCCAGCCAGCAACTCATCACAGTAGCATCTCTCCCACTGCCCCCTACCTCATCTTATCTACCCTTTATGCCACCACCCAGAATGAGGTCACCGGCGACAGCAAGTCTGATTGACTAACGCACTCAAGTCAAGATTCTTTGTAAGAAGATGGGATTAAGTGGAATGACACAATGCCGGCTATATGTTATCAACCATGTCTGATCTAACATCCTAGGCTAAACAATACATGTGTATTTGATCACCAAGGGGCTATGTAGGAATTCAATGGAGCCATTTTGGGATGAGTACAAAGCCCTATTGTTACATTGTTGCCATTACTGACAACGTACACCTAGGATTAGAGCTACGCACAGTTAGATTAAATGGAATTAAGAGAGAGATACGCTACCCAGAGATCAAAATACATCTTTGAGTTATAGCCATATTTAAGTGGAATCATCACAGAAGGATACTAGATGACCATTCCTCCATATGTTGACATCAGAAACGCATAAGAATAGTGTTAATTTTGTTGTGCGCATTGGTTTACTATAGTGCTGGTAGATAAAAAGCATTTACTTTGGTGTTAGCACTGATTTATTATAGTGCTGGTAGATGAATGTGTAGTTTGCCGTGAACACTGGTTTGTCTATGGTTTTGTTTTGTTTTGTTTTGTTTGTTTGAGTTGGAAGGGACCTCAAGGGCCATCGAGTCCAACCCCCTGCAAAAGCAGGAATTCCTAGATCATCCCAGCTATATACCTATCCAGATTCCGCTTGAAGATTTCAATTGATGAAGAACTCACCACCTCCCGTGGCAGCCTATTCCACTCCCTCACTGGTGATGGTGCTAATCAATTGAAAATTCAAAGCGTGACTGCTTCATCTGTGCTGCATCAATATAGAAACCAAAGCTGGTTTAGCCATCTTGATACACCAGTGCAGATAGCTATAATTAATGAGGCAGGAACATTTATGGTATATAACAATCCTTGAAATTTACAATTGTTGAGAATGAGAGAGACTGAGGTCTGTATATAGCTGTAGGTTTGTAGTTACTTTACAGCTATACATATAAAGTTGGTATATGCATGGAAATGAATGCTATACACAACTCTCTCTGATTTGTATGTAAATTTTAGGCGATTAGAGCCTTTTAATTTATATTGTGCACCCAATGTGTTTGTGTTTTGGAATCTTTTAAGTATATTTAATAAAGATTTGAACTTTTATATGTCCATATAAAATTAGTGAGTGACTCTCCTATATTTAGTCATATACTAGCCTTGGCACGTAATACTGTACAACTTATTATTTCAATATTGTAACAAATCAAAGAGAAGGATAATACGAATGGTAACAAAAGAGCCCAGAAAAAAAACTTCTAAAGATATTAAAGGTGAACTTCAACCTCAAGGAACATCAGTGTCAGATCACACCATCCGTCGTTGTTTGAGCAAAAGTGGACTTCATGGGAGACGACCAAGAAGGACACCATTGTTGAAAACAAATCATAAAAAAGCCAGACTGGAATTTGACAAGCCACAAAGCTTCTGGGAGAATGTCCTATGGACACAGACAGAAAAATGAAGCATATCTTGAAAAGAACACAGTCCCTACTGTGAAACATGGAGGAGGCTCTGTTATGTTCTGGGGCTGCTTTGCTGCATCTGATACAGGGTGTCTTGAATCTGTGCAGGGTACAATGAAATCTCAAGACTATCAAGGGATTCTAGAGAGAAATGTGCTGCACAGTGTCAAAGCTTGGTCTCAGTCGTTGGTCATGGGTCGTGCAACAGGATAATGACCCAAAACACACAGCTAAAAACACCCAAGAAAGGTTAAGAGGAAAACATTGGACTATTCTGAAGTGGCCTTCTATGAGCCCTGACCTATATCCTATTGAGCATCTTTGGAAGGAGCTGAAACATGCCATCTGGAAAAGGCACCCTTCAAACCCGAAACAACTGGAGCAGTTTGCTCATGAGGAGTGGGCCAAAATACCTGTTGAGAGGTGCAGAAGTCTCATAGACAGTTACAGGAATCATTTGATTGCAGTGATTGCCTCAAAAGGTTTGCCACAACAGGCCTGTTTCATGAGTTTTTTTTTTTTTTTAATTCTGTTGAAGCATGGTTGAAAAGCAATGTCTGACTTTCATTTGTTCATTTTCATAGAATTTTTATATATTACTACTTTTTTCAGATTCAAGTTATTGCTGTGACCATTGTGGGTTTTTCTTTCACTAAACGAAGGGTACCAACAATTTTGTCCACATATGTATCTGTAAAAAATCCCTTTTTAGAGGCGTTTATTATAAGGGGCTTATTCACTGTTCTTCCACAACATAACACTAGTCAGTACTATTGTGCCAAAGAAAACTGAATTATCATCCAATAATATCTGCACGTATCTGTAAAAAACGCCTTTTTAAAGGCGTTTATTATAAGGGGCTTATTCACTGTTCTTCCACTGCATTACATTACATTTGTTAGTACGATTGTGTCAAAGAAAACTGAATTATCATCCAATATTATCTGCACTTATCTGTAATAAATGCCTTTAACGTGGGAAAAGACATAACGACTATATTTGCCATTTTGTTACCAGTATAAAGTTACAGGCCATTTTTAAAAACCGTATTGTCAATAATAATTGAATAATTCAATAATTCTTAGCAGTTATCACTTATTTAAAGGTGTTTAAATGTGTCTAAACCCATAAGGAGTACCAAATTCGACATTTTGTTACTAGTATAAAGTTGCAGTCCATTTTTAAAAACACAGAAAAAATGTTAATGTGAACTTAAAACGTAACTTTTAATAATAAGTACACGTAAAAAAACTTGTGGTATAACTGGACACAAGTATAAAGCAACTGCTCTGATGGTTAATAATTTTTTTTTTTATTTTTTTCACCACTGTAGGTATATTGGATCCACTTAGGTACAGTGGGGAAAAAAAGTATTTAGTCAGCCACCAATTGTGCAAGTTCTCCCACTTAAAAAGATGAGAGAGGCCTGTAATTGACATCATAGGTAGATCTCAACTATGAGAGACAAAATGAGAAAACATATCTAGAAAATCACATTGTCTGATTTTTAAAGAATTTATTTGCAAATTATGGTGGAAAATAAGTATTTGGTCAATAACAAAACTTCATCTCAGTACTTTGTTATATATCCTTTATTGCTGATGGAAGGAGGTTTGCACTCAAAATCTCACGATACATGTCCCCATTCATTCTTTCATGTACACGGATCAGTTGTCCTGATACCTTTGCAGAGAAACAGCCCCAAAGCATGATGTTGCCACCCCCATGCTTCACAGTAGGTATGGTGTTCTTTGGATGCAACTCAGCATTCACTCTCCTCCAAACACGACGAGTTGTGTTTCTACCAAACAGTTCTACTTTGGTTTCATCTGACCATATGACAGTCTCCCAATACTCTTCTGGAACATCCAAATGCTCTCTTGCAAACTTCAGACGGGCCTGGATATGTACTGGCTTAAGCAGGGGGACACATCTGGCACTGCAGCATCTGAGTCCCTGGTGGCATAGTGTGTTACTGACGGTAGCCTTTGTTATGTTAGTCCCAGCTTTCTGCAGGTCATTCACTAGGTCCCCCTGTGTGGTTCTGAGATTTTTGCTCATCATTCTTGTGATCATTTTGACCCCACGGAGTGAGATCTTGTGTGGAGCCCCTGATTGAGGGAGATTATCAGTGGTCTTGTATGTCTTCCATTTTCTAATTATTGCTCCCACAGTTGATTTCTTCACACTAAGCTGCTTGCCTATTGCAGATTCAGTCTTCCCAGCCTGGTGCAGGTCTACAATTTTGTTTCTGGTGTCCTTCCACAGCTCTTTGGTCTTCACCATAGTGGATTTTGGAGTGTGACTGTTTGAGGTTGTGGACAGGTGTCTTTTTTTTTTTTTTTCCGAGATGGCGCCGCTGGAGTGGCTGCCAGCTACAGCAGCTCTGAGACTCTCTATCTTATTTTTCTTTCTATGTCTCGTTTTGTACATCTCTACTTAAGGACTTTGCACTATGAAGAAACACACACAAAGACTTGGACCCTTGTGATACTTATTTTTTTTGTTTTTTATCTGTCTTTTTGTTCTGCTTGAAAATGGGATCTTTTGTGTATGCAGACAATTCCTTTGTCTATACAAGAGAGGAAATTCTGCAGCTCAGAGGCACAGCAGGGCGGCATACCATCTGTTCACACATCCCCCGCGAGCTTTGGAGAAAGAAAAAGCGGGTGAGGGGATGCAGAGCTGGTACTCTTCAGAGGATTAAAAAGAGGCGTTACCGACCAGCTGTTCCCTCCATCATCATGGGCAATGTGAGATCTCTTGCAAACAAGATGGATGAACTAACAGCGCTCACCAGGCATCATCAGGAGTTTCGGGCGTGCAGCATGATGCTACTTACAGAGACTTGGCTCACTGAAGTTACTCCTGACCCTCTGGTCTCCTTGGATGGTTTTAAACTCCTTCGGGCAGACAGGACAAGGGAGAGCGGTAAGAGGAAAGGAGGAGGGCTGGCAATGTTTGTGAATAATAGATGGTGTAATCCTAGGCACATTATGATTAAGGAGCAAACTTGCTGTAAGGACATTGAACTATTAGCTGTGAGCATGAGACCTTTCTACCTACCAAGGGAACTATCGCATGTCATCGTGATAGCTGCATATGTCCCCCCCCCCTCTGCGAAAGCTGACGCTGCCTGCGAGGTCCTACAAGCCACGCTGAGCCAGTTATAGTTAAAACATCCCCAGGCCCTCTTTCTTCTGTCGGGTGATTTCAACCACGCCTCTCCATCATCCACACTGCCCAGTTTCACACAGTATGTAACCTGCCACACAAGAGACAACAAAACACTGGACTTGTTCTTTGCCAACGTGAGGGAGGCATATAACTCATCAGCCCTACCGCCCCTGGGAAGATCGGATCACAACCTAGTACATCTCCGACCTGTGTACAAGCCACTTGTACGTAGAGAACCAGCTGTCACCCGCACAGTGAGGATATGGTCCGAGGAGAGTGATGAGGCTCTGAGGGATTGTTTTGACACAACCGCATGGGAAGTGCTGCAGGATTCATATGGAGAAGATATAGAAGGACTCACACACTGCATAACAGACTACATTAATTTTTGTGTGGACAACACAGTACCCACAAAAGTGGTGAGTTGCTTCTCCAACAACAAACCATGGATTAACTCTGATATAAAAACACTACTTAAGGAGAAAAAGATGGCATTCAGGACAAGAGATAAGGAGGGGTTGAGGGAAGTACAAAAGGAGCTGAGGCATCAAATCAGGCAAGGAAAAGCCAGTTATAAGGAAAAAATGGAAAAGCAAATGGAAAGAAAAGACATAAGGGGGGGTCTGGGAGGGGCTTAAGTCAATTTCGGGTCATAAACAGTCTGTCTGCCAGATTGAGGCAGATGTTAATTGGCTTAATGAACTAAACCTATTCTTCAACAGATTTGATCACACACCAGCTCCTCCCACCCCAGTATGTCCTTCAGCTTCCCCCACCACAATGACTTCTCCCCATGCGGCCACTTCCCAACAGACCAGTAAATCCAGAAATCCGTCTTTATCTGGCCACAGTCTGACCTTCACACAGGCCCAGATGAGGAAGGAGATGAAAAAGATCAAGGCGAGGAAAGCCGCAGGGCCAGATGACATCAGTGCAAGGCTAATTAAGACTTGTGGGGACCAGCTGTGTGGTATAATTACATATATGTATAATATGAGCCTGAGGCAGGAAATAGTCCCTGAATTATGGAAATCTTCTTGTGTGGTACCAGTTCCAAAGAAACCCCACCCTATGGACCTCAACGACTACAGACCTGTAGCACTGACATCCCACCTGATGAAGATCCTGGAGAGATTGGTTCTCACACATCTCCGCCATCTAGTGAGCCCCGCTATGGACCCCCTCCAGTTTGCTTATCGGCCGGGCATTGGGGTAGATGATGCCATCATCCATCTTCTGCACAGGGCTCTGTCTCACCTGGAGAAACCAGGGAATACAGTGAGAATAATGTTCTTTGACTTCTCCAGTGCTTTTAACACCATACAGCCCAGGTTATTGAGGGACAAGCTGGGCCTTGCTGGAGTGGACCACCACCTCTCCAACTGGATCCTAGACTACCTCACAAATCGATCTCAATACGTGAGAGCCCAAGACTGTGTGTCAGGTACCGTGATCTGTAATACGGGGGCACCTCAGGGTACGGTTCTCGCCCCTTTCCTCTTCACACTGTACACTGCAGATTTTAGGTGCAACTCATCCAGCTGCTACCTACAGAAGTATTCTGACGACTCTGCAATAGTGGGTCTCATCACAGATGATGATGACAGGGAGTACAGAGAACTGAACCAGGATTTTGTGGACTGGTGCCACCGGAACCACCTGAAGATTAACGCGGGGAAGACCAAGGAGATGGTGGTGGACTTCCGCAAAGGCAGAAGCCCTCCTAAACCAGTGGACATCCTGGGGACGGGCATCGAGATTGTGAACACCTATAAGTACCTGGGTTTGCTCCTTAATAATAAGCTGGACTGGGCAGATCATATGGAGGTCCTGTACAGGAAGGGCCACAGCTTAGGAAACTGAGAGCCTTTGGAATCCGGGGGGCACTTCTTAGAACTTTCTTCAACTCGGTAGTGGCATCAGCCATCTTCTTTGGAGTGGCCTGTTGGGGGAGCAGTATATCAACCAGGGACAGAAATAAACTTGACAAGCTGATTAGAAAGGCCAGCTCTGTCTTGGGGAGCCCACTGGACCCAGTGCAGGTGGTGGGTGACAAAAGGATACTGTTCGTGGTGAGCTCCATGCAGAAGAAGAAGTCCCATCCCATGCATGAGACTGTGATCGCGCTGAGCAGTACTGTCAGTGACCGACTGCTCCACCCTAGGTGTGAGAAGGAGCGCTATCGGAAGTCTTTCCTCCCCACCGCGGTTAGGCTGTACAACCAACACCGACCTAAGCGGAGATCATTACACACAGAGAACTGAAATATCTCTCTGTCTGTTAAATCCCCCCTCCCCCCTCTGCTACGTCCTATCTGTCTGTCTGCTATTAATGTAATGCCTCTCACCTTGGAACATTCCTGTACATGTATTTGTATTTGTATCTGCTTATCTTATCTTATCTTTGCTGCTGTAACACACTGAATTTCCCCATTGTGGGACTATTAAAGGACTATTATTATTATTATACTGATAACAATGTCAAACAGGTGCCATTACTACAGGTAATGAGTGGAGGACAGAGGAGCCTCTTAAAGAAAAAGTTACCGGTCTGTGAGAGCCAGAAATCTTGCTTGTTTGTAGGTTACCAAATACTTATTTTCCACCATAACTTGCAAGTAAATTCTTAAAAAATCAGTCAATGTGATTTTCTAGATATGTTTTCTCATTTTGTCTCTCATAGTTGAGGTCTACCTATGATGTCAATTACAGGCCTTTCTCATCCTTTTAAGTGGGAGAACTTGCACAATTGGTGGCTGACTAAATACTTTTTTTTCCCCACTGTATGTTGCCTCTGTGTTTTTCATTTTATCCAGGAAGGGGTGCATTAGATGCTGCATTTGCAAAGTTTGGGATGAGAGGTCAGGTAGGAATTGCAAAATAATCTCATTGTGGGCCACCGCTTCCAATGTCCAGGCCTTCCTCATGAGGGTCTCTTTGAGGACATACTAATGAATTACAAACAATGTCTCTAGGTTTAGCGGGGTCAGGGGAGTTGGGACTGAGTGCACCCTATCCAGTTCAATCAGAGCAGAGTGTCAGGTGGGTCACCGAATGCCTTATTGAAGATGGAAGTAACAGTGGAACGGATGTCATCGCCTTCTGGCAGGCCCCAGATCCACACATTGTTACAGAGTTACAGTTTTCCAGGTAATCATGAACCATAGCAAGGGATTGCAGTAACGCCTGTTGGGAGGAAAGCTAGGTTTTTATGGTCATCAGCATAGCGAGCTCTTCTAAAGTTGTGACACGGGAGCTCATCTGCTCCAAGGAGCGGTGCACTTCCTCAAGACATTGGCACTGCACCTTCTCCATTCTAATGATCATGGAGTGAAAAAAGCCCCTACTGGGCATGTTTCTCTGGGCATCCAAAAGGTCTTCTCTGGTTAATGGGGGTTCTATGGGGTCTCCATGTGGGGTCTTGTCTTGTTCCCACTCACCCAATTCAAGCTGTTCCACATGTAGAGGGCTGAAGGCTAGGGTTGCCAAAGGGTCCAGGGGGAAGCTAGTTCCTGTTGGAGATTATGGTGGACAAGGGGATGGCTCCCTAGAAATGAGAAGAGGCGCCGTCTGGGCTGCTGCCTCTGCTGTTGCTGAATCGCATGTGTGCCGCAGATGCAAGAAGATGACGAGGACCGGACGCTTTTGCTACACGGCATGTCAAGAGTACTGCATTGGAAGCAGGAGAATGCTCTGGAAGGCTGAAATGTCATGGGGATTGTTGAGGTATCGGGAGCATTAATCATACATTTTAAAAATAGGTATCTAGCCCTGGGTCTGCCATGATCTCCAAAACTTCCAGGGGGAGGAACTTATGGAAATAAATCGAGACTCAGGGTTGCTGCTATGATAAGCCCAAGAGTAATAGCGGTTTTTGAGGGGTAGCATATGACCAATGTGTCTCTTGGAGGCATAGTTTATGAGTTCTATATTTATGAAATGAGTAAAGCACTTGGGAGCACTTCTCAGATATATTGAACCCAGTGGCATAGCTAGAGGGTGGAAGAGGGGGCAGATGCCCCGGGCCCACTGACTCTGTGGGGGCCCACCCCAGAGCCGCCATTAATACATTCTTTACTTTTAACTAGATTGGCATCTGCAGGACACCGATGTAGTTCAAAAGCACTGACTCAGTCTTGTAAACCGCAAGCCACTTCAGGCCTGAGGTTTACAAGACACCGATAACAGAGACAGAACATGCCTGCTTCTCAGCACAGACGGGCACGTTGACATCATAGCATCGCGTCTCCTGCCCTGAGACTTAGACATCCTATGCATGGACATGGCACATAGAGCACAGGGCCTAGAAGAGGAGGCGGCGGCGGCGGCTCTGTCTATCAAGGGATCGCAGGTAGATGAGTACAACTTTTATTCATTTTTTTAGAGCAGTTCTGGGTATTTAAATAGCATAAGGGGTCGTTAGGAGGTAGGATTATGATGATAGAGGGGTAATTTACATAAGGGGACTTTATGAATTTAGAGTTGCTTATATAAGGGCTACCAAGGGGCATTATTTATACAAGGGGCTATTTATATAAGGGGTCATTAGGGAGCATTATATAAATAATGGGGTGGTCATTTATATAAGCGTTCATTAGGGGACATTATGAATAGAGCCATATGAGAGCTTAATGTTTGCGGGAGAAATTTTTCTTCATGATGCTACCATTTATTATTCTGAATACTGTAAAGCTGGGAAGCTGGAAAAAAAAATCAGAATGGGGTGGATTTGAAGAAAAAGTGCATTTGTGCAACATTCTTACGGGCTTCGTTTTTACGGCGCTCACTCTGCAGCCAAAATGACATATCAACTGTATTCTGTGTTTCGGTACGATTCAGGGGATACCAAATTTTTATGGTTTTATTTACATTTTAACCCCTTAACAAAAATCTAAAACTGTGCAAAAAATTTTTTTTTTCTAAAAGTTGCTATAGTATGACACCTGTAACTTTTTTATACTGATTTTGTTTCCCGCTATGGCGTTTACCGTACCGGAAAAATATTTTTATAGATTTGTAGACTGGACGTTTTTGGACACAGGGATATCTAATGTGTATGTGTTTCATAGTATTTAAGTACTTTTATATGTGTTCTAGGGAAAGGGGGGTGATTAAAATTTTTTATATTTTTTTAAATTTTTTATATTACAGTATATATATATATATATATATATATATATATATATATATATTTTTTTTTTTTTTTTTTTTTTACTTTTTTTCCAGTTTTTTTTTTTTTTTTTTGCATTTATTAGACCCCCTAGGGGTCTGATCACTTATGCAATGCATTACAATGCTAATGAATTGCAAATTATTGGCGCTTCTATTGCAGGGTGCATTGAGCAGGCTGCAATAGAAAGTAACTAAAGACAGGCCTGGGAGCCTTCAAAAGGCTCCCTGCTGTCATGCTAATGGGACGCCGGCCCTGGAGATTGCACGGGGTGGCAGCAATCCCTGGCAAAATGGCACCTCAGTCAGCTTTGACCAAGGCGCCACAGGGGTTAACCTCTTAAAGACCGGGCCATTTTTTGTTTTTGCATTTTCGTTTTTCCCTCCCCACATTCCAAGAGCCATAACTTTTTCATTTTTCAATTCCCAGAGTCACATGATGGCTTATTGTTTGCAAAACAAATTGTACTTTGTAATGTCACTATTCAATATGCTGTGCAATGTACTGGGAAGCTGGAAAAAAATTCAGAATGAGGTGCAATTGGAGAAAAACTGCATTCGCGCCAAATTCATATGGGTTTAATTTTTACAGCATTCACTGTGTGGTAAAAATTACATGTTACCTGTATTCTGCGGGTCAGTATGAACACGGCGATACCAAATTTATATAGTATTTGTAATGTTTTGATACCTTTTAAAAAATTTTAAACTTTGCTAAATAGAAAAAAAAAATTTTGCGTCGCCATATTGTGTCACCTGTAACTTTTTCATATTTACATGTATGGAGCTGGGTAAGGCGTCTTTTTATGTGGGACAACATGACGTTTTTATTGATACCATTTGGGGAAAGATCTGATGGTTTGATCACTTTTTATTGAAAAAAACGCTATTTGTTGAAAAAAACGATATTTGGCCATTTTGATTTTTTTTTCCCCGCTACGCTGTTCACCGTATGGGATAAATATTTTAATATTTTAATAGTTCGGGCATTTTGGAGCGCGGGGATACCTAAAGTGTTTATGCTTACTTTTGTTTATTTACTTTTATATCTGATCTAGGGAAAGGGGGGTGATTTGAACATTTGTGTTTTTTTTTATTTTTTCATACTTTAAAAAACTTTTTTTTTTCTACTTTTACTTGTATGATCAGACTCCCTAGGGACCTTGAAACCTAGGGAGTCTGATCGATCATACTATTCACTGCGATACTACTGTATCGCAGTGAATAGCAAAATGCCTTCACTGCTATTAGACAATGCGTCTGGCATTGTGTAATAGCTGTAATGTAATGACAGGCCTGGGAGCCTTCAATAGGCTCCCGGCTGCCATGGCAACCAAGCGCCGCCCTCTGATGACGTTCTGGAGGGCGGCGATGGGGGAAAAATAGCGCGCCCATGGTGGCTGCGCTATTTAGACACCGCGGTCCCATTTGACCACAACATCTAAAGGGTTAACAGCAGCGATCGGTGCAGGCACCAATCGCTGCTGTTAGCGGCGGGTCCTGGCTGTATTATACAACCAGGACTCGCCTTGTATGGAGAGTGCTCAGCGCTCTCCATACATCGTCATGCGACTCATACTATTACGCCATGGGTCGTTAAGGGGTTAATGCTGTCGATCAGTGCGAGGACTCATTGCGGGCATTAGCGCTGGGTCTCTGTTCTATATCACAGCAGAAACCCAGCAGTTATGGCGGACGTTCAGCTCCCAAGCAGCCGCAATATTTAATTACCCGACATTACGGTGGATATCAGGAAGGGGTTAAAAAAGTGGTTATCCTGGACAACTCCTTTAAGGTTGCACTTTGGCTTTATTAAAGGTGTTTTCCAGCTCATTTTTATCGATGATCTATCCTCAGATATTATTAATAAGGGGCAATAGTTAAATGGGATACACACGGACATTATTAATATACAGTAAAGATGCACTTGGGGGTATTAATCATTGTGCAGCTACCCCAATCATATATTTTATAATTGGGGTAGCTGCAAGATGGAGACTTTACGTAGGTTTGGACAATGCATGTTGGGTACCTGTAAAAGTGAGGAGACAAAGATATCTGTGCTACAAACTTTACAGAGGCAAGTCACGGCTGGAAGAAGTGGTCATGGCGGTCCAGATGGAAGAGACGAGAAATGTGACAGATTAGTCAGAGACATCACCTGTAAGTCACTAATGTACTGTATTCACCTAAATGGTCTGTAAAGCCCTGTGTAGAGCTGATATCTACCACTATATAGTGACTGTATAGTGATAATATCAGTATACCTGAGTTGGGGGCCCACTTGGACGTGTTTGCCCCCCCCCCCCCCATGCTGAACCCCTAGCTATTGCCTCTGATTGAACTCCTTCATATTCAGTGAGGTGATATTTATGGCAGCCTTTGCCATTTCACCACAGGGGAAGGGATCTTAACGCTATGACTCTTGCACTTCTACCCAAAAACCATTAGGTGGAGCCGAAAGGGGACAGAGGGGGCAGTGGGCTGGGAATAGTAGGATTAAAGTAAATGCAGAACACAAACAATCAAAAAAGCCAACAACCAGACAATAAACAAATAAAATAACCCCCCCCCCCCCCAGGGGGAAAGTAAGTGTAGCAAACAATAAAGACAGTACAATCTATCAAGAGTTCTATATGAGGCAGTATATAGAATGCTTGATAGATTGGAATCCAGCATGTGCCCTATTGGGATATGGAAAATGCGCTGTTGTGTATAGGGTGATAGGGTACTCCTCGTCAAGCAATACCATAGATCCACCTAGACACAGGCGTCCCAGCCCAATTTAGCAACAGTTTCTTGTTAGCATATTACTCTAAAGGAGAATTCAAATTTGACTACAGGGGGGGCATTCCTCACAGCCCAGCTAGACTGTCAGGAACGCCTTTCTGACGATGGGCAGAGATCAGTGCCTAAACTAACGGCACCGATATCTCCAGCCCTGGGACACATAAAGGGAAAGCTGACAGTACGCTGAATTCAGTGCACTGTCAGCTTTCTATCGGTATATAAAACCGCATGTGCCTGTGGACATGAAAGGTCCTCTTTAACCAGTTAAGGACCGGGCCTAAAAGTGCCTTATGGACCAGGCCTCATTTTTCAAAACTGACATGTGTCACTTTATATGGCAATAACTTTGAGACGCTATAACTTACACAAGTGATTTTGAGATTATTTTTTCATGAGACATTGTACTTCATGTTAGTGGTAAACATTGATCAATATTTTTGTATTTATTTATAAAAAAAATTAGGAAATTTGATGGAAATTTGGAAAAAAATTGCAATTTTCAAAATGTGAAATGCTCTGCTTTTCAGACAGATAGTCATACCACCAAAATACATGAATAAATATTATCTACCATATCTCTGCTTTATATCAGCATCATCTTTTAATCGTCCTTTAATTTATTTTGGATGTTAGAAGGTTTACAAGTGTAACAGCGATTTTCCAGATTTACAATAAAATTTCCCAAACTAATTTTTTAGGGACCACTTCAGTTCTGAAGGGGTTTATAAAGGCTTCATAAGAAACCACTATAAATCACCCCATTTTCAAAACTGCACTCCTCAAATAATTCAAAACAACATTTGGGAAGTTTGTTAACCCTTTAAACATTTCACAAGAATTAAAACAATATGGAGGTGAAATTTAGACATTTCATTTTTATCCAATAATATATTCACTTATCCCTAAAATTAACACATTCACAAAGGGTTGAAGGAGAAAATACATCTCACAGTTTGTTTTGCAGTTTCTGCCGAGCACAGAAATACCCCACATGTGGGTGTAAAATGATTTTTGGGCACAGAGCAGCGCACGGAAAAGAAAGAGTGACACTTGGCATTTGAAAAGCAGATTTTGCTGGAACAGTTTTCAGGTACCATGTCTCATTTGCAGAGCCCCTAGATTACCAGTACATTGGAAACCACCCAAAAGTGGCCCCATTTTCGAAACTGCACCCCTCACAGAACATATCAAGGGGTATAGTGAGCATTTTGACCTCACAGCCGTTTCACAGATTTTATTAACATTGGGACATGAAAATGAAAAATTGCTTTCTTTCCAATGAACCATCAATTTAGCCCCAAATTTTTCATTTTCACAAGAGGATAAAGGAGAAAAAGTGCCCCAAAGTTTGTTACACAATTTCTATTTGGCTTTTGGAGGGCAGATTTTGCTGGAATAGTTTTCGGGTGCCATGTCGCATTTGCAGAGCCCCTAAAGTACCAATACAATGGAAACCCCCAAAAAGTGACCCCATTTTGGAAACTACACCCCTCAAGGAATTTCTCAAGGGGTATGGTGAGCATTTTGACCCTACAGCTGTTTCACAGATTCTATTAACACTGGGATGTAAAAATTAAAAATTACTTTTTTTTTCAATAAACTGTCCATTTAGCGCCATATTTTTAATTTTTACAAGAGGATAAAGAAGAAAAAAAATCCACAGTTTGTTACACAATTTCTCCTGAACACAGAAATGCCCCATATGTGGTCGTAAACTGCTGTTTAAATAAATATGCCATTTAGCTGCCCAATACGTTGTACCCACTTTGACTCATCAGAGACATACACTCCTAAAACTATTAAGTGGGCTATCCTGGTTACAAAAAAAAAAATTATATATGTGGGTGTAAACTGCTGCTTGGGCACACAGCAGGGCTCAGAAGGGAAGGAGCACTGCGCTTTTTAGCTTTTGAAGTACAGATTTAAAGGGACTTTCTTTTTTTGTTTTTGTAGAGCCCCAGAGGTGCCAGTAAATTGGAATTCCCCAAGAAGTGACCCCATTTTGTAGGGGCAATTTTAGGGTCTTTGCCAATATGACATGGTGTCCAAAATCCAACAATCTAAATCTATGCTCCAAAAGCCACATAGCGCTCCTTCACATCTGCCCCCTGCTGTGTACCCAAACTGCAGTTTATGCCCACATGTACTGTATGACACTGGTGTACCCAGGATAATGCACTTAATGTCATATGTGGGTATAAACTGCTGTTTGGGCACAGAAGGGAAGGAGCACTATTTTGGTTTTTGAAGCACAGTTTGGTTTTTGGACACCATGCCACTTTTGCAGAGCCTCTGAATTGCCAGTAAAATGGAATCCGCAGACTTGTGACCCCATTTTGGGAACTACACCCCTGAAGGGATTTATCAAGTGGGGTAGTGAGCATTCTTAACTCTTAAGTGTTGTATTCATTTAATTTCAATAAATGAATGCACAGATGATAATGAAAAGGGAAAATTGCAATTTTTCCAGAGATTCGCCATTTCAGTGCCCGATAGCTTGTGTCAGCAGAGACACACACTCCAGAAACTGTTAAGTGGCTAACAACAGCTTTTGAAGCATTTATCTCTGATACAAGCCGGGCACAACATATTACGCACTGAAATTATGTATTCCTGGAAAAATTGTCATTTTCACCTTTCACTATCAGCTGCGTATTCATTTCTGGAAAATAACTTAATGCAACACTTGGGGGTTAAAAATGATCACTGTACCCCTGGATAAATTCCTTCAGGGGTGTAGTTTCCAAAATGGGGTCACGTGTCAGGGAATTCCACTTTACTGGCATTTCAGGGTTCTGTAAAAGTGTCATGGCCACATATGACATTAAGTACATTATTCTGGGTACACCAGTGTCATACATGTGGGCATATACTGCAGTTTGGACACACAGCAGGGCACAAACGGGAAGGAGCGCTATGTGGCTTTTGGTGTGCAGATTCAGATGTTTGGTATCTGGACACCATGTCATGTTTGCAGAGCCTCTAATGTACCAGAAAAGTGGACTCTCCTAGGGAGTGACCCCATTTTGAAAACTGCACCCCTCAAATAATTTTTCAGGGGGTGTAATAAGCATTAGTATCCCAGATGTGACTGCATAGCGCATGGTGAATAGTGAATATGAAAGTTGTGCGGAGTATATTGGGTACACCAAATTCCCTACTATATCCCCAGTAGTTCCTATGATTGGGGGGTTACTCTGGGGGTCACTTTTACTTTATTTTCCCTTGTAAGCTCTAGAATTGGGGTGTCCCCTGATATATGCTCACACAGCTTATACATTCCCTTGCTGCCGCAGCCAGTTTGGTTCTAATGATTTGGTGATTTTTGGGGTTTTTGTCTTCACATTGTACAAGCTATATTTTCTTTATTTTTCTGATGATGTAGCCATATGAGGGCTGATTTTTTGCGGTATGAGATGCATTTTTTAATGACACCATTTTTTTTGGTGTCTATAACTTATTGAATAAATTATATTAACTCTTTCTGGTTGGATTAAAAAAAAAAAAAACATCAATTCTGGCATTGGTTTTTACCTTTTAATTTTTTTGCCGTGCAGCGTACAGCATAAGTAACATGTTCCCTTTATTCTGCGGGTCGGTATGATTACGGCGATACCTCATTTATATTGTTTTTTTATGCGTTACTAATTCTGCAGAACAAAACCTCATTTATGGACATAAATCAATTGTTTTTGTATCACCTTCTCCTGAGAGGAGTAACATTTTTATTTTTTGGTTGACAGACTTGGTTTAAAGCTTATTTTTTGCAGGAGGACATGTGCTTTTTATTGGTATTGTTTTGAGGTATATATGAGTTTTTGATCGCTTTTTATAGCATTTTTTTGTAAGCGAGATAGCCAAAAATCATTACTTCCGTCATTTTTTTTCCATTTTTTTTTTTTTTTTCGACGTTCACTGTATACGTTAAATATTGTTTCAGTTTTATTGTACAGGTTGTTACGGACACGGCGATACCAAATATGTGTTGTTTTTATTAATTTTTAGTTTTTTTTTTTTATATCATTCATTTTATATAGGAAAGGGGATTTTTGGAGGCTTTATAACTTTACAAATTTTTTTTTTTTTATACACTTTATTTTTTTTTTAAACTTTTTTTTTACATTTTTTACTTGTCCTATAAGGACACCTGAGCCAGCGATGCTCTGATCCTGGCTCAATATTATAGACTGCAATACACGAGTATACACGTGTATTGCAGTCTATACAGGAAGTCAGCCGATGTAGACGCATTGGCTAACTTCTTGACATCCCGGCAGGATCAACCAGGTAGTGGGGGCTACCTGGTAGTAGGGGGCTGCAGAAAATAGATAACGGCACCCCCCGATCTCGCCACGGGAGATGCCGCAGGGCGCGGCAACATGTTTGACCGCGGCATCCAAGGGGTTAAAACCTCTGATCGGAACTCAGTTCCGACCGGGGGTTATGGAGCAGGGTGTTAGCTGTCATTTACAGCTAACACCCGCTCCCGTTCACAGTGTCTCTGAAATGCCGGCCGTAAATTTACAATTAGCCAGACTTCAGAGACCAGGACCGCTTAAGTAAGTAAAGTTATAACTATAAAATATCCCAAAACAAACCAGCATTCTCAAGGTTTCAGTGAGGATACATGGAAGCATCAGCGATGTTGAGTAAGTCCATGGATCAGGGATGTCTATTCCCGAGTCGGTGTATAAATAAGACTCCAGCACTCTCTTTATAGTTTGTGTGAAAGCACTCTAATATGTTTATTTTACATCCAGAAACAAAAACGTTTCGGTCTGGTATCAGACCTTCATCAGTTTATCAGACGTAGTCAGGAATAAGATGCAGAGTAAGTCATGGTGATGTAGAGTAGTTGAAAAGGACCAGCAAGGTCTAGGAGTATGCTCCCGAGATGGGACGTTGTCTCTAATTTGGACTTTGTGGCTGAGTGGAACGGGGCGAAGATTGTCCTCTATGGTCCACGAAGAGAGATAAAGTTGCATGGGCTGCAGTGAGTCACCTTCAGGGATTCCCACTGCAGCAACTGGACTGATAGTAAGTTCAAGGCTTGTAGGAACTGTGGAAGATCTTTTGGATTGGATAGGGTAAACAATCTGTTCTTCAAGTGAACTTGTAGTGCAAATGGAAACCCCCATCTTTAGGAGATATTTGCTGACTGAAGAAGCAACAGGAGGCAGAGGACCGCTTTTTGTCTCTAGGTTCTCCTCAAGAGGTCAGGAAAGAGGAATATCTAAGTACCGTCAAAGTCTATCCCAGCTGCTGTCTCACCCTTTGCATTATTTCCACCTTCAAGGTATAATAATGGATACGACAAATCTTGAGGCTTTGTGGGGACTGCATTTCTTGCTCTAGGGGCTCGATGGGCTCTATTGATTTCAATGTGGGTGTCCACTGGTCTCCCACTGATGTCCCACTTCGAAATCAATTGATCCCATAGATCTGAGGCTGGAATGACTTCCGGGAGCCCTTTAATCTTAATTATTATTTTGCTTCATGACTTAGGAAAAGTTTTTTTGATGCATTTTTTTACATGATGCGGTTTTTGTTGCATTTTCTGTTGCGTTTTTTTTGCTCCAGCACACTGTATGGAACTGGAAACTTCCCTTTAAAAAAAACGCTTGCATTTTTGATGCGGTTTGTGCAAAAACTGCTTTAAGGATGGGCCCCACGTGGTGTAAACGCCACGGTTCCCATCCCATCCCCACTTTATGGCCATCGTGGCTTTGGAAATCACAGCATGTCAATTATACCTACCGAAACGCTAGCGGTTTCCCTATAGGTATAATTGAAGCAGAAAGTCTGCAGAGGAAACCTCTGTGAACTTTCTGTGCAAAGCACAGCAATATCTCAATGTTGGATGCCATATCGGCCTACATAGTGAGAGCTCCATCCTAAGCCCACCGTATTTTGGGAATTTTTCACCATAACCATGGCGAAAATATACTACAGAAAACATATTCCACATGCATGTATTCCTCAGCAAGTAAAGCCATGCCCCTCCCATCAGTAATTTTTTTATATAGAGAAGGTAGGGGTGGAAGACAAGAGTGATGGTGGAGGTAGTAGCGGCAGGGGCTGTGCTTCTGTTGGTAGTGCTGGTAGGGACATGAGGGGGAAATCTGTTAGGAATTGTGAGGGCATACAGGAATCCCATTGCCATGATGAGCCACAAGAAAGTGAGGAAGGTGATATGGAATCCAATGATGAGTCTATTACAGATAAGCCCTAGCAATCAGTTCAGGTGACACAGGAAGAGAGTGGCAGCTGCAATAGTTTTACCCAACATGCAGCTCCAGCATCCAAAAGATCATCTTGGAGTAGATCTAAGGCAAGCTCAGGTGGTCGTTGCACTGGCAGACACGTATCTGGTTTTGGCGGTAGCAGCTACATTCTGTCATTTCCTGTATGGGAGTCTTTTTGTACATCACCAATTAACAAATTAATGACAAGATGCAAGATCTACAAACAGATAATTAGTCATACTCACATGAAATGACGTCACCAGCATATTTGGAAAAGTCAAATTAGCAATGGCACCAAGTGAGCAAGACCAATCCATTTCTTCACCCCATGATCATTTTGGTTGGCAAGCTACTTCAATTCCACACCTAGAATGTCACATTATCCTCCTCCTTCTGCTTCTCCTCCCACATGCAATCTGCACCCAGTCATGCAGCTGATCTGCAAGTTTAACTCCCACCTGGCCAAGTTACTTAGTGGAATCCATTGTGCTTCGCCAGCTGATGGCAGTGCACAGTCTCCATGGAGAATACCTAGTCGCCACTATTTCTTAAGGCAAGTTGTCCCTGCTTGATGGCCATGTGGGCCTCTCCTTGTAAATGTCCATGTGGGGAAAGGTGCCTGCTGCCCTCAATACATGAAGCATAGATTATGGGCAGGGATCAATACATTAACAGTCATGGCCCACTGGCAATGTTTTGAGCATCAGAGGCCACTGTCTAGAAACGCAGTAAGTCCCGGTGCTTTCTAGTACTGACATCACCTCACATATGCAGACAGACACAGTTTCAACACCAGATGGGACCCATCCACCTCCTCCAGTTCCTACACACTAGTGGAGGTGGAGGAGGTAACTTAACCAGGGCAGGCCATTATTTCCATTTTCCCTCCCTCATTTCATGGTTGAAAGGTGAAGTGCACATTGAGTGGCACTTTTGCAATTTTGATAGTGTGCCACAAATATTTCTTGAAATTAAGTCAGTTGTCACTCAATCACACTACACTAGTTGGTGCTACACGGGCACCCATAGTAGTAGCAAACCACACAGACACAAAGATCATTTGTGGAAGATAGTCCAGCTTTTTCGGCTGGCAGCCAGGCATGCTGATAAGTGCAACACAGATTTTTCTGGAAATTTTGTCAATTGTCATTCCGCCAACACGATATTGATGTGGCATTTTCCCTCATACAGGTATAACTGGCAGGATCCATCCAGGTTATTTTCTGCCTTCCAAGTGTTGTTCTCAGGGTCATAGAATCCTTTCAATTTCAGAAGATATTCTAGCTTTTTCAGCTGGCAGGAAAAGTACATCTCCCTTTATCATCATCTTCCATTTATTGTGCTGTGTTCACATTCCCCATCTCTTCCATCTGGACTGCCATGACCACTTCTTCCAGTCTCTGTAAAGTTTTCAACACAAACATCTTTAGCTCCTCACTTTTTCAGGCACCTGACCCACATTGTCCTCACCTACACAAAGACCCCATCCTGCTGCTACCCCCAATTATAAAATATATAAAATAACCCTCCATAACGAATAATACCCCCAAGTGCATCTTTAAATTAATAACTTCCCTGTGTACCCCCTTTAAAATTTTAAATAGTGCCCCTGACCCTGAGGATCAGCTGTTTGAATGAACCGTGGTACCTGTGTAAGTGCCGTGACCCCTGTTTACACAGTGTCATTCTTTTCATAGCGGCCATGTAATGTAACTACAACCTCAACCTATGCACGTCTATGTGACATCACACGGTCACTATAAACAGACAGTGTATGATATAAACAGGTGCCATGGCCCCTTCATACAGCTGGTCAGTGGGGAATCACTTATCTCTTATTGATGTTTTATTCTGAGGACAGATCATCAATAAAAATGAGCTGGAAAACGCTTTAAGGCTAAGGCCCCATGTGGTGTCCTGCAGCAAAAAAGAGCTGCAGGAAAAACCGCGGCGGCGACGCATTGTGGTTCTTCCTGCAGCACTTTGTACAGAAAGTTCTCAGAGGTTTCCCCTGCGGACTTTCTGCTTCAATTATATCTATAGGGAAACCGCTGGTGTTTCCGTAGGTATAATTGACATGCTGCGATTTCCAAAACTGTGACTGTTTTGGAAATCCAGCATATCCGCTGCGCCTATTTTACTGCAAAGTGGGGATGGGATGGGGGCTACATGTGGCGAAAACCCACAGAAAAAAACCGTGGCATTCTAGCAAATCCCATCCACACACTGCGGAAAAATACGTGCAGCAGACGCACTGTGAGTTCCAAAACCGTTGCGGTTTTGGAAATTGCAGCATGCCAATTATACCTATGAAAACAGTGGCAGTTTCCATATACAGTAGGTGAATTGAAAACAGATAGTCCACAAATTAATTAACCCTCATATTATGCCCCTGATTCCCCCTGACATAAATACTGCACCTCTAATGACCCCTTTTATCAATGACCACCCCCTTATGTTCATAATGCCTCCTAATATAAATGATACCCCCCTATTGGCACCTTATATAAATAACCTCCCCCCTTGTATTCATAATACCCCGTAATAACCCTTGTATAAATGACCCCCCATCGTCATAATGCCTCCTAATGATTCCTCCCTTTATAGTTATATTTCCCCCTCCTAACCACCCCTTATACTATTAATATACACACAACTGCACTAAAGAAACAAAAAAAAAAAGTCACTCACCTACCTGCGATCCTGATGAATGGAGCCACCACTTCCTCCCTGTCCATGCACAGGACGTCTGTGTCTGAGCGCAGGCGGCGCGATGTTGTGACGTCATTGCGCCACCTATGCTGAGAAGCAGACATCCGTCTGTGGTCTCGGGGTCTTGTAAACCGCAGGCCTGTATTGGCTTGCAGTTTACAATACGTTTAAGTTGCAGGATATGTTTTAACTAGATCGGTGTCTGCAGACATCGATCTAGTTAGAAATAAAGGATGTATTAATGGCAGCCTCGGGGTGGGCCCCACAGAGTCAGTGGGCCCGGGGCAGCTACCCCCTCTGCCCCCCCACTAGCTATGCCTCTGCTGCTACCCTAGATAGCTACCCGCACTGCCACCAGTCAGGAAGACATGGCCTGTGGCCTGGTCCATCATATTATGTCGTGCTGCACTGCCACACATGTTGCCACAGCTGTTTAGTGCCTACCACCACTGTCACCAGTCAGGCAGACATGTCCTGCAACCTGATTCATCATATTATGTTCTGCTGCACTGACTCACATGTTGCCACAGCTGCCACTACTGCCACCACTCAGTCGGACTTGTCCTGCGGCCTTGTCCATCATATTATGCCCTGCCCCACTGACACATATATTGCCACAGCTGCCACCGCTCAGTTGGACTTGTCCTCCAGCCTTGTCCATCATCACATTCCACTATAGCACACTATTGGTAGCACTGCCACAGTGTTGGTGTAAAAAAAACGAAAAAAAAAAAATAATTTTGATCACCACATAACATCTGCACACATTTTTGGTGGCTTTTGTTTATGAAAAGCCAATTCTTCATCACTTTTCAAGTAGCTCAAAGCCACAAATTTGTCTCCCAAATAACAATAAGCCCCTGTAGCACTTGCAAGCCATCAAAACTTTTTTTTTTTCTACAAAACCATTTTTGCTTTTTGCAATATAATCGCCATGTGTGCCTAAAAAATAAATTTCCTTTCCCAAATAAATGGGTAATTTTTGGAGTGTTTTAAATGTTAAATGTGTAAAATGAGTGTCAGTGCAGTGTATGGTTAAACTGTGGGCTTGTTTCCTCTGTTTACCATTGTTCGACCCAAAATGAACCGGGCACCTGAGCCACCCGAACCCAAAATGAAACAAATCTCTATACAACAATCCTGTGCTATAAGCAGTGCCAGCAAAACCAGAAGTGTTGCAGTTGCCACCCACATTGTTATTGTTAGTACTTGGATAAATGTTTCCTCCTTCTTTCCCCTACCCTGTTTTTTCCAGTCATTTTAATTCTGAAACTGTGTCTCAAAAGGGTGACCTGGTCAGGGAGTATTAGATTAGAACTGCATTAGTCATCTTTATTTTTCCTGTTACAGTGGCAGCAGTTTGTAGCAGTTAATACCGGGTAACTAAAAAAAAAAACGTAAACAGATTTTTCAGATTAGCAGGCGGTGTCACCGTTCATTGGGTAACAAAATAAAAAAACCTTACCAAGTGGAGATTTTTCAGATTAGCAGAGATGGAATCAGTGTTTTACCATTAGAAAGGCAATTTGTATGCGTTTAAAGAAAAAAAATTAAACTCTTACAAAAAAAAACCCTTAACAAAAGATTTTTCACTAACATGAATAACTTTTCACAAGGCATTATGGGAAAGGAGCTGGGGAGCTCATGCGCCCTCTATTGGATGTAACAGATCCTCAATTTGCTTTTGACTCACCGAGCCTTGAGACAGCAAAGGGATCTTAGCCAAGCCAATTTCACTTATCTGCATACAGCGCTGTTTCCGGATTGTTGTCCTTCATCAGTACAGAGCAAAGTGAATTGGCTGGCTTAGTGGGAGGCAATGAGTGGGTTAGGGACAAAGAATAACTTTGTCAGTAAAAATAACGCAAGACACAACCTGCAATTTATTGCAAAACAGACAGACAAAATTAGATAATTGACAATGAAAGGGTTAATTGTTCAGCGTCTGCTCACAGCTCACAGCACAGTGCAGACATTTTCCTTCACTCCTATGATTTCTATTACTATCTGCCTGTAATTAATTAAATCTGACATTCTACTTCTCTTACTCCTTCGATTCTCTAGGTCTATCGCAAGTTTTGCTGATGTGTATTACAGTAGAAAATAGAGTAGTTCCTTTGGATCATGCAGTGCTGAATAACACATCCATCCCCTAGCTTCACTATCATGAAAATGCCTCGTGTTCCTGCCCACAGCATCTTATATACTGTATGTGACATCAGCATTATAAGGTGTCCACCTACACTGATTATAATCAGTATAATAATAATTATTGTCTGAAAGACTGTCAGGTGATGCCAGAATGTCAAACACACTTGTCTCTTGTGTATTTTCACTGGCTTGGAACATATCGGTTCTCCCATCTCTACAGTGGAGAGTTTAATATATTCTTGGAAAAGAAGTTCAGAGATCAGGAAGGGAACTGCTACTTGTTTTAGGTGTTGCTCAGGGAAGGACTAATACTCCCAGTGTTTACCATTCCCCATCAGTTGGCTCATGGCACTGCTCACACCATCAGCACTCAAGAACTCCTTGGATCTGACACCAGCATCTTTCATTCTTCCTCTCACTCACAGGGTGGAATAAATGGAGCAGCCTAGTCAGACCATCAAGTTGAATGCCTGCACATGTGAGAGTAGGGTGATGAAATGGTACAGGCAGTGGCGTAACTAAAGTCTTGTGGGCCTCGGTGCAATCTTTTGTCCAGGGCCCCCTACCTCATCCCTACAGCAAATTCTTGATAATGATTGTTACGGGTGCTAAGGAGTTTTAATCAACCTTAGTGTGGTTAGGGTAATCTGTGGGTCTCCTTGGTTTATGGGCCAGATGGAAGCTGCAATCTCAATACAGATGCCAGTGCTTATGGGCCCCCTAAGGCTCCTGGGCCCCAGTGCGACTGCACCCTCTGCACCCCCTCAAGTTACACCCCTGGGAACAGGGTGTATGCAGCATGGCTACAGGTCCTAACTCTCACTGGTTTTTGAATTGTATGCAATGGATATTTTAGCTAATTGTTTTCATGTAAGATTACTTATGGAGTAAATATATAAATGTCCTTCAGTGGCAATGTGGCTTACACCCTAGAAGAAGACATTTTGGATAAGGAGAAACTCCAGCTTGGCTATCATTGATGTATGCCACGCATGTTTTCTATTATATGCTATGTTTTTTAACTCGCTGTTTGAGTATTAATAAAATCCCATTTTATGCACTCTTGTTCCCTTCAAAACTTTCTTGCACTATAGCAATTTTTATATTGTTTCAGTTAAGCTGAGTCTTGCACACTGCTGAAGGAGTACGGAGGAATGGTCATTCAGTTTGGAGGAGAATGAAAAACCTCATTTTCCTTTTGATGTACCTCTGATGACAAGAGCACAAGTACAGTAACCATAGCTATCATCCAGCCATATCTCAGTAGTATCATATTTTTCCTCATACATTATAAAAGGGGTTTTCTAGACCCCATTCCCAGGATAAGTCATCAGTATTTGATTATGGTAATTTGACACCTAGACCTTGCACCAATCAGCACTGGAAGCTATAGAAGTGGATGGAGCTATATCTTATTCTAATAATAGGCATAGAACTGCAGCCTCATCCTCTGTATGGGTGTGGCACCAAGGTACAGCTCTACGCCGATTAGTTGTAAAGGACCAGAGTGGCTTCTGGAACTCTAAGGTAGGCAGGGTCCACATATCAGACCCCCAACAATCAAATTGTTTTTCATACTGACAATCTATGTGTTGTCAATATAAAAAACAACTTGACCAGAAAACCCCTTTAATTCCAGTTTTTGAATTTTATTGGTCAGACTTCTTGCATTTATCCTATTCTAACCTCTTTCTGCGATCCACCCAATTTCATTACATAGCCCCAAGTCACTAAACTATCTCTTCTCCTAGAGTGTAGTTGCCCTTCCTCTAATTTAAATACTTTTCTAACCTTCTAACCATCTTCTTCTCCAACACAGCTGCACCATTCCCATTGTGGTGTGCCAATCCCTATCACAGACCCTGTAGCTAAGACTGAAGTCAACCCAGTACTACAAGAACCTAAACCCATACTTCCAACATTAGTTGGAATGTGGCACATGGTGTATTTCAAAAAATAGAACTTTGAAGGTCCTTGTCTATAGCTTATGGCCTAAGTCCCTAAACTCATTTTGAGGACCTTCATTCTACTTTTAACTTTGTCATCAATGCCAATACTCACCAGCCCCTATAGTATAGTAATCTATTAACCCAATCTGCAATATAAACTTGAGTGCCAAAAAGACAGCACATTATTTAATGACAACTTTCTAAACTGCTGCAGAATACATTGATGTATATTAGCAAGAGAAAATAAAAAAATAAATAAGGTCTTATTCACACGACAGAGATGTTTTTGATGGCCATTTTGCATCCATTCCCTTCCTAGTATTATCTGTTTTGCAATGGATGAACTGCATTGGTCTTTCTTGTTTGACCCAACCCACTGATCCTTGTTAATGAACTTATCATAGACTCCAATCTGTTTTAAATCCGCCAAAATTTGATCCATTGATTTGTATTGGGTCAGTGTGTCCGTGAAACAAAGAGCTAAGATGGAGCATGTCACAGACATGTGAATAGACACATTGAAGTCAATGTGTTCTCAATTCAGCTGTTACAAAAATGGCTGTCATATTGTCATGTGAGGCTGGTAGTAGTAGTAGTAGCAGCAACGATGGGAGTTGGCAACGGTAGCCAATAAATTCAACCTACTACTCAGCTCACTACCTGAACTGGTGGAGAGCTGAGGGCCTGCAGGATACCTGATGGTGGTGGTAGCCTTCCCCAGGGGGACTTTCCTAGCAGTCTTCAATCTTCCTGACCCCGTCGAATTCGAAAGTGCCCTTGATGGTAAATGCAGGCATTGACTCAGAAGACACAGGGAAATAGTGAAACTTTACTGGTAACAGTGCGAACTGCAACCAAACAGATTCTATATGGATATGGAGGTGCAGATCTTGTAGCAATTCCACTGTGAATAAGGGGGTGAGTCAGGTGATAGTTGATTCAGCAGTTTTTTACCCAAATAGAATAATAATGTGCCAGTTTCCTCTACTTCTCTATTTTTCTATCTGTCTTTCTGTATATACCCAGGATGGCCCTATTAGCCCAAAAACACAAGAATCTCCTCTCAAAGGCCTGAGGTGACATCAGATTTACTTCAAAGTTTCACTTTTCTACTTGAACTCCTCTCAAAAGCTGTCAGCAGTTTTCTTTCCCTGTCTCAGGACTGCAACATAAATACACACGTGGACAAAATTGTTGGTACCCCTCATTTAATGAAAGAAAAACCCACAATGGTCACAGAAATAACTTGAATCTGACAAAAGTAATAATATATAAACATTCCATGAAAATGAACAAATGAAAGTCAGACATTGCTTTTCAACCATGTTTCAACAGAATTTTTTTTTAAAAAGAAAACTCATGAAACAGGCCTGGACAGAAATGATGGTACCCTTAACTTAATATTTTCTATTGATATTAGAATCCCTTGATAATCTTGAGATTTCGTTGTACCCTGCACAGATTCAAGACACCCTGTACCAGATGCAGCAAAGCAGCCCCAGAACATAACAGAGCATCCTTCATGTTTCATAGTAGAGACAGTGTTCTTTTCAAGATATGCTTGTCAACATGTAGTTTGGCAAATTCCAGTTTTGTCAGATTCAAGTTATTTATATGACCATTGTGGGTTTTTCTTTCATTAAACGAGGGGTACCAACAATTTTGTCCACGTCTGTATCTTTGGCTTAACTGTCCCTCTCACACTATCCTTTCTAAGAGGCTGGATGAAACACTCCCCCCACTCCTCCCAAGCTGGATGAAGACTTTTTAGAGTCCTCCCACACACCATCCATATGCTGGCTGGACTCAACCATTGTCTTATTGCTTTCATTTCCCCACTGGAACAGCCCATAAAGAGGAAATTACAGATATAAAACTATATACAGTTTGCAGAAAATAGAAATCACAAAGTACATTAATTACAGCAGTGTCATTCAATGGATGATGCATCCCATCTCTTCACACTGGGGTGCAAAGGCACCCCCATTCTCATGATTGGTGGGTTTCCCATTGTTTGGTCCAACTTGTTTTATTGAGTACAGTACATGAAGTGATTGATGTACATTGTCATTGAAAAACATCATACTAACACTAGTATATAAAAGAAAATACAAAAGTGTTGAAAAATATAAGCAATTTTCGAACAGAGGAAAATTTCCATTTTGTATCTATGTGTAGCTTAGACCCATAAATACACAGCAAAACTATGGAGATAAGATTTCTTGTTGTGGGGCCCACTTACTAGATCTGTGAAGAGTCAATAAGGAGGATGTGTACAGTTGCAGAGTTTTTTAGTATACAGTGCCTTACGAAAGTATTCATACCCCTTAAACTTTTTCACATTTTGTCACCTTACAACCACAAACTTAAATGTATTTTGTTGAGATTTTAAGTGATAGACCAACACAAAGTAGCACATAATTGTGAAGTGGAACGAAATGATACATGGTCTTCAAAATTTTAATCAAATAAAAATCTGAAAAGTGTGATGTGCAAAAGTATTCAGCCCCCTATATCAATACTTTGTAGAGCAACCTTTCACAGCAATTACAGCTGCAAGTCTTATGGGGTATGTCTCTACCAGCTTTGCACATCTAGAGACTAAGATTTTTGCCCATTCTTCTTTGCAAAATAGCTCAAGCGAGATTGGATGGAGAGCGTCTATGAACTGCAATTTTCATGTCTTGCCACAGATGCTCAATGGGATTTAGTTCTGGACTTTGACTGGGCCATGATAACACATGAATATTCTTTGATCTAAACCATTTCAATGAAGCTCTGACTGTATGTTTAGGGTTATTGTCTTGCTGGCAGGTGAATCTCCTTCCCAGTCTCAAGTCTTTTGCAGCCTCCAACAGGTTTTTTTTTCAGGTTTGGCCCCTATTTATCTCCATCCATCTTCCCATTAAAACTGATCAGCTTCTCTGTCCCTGCTGAAGAAAAGCATCCCCACAGCATGATGCTGTCACTAACACATTTCACAGTGGGGATGGTGTATTCAGTGTTACTTTTCCACCACACATAGCGCTTTGCATTTAGGCCAGAAGGTTCAACTTTGGTCTCATCTTATGGCTTGTGGCAAACTGCAAACGGCACTTCTTATGTCTTTCTTTTAACAATGGTTTTCTTCTGCCACTTCTCATAAAGGCCAGATTTGTGGAGTGCACGACTTGTCCTGTGGACAGATTCTCCCACTTGAGCTGTGGATTTCTGCAGCTCTTCCAGAGTGACCATGGGCCTCTTGGCTGCTTCTCTGACCAGGGCTCTCTTTGCTCGATCTATCAGTTTAGGTGGATGGCCATATCTTGATTGGTTTGAAGTTGTAGAATACTTTTTCCATTTTTGGATGATGGATTGAACAGTGCTCCTTGGGATACTCAAAGCTTGGGATATGTTTTTATAACCTAGCCCTGCTTTAAAATTCTCCACAACTTTATCTATGAACTGTCTGCTGAGTTCCTTGGTCTTCATGATGCTGTTTGTTCACTAGTATTCTCTAACAAACCACTGAGGCTTTCACAGAACAGGTGTATTTATACTAAGACTAAATTACACAAAGATGGACTCTATTAACTAATTAAGTGCCTTCCGACGGCAATTAATTGCACTGATTATATTTAGGAGTATCAGGGTACAGAGGGCTGAATACTTTTGCACGTCACACTTTTCAGATTTTTATTTAATTAAAATTTTGAAAACCAAGTATCTTTTTTGTTTCATTCACAATTATTTGCTACTTTGTGTTGGTCTACCACTTAGAATCTCAATAAAGTTTGTTGTTGTAAGGTGACAAAATGTGAAAAGGTTCAAGGGGTATGAATACTTTTGCAAGCCACTGTAGGTCACAAAGAGATACATCTGCTACAACATTAGTAAAGCTAGGGATCACCTTGTATTGATTCAAAGCTTATTCTGCATGTTTATGTATAGCGAGGAATTTACTTGTAAATGGATTGGTTATGGTGCAAATTCTTAATTTAGACACATTGCACTGACCCAAATATTTCACTAAAATGGACTACATGGTTTGTAAAAAAAAAAAAATCATCAAATGAATCCTCTCTGCAGTGGATGATGAAACCCAATTTTTATTTTTACTTTTGCATTAGTAGCAGTACCCCCTCATCCCCATTTGGCCCATGTATTTTTAATTAGTGGATAAGGGATCTACCTACTATCTTTGTCCTTTGACCAAGACCATAATGGTAAGGTAAACTTTTTAAGATTTGTTCAGATGGTGCAGTGCTGCATGGTGGCTATGATGCTGTTCTTGTGGGTTGGTGTGGCCCAGAACCTTGGTGCTTAGCCTGGCAGCAGGGTACTGTTTGGTCGCACGTCGCCCATGGGCCATGATCAGCAGTGGTGACAGTTGCCACATGTTGTTGAACCTAATAGTGTATGGACCCACTATACAGAGGTCACTGTAAATCAAAATGTATACTAAGAACCTGTGTTTACATGTTTGTAAATGTTGCTGAGAAGCCTATATCAATTTATAATACAGAAATGTGCTGCCCATGTTTTTTTTTTCTCAGATGTGATTTTAGGTTTACATCATATGTAGTTTAGGTGTTTACATCATAACAACAATTACATTAGCCATGACCCCAGAAAGGAAATTATCTGGTAAATTGGTCACTAGTGGATGGAGAGGACCGAACAATTTTGTTTTGATGTACAGATGTAGCACTGTTTAACTTGACTTTCTGGAGTGTGATTATTTTCTGTATCATGATCCGCTCCTTCCTCACCCCTGAAGCTACAAAGATGCTAGTCCATGCCCTCATAATCTCCCACTTAGATTACTGTAACACCCTTATCCATGGCCTCCCAGCAAACACTCTCGCCCCCCTCCAGTCCACGCTTAATACACCTCTCCCCCTGCTCTTCATCAGCCGCTCCTCTCTGCCAATCCCTTCACTGGCTATCTGTAGCCCAGCGAATAGAGTTCAAAATGCTAATGCTGACATACAAAGCCATCCACAACCTGTCCCCTCCATATATCTCTGACCTAATCTCCCGCTACCTCCAATCCTCCAAAGACCTCCTACTGCGCTCTGCTCTTATCCGCTCTTCACATAAACGTCTCCAAGATTTCTAACGTGCATCCCCCATACTCTGGAACTCATTTCCAATACACATACCCCCACAATCACAAGCTTCAAAAAGGCCCTGAAGACTCACCTATTCAGGAAGGCCTACAACCTCCAATAACGCTACTGTCGCTACATCACAATCTGAACAGCCTCTCCCCTCACTTTCTGTCTCTATCCCTCTTCCCTCATAGATTGTAAGCCTTTGTGGGCAGGGCCCTCTATCCCACTTTGCCAGTTGGTCACTGTTAGTATTGTATTTGTTTTGTATATTTTGTGTACTGTATGTAAACCCTCAAATGTACAGCACCATGGAATTAAAAGTGCTATATATATATATATTTTATATATATATATATATATATATATATATATATATATATATATATATATATATATATATATATATATAATTAAATAATAATCATGATATCCTTTCTCAAAAGATAACAAAAGCCAAGTCTAGTTAACACTCTGTTCCACGTTTTTGTTAACGCATGGAGTCATGTTAATCTTTTCTACATTTGCATAGAAGCTTATAAGTATAAGAGGATGTACTATGTTGTTTTGAGAATATTTTTTCATATTCATTTTACATGAATATTAAATGAAAGGATTAACTGGCTTTTAACAAACAAGGATATTTGAAAATGAGATTCTAAACTAGACATCCTATTTCATAATGCTATATTGCCAATTTTACTATAACTAACTTTTTTTTTTTCTTCACAGCAGATATTTTTGAGAGCTTCACCGATCATCCTCCATTAATCCTACCTTGTGACAATTTCCGCATGCAACTTTCCCAGCCCATGATTAATGACACCTTTCACAAGCAGTTGTGTCAGCTCAGGCGATTTGTTTGGGATCTTGAGCAGAAATCATTGCCTGCAAACCAGAGATCTATATACCGTGTGGAGAGTAGTCAGTAAGGAAGTATAACTAATACAGTGTTCCCAAGAATAAAAAAGAACAATAGGACTCAGTTGAACTGTATCAGTCTTAATTAAAATTTATCACAGTCCATGCAGATAATACACCATGGATGGTGTTAACGCTATAGATTGTGTCATTTATATTTTATAATGGAAAATATGAATCCAAAACCTAGTGAAAAACACAGCTCAAATCTAGCTCTTCATGTCTTTTCATACCATTATCTAACAGGATATATGGTCAAACCAGACACTTTAGTCAATTACTAAATGCTATTAGCTATTACATTAATTTATAGTTTTATATACAGTTGTGCTAAAAAGTTTACATACCCCGGCAGATTTTTAGTTTTTTTGGCCTTTTTTCAGAGAATATGAATGATAACACAAAATCTTTTTATCCGCTCATGTTTAGTGGTTGGTTGAAGCCATTTGTTGTCAAACTTCTGTGTTTTCTCTTTTTAAATCGTAATGACAACCAAAAACATCAAAATGACCCTGTGCAAAAGTTCACATACCCCAGTTCTTAATACCGTGTATTGCCCCCTCTAACATCAATGACAGCTTGAAGTCTTTTGTGGTAGTTGCGGATGAGGCTCTTTATTTTATCAGATGGTAATACTGCCCATTCTTGGCAAAAAGTCTCCAGTTCCTGTAAATTCCTGGGCTGTCTTGCAAGTACTGCGCGCTTGAGATCTCCCCATAGTGGCTCAATGATATTGAGGTCAGGAGACTGAGATGGCCACTCCAGAACCTTCACTTTCTTCTGCTGTAGCCAATGACAGGTCGACTTGGCCTTGCGTTTTGGATCGTTGTCATGTTGGAATGTCCAAGTACGTCCCATGCGCAGCTTCCTGGCTGATGAGTGCAAATTTGCCTCCAGTATTTGCTGATAACGTGCTGCATTCATCTTTCCTTCAACTTTGACTAAGTTTCCTGTGCCTTTAAAACTCGCACATCCCCACATCATCAATGATACACATCAGTGTTCCTTTCATCATAGGCCTTGTTGACACCTCTCCAAATGTAATGTTTATGGTTGTGGCCAAAAAGTTAGATTTTTGTCTCATCACTCCAAATTACCTTGTTCCAGAAGTTTTGAGGCTTGACTCTGTGGTGTTTGGCGTATTGAAGGCGAGATTCTTTGTGGCATTTGCGCAGTAATGGCTTTCTCCTGGCAACTCAACCATGCAGCCCATTTTTCTTCAAGTGCTTCCTTATTGTATATCTTGAAACAGCCACACCGATAGTTTTCAGAGAGTCCTGTATTTCAGCTGATGTTATGTGTGGGTTTTTCTTTGCATCCCGAACAATTTTCCGGGCAGTTGTGGACGAAATTTTGGTTGGTCTACCTGACCGTGGTTTGGTTTCTGGGCATGTTATCAGGTCAAAATCACCAGGGTATGTGAACTTTTGAACAGGGTCATTTTGATGTTTTTGGTTGTCATTATGACTTAAAAAGAGATAACACAGAAGTCTGACAATAAATGGCTTCAACAAACCACTAACCATGAGTGGAGAAAAAGTTTTTGTGTTATCATTCATATTCTCTGAAAAAAGGCCCAAAAAAACAAACAAATCTGCCGGGGTATGTAAACTTTTTAGCACAACTGTATGAGTGTTTTTGCCACAATACAAGTACAACTATGTTTTATTCTATTTTCCTCTCTCATAACACTCTGTTATATATTTCTGGAAAAAAATGTCAAATTTATTTTTTGGATATAATAAAGAACAAAATATACATTTGTATTTATATGTTAAAAAAGTACTAAAAAGTTATTAATAAAATGCTGTTTTTCCTCTAATCTGGCGTTTCATACACTTTCATGTCAATTGGACATGTTATAACAGTTATTTAAAGAAACTGTGAAGATTTAATTCATACTTTGTACATCTAAGTAAAACACTTAAATCTGCAACCAGGAAAATGCATATAAATAGATTTGTGTGGAAATATTCAGTATAACTTATATTTTATTAATTGAAATCTCTGCTCTCTCTTAACTATAAAGTCAAGGAGGTGGTCCTATCAATGATTGACAGCTATCTCTGTATGCAGAGTTATAAAAGCTGTCAATCATTGATCCTTCTTGACTTTATGGCTAAGGAAGAGCAGAGATTTCAATAAATAAAATATATGTTATACTGAATCTTTCCCCACAAATCTATCGATCAATTTGCTCAGATCTTCCTGATCTATAACATGATACTTGCTGATTGCACTGCATTTTTATGTGACAAGTTCCCTTTGCAACACACAGTATGGTGCATGCATAACACTCACACAAGTTCCATATACACAATAGTTCCACATCACACACTAGTCACATGCCACATACAGTGGTTCAACTCAAGGTAGGTGCATAGTTCGATTGCAGTCAGATCTTCATATGCAAGGTTGCCTTTGCTCTCCCTCTCTTCCCACGTGTAATCAAGGACTGCTGGCAGACAAAAGAGTTAACCTTGTCTCCTATTACTACAGGATGTTGTAGGATGCCTCTGCCTCACCTGAGGTTCAAGTTCAATGGGGGATGCCAGAATCGCCAGTAGGGCCGGCGTCAGCATCCAGCTTACCCGGGCAGGTGCTGGGGCCCCAAGCTCCTGATGGGGACCACTCGGCAGTGGCGTATGATACGGGGCCAGCTGGAACCAGGCTTTCCCCGACCGCTATCATGGTATACATACTGCTAATTTTCAATAGCTGCCAGCCCAGGGCAGATGACTAAAAATAACAAAAACACTTATACTTACCTGTCCTGGGCTCAGCAGATACTGTGTGGGGGCCACTGTGGAGTATATAATACTGTGTAGGGGCCACTGTGGAGTATATAATACTGTGTGGAGGCCACTGTGGAGTGTATAATACTGTGTAGGGGCCACTATGGAGTATATGATACTGTGAGGGGGCCACTGTGGAGCATATGATACTGTGTGGGGGCCACTGTGGAGTGGCACTATTAACAGTATCAGTCCCTGTTCACACGGTGGAATCTGGCACTGATTTTGCAGCGGATTTCGCACCTAAATCAGAAGCAGATTCCTCCATCATTCTGCCTCCTATTGAAACTAATTGGAGCAGCAAGCTGGAAAAGAAAAGTGTCCTGCTAGATTTTGCCGCAGATTCTGCAGCTTATTCGGAGGCCGCGGCTTGCGACTTCCCACTGGTTAGACTCATTCATTTGGGCCTAATCAGCGGTGGAAGCTGCAACAAAATACTGATACTCTGCACTGTGAGTCGGGGGCAGAAAATAAAGAATCCAGGGCCGATGTCTTCCCCAAATTCCTGAGAGTAGCAATCCACTCACAGATTTCTGGGTGCTTTTTATGAATACACCACTTGGAACTTTTTGCTCTGATAAGAAACTTCCAGAGGGACATTTACTCCGGGAAAACTTTGCCTCCAAACACAAACTTTCTACATCTGGCTCACTATGATAACTGCCGTCGCCAGTTTGAGACAAGATTTGATTGAAATAGAGAATACACAGACTTTGAAAATGTGGTAGCAGCTAAGCCACCTTCCTCAAGGAAAATCTCGGCCCTCTTGCGCTCTTTCATTCAACCTACACCTTCTATCAAGCCTTACTACATTAGCAGTTGGGAAGGAGACTTAAAATTGTTCTTGTCGCCATAGGAATTGACACACATCCTTACATACTCCCATAGTTTTTCCCCATGTGTTAGACTACAAGAAAATCATTTTAAAGGTTTGAGGAGCTGACTAGCTGGATGAGGAGATCACATACCACATATGTTAAGACCAAGCGTCCCTGGTCCTTGTCCCTTTTCCTTTCTTTCTTTCCATCTCCCTCCTTTCTTTATAGTTAGCTTCCTCTTCGTTTATTCTTCCTCTTCTTTCTCCTCTTCTCCTTCCTCTCTTCTTCTCCTCATCTTCCTCACATCCACATTCTGAAGCCCTACAGTCCTCCTTCTTTTCTTCCTCTTCCCCCCTCTCACCTCCTCTTTCTTTCTTTCTTTCTTTCTTTCTTTCTTTCTCTCCCCCCCTATATTTTACTAATATCCCTTCCCTCCCCCACTCTGTTTTCGACACTCGTCACAAAATTTTCAAGATAAATGGTTTGTTGACATTTTTGCCCTTGCTCTTCCCTTTTACAGGTGCAAGGACTGTGAGGATGCATTTATTGTATGATTCATACTGTATACACTGTACCTGATGTTTACACAGAAAGTGCAGTCAGAGAGATAAAAGGAGAACCAGGAGAGAGCAGTGTCTGTGAGGCCGACAGAGCGGAGCATAGTGAGGAGGAGTTGATGGTCAACAGTGTCAAATGCTGCTGAGAGATCTAGAAGAATAAGAAGAGAGAAGTCACCTTTGGATTTAGCCATCAGAAGATCATTGGAGACTTTTGTGAAGGCCGTTTCAGTAGAGTGCAGAGTGCGGAAGCCAGATTGTAAGGGGTCAAGAAGAGTTAGCAGAAAGATAGCGGATTAAACGAGAATAGACCAAGCGTTCCAAGATTTTGGAAATAAAAGGAAGGTTAGAGACAGGTCGATAGTTAGCAGCACAGGACGGGTCAAGGGAGGATTTCTTCAGTAGTGGGGTTATGACAGCATGTTTGAAAGAGGATGGGAATATTCCAGAAGAGAGAGAGAGGTTAAATATTTTAGTAAGGTAAGGCTTGACGGCAGGCGACAGAGACTGGAGAAGGTGTGAGGGGAAAGGGTCACTACTGCAGGTTGTAGGGCGAGAAGAGGAAAGTAGCTGAGATACTTCCTCCTCTGTAACAGGTTCAAAAGATGAGACTGAACAGTCTGAAGTGTGGCTGGTGAGGGGGTCAATGCCACCTGGGGATTGGGCAGTTATTTCCTGATGGATCTTATTAATTTTATCATGGAAATAAGAGGCCAGGTCATCTGCGCTAAGGTCTGTGAATGGCATCTGCACCTTAGGGGTAAGTAAGGAATGAAAAGTTTCAAATAGACTTTTAGGGTTACAGGAGAGAGAAGAGATGAGAGCGGTGAAATAGGCTTGTTTGGCTAGGTGAAGGGCAGAATTATAGGTTTTAAGCATAAATTTAAATTGGAGGAAGTGTGCAGGTGTACGTGATTTTCTCCACAGACGTTCAGCACACCTACAGCACCGCTGAAGAAAACTGTGGCGTGTTCCAGGGTTGCTGCCTCCTGCGTCTAACCTTTCGAGTGGAGGGGAAGCTGCCTCATCCAATGCACTCTTAAGGGTTTCATTATAGTGGCTGGTGGCTAGATTGGGGCAGGACAGTGAAAAGATGGGGGACAGAGAGGACTGTAGAGTATCTGAGAGGTGCTGGGTGTTAATAGCACATAAATTCCTATATGTATGATGAGTAGGTGTGTCCTGTGAAGGAGAGAAAGCACTGATGGTGAGAGACAGAAGGTTATGGTCAGAGAGTGACAGAGAAGAGTTAGTAAATTTAGAAACTGTGAGGAGTCGATGGAAGACAAGGTCAATGGTGTTTCCATCTACATGTGTGGCGGAAGAGGAAAGTTGTGAAAGACCAAAAGATGTGGTTATTGAGAGAAACTGTGAGGCAGCTGGGGAGATAGGGGTGTCAGTGGGGATGTTAAAGTCACCCATGATGAGGGTAGGAATTTCACTGGATAAAAAGAGGGGAAGCCAAGAAGCGAAGTGATCCAGAAATTGGTAGGGTGAGTCGGGAGGACGGTAGATCACAGCTACACATAAGGAGAGTGGGAGGAAAAATCAGCATGTACTTCAAATGAGGGGAATGTGAGTGAGGGTACCGGTGGGATGGCCTGAAAAGTGCACTGCGGTGACAGAAGTAACTCAACCCCTCCACCCTTCCTGTTGTCAGGCCTAGAGGTGTGTGAGAATTGTAGGCCACCATGAGACAGAGCAGCAGGGGAGGCCGTATCAGACTGCTGGATCCAGGTTTCAGTAAGGGCCAGCATGTTGAGAGATTTGATGAGGAATAAGTCATTAATATATTCTAGTTTGTTACACACTGAGCGGGCGTTCCAGAGAGAGCAGTTAAAAGAGACAGGAGAAAGATAAGGAGAGGGAACACGGCAAATAATGATTAGGTTTGTAGGATTCCTGTGTGTGTAAGAAGAGGAAAAAATTTGGAGAGAAGGAGGGCCAGGGTTTGGAGAGATGTCCCCAGCAGCTAGGAGGAGCAAAATGGACAGAAACAGAAGGTCTTTCAGTGATTTATGTGGATGCTTATGTTTGGTTTCATTGCTAAAAGCAATATAGGGATTAGGGTGGTTGAAGAGAGTGAAAAGTGTGTGAGAGCTGTACATGGGAAAAGGCAGAAGAGAAGGACTGATATGGATAATGTGCACTGGTGGTAAAGATGGAAGGGAGTTCTGCAGGAAGACAATTGCTAACATAGTAAGTGACAGTGCAGCTATATCATACCATGTGATAAAGCTTGTTGTTTTGGTTTTAAGTTTACCTGGTGTTCTTCCATGGTGTTCCGGTCTTGTGCCCTGTCTAAATGCCATGTATAAGTGCACATTGGTTAATCTGCACTTCAGTTAAGATGGACACTGCATAAGAAAATGCCCCCCTGCATTGGAAATGCTTCCCCCATAAGCTGTATCTACTTATATAGGGATGCAGAGCTTCAAAACTAGCACTAACTTAAGTCGTTAACCAATTAATCAACAAACTGTGACACATGAGGAGACTGGGCTATGCAGTTACAAATACACTGACCAGGGAACTACCATAAAATCACTGAGCATCAAAAGACTGACACTAGTACAGATAAGGACACATGGGATTGCAAAAAATACAGCCTGGGTGAAATTCTAGGATAGGGGTCAGAGAACAGCCATGTAGAGATGAAGCCATGAAGAGAATATATACCATTCAAGGTTGCAGGATGAATTGAAGTTTAGACACAGCATGCAGAGATGGGTTGAAGGGCATATATACCATTCAAGGTTGCAGGATGAATTGAAGTTTAGACACAGCAAGCAGAGATGGGTTGAAGAGAATATATACCTGTATGATGAGAAGAAGAGTGAAAGTCAGATTCATGCCATGTATAAGTGCACTTTGGTTAATCTGCACTTCGTTTAAGATGGACCCTGCATTAGAAAATGCCCCACTGCATGAAGAGGGTATTGACAGTGGTGATAGTAACAAATTATTTTGCAGCATCAAAAAAGAATGCCCAGAGGAATCTAGGGGAACCTCGCACGGTGGGGGTAGTGACACTGGTGGTGATAGTGGCTGACATGTTTCCTGATGCTGCTCATGGTACACCTGGTCATCTCCCATGTGGGCATTTTTTTGTATATTGCCAAACGATAAATCCATGGTGATGTGCAAGATCTGCAAGCAGAAACTTAGTGGCCGTGCAGGAACAAATGTAGGAATGACATCTCTACGTAATCACATGAAAAGGCATCCCTCTATTACTTGGAAAAAATAGACTTGACATTGGAACTGGCAGTGTAAGGCAGTGACATTGGAACTGGTGAATGAGGGTACAAACCCAGCAGGTAACGGGTCCTATTTACTTACCGATCCCCATTCCTGTTCACAGCTGTCTCCGCTTCCCCTTCTGTCCTCTAGAGGGCCCCGTGTTTCCCATAGCACATCACTGATAAGGAACACATGGGGCTCCCTGGAGGGCAGAAGGGGAAGCGCAATCGGCCATGAGCAGGATCTGTGAGTAAGGCCGCGGGACACTGCAAGGTTATTTGTTATTTGGGGTTAAAGGAGAAAATGCATCTCAGTTTGTTATGCAATTTCTCCTCATTCAGAGAGCTGACGGAGGTCTACTGTGACTGATGCTATTTCCTTTTTACAGATCAACTTGACCTCATCCACCAGGGTTTTGTAATCTTGTTTTGAAGAGCATTGCTGCAGGAGTTGGTGCCATTGAGGAATGCTTCGGGAGCCCAGGAGGGAGAGATGCTGAGGACTGGCACAGGGCCTGATGACAGTGTATCCCGGGGTTTCTCCACCCCTGCCAGCCTCACCGGGGGATGAAGGGGGCCCACATGAACTCCAGAAGCAAAGTCCTGTAAGCTTGCACCCAAGGAGGAGGAAAGAGCAGGATTAGCCATAGCATGAGGTGGAGAAGACTGAGGAGAAAGGGCCTGACAGATGCCATTATGAGATGAACAGTGGCCTTGGTGATATAGCCGGAATGGGACCATGACATCTTCTGGGGCCACACAGGAAGGGGAAAAGGGCAGGAGAGGAAGTGCCATGAGGGCTCACCTGAGGAGATGCAGGTAGCAGAGATACTGCTGCAGAAGATGGCGCTGGGTCCTCCCCGCATGGTTGGGGCCATAGGAGACAGGAACCTATGGAGTATCTGCTGAGATAGCGTCCCTTCTGATGGAGAGGGATCCTGAGATGTGAGTGCTGGCAGTGAGGAAGCATGAGAGTCTGCAGGAGCAGATTGCGAACCGGCTCGTGGGAGTGAGCAATGGTGGGTGCCCTCACGTGTCCCCGGTGTCAGTGCAGGGGTAGAATCCCTCGTGGGCCTCTGAAGGTATAGGGTCCCCAAGAACAGGGGCTGGGGACCCAGCAACTTCCTAGGGGATATTTTCTTTTCCACGAGCAGAGTATAAAAGCAGGTTTGCTCCGTTTTCAAGCAGGAAAGATCAGGAGCTGTGAATCTAGGTCGCCAATCATCTCGGCATTGGGGGGGGGGGGGGCGGAATACTTAAAGGGGTATTCCCATGAACATAACCATTTTTAAATTTGTAGATAATTAAAAGTTAAGCATTTATGCAAATATAAGTGATTACAAATTTTGCAGAGATTTTCTCTAAATATCTTGTGGTCACAAGTTGTTGTCTTGATTGGTTGCCAGTGGATACGAACATGAATGCAGGAGCTTTCAGAGGACAGAAAATCAGCCATGATGTCCTTATTGTGGTCAGGCTATCCTCATATCCCCTCCTGATAACCCAGTTACAATAAGAAAATCATGGCTGGGTTCCTGATAAGTCCCAGACCATAGAAAGTTTCTGCATTCATGGTCGTATCCATTTGCAACCGATCTAGGCAACAGATGTCACCACTAAGATAGTTAGAGAAAATCTTTAAAACTCTGCAGAATTTTTAACTACTTATATTTGCAAAAATGTTTAACTTTTAATTATCTTCAAATAGAGATATGATTATACTTAGGGGAATACCCCTTTAAATTGTGAATGCATTTTCTGCTTTAACCTCTTTTGTCAAAATAAAAATTTGAGGTTAAAGAAACCTTTTATTGAAATAAATATAATTTTCCATTCTCACAGCCCAATTCTATTAATTACTTGTGTGGTAAAGATGCTCATTCCTTGATGGGTCTAGTTTCAAAACTGGGGTCATTTGTTGTGTATTTCCACTGTTCTGGTACCTCAGAGGATCTTCAAATGCGACATGATACCTGAAAACTATTATAGCAAATTCTTCCCCCCCAAATAGTGTTCTGTCCTACAATATGCTGATACAGCAATTTATATCCACATGTGGGGCATCTCTGAAACTCTGTCAACTGGCAAAATGTATTTTATTGTGTCATAGAGGTATGTTTGTTAGGATTCCCCAGTATGTATGCAGCACTGCTCATTATTTTCGCTTTAAGGTTTCCATGCCGACATGTGAAGCTTTCTCTGGCTCTGCAGCTACAGTGGGGAAAAAAGTATTTAGTCAGCCACCAATTGTGCAAGTTCTCCCACTTAAAAAGATGAGAGAGGCCTGTAATTGACATCATAGGTAGACCTCAACTATGAGAGACAAAATGAGAAAACATATCTAGAAAATCAGTCTGATTTTTTTTAAATTTATTTGTAAATTATGGTGGAAAATATGTATTTGGTCAACTACAAACAAGCAATATTTCTGGCTCTCACAGACCTGTAACTTCTTCTTTAAGAGGCTCCTCTGTCCTCCACTCATTACCTGTAGTAATGGCACCTGTTTGAAATTGTTATCAGTATAAAAGACACCTGTCCACAACCTCAAACAGTCACACTCCAAACTCCACTATGGTGAAGACCAAAGAGCTGTGGAAGGACACCAGAAGAAATCAACTGTGGGAGCAATAATTCAAAAATGGAAGACATACAAGACCACTGATAATTATCAGTAATCTCCCTCGATCAGGGGCTCCACGCAAGATCTCACCCCGTGGGGTCAAAATGTTCACAAGAATGGTGAACAAAAATCCCAGAACCACACAGAGGGACCTAGTGAATGACCTGCAGAAAGCAGGGACTAACGTAACAAAGGCTACAGTAACACACTACGCCGCCAGAGACTCAGATCCTGCAGTGCCAGACATGTCCCCCTGCTTAAGCCAGTACATATCCGGGCCCGTCTGAAGTTTGCTAGAGAGCATTTGGATGTTCCAGAAGAGTATTGGGAGAATGTCATATGGTCAGATGAAACCAAAGTAGAATTGTTTGGTAGAAACACAACTTGTCGTGTTTGGAGGAGAGTGAATGCTGAGTTGCATCCAGAGAACCCCATACCAACTGTGAAGCATGGGGGTGGCAACATCATGCTTTTGGGCTGTTTCTCTGCAAAGGGACCAGGACGACTGATCCGTGTACATGAAAGAATGAATGGGGCCATGTATCGTGAGATTTTGAGTGCAAACCTCCTTCCATCAGCAAGGGCATTGAAGATGAAACATGGCTGGGTATTACAGCATGAAAATGATCCCAAGCACACCTCCAGGGCAACGAAGGAGTGGCTTCGTAAGAAGCATTTCAAGGTCCTGGAGTGGCCTAGCCAGTCTCCAGATCTCAACCCCATAGAAATCCCAGCGACAGCCCCAAAACATCACTGCTCTAGAAGAGATCTGCATGGAGGAATGGGCTAACATACCAGCAACAGTGTGTGCCAACTTTATGAAGACTTACAGAAAACGTTTGACCTCTGTCATTGCCAGCAAAGGATATATAACAAAGTATTGAGATGAACTTTTGTTATTGACCAAATACTTATTTTCCACCATAATTTGCAAATAAATTCTTAAAAAAAATCAGACAATGTGATTTTCTAGATTTGTTTTCTCATTTTGTCTCTCATAGTTGAGGTCTACCTATGATGTCAATTACAGGTCCCTCTCATCTTTTTAAGTAGGAGAACTAGCGCAATTGGTGGCTGACTAAATACTTTTTTTTCCCCCACTGCAGTTAGGCTCTAAGGTGCTGCCCTAGTCAATTATCTCTCACCAAGAGGTACACTACCCAAAAGTAGCATTTTTGTGCACTGTTGAGGCAGGACCCATTGTCCAATTTGGCAGCATTCTGACATTTGCTTTGTGTGTGTGTGTGTGTGTGTGTGTGTGTATAGATATATATATATAGTGAAGGAAATAAGTATTTGATCCCTTGCTGATTTTGAATTTTGCCCACAAAGACATGAACAGTCTATAATTTTAAGGGTACGTTAATTTTAACAGTGAGAGATAGAATATCAAAAATAAAATCCAGAAAATCACATTGTATAAATTTTATAAATTTATTTGCATTTTGTAGAAAGAAATAAGTATTTGATCCCTATGGCAAACAAAACTTGCAAAACCCTTGTTGGCAAGCACAGCACTCAGACGTTTTGTGTAGTTGATGATGAGGTTTGCGCACATGTCAGGAGGAATTTTGGTCCACTCCTCTTTGCAGATCATCTCTAAATCATTAAAATTTTGAGGCTGTTGCTTGGCTACTCGGACCTTCAGTTCCCTCCATAAATTTTCTATGGGATTAAGGTCTGGAGACTGGCTAGGCCACTCCATGACCTTAATGTGCTTCTTTTTGAGCCACTCCTTTGTTGCTTTGGCTGTATGTTTTGTGTCATTGTCCTGCTGGAAGACCCAGCCACGGCCCATTTTTAATGTCCTGGCAGAGGGAAGGAGGTTGTCACTCAGGATTTTACGGTACATGGCTCCATCCATTCTCCCATTGATGCAGTGAAGTAGTCCTGTGCCCTTAGCAGAGAAACACCACCAAAACATAATGTTTCCACCTCCATGCTTGACAGTGGGGATGGTGCTCTTTGGGTCATAGGCAGCATTTCTCTTCCTCCAAACACGGAAAGTTGAGTTAATGCCAAAGAGCTCAATTTTTGTCTCATCTGACCACAGCACCTTCTCCCATTCACTCTCAGAATCATCCAGATGTTCATTCATGGTCCTGCACATGAGCCTTCTTGAGCAGGGGGACCTTGCGGGCACTGCAGGATTTTAATCCATTACGGCGTAATGTGTTACCAATGGTTTTCTTGGTGACCGTGGTCCCACCTGCCTTGAGATCATTAACAAGTTCCCCCCCATGTAGTTTTAGGCTGATCTCTCACCTTCCTCATGGTCAGACCAGCCTCAGTAGTGATGTACAGAATCTCCCATAGACTGCAATACACTTGTATTGCAGTCTATGGGACTTGCAATCAAATGATTGCAGGTTAAAGCCCCCTAAGGGGGGGCTAATAAAATAGTAAAAAAAAAAAGTTCTAAATCACCCCCTTTTCCTAGAATACATATAAAAGTAGAAAATTACTGTGAAACACACACACATTAGGTATCCCTGTGTCCAAAAATGCCCAGTCTACAAACGTAGAGGGGAAAAAAAAAATCAAAAATGCTGGGACGACGTGTTTTTTTCACTGTTTCGCTTCTGATTTGAATAAAATTGATCAAAGCAATAGACCAGGGGTCGGCAACCCCTGGCACGCGTGCCACTGTTGGCACGCATGGCATATTTTTCTGGCACGGGACCTGCGAGCATTAAATTGCTGCCCTCCCTGCCCACCAATGAGAGGAGAGGAAAGCCCAGGAGGCAGAGCCATGCGCATAGCTGCAAAGAAGAGGAGGAGAGCTCTGTTCAGCAAAGTGAAAGTAAAAAATACCAGGTACATGCTGGGGTTACTATTCTTAATGTCAGGATTTTGGGGTTATTAATTTAGTTTTAGTAACTCCATGTGCCTCACATTAATAGCAATTAACCTCATCATGTACCTTACATTAACCCCCTGTGTGCTTTACATAAGGGTTACTAATATGAGAGTCATATGGGGGTACTAATAAAGGACTTTAATGATGAAGATACTTAATTAGTACCTCCATGTCTCTCACATATCAGTAACTCTTATGTGAAGCACACATGGGTTAATGTGAGGGATATGATGGGGTTAATTGCTATTAAAGAGGACCTTTCATGTACTCATCAAAGTGCAATTTTATATACTGCTACAAAGCCGATTCTGCACAGTTTTCCCGGTTTGTGCCCCAGGGGCTGGAGAGAAATTAACGGCACCAATATCTCCCTGCTGTCAGAAGGGACTTCCTTACCTGGGCGGAACGCCCCTCTGACAGTACAATGCTATGTTAGGGTACAGTCGTGGGGGGGGGGGCATTGCTTACAGCTCAGCGATGACTATCGGTTAATTTCTATCCAGCCCCGGGGCACATACCGGGAAAACTTTCTAGCAGTATATAAAACCCACATATTCATGAGCACATGGAAGACTCCCATTAAAGGGGACCTATCATTAGATTTAGGCATTAGCAGCAGCACTTCTCACTACAGTGCATGTGCGAAATTTGCATGCACTGTAGTGAGAAGTGCTGCTGACGCAGCGAAGAATAAGAAGAAGAGGATATCTTCACATGAAAGGGTGTTCAGCAGCAAGAGGAGGTGGAATACTGGATATGACGGTGCTGTGCTCAGGGGGTGTCGGAGAAAAGATAAAGAAAGGTAGGGATAGAATACCCTTTCTAAAGGCTATTCCAACAGGTTGTTAGGGAAATTTGCCTAAATCTAATGATAGACTCCTTTTAATATGAGGCACATGGAGTTACTAAATTGTAATGCACATGACTATATACTTTTTATCCGCATTTGTGGATAGAAGTACGAAGCCATACATTTTAATGGGCCCATACACATAGACGTCCTTTTTGTGGCTGTGTGGGCCAATTTGAAGAGCTGCAAAATATAGAGCAGGTCCTATATCTGTCTGCATTTGCAGCCATGTCAATTCATTTTTAATGTATAGGTCAGTGAAAACCACATCCATGCCATCTGTGTGCAGGAGGCCTAAGGGTGTTTCTTTTCAGCTACCCAAACGTGGCTACAGTCAAATCCAGTACCCGGGCACCAGTGCTATCACTTTGGGATAAGTGTGACACCCATTAGTTACTGGCTGTGGTTTTGCTGTTACCACATGGCCAAGAATTATATGTGGCTGAAATTAATCCACTTTTCACTTACAGAAAAGTGAAAGTACTGGCGGCCCGGGGATGCAGCATCCAGGTACATAGTGTGTCACCATTCTACAGGTGTTACCTCACTGCTCCCAGCCATATACATTTACCACTAACTGCGGGTTGCACATGTACTTAAATGTACAGGTGTATCAAGGCAAATAGCGGTAAACGCATGTGACTAGGAGCACAGTATGACAGCACTCCTATGTTTACGGTTTGTGCTATATGACTTTAGTGTAGGGGTCGTTAGCCTTACAATTATTGCACGGCACTCCGAGAACCTCATCTTTGATTTTTTTATTTAGATCGTCACGCCAAACAAAAAAGGTTGCCTACCCCTACAATAGACACTCCCCAAGATGGTACAACTAAAAAGTACACCTGACCCCGCAAAAAAAGATGTTCTATGCATCCCCATAAAGCTGCAGGGCCACCTGTCCATGTGGCCTTGCAGCTGTTGCAAAACTACAACACCCATATATTAAATATTTTACCACATTTTTTTGCTTCAAAATTTTTTCCCCCTATTTTCCTCCTCTAAAACCTAGGTGCGTCTTATAGTCCAAAAAAACATGGTATGTATATTTATACTGTATATAACAATATCTCTTATATACAGTATATAAAAATGAGTTTCTGTCTGTTCTTTATGCGCGACCAAACGACTGGACCGATCCTCACCAAATTTGGCACACATGTACATCAGGTGTCCGGGAATATTTTAGACTGGGTTTCAGCTCTAAAGGATGTACCGTTCCTGAGATACTGTATTCCCAAAAAATGACCAGCATTAGATAATACAAGCCTGCAAGTCTTTCACTCATATTCCAACTGCCATATACATGGTCACATGTCCCTTATCAGCCAATAGAAGCTCGCAGGTGCTTAGTCTCCTCAGGCACACAGGTTTCCATAGCAACCAAGCTATTTATGACCTGTATGAGTCAATAGCAGTTCGCAGGTCCTTAAATATTCATTCATATCATGTGTATCAGCCAATATAAGTTCACATTTAATTTACCAGGTCTTCATAACAACACAGCCATAAATAGACTGTACCTATACTGGACTAATTGGCGTAACTAGGAATGGCTGGGCGAACATTTGACATAGGACCCCCCCCCCCCGCAACCGCCCCCCCCACACAAACTGCATTCCTAAATTCCTGAAAAACCCCAGAGTATAATGATAGCAGTGTTTGTGGGGTTCACGGTCCGCAGGCCTTACTTACTGATTCCCTATCCTGCTCACAGCCACCTCCGCAGAAGGTGAAGCGCAGGAGGCCGTGAGCAGAGTAGGGATCGGTAAGTAAATAGGGCCCATTACTTGCTGGTGTTACACCAGAAGGTAATGGCCTATTAAAAAAAAAAACATCAGGGGCCTTCCGGGAACCGTAATGTTCTGGGCCCAGTGGCAGCCGCTACCACTGCTACCCCGGTATTTACACCACTGACTGGACTGCCATACTGGATTTCAGCATTCTTATAAATTGAAACGTTTTTAAACTATTAATGCCCCCTGCAGCAAAACGCAAGGCTGCTGCTCGAGCTAATGAAAACTCTCAGCAGACCCAAGCCCGTCTCCAATCTGACAAGGCATTTTCAGCCACATGCATACAGCTGCACTCCATGTTTCCATAACAACCCAGCCATTTTTCTTCACTGCTGTGGGTCAGCTTTAAAGGGGCAGCGCGCTGTGGATGACACTGTTACACAAGGTCACATACACAGAGCTTTACTCCAGGTTTTCCATAACAATCAATGAGTATGAGTCAATAGCAGTTCGCAGGTCATATGATGTGCATCAGCCAAAATAAGTTCACATTTCATTTACCAGGTTTCCATAGCAACACAGCCATAAATAGACTATACCTATATTGGACTGCCATACTGGATGTCAAGTGCAAAACTGGACAATTCTTATGGGGCCTCTACAAACAAAAAAGATGAAATGTACCCGTGCGAAGCCAGGTCCTTCTGCTACTTAATTATATAAATACTAAGTACAGATTAACCAAAGTGCACTTACACATGGCATTAATCTGACCTTCACTCTTCTTCTCATCATACAGGTACATATTCTCTTCAACCCATCTCTGCTTGCTGTGTCTACCTTCTACTCATCCTGCAACTTTGAATGGTACATATTCTCTTCAACCTATCTCTACATGGCTGTTCACTGACCCCTATCCTAGAATTTCATCCAGGCTGTATTTTTTTTTTTGCAATCCCATGTGTCCTTATCTGTACTAGTGTCAGTTTTTTGATGCTCAGTGATTTTATGGTAGTTCCCTGGTCAGTGTATTTGTAACTACATAGCCCAGTCTCCTCATGTGTCACAGTTTGTTGATTAATTGGTTAACGACTTAAATTAGTGCTAGTTTTGAAGCTCTGTTTCTCTATATAAGTAGATACAGATTATGGGGGAAGCATTTCCAATGCAGGGGGGCATTTTCTAATGCAGCTGTCCATCTTAACCAAAGTGCAGATTAACCAAAGTGCACTTACACATGGCATTTAGACAGGGCACGAGACAGGCCAACCATGGAAGAACACCAGGTAAACTTAAAAGCAAAACAACAAGCTTTAACACACGGTATGAAAGAGCTGCACTGTCACTTACTATGTTAGCAATTGTCTTCCTGCAGAACTCCCCTCCATCTCTACCACCAGTGCACAGTATCCATATCAGTCCTTCTCTACTGCCTTTTCCCATGTACAGCTCTCACACACTTTTTTTATTATTATTATTATTATTATTATTGTTTATTTATATAGCACCATTAATTCCATGGTTCTTTACATTTGAGGATTTACATACGGTACACAAGATGTACAAAACAGATAATGCTAACTGTGACCAACTGGCACAGTGGGATAGAGGGCCCTGCCCGCAAGGGCTTACAAACTATGAGGGAAGAGGGATAGAGACAGAAGGTGGGTCTTCAGGGCCTTCTTGAAGCTTGTGATTGTGGGGGTCAGTCTTATGTGTCTTGGTAATGAGTTACAGAGTATGGGGGATGCACGGGAGAAGTCTTGGAGATGATTGTGTGAAGAGCAGATAAGAGCAGAGCGGAGTAGGAGGTCTTTGGAGGATCGGAGGTTACGTGCGGGCAGGTAGCGGGAGATTAGGTCGGAGATATATGGAGAGGACAGGTTGTGGATGGCTTTGTATGTTAGCATTAGTAATTTGAACTCTATTCGCTGGGCAACGGGTACCCAGCCAGTGAAGGGATTGGCAGAGGGGGGTGGCCGATGAAGAACGAGGGGGAAAGGAGCTCATTTTAAGGTGGACTGGAGGGGGGCGAGGCTGTTAGCTGGGAGGCCATGGAGAAGGGTGTTACAGTAGTCTAGGTGGGAGATTATGAGGGTGTGGACAAGCATCTTTGTAGTTTCAGGGGTGAGGAAGGAGCAGATTCGATGGATGTTCTTGAGTTGGAGGTGTCAGGAGGTGTTGAGGATTTGAATATGCGGCTTAAAGGATAGGTCAGAGTCTAAGGTTATCCCAAGGCAGTGGGCTTGTAGGACTGGGGTGTGAGTGGTTCCATTAATTTTGATAGATGGGTCAGGTAGGGGGGGGTCGTGCTTGGAGGGGTGAAGATTATGAACTCCGTTTTCTCCATGTTGAGTTTGAGAAAGTGGAAGGAGAGAAAGGAGGCTACGGCTGCTAGACATTCTGAAACTCTGGACAACAGAGAGGTAATGTCTGGCCCAGACAGATATATTTGGGTAAAGTCAGCATAGCAATTCTATGAGTTGACCAAGGCCTAGGGTGTAGACTGAGAACAGGAGGGGCCCTAGGTCGTAGCCTTGGGGAACACCTACAGAAAGAGGGCATGGCAGGGAGGTGGTATGTGAGTGGGAGACGCTGAATGTGCAGTTGGTGAGGTATGAGAAGATCTAGGAAAGGGCCAGGTCTGACTTTTCACTTTCTTCAACCACCCTAATCACTATACTGCTTTTAGCAGTGAAACCAAACATAAACATCCACATAAATCACTAAACCACCTTCTGTCTCTGTCCATTTTGCTCCTTCTAGCCCCTGGGGACATCTCTCCAAACACAGGCCCTCCTTCTTTCTCTAATTTTTCCTCTTCCTACACACACAGGAATCCTACAAACCTAATCAATATTTACCGTGTTCCCTCTCCTTATATTTCTCCTGTCTCTTTGTTCTCTCTGGAACGCCTGCTCAGTGTGTAACAAACTAGAATATATTAACCCCTTAGCGACCCAGGGCGTAATAGTACGTTCTGTGTCGCATGAGGATGTATGGAGAGAGCTCAGGAGCTGAGCTTTCTCCATACAGGGCGGATGCCAGCTGTATAATACAGCCAGCACCCACTGCTAACAGCAGCAATCGGTGCCTGCACCGATCGCGGCTGTTAACCCTTTAGATGTCATGGTCAAACGGGACCGCGGCGTCTAAATTGCGCAGGTGCTATGGGAGCCGCCATTTTTTACTGATTTCCACCCTCCAGAACATCATCAGAGGGCGGTGATCGGTTGCCATGACAGCCGGGAGCCTATTGAAGGCTCCCAAGCTTGTCATTGCATTAGCTCTAGTGCACGCTGCCAAAGGCATTGTCTAATAGAAGTGAAGGTATTTTACTATTCACTGCGATACAGTAGTATCACAGTGAATAATATGAGCGATCAGACCCCCTAGGTTTCAAGGTCCCTAGGGGGTCTGATCATAAAAGTAAAAAAAAAAGTTTTTAAAAGTATAAAAAAATTAAAAAAACACAAAAGTTCAAATCACCCCCCTTTCCCTAGATCAGATCTAAAAGTAAATAAACAAAAGTAAACATAAACACATTAGGTATCCCCGCGCTCCAAAATGCCAGAACTATTAAAATATTTATCCCATACGGTGAACAACGTATCGGCAAAAAAAAATCAAAATGGCAAAATAGCGTTTTTTTCAACACTTTGCCTCCTATAAAAAAATTGAATAAAAAGTGATCAAACCATCAGATCTTTCCCCAAATGGTATCAATAAAAACGTCATGGTGTCCCGCATAAAAAGATGCCTTACGCAGCTCCATACATGTAAATATGAAAAAGTTACAGGTGTCACAATATGGCGACACTACATTTTTTTTTTTTCTATTTTGCAAAATTTTTATTTTTTTAAAAGGTATCAAAACATTACAAATACTACATAAATTTGGTATCGCTGTCTTTGTACTGACCTGCAGAATACAGGTAACATGTCATTTTTACCACACAGTGAACGCCATAAAAATTAAACCCATATGAAATTGGTGCAAATGCAGTTTTTCTCCAATTGCACCTCATTCTGAATTTTTTTCCAGCTTCCCAGTACATTGCACAGCATATTGAATGGTACCATTACAAAGCACATGATGTGTCATCATGTGACTCTGTGAACTGAGAAATGAAAAAGTTATGGCTCTTGAAATGTGGGGAGGGAAAAATGAAAATGCAAAAACGAAAAATGGCCGGGTCCTTAAGCGGTTAATGACTTATTCCTCAGTAAATCTCACAACATGCTTGCCCTTACTGAAACCTGGATCCAACAGTCTGAAACGGCCTCCCCTGCTGCTCTGTCTCATGGTGGCCTACAATTTTCACACACCTCTAGGCCTGACAACAGGAAGTGTGGAGGGGTAGGGTTACTTCTGTCACCGCAGTGCAATTTTCAGGCCATCCCACCTGTACCCTCACTCACATTCCCCTCATTTGAAGTACATGCTATCAGACTTTTCCGCCCACTCTCCTTACATGTAGCTGTGATCTACCGTCCACCCGCCTCACCCTACCAATTTCTGGATCACTTCGATTCTTGGCTTCCCCTCTTTTTATCCAGTGAAATCCTTACCCTCATCATTGGTGACTAACATCCCCACTGACACCCCTATCTCCCCAGCTGCCTCACAGTTTCTCTCAATAACCACGTCTTTTGGTCTTTCACAACTTTCCTCTTCCGCCTCACATGTAGATGGCAACACCATTGATCTTGTCTTCCATCGACTCCTCACAGTTTCTAAATTTACTAACTCTTCTCTGCCACTCTCTTATCATAACCTTCTGTCTCTCACCATCAGTGCTTTCTCTCCTTCACAGCACACACCTATTCAGCATAAATATAGGAATTTACATGCTATTAACACCCAGCACCTCTCAGATACTCTACAGTCCTCTCTGTCCCCCATCTCTTCACTCTCCTGTCCCAATCTGGCCACCAGTCACTATAATGAAACCCTTAAGAGTGCATTGGATGAGACGGCTCCACCCTCCACTCAAAAAGTTAGACGCAGGAGGCAGCAACCCTGGCACACGCCACAGACACGTTTTCTTCAGCGGTGCTCTAGGTGTGCTGAACATCGGAGGAGAAAATCGCGTTCACCTGCAGACTTCCTCCAATTTAAGTTTATGCTTAAAACCTATAATTCTGCCCTTCACCTAGCCAAACAAGCCTATTTCACCACTCTCATCTCTTCTCTCTCCTGTAACCCTAAAAGGCTATTTGAAACTTTTCATTCCTTACTCACCCCCCAAGGTGCAGAAGCCATTCACAGACCTTAGTGCAGATGACCTGGCCACTTATTTCCATGATAAAATTGATAAGATCCGTCAGGAAATAACTGCCCAATCCCCAGGTGGCACTGACCCCCTCACCATCCGCACTTCAGACTGTTCATTCTCATCTTTTGAACCTGTTACAGAGGAGGAAGTATCTCAGCTACTTTCTTCTTCTCGCCCTACGACCTGCAGTAGTGAGCCTTTCCCCCTCACACCTTCTCCAGTCTCTGTCGCCAGCCGGCACATCTTACCTTACTAAAATATTTAACCTCTCTCTCTCTTCTGGAATTTTCCCATCCTCTTTCAAACATGCTGTCATAACCCCACTACTGAAGAAATCCTCCCTTGACCTGTGCTGCTAACTATCGACCTGTCTCTAACCTCTCATTCATCTCCATTATCTTGGAACATTTAGTCTATTCTCGTTTAATCCGCTATCTTTCTACTAACTCTCTTCTTGACCCCTTACAATCTGGCTTCTGCATTCTGCACTCTACTGAAACAGCCCTCACAAAAGTCTCCAATGATCTCCTGACGGCTAAATCCAAAGGTGACTACTCTCTTCTTATTCTTCTAGATCTCTCAGCAGTATTTGACACTGTTGATTATCAACTACTCCTCACTATGCTCCGTTCTGTCGGCCTCACGGACACTGCTCTCTCCTGGTTCTCCTCTTATATCTCTGATCGCACTTTCTGTGTATCATTTACGGGCTCTGTTTCTTCCCCTCTTCCCCTTGCCGTTGGGGTTTCTCAGGGCTCGGTCCTAGGTCTCCTGCTCTTCTTCCTCTACACAGCCCCCATTGGACAAACCATCACTAGATTTGGCTTCTGATACCATCTTTATGTTGATGACACCCAATTATATACGTCATCCCATGACATCACCCCTGCACTAATACAGAACACCAGTGACTGTCTTTCTGCTGTCTCAAATATCATGTCTTCGCTCTATCTGAAACTGAATCTCTCAAATCTGAATTACTGCTGTTTAAACCATCTAATAGATCTGTCCCTGATATCTCCATTGCAGTCTCTGGCCTTACCATAACTCCTAGGCAGTATGCCCACTGCCTCGGGGTTTTGTTTGACTCAGACCTTTCCTTCACCACCCATATCCAATCACTCGCACGCTCATGTCATCTCCACCTCAAAAACCCTCCACCCAGAATCCACCCTTTCCTTACCACAAATACACTAAAGACACTTATTGTTGCCCTGATTCACTCTTGCCTTGACTACTGTAACTCCTTACTAATCGGTCTTCCCCTTACTAAACTCTCCCTTCTACAATCTATTCTGAATGCGGCGGCCAGGCTCATCTATCAGTCTTGACGCTACAGCGATGCCTCCGGTCTTTGCAGGCCACTATATTGGCTGCCTATTCAATATAGAATACAATATAACCTTATCACCCTCATTCACAAGGCTCTCCATAATGCTGCACCTCCCTACATTTCCTACCTCATCTCTGTCTATCGCCCAACCTGTACTCTCCGTTCACTCAATGACCTAAGACTAACATCCTCTATTATCAGAACCTTCCACGCTCGTATACAAGACTTCTCCCAAGTTGCACCACTTCTCTGGAATGCTCTATCCAGGACTATTAGATTAACCCCCAATTTCCACAGCTTCAAGCGTAAACTAAAGACATATCTTTTCAGTCAGGCCTATCACAACTCCTAATGTAAAGCCTTCCGTAGTTTAGACCCTTACGCATCTGTTGATGCTCCAACATTATCTCATAGGATATGATGCCGTATCAGACTAACTTTATATGTCCAGGCACCATCTGCACGTTAAAGGATATGACTGGTGATGGCTCATACAGATTATATATGTGTAATGACAGTAACCTCTATTACAAAATTGCCTGACCATTGTACAAGCAATGCTACGTCTGTTGCCGCCCCTGCTACCTCCTGTGTCACCCCCCTCTACCTCATAGACTGTAAACTCTTGCGAGCAGGGCTCTCAATCCCAGTGTGTGAATTAACTATTTCTTTGTAATGTATCTTTTTTGTCTGTACCTGAACCCTACAAATTGTACAGTGCTGCGGAATATGTTGGCGCTTTATAAATAAAATTTATTATCACTATTTAATTTGCTTATTTTTATATGTACAATTGTATATGTTAGGTGCAGGTGTGACAACAGGCAACACCACAGATCATCTGCTTGAAGAGACTGCAGCATTTGGATTAGTGCTGCGATCTTCACTACTTCCCAAGCACAAAGCTGTAAATTGTACAATGATTTTGCAACTCAGCCCATTCAGTTGAAGAGCTGAATTAATTTAATCAATATTTTTAAATGTTATCTTTTTATTACGCTGAATCTTTATAACATAATCCCAACATACTTTAATATTTCCTTATCAGGCAGTTTTTTTCCTCTAGAATCAGTACCGGAGTACACACTTGGATATATTTGACACACAATGTAGAACAATATGAATAGGACTCTACACAGTCAGTAAATTAAATCTGTTTTCTACTTTTTTCTCCTTCTCTTTTCAGACATTTTATTGTGAGAAATAGAAGCTTAGTATGTGAATTAAGGGGTGCAAAGAAAGGAGAAGGGAAAATATGAAAGAAAGAAGAAATGAGTTTGCATATCTTTAAATACTCATGGCAGAATTTGACACCGCAGCGTCAGTGAAATCCTGCTTGTACTTTTAGGATGAGTAGCAGCAGGTGACACCTGTTCCAGGAAAAACAGAGAAAAAAATGTAACCAGAGAAACGTTCATATAGCAAAGGCTGGATTAATTCAAAGGGCAAAGAGGAGTTCCCTACTGACTGTGACCTCCACTTTAAAGAAAATTGACTTCTAAATGTAATCTTGCTGGACAACATTATTAATATCTTATAATATTTTATCATATAATTAGGCAATAATTATATTACTTGAACAAGCGCCAACCTGATAGTAATTTTTTTTAATGAGATTGAATTCGGTTGAAGTTTTAGCATTTCTTACGGGAAGTACAGATGCAGTGGAACTGATCGTGTCTTAGCATAAGAAATGGGTTTCTTAGATGGAACAAGTATTTTTTTTTTTTTTTTTAATGAAGAGGTGCAAATTTTGCTAGACATGTGAAATGGACAAAAATGGCTTGTGAGCACTGCAGTTCCTGGCATGTAAATATTGCTTGGAGCTGCAGTCATGTGGAACGTAGTAAATTACTAAAAAAAAAAAAAAAAAAACGCTGGAAAAGACCGTGACGGAAACCCATCACATTTTTTTTTCTTTAGTGTTTTTTATAGAAAGTCTGCAGAGTTTTCCTCTGTGGACTTTCTGCCTCTATTATTCTTATACGGAAAACTCCAGCGTTTCTGTAGGTATAATTGACAAGCTGCGATTTAGCTTTTCTGCTGTATATTTTTTTTTTCTGCAATGTGTGGATGAGATTAGACAGAATCCCATCCACTTTGCAGCATTTTTCCTGTGGATTTTCCTCCACGGCCAAAACACTATGTTTTTGCAACGTAGTGCCCCTGACCTTAAGCTAAAACCCCATGTAGCAAAACACAGCCACAAACACTGCGGAAAAAATGCAGCAGAAAGGCATCGCATTTCCATAGTGTTTTTCATTGTGTTTTTGCTGAGTTTCTCTGCGGACTTTTTGCCCATATTATACATATAGGGAAAACACAAGTGTTTCAGCATTTTCCGCTGTGGATTTTTTTCTGCACTGTGTGGATGGGATTAGCCAGAATCTCATTCACTTTGCAGTTACTGCTTCAACCTTAGGTTATGGCCCCACTTTGCAGAACCCAGCTAAAAACAGTGCAGAAAAAACACAGCGGAAACATATCACGTTTTTTATCTTGGTTGTGGAAAAGTAGCTTTTTTTGCTGCAGATTTTGTTGCGGTTTTTTGAGCCAAAGCCATGAATGGCTACAAAGGGAATGGGAAATATAAAAGAAGCACTTATACTTCTACTTTCTGCTTAATCCACTTCTAGCTTTGGTTAAAAAAATGCAACAATATCTGCAATAAAAAAAAAAAGCTGCGTTTACACAAAGTGACATATTGTGGAAAACCTGGGTTTTTTTGTTTCAGATTTTACTTTGTTTTTTTGGGGTTTTTTTTAGCCAAAGCCAAGAATGAATTCAAAAGAAATGGGAAATGTAAAGGAAGAACTTATATTTCTCTCTTCTGCTAAATCCACACTTGGTTATGGATAAAAAAAAAATACAGCAGAATCTGGAACAAAAAATGCAGGTTTTCTGCAATGTGTGGCCATTGACATACCTTTTTAACTGGCTTTTTCAAAAGTTCAGCCTATTCACCTCGATGAGAGTCAACAATCTATATTCACTGGCAAAGTTATATAAAGGGCCGCAATGGCCTCAGCAATGATTGGGACCAGAAGCTAAGGGGACCCATATGAAGATTTATGTTACACAGCCTTCCGCTGTCAGAAAAATAGCAGCAGGAGAGTCATTATGTCATGACACTTGGTGTGCCCATGTCATCGCTGAAGCCTGTGATTGTGGAGGAGGAGGAAGAAACAGTTAACTGGATGCCACGAGGAGGGGGGAAAGAGGTGAGGGAAGGCAAGTACAAATGTGTTTTTTTTTTTTTGTTGTTTTGTTTTTACACCTCCCTTGACCTACATCTATTATATTATAGCATAATAATTTCACAAACACATACACCCGACAAAACAAATCTTCAGAGGTTCACCCATCCTTAATTGCCTTTCTGCACTGTCAACCATGTCTCCTTCAAATTCTTCACTTACACAGATCCCTGGTAGTGATGTGGCACCTGCTGATCAATCTATTTCTCCTAGTCAGAGCAGTCTTCTGACTCTTTTTGATGAGCTGGATGTGAACAGTCTGTATTGTGTGCAACCAAAAGTGGAAAACATGGTGACTGTTTGTGGTGGTGTAGGTAGTAGTGGCAGGAGGTGTGGTACTACTACTACTGGTGGTTCTGTTAGGGGAGCTAAGGAGATATCTGGAGGTGGAAATTTTGAGGGTGTGCATTGCCATTATGATGTGAAAGAAAAAAATGCAGGGAAGATGATGATGATGACATTGCCGATGAAGATTCTGGTACAGTATAGTACGGTACAGAAAAGGGAAAAGAAAACATTGCATTTAGGTAAACCACTGCAACTGCCAGTCACATGTGCACCCAAGTAGCCTCTGCCCATTCCCAGTCCACCTCGATGAGCCAGTGCTCCACCTCTTTTGCCAGTACCACAAGTGTCAGAAGGAGTAAAACCATCAGGAGCAGTAGCCAGGCCCAGTACAGTATCTGGTAGATGATGAACCAAAATTTTTCAGCTCGCAGCAGCAACTGGAACCATGACAGCAACTGACAACCACCATCTGCACATGCAGGTGCAGTCATACCTAGAGTGAATTTATAGTCCAGGAGATAACTCTGACCGCAGGCAATTCTGGGCCAATAGGTTAGAGCAGTGGAAGGAGGTGGCCCAGTTTGCCATGGGAGTTTTATATTGTGCGGCCTCAAATGTTATGGCCAAGAGGGTGTTACCTAGTGCTGGTGGCGTTGTAACACCTAATAGGACAAAACTGTCCGCAGGTGGAAAACATTACTTTTATCAAAATGAATCATTCATGGATTTGTGAGGCTTTTCAAATACCTTCGGTTTATGCCTCCACATAGTGGTGTCACTGTCTCCTTTTATCATCATCTTCCATTTACTGTACTACTACTGATGCTGGTTGCTCCTAAACAGCTACCACCACTGCCACCATGTCCATCCATCATATTATGTCCTGCTGCACTGCCTCCAATGTTGCCACAGTTATTACCACTGTCACCACTCATTCAGACATGTCCTGCGGCCTGGTCCATCATATTAATACCTGCCACTCTTCCACACAGCTCCTTGTTTCACCAGCAGACAGCTCTTTGCTTCACTATTGTATTCAAGTCATCTGAGTCCTCCAGAAACAGATGAGTTGAAACCAGGACATACCTCCCACCAACTGGGACAGGACCTGGAATTTCGGGATGGTCCCGCTGAATCCGAGATGATTGGGAGTCATGATGACCTGTGGTCTGTTCCTTCAAAATATGCCCTGATTCACTGCCACATGTTGCCACAGCTGCCTAGTGCCTACCAACATGTCCTGCGGCCTGGCCCATTATATTATGCCCTGCTGCACTGCCACAAATATTGCAACAGCTACCACCACAACCACCACTCAGCCAGACATGTCCTGTGGTCTAGTACATCATATTATGCCCGGCTGCATTGACATGGCTGCCTAGTGCCAACCACCACTGCCACCAGTCAGGAATACATGTCCTGTGGCATGGTCCATCATATCAGTCCCTGCTGGACTGCTACACATGTTGCCAGTGCTACATCTACCACCATTACCACCACTTAGCCAGTCATGTCCTGAGGCATGGACTACCATCACATTCCACTATAGCACACTTTTTGTGCCACATCTGCTCCCATCACGGGATAATTTTTGGTGGCTTTTTTTTTTAAAAGTCAATTCTTCATCACTATTCAACTTGGCTCAAGGTCTCAAAACTTACAATCCAACAAGATTGGTTCATTTTTATACAAATCCATTGCTTTTTGCAATATAACGGCACGTGTGTCTATAAAAACCCACAGAGAAGCATCTTTTGCCCCAAAAAAGGGTAATTTTTGGAGCATTTAAATGAGTGTGTTAGCACAGTGCATGGTTAAAGTCTTGTATCCACTGCTTACCATTCAGTTTTCTATAGACATACATGTCACCTTCACTTTGATATAACTTCGGCTGCGTTTGCCTTAGTGAGTTCGAAATTGGAGAGATAGGTTCCTAAGAGCCCTAAGAGTGTTCTGCACTATGCTGCAATGCCATTTTAAGGTGTAGTTCTTACCAAATTTTTTGGACCTGAAACAAATATTGGTCCCGAACCCATATTATTATTTATTTATTATGCTTACTTGTATAGCGCCATCATATTCTGCAGCGCTTTACAGACAATGACAGTCACTGTCCCATATAGGGCTCACAATCTACATTCCCTATCAGTATGTCTTTGGAGTGTGGGAGGAAACCGGAGTACCCGGAGGAAACCCACGCAAGCACGGGGGGAACATACAAACTCCTTGCAGATGTTGTCCTTGGCAGAATTCGAACCCAGGACTCCAGCACTGCAAGGCTGCAGTGCTAACCACTGAGCCACCGTGCTTCCCCATGGTGCCCATAACAAAATGAATCTTGAAAGGTTCTCCCATCTCTACCAATTTGTCACCATAAATGGACTTGACTGTCATTAAAACCAACCAAGCCAGGATGTACTTTAAGAGAGCTTCATCCTGGGCCATACAATGTTATAGATACAGCAACATCCTTACCAATGTTGTACACAAGCTCATCCTCTGCAGTTTCATCCTCGATGCTATCCTTTGATGTTCAGAAGCAGCCTTCTTCATTGCTTACATCACTACAGCCAGTCTGGGAAAAGGAAATCTGACATGAAAATCAAGCAGGTCTAGACACCTAACCTTTCCCCTACTCTGCCTCCCCAGAAGATGTAGTCAACACATGAAAGAACCACTCCAAGCCATATTGGCTCTGCTACCCTCCAAATGTGACATAAACAGACTGGCATATGACCTAAAGAAGGCCTGGATGCAAGACCTTAAAAAGGTTAAAACTGATATTCAAACGTTCCAGGAAACAGTTGAGTACCTGGAACCCTTTAAGAGTTTGGTCCCTGTCTCTATACAGGGATTCCAAACTGCAACAGATCATCATGCCACTTAACAGCAATATCTTTGATACCACCTAGATGACATATAAAATAGAAATAGGAGAAATATATTAGGTTCATAGATCTCCCTGAAGCTGCTTGTGCCAGATCTATTGTCCTTGCTCACAGGCATTTTCTTTTTTTTCTTCTTTTTTTTTCTTCTTCACAATAAGTTTTTATTAAGTTGATAACATAACATAGAATCAAATGGTATACATGTATTCGACAAGGTGTGCAAAAACATAAAAGCAAAAATTACAAAGTGATTGACCACAAAAACAAAAAGCATACAGTACATATGGAAAGAAGACAGTGTTATGTACCAAGCTTCGCAGAAGGTATAGATTGTTTGTACCTTTATTTTCAGGACAGCTAACAAAGAAGTGGAATATGAGAAGGGGAGAGGGTGGTGGAATGACAGAGAGAAACTGCAACAGGAGGAAAAGGGGAAAGGGTTGAAGGCCTCTACTGGAGAAAATGCTATTCTGTTGGGTGAAAGTATCTTGAGGAGTGAGGTTAAATTTTGCTTGGAGAGCATCGAAGGGAATGATATTTTCCTTTAGAAAAAAGTCTGATAGTCAAAGTCAATCCCTACTCCTACTCCATGTTTAAAAATGGAATATGAAGTTGTAAGGATGTAAAGGGGATGAAGAGTTTATAGTCAAGTAGCTATTTCGACAAGCATCTATAGAGGTTAGGACTGCTAGCCGAGTAAAAGTAAGGAGACCTGAGGTGAAGGAGGATTAATCAAAACTTCTCTCCAGTTATTTATTTGAGTTAGGTGAGCGTCCAAAGAGGGCCACATTTTGGCATGGGCACATGCATGCCAGAACTTAATTTGGTCTAGTACTATAGCTAGATAGTACTGGTAAAGATTAGGGATGCTTATACCCCCATGTAGGTGCGATGACCAGATGGGGGGTAACACTGCAGTTGGGATTGTGGGGTGCAAACAGCACAGACTTGTCACGGTCTCTGGGCACGAGGGAACAGCAATGGTGCTGTTCCATGTCACCACCACTGGTACCGGTGATGAGGGGGCTGCACAAATGTTGGTGGTGATTGTTCCCCCGGGGTGCTTCCCCTATACTGTGCTGACTGGTGGTGTTTGGGGTGCCCTGATGTTGTCGGTGCAAAGTCAGACACAGAAACAGTTGTAAAGTTGAAACAGAGTTGAACTTTTACTGAAAACTCTTCCATGGGTATGGAGGCAGAGATGCTTAAACAATTTCTTCAATACAGAATAACGGGGTACGACTGGTGACACAGCAAAGTCGTGGGGTGCAGGGTAGACTTAATGAAAGGTATTCAAGGTGTTCCTAGCCCTTTAGATTTGTAGGAAACATTTCCTACACGTGGTATGTAGTGAGGTCTGGTTTATTTGTACACACAGGGACTTCATTATTTTGTCTTTTTACTAATCATTATATGGTGTGACTGTTTGCCCACTCCCTTCTTATTATTATCTTTTATAATATTTTGTTAGTTATGTTGCCTATTTAGGGAACATTTCTTCATATTTTTTTTTTTGCATTTTTTGCAAGGTTCTGGTTTATCAGTCCCCATTTGTAATTATTTTATAAAATGTGTATTTAATAAACTATATATTTTTATATTACTTTTTGTGTAGAATTTATTTTGGTTATTCTAATCTAGCGATTCTACGCTTTTTGCATTATACAAGATTGTTTATTATGAGCCCTTCTTTGTGTGTGTTTTCCATTGAAATGAGGTAGTATCTGTTAAATATGACTTGGTAGATGCTGTAAGATTCAGTCCTCATAGTTGGGATTTGGATTAGATAATTTTATAGTAAGAAACAATGCCAAATTTGGTAAGGACGTTAAGTAATACTGGAAGGGAGCGTTCAGAGCTGGTTAGCGTAAGTATGACATCATCAGCAAACAAATTAATTTTGTATTCATGGGATGCCTGAAATTTTGTGGAAGGTTCTAATGGCTTCTGCCAAGAGTTCCATAACTAGGGAGAAAAATAAAAGAGATAGTGGGCAACCTTGGCAAGTGCCAATCAATATTTGAAAGGGTCTAGAGAGTAGACTGTTTGTTAGGACTCTTGATGATGGAGTGATGTATAAAGCTAAAATAGCAGTAAGTATAGGACCACTAAAGCCAAAACGGCGAAGGGTATCAAAGAGAAAACCCCGGTGGACTTTATCAAACACCTTCTGTGCCTTCAAACACAGAGAAGGTAAAAAACTTAATAGGCGTGTAGCCAATATTTTGGCATACAACTTGATATCTGAATTTAGTAGCAAAATGAGATGGAAATTATCAGGGGAATTAGGAGTTTTATCTGGTTTTGGGAGGGTAATTACAGTTGCTGACAACATCTCATTTGGAAATTTGCCTTCATTCACGGCTTGGTGGAAAATGTCCCTAATATGTGGAATGAAGTCTCTGAAAGAATTTAAGGTATTCATTTGAAAATCCATCGGGTTAGGGAGATTTACAAAGTTTCAGGCTGTTAATTGCTAATTCAATTTCTGAATTAGAAAAAGTTAGGTTAAGAATCTCTAATATTGAATTCAAAACTAGAAGTAGCGAGATAGTTTTGGATAAGACAGGGTCTGGGTTGGGGAATATCAGGATCTAAATTCAAATTATACAGTTTTGGATAGTATGCACTAAACTCATCAGCTACAACTTGTGGGTGAAAAATCTTTTGCCTTGATGCCACAAAGCCAGTCCTGCAAGAGCTTATCACTATCCCATTTGCTCTTCAACTCCTGGATTTACTTCCAATGCAACTCCCAGGCTGGGAGACCCTGCTTAGAAACCCTACTATACCCATTCGTCAGATGCCAACCTAGTAGAGAGATGAAATAGCACTACAACCAGTTCACCTCAACCATGCACCTCAGTGGTGCAAATAAATAAACACACCAAGGATAAGAAGTGATACCTTAACCTCCCTGAACTTTCTTTCATCTGATGCTCAGGATTGCGTGAGCTCATGATATGTTTTATTGTTACTGCAGTAATGCCCATTTATTTTGCCATGCGTTACACAGTTCCTCTGTTTGATTTTGAAATGTATAATCTACTGTATATCTCTGAAACAGCCCTGAGAAGCCTCTGTCCCATAGGACTTCTCACTATTTTTTTATTTTTTTATGTTTTATTAAAGTCTTTACCTTTAGTGAGTTTTCTACAACCTCCCATAGTATACGCAATGGCCTTGGACTGCTAAGTCACAAGAGTAGTTTAACTATTCCTCTCTATAGATCACCGTTGGCACTCTTATTTGCCTATTTTTTTCCCTCCTTCCCTCTCTCTTATCCTCAGATTTTCCCCTCCTTCTCTCTAACTACCCCCCAACCCTGCAAAGCCAATTGGATTTCAGTTAGCTAGTTAGTAACAATTGGCAAGGAGCTACTGGCCAATATTATTTCTTATGCTTTTCCATATTATTTGTGTAGCTTTTTACATATCAGGTGACTGACCTAACCATAACCTCCCTCATTGTATGTTGTCTAAGGTCTTGTCCTTCCTTCACAAAAGCAAAGCTCATGTATTGTGTCTACAAGAAACAAATCTCCGAACTGGACACATTCCGACATTCTGCAACTACTACTACCCTAAGAGGTTTCACAGTAGCAACCCCAAATGCAAGACCAAAGGGGTTGCAATATATCTCCACAAAAAACTCAACTATATTGTTCTTGATGTTGAAGCTGATCTGTCCACTAGATATATGGTTCTTCACTGTAACATTGGTGGCACCATTTTTCCATTAATGAACATATACACATAGAAAGGAATCAAATCCTCTTCTTGATCAAAATTTTAAAGAGCCTTCAGATCTTCCCGCCAATCTAATGAGAAGCTCTAAAATGTGTACTTCGAGGCATTCTCCATGCGGGAGAATAACTCCCATCCCATGCATGAGACTGTGATTGCGCTGGGCAGTACTGTCAGTGACCGACTGCTCCACCCTAGGTGTGAGAAGGAGCGCTATCGGAAGTCTTTCCTCCCCACCGCGGTTAGGCTGTACAACCAACACCGACCTAAGCGGAGATCATTACATACAGAGAACTGAAATATCTCTCTGCCTGTTAAATCCCCCCTCCCCTCTGCTACGTCCTATCTGTCTGTCTGCTATTAATGTAATGCCTCTCACCTTGGAACATTCCTGTACATGTTGTATTTGTATTTGTATCTGCTTATCTTATCTTTGCTGCTGTAACACACTGAATTTCCCCACTGTGGGACTATTAAAGGACTATTATTATTATTATTATTATTATTAATGAAACACAGAACCTGCCTAAAAAAGAGGCATCTAATACACTGAACTCCTTGCTTGCCAAACTGAGTGTTTTGGAGTCCCAACACAAACAGTCTTTTCAAACACAAATGCAGTTTACTGCATGAAGGTAAAGCCGAAGCTTCTCACGAATATTATAAGCCATTGTATCATATTTCTCCCCCCCAACACCTCTTCCCCCTTCCACACATCTCTACTTTCCGCAGTATATTGCGGAAACCAATTTACCTACCCTTACACAAGAGGTCACATACTTGGAACAGCCATTTTATATAGAAGACATCTCACAGTCCGAATGGCTATACAACTCAATTCCATATACGGGAATAGGTATCAACTCCTTTTAGCAGCCTTTAAAGCAGTATCTAGGGGAATTCGTTAGTCCCCTTCCTACTTACAGTGGGGAAAAAAAAGTATTTAGTCAGCCACCAATTGTGCAAGTTCTCCCACTTAGAAAGATGAGAGGTCTGTAATTGACATCATAGGTAGACCTCAACTATGAGAGACAAAATGAGAAAACATATCTAGAAAATAAGTATTTGGTCACCTACAAACAAGCAAGATTTCTGGCTCTCACAGACCTATAACTTCTTCTTTAAGAGGCTCCTCTATCCTCCATTCATTACCTGTAGTAATATCACCTGTTTGAAATTGTTATTAGTATAAAAGACACCTGTCCACAACCTCAAACAGTCACACTCCAAACTCCACTATGGTGAAGACTAAAGAGCTGTGGAAGGACACCAGAAACAAAATTGTAGACCTGCACCAGGCTGGGAAGACGGAATCTGCAATAGGCAAGCAGCTTTGTGTGAATAAATCAACTGTGGGAGCAATAATTAGAAAATGGAAGACATACAAGACCACTGATAATTTCCCTCGATCAGGGGCTCCACGCAAGATCACAAGAACGATGAGAAAAAAAATCCCAGAACCACACGGGGGGATGCTGAGTTGCATCCAAAGAACACCATACCTACTGTGAAGCATGGGAGTGGCAACATCATGCTTTGGGGCTGTTTCTCTGCAAAGGGACCAGGACGACTTATCCGTATACATGAAAGAATGAATGGGGCCATATATCATGAAATTTTGAGTGCAAACCTCCTTCCATCAGCAAGGGCATTGAAGATGAAAAGTGGCTGGTTCTTTCAGCATGACAATGATCCCAAGCACACCTCCAGGGCAACGAAGGAGTGGCTTCGTAAGCAGCATTTCAAGGTCCTGGAATGACCTAGCCAGTCTCCAGATCTCAACCCCATAGAAAACCTTTGGAGGGAGTTGAAAGTCCATGTTGCCCAGCGACAGCCCCAAAACATCACTGTTCTAGAGGAGATCTGCATGGAGGAATGGGCCAACATACCAGCAACAGTGTGTGCCAAACTTGTGAAGACTTACAGAAAACACTTGACCTCTGTCATTGCCAACAAAGGATATATAACAAAGTATTGAGATGAACTTTTGTTATTGATCAAATACTTATTTTCCACCATAATTTGCAAATAAATTCTTTAAAAATCAAACAATGTGATTTTCTGGATATGTTTTCTCATTTTGTCTAATAGTTGAGGTCAATTACAGGCCTCTCTCATCTTTTTAAGTGGGAGAACTTGCACAATTGGTGGCTGGCTAAATACTTTTTTTCCCCACTGTATGTACAGCAGACATTTCAGCTCACTTTCCCCTACCTGGATGGTCAGTGTTCACTTTCACTCAGCTTCTGGTTCATTACTATTCACTTTACTGTGACATCACCCTAGTGCAGTGAATAAACAGATGGACGATGCTCTGGCAGTCTCCTAATTAATAAAGTTTTATTCTGGATTTATACACACAGATAACAGAGGCACTGCTAAAAAAAAAAAATCTTATCTAGCCTTTATCAGTGCTTAAAAATTGAAAGCCATAAGCAGGCGGGCGTGGCCTGGCATTCTAGCTTTCGGTCACGCTTTGTAGGAGATCCACAATAGACCCTTGCTAACGGATCTTTTACATCAGCTCAATGGGCAAAACTAAGGCAAAGAAGACTGTGGGAGGTCTCCCATCCTACCAGGCACCTGAGGTGTCTCTCTGTAATTATTTTCTCACCCTGGGAGATGTCCAGAGTTCCACTGACAATGAGGCGGGCTCGGAGGTCTCAGCCTCCCGGCCGCATGCAGCTCAGTCAGTCCGAGGTCTGCAATACTGTGGAGGTGCCGATGAGTACCCGACACCATGCCCTCTTCCTCCTCCCCCCCGCCGAAGGAAGCTGGAAGCCATCTTCTCTGCCCTCCTCTGGAACAGCTGCAGCAGCTATGTCACCAACCCCCACCATCCCACCAATGGGATCCATAGATAGGCACAATATGGAGCAGACAAACGGTGCCCCAGCAACTCTACCGCCCCAGAGGCATTCTGGGGCCTCTAAGAGAGGGATAAGAAGTGGGGTGCGAGTCCTCCTACCCAAAAAAAAAAATCACTTTTCCAATCTCTGACGCATACAGGACACTCTTCTGGACATTTTCCTCCATCCCCTGATTCTGACTTGAAGACAAAACTGACCCCCCTCCTACATGCCACAGACTAGGGACTTGGGTACATACCAGTGCCTCCCATCATCCTGCAAAACCCGTCTATTTCAAAATTACCGCCACCTGAAGAGGCCGCTCACACTCTCCAGGGACACCCGGAACTGCAAGCCCTACTCGCTCTCCTCCCCAGCAAGAGAGATATGGCCGATCTAGCCTCTGAACTGAAATGGGCTTGGCGGCAGGACCTTAAGATGGTCAAGACTGATAGAACAAATCTGCAACAACGTCCTCAGTACCTGCCTCAATACAATCTCTGCAGCAATCTACATCTTCCAATGCCACTCAGAACCGCAAGCTCATATCTCATGCTGATGACATTGCAAACTGAAGATGCCGCAACAATATCAGTATCAGTGGCCATCTGAAAGCCACACTGACCTCTGACCTCATCCCCACCCTTATCGGCATCTGCAATAATCTCCTGGGTCACCAGGCAGAACTGGTATTGAGTTCAATTGAGCTCACCGTTCTTTAGGTCTCGCAGCTGCCAAAACCCAAGAAGGAATCTGCAGGATACATTTATATGCCCTCAAAGAAGAGATAATATTGAAAGCCAAAGATCAAAAACTCATAGACTTTGATGGGGCTCAACTTTCCCTCCTTTCAGACCTCTATTGGCACAACCTGAGCCAATGTGCTGCACTGAAGCTGCTGCTCACTCTTTTCCAAGAACATGGGTTTCCATACCACTGGGGTTTCCCATTTGCCCTCCAGGTTCAGCTTAAAGACAGACTGATCACCAGATGACCTTTCTACAGTCACTGGACTTGCCTCCTCTCCGCCTTCCAGGCTGGGAACTTCTCCTTTGTGATTCCGAACCAAATGTTGCCTGCCCTGTACCTGTTCATTATATGCGAGCTTTATGGAGCTCCATAGCAAACCTTTTTTTCACTTTTCTATTCTTTATTCAAATGAGGATCTTGAAGCACGGGGAGAGTTTTCTTCTATTACTGAGCAGTTCTGCATCATCACTAAACATGCCCATCCTGCATTCAGCTTATGAGCTGTGCAATTGCTGCTGCATTCTGAATCTAGATGAGAGGGATTATTCCTTTTACTTCCATGCCCACAACTCATATAGCAGACTAGACTATATATTCCTTCTGCATCCCCTTTTGCCGCAGGTGACTGCAGCCAAGATAGATAATGTCCTTCTCTCTGACCATTCCTCCATCATGAGGAACGAATCACTCTTGCTTGATGCTCAATGTCTGACGGACCTCAAAGAATCCATACTCAATTTTGATCTAGACCACTCTCTAGACACTAACTCATCTAATGGGTGGCTGTGAAATGTGTTCTGAGGGGAATCTTGATAAAACACGGAGTCAGGCTCAAAAGGGAGGCAGGTCTGAAGCCGAAATCCCTTCTCCAGATGCTTGCTACCTTTGCTGCCTTGATGACAACACGCCACAAGATCAGGTCCCTCCTTGAGCACAAGCAACAGCGACTGGAGGGGGACATTAAACCGTTGGCAGCTGGAGAAGGACATTAAATAGGCCAGGGGCAGTGAAAAAAATAAAATAAAATTATACTCACCTGTCCTTGGGGCTCAAGGAGGAGATTGTGGTGTTCATCACTTGTCCTGTGTTGGTTGATATACTATTTGCATTATATTTTTATCTGTTGGTATGATATAGCATGAAATGTTTTATATGGTAATATATTTCACCATGGTGTGTTTACTTGTATACCTTCTCTAACAATTTATGATTATTTGTCACCCATATATATATCTACATATTACTTGTGGCTTATGAGATATCTATAATATGACCATACTATATTTTCCTAAAAACATTTTGCCACTATTTAGCCACTCCTATATGCAGGTGTAGACTCTGGTTACCTGCATAACAAATTAATATTATGTGATGATACCACGACCTCCGCCTTTCTTTTGTACACTTTTTTATGTGTTTTTATATGTCTTTTTCTTTGATAAATAAAAATATACAGTGCCTTGCGAAAGTATTCGGCCACCTTGAACTTTTCAACCTTTTGCCACATTTCAGGCTTCAAACATAAGGATATAAAATTTTAATTTTTTTGGTGAAGAATCAACAAGTGGGACACAATCGTGAAGTGGAACGAAATTTATTGGATATTTTAAACTTTTGTAAAAAAGAAAAAACTGAAAAGTGAGGCATGCCAAATTATTCGGCCCCCTTAAGTTAATACTTTGTAGCGCCACCTTTTGCTGTGATTACAGCTGCAAGTCGCTTGGGGTATGTCTCTATCAGTTTTGCACATCGAGAGACTGAAATTCTTGCCCATTCTTCCTTGGAAAACAGCTCGAGCTCAGTGAGGTTGGATGGAGAGCGTTTGTGAACAGCAGTTTTCAGCTCTTTCCACAGATTCTCGATTGGATTCAGGTCTGGACTTTGACTTGGCCATTCTAACACCTGTGTACATTTATTTGTGAACCATTCCATTGTAGATTTTGCTTTATGTTTGGGATCATTGTCTTGTTGGAAGATAAATCTCCGTCCCAGTCTCAGGTCTTTTGCAGACTCCAATAGATTTTCTTCCAGAATGGTCCTGTATTTGGCTCCATCCATCTTCCCATCAATTTTAACCATCTTCCCTGTCCCTGCTGAAGAAAAGCAGACCCAATTCATGATGCTGCCACCACCATGTTTGGCAGTGGGGATGGTGTGTTCAGGGTGATGAGCTGTGTTGCTTTTGGCCAAAAAGTTCGATTTTGGTTTCATCTGACCAGAGCACCTTCTTCCACATGTTTGGTGTGTCTCCCAGGTGGCTTGTGGCAAACTTTAAAGGAGACTTTTTATGGATATCTTTGAGAAATGGCTTTCTTCTTGCCACTCTTCCATAAAGGCCAGATTTGTGCAGTGTACGACTGATTGTTGTCCTATGGACAGACTCTCCCACCTCAGCTGTAGATCTCTGCAGTTCATCCAGAGTGATCATGGGCCTCTTGGCTGCATCTCTGATCAGTCTTCTCCTTGTTTGAGATGAAAGTTTAGAGGGACGGCCGGGTCTTGGTAGATTTGCAGTGGTCTGATACTCCTTCCATTTCAATATGATCGCTTGCACAGTGCTCCTTGAAATGTTTAAAGTTTGGGAAATCTTTTTGTATCCAAATCCGGCTTTAAACTTCTTCACAACAGTATCACGGACCTGCCTGGTGTGTTCCTTGGTCTTCATGATGCTCTCTGCACTTTAAACAGAACCCTGAGACTATCACAGAACAGGTGCATTTATACAGAGATTTATCATCATCAGTCATTTAAGACAACATTGGATCATTCAGAGATCCTCACTGAACTTCTGGAGTGAGTTTGCTGCACTGAAAGTAAAGGGGCCGAATAATATTGCATGCCCCACTTTTCAGTTTTTTATTTTTTATAAAAGTTTAAAATAACCAATAAATTTCGTTCCACTTCACAATTGTGTCCCACTTGTTGTTGATTCTTCACCAAAAAATTAAAATTTTATATCCTTATGTTTGAAGCCTGAAATGTGGCAAAAGGTTGAAAAGTTCAAGGGGGCCGAATACTTTCACAAGGCACTGTATTTATATTTTTGGTAATTGTTGTTATAGTGCATTTTTTGAATAGTTTGCATAGATTCTATGTAGGTATAAAGTGGTAGAAAAGACTTGAAAACTGATATTTTGCTCAATCGAAGTTCAGGGAAAAAGCATTAGAAGTGTAGGGAAAGGATAGGGAGGAATTTATACAGAGTATTGAAGCAGAACAGGGTTCATTTGGAGTGCTTGCAGCCTGGGTAAAAGGAACAATCCTACTACACCTTTCTGCACTGACTGCCATTATACTGCTGCTCATTGAAGGTTTGCATACCTGTGTAATTCAAATTATTGGGGTCTTAATAGTCCTTGTGTGGTGCAGTTATATGCTGTAAAGCCTTTTCTTGGCGTTTATTGGTGGGGAAAAAATAGGTGGCTTATTCGCCATTGTGTGTTGAAGGGAGAAAATTACAGGCATTTTTGCCGTGCATTAGTGGCAAAAAAAAAAAAAGGATTGTTATCCATTAATCTCTGCAGTTATCTGTTATAACGCCTTTTCTTGGCATTTTTTAGTGGGGAAAAATAAGTGGCTTATTTGCCGTTGTGTGTTGAAGGGAGAAAATCACAGGCCTTTTTGGCCTGTACTACTGTATTAATTTTTTTGATCTTACAGTATGTCAGACAGAGAAGCGACAGGCCCTGCACAGGGGAGGGGTACAGGGGTACAGGGGGCTTGGCAGCAGGGGTCACTTCCAGAGGCCTGAGCTCCCAGTGTCAGCTAGTGGTCGTGTCTTGACCAGCAACCCAGCAGTTCTAGAATGGTTGACTCATCCACTTAATCCCAAATCACATCAGACACCCCCAGCCAAGAGTCGGTGGGTTCGTCAAACACAACCCTTAGTTGGCATGGCCCGGGAGCAGGTGTGCCCTCACCTGTCCTCAACCTGCCTCTGTCCTTTTCTGTTCCCTCAACCAGAGAAGTACTCTATGCTGTGGGCTCAGATCCACTGTACAGTGAGGAGGAGGTACTAGAGGACAGTCAGCAGCTACTGCCAAGCCAAGATCTGGAGGAGACATCCGCCGCTTCCTCCGGTAGGTGGGCAAGTAGTGATGAGGAGAGTGGTGTGGGAGCTGGTGTTGCGAACGGTCAGGCTCCTGGCTCAGAGACCGTTGAGAAGGACATCAGTGATATGCAGACAGTACTCGATGATGATGTAGCTGATCGCAATTAGGAGCCGGGTGACGAAGGGGCTTCATCATCATCGGGAGAAGAGGGAGGCAGCTTACGCATGAGGCAACGGCTGAGCCAGCAAGTCAGCAGTGTGACCGGGAGTCAGCAGGGTGGCAGCAGTGGGAGGTCGGAAGCCAAATGTGCCCGAAGTAGACCATCTGCTTTGCAGGAGCCTAGTTGCCCGGAAAGCAGTGGTGCAGGGGTTCACGGAGGCAGTGGCAGTAGCAGTCAGTCAGTGCGGAGAGTTGGGGGTAAAATCACCTACTCGGCAGTGTGGCAGTTTTTTGTTATGCTGCCGGGGGAGTTGATCATGGCCATATGTCGAATCTGTGGGCAGAAGGTGAAGCGTGGCCAGGGTGCCAATGTTGGCACCATAGCCCTGCGTCTACATATGCAGCATCACCATAAAGTGGCCTGGGAGAGCTGTGGCTCCAATGTGGTGGTCAGCCTGCTGCAGCAACCGCTGCATCACCCAGTGGTACACACCTCATTTTAGGCAGTCAAGTCTCCACCACTTCAGCCAAAGGAAGCTGTGTGTCCTTCCCATCATCTGCTGGTCATGATGTTCCTGCTCCTCCTAGTCAGTCATTGCGTCAGAAATCGATCACCGAAGCGATTTTGAAGAGACAACAGTATGCGTGCACTCATCCAACGGTGCAGAAGCTGAACGTGCTCCTGTCCAAGTTGCTGGTGCTGCAGTCCCTCCCTTTCCAAGTGGTGGACTCTGCACTTTTCAGAGAACTGATGGCTTGTGCCGAGCCGAGGTGGAGATTCCCAAGCCATCATTTCTTTGCCAAAAAATGAGTACCAGCCCTGCACAAATATGTAGAAGAGAAGGTGGGCCAGTCCTTGAGCCTATCGGTGTCTGCCAAACTACATGGCAGTGCCGACGTGTGGGGCTGTAACTACGGTTAAGGACAATATATGTCCTTTACGGCCCCCTGGGTGAATGTGGTTCCTGCCCAGACACACCAGCAACTTGGACAGGTAACGCCGCTTCCGTTTCCACGTTCTCACACCATTGGTCTTGCAACAATGTCCGCCTCACCCTCCACTGTGTCCTCAGCCTCCACTGCAGGGACAATTCAGCTCCTCCAGCATACCACATGTGCAGGGCACAGCGGTGTCACACTGTTCTACACCTCGTTTGCCTGGGTGAATGGAGGGGAGGAACTGCTCTGTGTCCATCATCAAGAAATCGAATCCTGGCTTTCTCCATGACAACTCAAAATCGTAACCATGGTGACCGACAACGGGAAGAACATGGTGTCGGCACTGCGTCAAGGAGGGGATGAGCCATGCGCCCTGCATGGTGCACATGTTCAATCTGGTTGTCAAGTGTTTCCTTAAGTCTGTCACCCATCTGCAAGTAGTATAATGTTGAACCGTGTTAGCCATTGAACGTAGTGGAAGAGTGAAGAAATCAGGTGATACCTTTTAGAGGCTAATTCAGTTAGCCTCTAAAAGGTATCACCTGATTTCTTCACTCTTCAACCATCTGCAAGATATCCTAAAATGGCCAGGAAACTTTGCATGCACTTCAACCACTCGTACACCACCAAGCACACCCTCCTTGAGCTGCAGTGGCAGAACGGCGTCCCCCAGCATAGGCTGATATGCGACGTTTCCATCCGTTGGAATTCCACCCTCCATATGTTGGACCGACTGTATGAACAGAGAAAGGCCATAAACGATTTCTTGATGATCCAAGCGGACAGAGCTACTCTTGAAGAAGTGGCACCTACATCTCACGGCCACATGAGCCCTGTGGGGGCTATATTGGAGGAGGAGGACATTAGAGCACAAGCAATGTGTAATGAAATGGGTGTTTTTTCTACACAGGTGACAGGAGAGGAGGAGCAGCTGGAAGAGCAAGAGGGAGATGAAGAAGACGAGGCAGATGACCCAGAAACACAGTGACAGTATGCAGTGGAGATGGATGCAGGGAGTCCCTCCGAGTCACTTGCGCAAATGGCCTGATGCAAGCTTGCTTGCGTAGTGACAGCAAAATTGTCACCATTCGGCAGAGGGATGACTACTGGCTCTCCACCATGTTAGACCCTCGCTACCGGTCAAAAATGGGGGTCATTTTTTACATCCGCTGAGAGGGAAGGCAAACTACTATAGAGACATCCTATGTAGTCAGTTGGCCGCTGCCTATCTGCGTCATCATCCATCGTCTCGCAGGTCTGACCAGGGGGGCTCACCTTGCACTGCCATGGCTGCTGTAGGGGGGGGCAGGAGCAGTATCAGCTCCATCACCAGCAGCCTGAGTCGCTGATGAGCAGCTTTCTTCACCTGCATAGTGGGCCTCTATTCACCAGCAGCTAGACATAGAGCAGAACCTGAACCAGCAGGTGGGGGCATACTTGCAGTGCACCGTGCCACCCGTCATCAACGATCCGCTGGACTACTGGGCAGCCAAACTGGATTTGTGGCTGCAACTGGCCGAGTTTGCCCTGGAAAAGCTGTCCTGCCTGGCCAGCAGTGTGGCATCAGAGCAGGTGTTTAGTGCTTTGGGGGCCATAGTTACCCCAAGGAGAACTCACCTGACCACCCAAAATGTGGAGAGACTGACCTTTGTCAAGATGAATCAGACGTTTATCATCCAGGATTTCCACCCACCAATGCCTGATGAATCAGATTAATTCATCCATGCTGCCTCACCCAAACCTTGACAAAAGAGACCGATTTCTTCTGGCTACCTGCCTCAGCTACTATTCTGATACTGCCACCCGCCTGATGCCACACATCTGATGCCAAGTGCTCCTTATTATAGCCACCATCGTCAGCGGGTACTGTTTGTGCCACCCACCTCCCCACTTTGTCACTGGGTCACTCTATGGCCTCCTCATACTGCTGCCACCTCCACATTATGTCACCTTACCACTCTGTGGCCTCCTCATGCTGCTGCTACCTTCACATTATGTCACCTTGCCACTCTGTGGCCTCCTCATGCTGCTGCTACCTCAACACTATGTCACTTCTCATGCTGTTCCCACCCTCCCCACTTCATGACTGGGCCACTATTTTGCCTTTATGGCCTGGTTGACATCATTATTTATTTGACCCTTCTTCTGATCTGTCAGAAGGAAGGAAAAATGAGACACACAATGGATCTACATGTCTGTGTAACAGCTGTAAGGCCTATATGGTCCCATCAGAATTGGCTTATGATTTGGTAGGCAGAAGCAGGAGTGGGTACAAAAAACAGAAGACATGCAAATATTCCAGTCATGTGTCATCTCTGTTTTGGATCCACTACTGTTTTTATTTGGCATCAGCAATACTGATGGATTACTGACCAAATCCTGACCGAGTGAAGGTGGATACTCAACAGACAGGATCCGTTTTTTGGTACTTAAGTACTTAACGTTAGGGATACCTAATGTGAAGCACATACACATTAGGTATCCCTGTGTCTAAAAACACCCGGTCTACAAATCTCTAAAAATATTTTTCCCGTACGATAAACGCCGTAGCGGGAAAAAAAAATCAAAAGTGCCAAACCGCTGTTTTTTCACTGTTTTGCCTCTGATAAAAAGTTGAATAAAAAGTGATCAAAGCAATAGACATTCCCCAAAATGGTATATATAAAAAGTACACCTGGCCCCGCAAGAAAAGACGCCCTATGCATCCCTGTACACGGAAGTATAAAAAAAGTTACGGGTGTCAAAATATGGCGACTTTTTAAAAAAATATATTTTTGCACCATTTTGAATTTTTGTTAAGGGGTTAAAATGTAAATAAAAGCATAAAAATTTGGTATCCCTGGAATGGTAACGAAACTTAGAATACAGATGACATGTCATTTTGGCTGTAGAGCGAACGCTGTAAAAATGAAGCCCGTAAGAATGTCACACAAATGCACTTTTTCTTCAAATCCACCCCATTCTGAATTTTTTTCCAGTTTTCCAGTACATTGTACAGAATAATAAATGGTAGCATCATGAAAAAAAAAATTGTCCCGCAATCATTAAGACCTCATATAGCTCTGAGAACGGAAAAATAAAAAAGTTATTGGGTTTGGAAGGGGGGGAGTCAAAAACGAAAAACGAAAATCGAAAAATGTCACCGGCGGGAAGGGGTTAATAGAACAGATTCTGTAGACATCTTTGCGGAATCAGCAGATGACAGTGTAAAAGGAGTGCGCTCTTTCATGGCTACAGTAGGCTCTTGGGCCTCTGCACAGTTCTTTATACCTGTCACTAACATCGACCTGTAAGGCTGAGTTCACACTTGAGATAGTTGGACAGTTTTGGCCCCGTAACTAGCCAAATAAGTGAAGTGTGCAGTGGTTCTAAGAGCGACGCCTGTCATGTGCGTGTCATAGTGACTCACAGTATTGTTTCACTACCACAGCAGATTCCCTATGCATGTTACTGCAAGGCACAGTGCTCTACACCACTACAGGCTCTCTGCAGCCAGGAAATAGCTGTTTTTTAACACAATTCGCCACAAATTAATTCGGATCGAATCATTTCCAAAATTCGGAGTACCAAGCGAATCGAATTTTTAAAAATTCGCTCATCTCTACTCTACGCTGCATGGCAAAAAATTAATAGGTGAAAAGCTATACCAGAATTGCTGTTTTTTTTTTTTTAATCCACCAAGAAAGAGTTAAAATTTAGTCAATAAGCTATAGACACCCAAAAATGATGTAATTAGATAATGCATCTCATCCCACAAAAAAAACAGCCCTCATATGGCTACATCACCAGAACAATAAAAAAAATATAGCTTGTACAATGTGAAGACAAAAACCCCAAAAATCGACAAATCATTAGAACATAACTGGCTGCGTCAGGAAGGGAATATACAAGCTGTGCCAGCATATATAAGGATACAGGATACAGGATCCAGTTCCCCCCCCCTAATCATATGCACTACTGTTCCCAATGTACTCTGCCCAACTTACATATTCACTTTTCACCATCCGCTGTGCATTCACGCCTGGGATACTAATGCTCACTACACCCCTTCATAAATTCTATGAGGGGTGCAGTTTTCAAAATGGTGTCACTACCTAGAGGATTCCACTTTTCTAGTACATTAGAGGCTCTGCAAACATGACATGGCATCCAGATACCAAACATCTAAATTTGCACTCCAAAAGTTATATAGCGCTCCATCACATCTACGCTATGCTGTGTGCCCAAACTGCAATTTATGCCCACATTTATGACACTTTTGTACCCAGGATAATGCACTTCATGCCATATGTGGGTAGAAACTGCTGTCTGGGCACACAACCAGGCGCAGAAGGGAAGGAGCACTATTTTGATTTTCGGAGCACAGATTTAGACGGTTTGGTTTTTGGACATCATGACACTTTTGCAGAGCTCTTGAAATGCCAGTAAAGTGGAATCCTCTGACATGTGACCCCATTCTGGAAACTACACCTCTGAAGGAATTTATCCAGGGGTACAGTGAACATTTTTAACCCCCAAATGTTGCATTAATTTATTTTCCAGAAATTAATACACAGATGATGTTGATAGGAGAAAATGAAAATTTTTCCAGGAATACGTTATTTCAGCGTGTAATATGTTGTGCTCAGCTTGTATCAGATATGAAATGGCGTATCTCTGGAAAAATTGCAATTTTCATTATCAGCTGAGCATTCATTTCTGGAAATTAAATTAATGCAACGCTCAAGGGTTAAAAATACTCGCTACACCACTGGATAAATCCTTTCAGTGGTGTAGTTTCCAAAATGGGGTCATAAGTCTGCGGATTCCACTTTACTGGCAACTCAGGGCCAAAAGTGGCATGATGTCCAAAAACCAAAATAACGCTCCTTCCCCTTTGTGCCTGGCTGTACCCAAACAGCAGTTTACTCCCACATATGATATGATGAACTAAGCAGTGGGCACCACCTATAAAAAAAACCGGGGTGCATCTCAACCATGATAACTGGACATTGAACAATAAGGAAAATAAAAAGATGCATAGTATAAAACAAGACGCTCAACCCTGATTTAGTATTCTAAAATAGTATAGCAAATCTTTATTAGGCAAAGTTCTTTAAAACTTTAAAAAAAATTAAAGAACTTTGTCACACATGGCATTGTTAAGTACATTATCCTGGGTACAACAGTGTCATTCATGTGGGCATAAACTGCAGGGCGCAGATGTGAAGGAGCGCTATGTGCTTTTGGATCATAGATTTAGATTGTTGGTTCTTGGACACCATGTCACATTAACAGAGACCCTAAAATTGCCCCTGCAAAATGGGGTCACTTCTTGGAGAAGTGCAATTTACTCATACCTCCAGGGCTCTGCAAAAACAACACAGCATCCAAAAAGTCCCTCTAAAGCTATACTCCGAAAGCTAAAAAGCACAGTGCTCCTTCCCTTCTGAGCCCTGCTGTGCGCCCAAGCAGCAGTTTACATCCACAATTATAACTTTTTTGTACCTGAGATAGCCCACTTAATAGTTTTAGGATTGCATGTCTCTGATGACATAAAGTGGGTACAACGTATTGGGCACTGAAATGGCATATTTCTTTAAAAAAGTCAATTTTTACTTTGCATATTACTTTTTGGGAAGCACTCTTAGGGTCAAAATGATAATACCACTTGAGAAATTTCTTTAGGGGTGTAGTTTCTAAAATGGGGTCACTTTTGAGGGATTTCCATTGTACTGGTACTTTAGGGGCTCTGCAAATGGGTCATCGCACCTGAAAACTATTCCATCACAATCTGCTCTCCAAAACCCAAATACCACTCTTTCCATTCTGAGGCCCGCCATGTATCCATACAGCAGTTTACAACCACATGGGGAGTATTCCTGTGTTCATGAGAAATTATGTAACAAACTTTAGGGAAATTTTTCTCCTTTATCCTCTAATGAAAATGAAAAATTTGGGGCTAAATTGATGGTTTATTGGAAAAAAAAAAATTTGTTTTTCATGTCCCAATGTTAATAAAATTTGTGAAACAGCTGTTGGGTCAACATGCTGACTATACCCCTTTATATGCTCTGTGAAGGGTGTAGTTTACAAAACGGGGTCACTTGTGGGTGTTTACGTTCTACTGGTAATTTTGGGGCTCTGCAAATGAGACATGGCACCTGAAAACTATTCCAGCAAAATCTGCCCTTCTTTCCAAGCCCTACCATGTACACATACAGCAGATTACGACCACATATGGGGTATTCCCGTGTTCAGGATCAATTGTTTAAACAAACTGTGGGGTGCTTTTTCACCTTTAACCCCTTTTAAACGATTGGGATAGGTCCTTCCTGTATACGCATAAGCTCCCACTGCCTTGCGGTGCGCAGGAAAAGAATTACAAAATACTGACCCGATGGTACCGCTGTCCTGACCTCTTGCACAGGATCTATCCTGGTGCATCCGACCGGTGTTGGTGCTGTGATGCCAAGAGGGGTACGCTGTATCACATCTGGTGGGAATGCCCTGCCCTCAGACCCTTCTGGGATGCTGTTTTTGCATTGTGCACTAAAGTGAGTGGCAAATCTGTTACACCCTCACCTCGTCTAGCCCTTCTCTCCATCATACTGGGGAACGTCTCCACTGTTAAAGAGAGACCTCCTGCGACATTTTCTCACTGCCGCCAGAACAGTCATTCCCAGGCATTGGCGCAGTACTGCTGTGCCGACCCTGGTTGAGTTCCTACAGGAGCTTCTCCTTATCAAGAGAATGGAGGCCCTGGTGGCTGAGGACTCGCCTGACCCTTCTAAATTTGAGTCCCTCTGGCGGCCGTGGGTGATGTTCCAGGAGACTTCAGAGTTCTCTTCTTTCTTTGCCTAAACTGGGGGCACCTTGCGCCCCTTTCCATAAGGAGTCTGGCCATCCCCTTCTGTACAATCCCTCTCTCCCCCTTCCCTTTCTCCTCAGTGTGCGCTTTCACATCCCGGTCTTGTATGTGGTCTTATGTGTTTCTATTCACCCGCTGTTAGGGTCTTGCCAGACGTAGCAATACCCTCACACTACTGCAGGGGTCTGGGAGGCTGAACAGAGACAAGTGAGCCCTAATCTCACCCCAGCCACTGTCCCTTCCTATTGCCTCAGTTTACCCTAAACAGTGAAAGGACAACTTGAAGACAAGCCCTATACTGAGTAAGTGACACACAGAACAAGACAAACCACAGAGAAGAATGGTAAACAAGCCATGGGTCACAACCAGAGAAGCAATAGTGGTACCAAATTGAAATCCAAGAGAGTAGTCACAAGGCAAGCCAAAGGTCAGAGATAATAGCAAGGTCAAAATCAAAGGTACAAAGAAAGCAGGCCAAGACAGTGCAATAACCGGCAACTTGCTGTGAAAGTGACATATAGAAAGTCTGGGCCAAGCCCCAGACCTGATAGGCACACAGGCTGTCAATCACACAGGCAAGGAAAAGATTAAATCTATGCGGTCAGAGAAACAATGCACAGAACATGGGTTGGCTGGAAATCCATTACACAGAAAGGAAAATAGGACCGCGTTCAGACTAAGCATCGAGAATCCTAAGCAAAGAATCAAACTGAGGACGCCTCCTACGCCGCAGCGTGCGAGCAGAGGGTGGCGCAGAGACCTGAACAGGCAGAGACATAAAACCCGTGTCTTCCCCCATGTTCCCCTTTCCCTCCAGAATTTGTCTTTTTCTTCAGGTGAGCGGTTGGCACTGTGCTGGACTTTTCCTTTTGTCCTATAGTGTTCCCTGCCATCACCCCCCCAATTATGCATTTCCCCATGTTGTTATTGTGCCACCCGTTACTGGTCTCTCTGTTGCGGGCGTCGGCAGCCCTCTACCCCAGCTGTTCCTCAGTGACTTCTCCACGATTGGGCAGCCTGCGTGCCTCCTACTGCCTTATTTGATGCTTTTGTCTTGGCTTTGCTTACTTTTGTACTTATCTGCAAAAACCTCAATAAAACTGATTAAACATAACCCCTTTTAAAAATGAAAACTTTGGGGATAAAGTGACGTTTTAGTAATCTTTCATTTACACATCCCAATGTTAATAAAATCTGTAATTGGCTATGGGGTCAAAATGCTCACTACAGTGCTGGCCAAAAGTATTGGCACCCCTGCAATTCTGTCAGATAATACTCAATTTCTTCCAGAAAATGATTGCAATCACAAATGCTTTGGTAGTAATATCTTCATTTATTTTGCTTGCAATGAAAAAACACAAAAGAGAATGAAAAAAAAGTCAAATCATTGATCAATTTACACAAAACTCCAAAAATGGGCCGGACAAAAGTATTGGCACCCTCAGACTAATACTTGGTAGCACAACCTTTAAACAAAATAACTGCGAACAACCTCTTCCGGTAACCATCAATGAGTTTCTTACAATGCTCTGCTGGAATTTTAGACCATTCTTCTTTGGCAAATTTCTCCAGGTCCCTGAGATTTGAAGGTTGCCTTCTCCAAACTGCCATTTTGAGATCTCTCCACAGGTGTTCTATGGGATTCAGGTTTGGACTCATTGCTGGCCACTTTAGAAGTCTCCAGTGCTTTCTCTCAAACCATTTTCTAGTGCTTTTTGAAGTGTGTTTTGGGTCATTGTCCTGCTGGAAGACCCATGACCTCTGAGGGAGACCCAGCTTTCTCACACTGGGCCCTACATTATGCTGCAAAATTTGTTGGTAGTCTTCAGACTTCATAATGCCATGCACACGGTCAAGCAGTCCAGTGCCAGAGCCAGCAAAGCAACCCTAAAACATCAGGGAACCTCTGCCATGTTTGACTGTAGGAACCGTGTTCTTTTCTTTGAAGGCCTCTTTTTTTTTCCTGTAAACTCTATATTGATGCCTTTTCCCAAAAAGCTCTACTTTTGTCTCATCTGACCAGCGAACATTCTTCCAAAAAGTTTTTGGCTTTCTCAGGTAAGTTTTGGCAAACTCCAGCCTTGCTTTTTTATGTCTCTGGGTCAGAAGTGGGGTCTTCCTGGGTATCCTACCATAGAGTCCCTTTTCATTCAGACGCCGACGGATAGTACGGGTTGACACTGTTGTACCCTCGGACTGCAGGGCAGCTAGAACTTGTTTGGATGTTAGTCGAGGTTCTTTAGCCACCATCCGCACAATCTTTCGTTGAAATCTCTCATCAATTTTTCTTTTCCGTCCACATCTAGGGAGGTTAGCCACAGTGCCATGGGCTTTAAACTTCTTGATGACACTGCGCACAGTAGACACAGGAACATTCAAGTCTTTGGAGATGGACTTGTAACCTTGAGATTGCTCATGTTTCCTCACAATTTTGCTTCTCAAGTCCTCAGACTTGTTCTTTGGTCTTCTTTCTTTTCTCCATGCTTAATGCGGTACACACAAGGACACAGGACAGAGGTTAAGTCAACTTTAATCCATTTCAACTGGCTGCAAGTGTGATTTAGTTATTGCCACCACCTGTTATGTGCCATAGGTAAGTAACAGGTGCTGTTAATTACACAAATTAGAGAAGCATCACATGATTTTTCAAAGGGTGCCAATACTTTTGTCCACCCCCTTTTTTATGTTTGGTGTGGAATTATATCCAATTTGGCTTTTTGACAATTCTTTTTGTGGTTTTCCATTGAAGACAAATTAAATGAAGATATTATTACCAAAGCATTTGTGATTGCAATACTTTTGGCCAGCACTGTATACTACTTCATGAATTCTATGAGGGGTGTAGTTTTCAAAATGGGGTCACTTTTGGGGAGTTTCCATTGGTATTGGTACTCTAGGGGCTCTGCAATTGAGAAATGGCACATGAAAACTATTCCAGCAAAATCTGCTTCTCAAACACCCAGTAACACGCCTTCCCTTCCGTGCACTGCCGTGTGCCCAAACATCAGTTTACACCCACATGTGGGGCATTTCTGTGCTCTGGAGAAATTGCATAACAAACTGTGAGATGCATTTTCTCCTTTAACCCTTTGTGAATGTGTTAAATTTAGGTCTAAATGAATGTATTAGTGTAAAAAATTAAATGTCTAAATTTCGCCTCCATATTGTTTTAAGTCCTGTGAAATGCTTAAAGGGTTAACAAACTTCCCAAATGCTGTTTTGAATTATATTAGGGAAGCAGTTTGAAAATGGAGTGATTTATGGGGATTTCAAATTTATAGGCCTTTATAATCCCTAAAAAATTATTTTTGGAAAACTTCTTGTAAATCTGTAAAATCACTGTTTCACTTGTAAGCCTTCTAACATCCAAAATAAATTAAAGGACGATAAAAAGATGATGCTAATATAAAGCAGAGATATGGAAGATAATATTTATTAATGTACTTGGGTAGTATGACTATCTGGGTAGTATGAATGAAAAGCAGAGCATGTCACATTTTGAAAATTGTGTTTTTTTTCAAATTTCCATCAAATTTCCTATTTTTTTATAAATATAAAAATATTGATTAGTGTTTACCACTAACATGAAGTACGTGTCACAAAAAAAAAAAAACAATCTCAAAATCAATTTGTGTAAGTTAAAGCATCTCAAAGTTATTGCCATATAAAATGATACATGTCATTTTTGAAAAATGAGGCCTGGTCCTTAATGCACTTTTGGGCTGGATCCTTAGGGGTATTCTCATCTCAATGATCCATTTCTGTCCAGGCCTGTTTCATGAGTTTTCTTTTTTTAAAAATTCTGTTGAAGCACGGTTGAAAAGCAATGTCTGACTTTCATTTGTTCATTTTCATAGAATTTTTATATATTACTAGAGGAAGGACCTGGCTTCGCACGGGTATATTTCATTTTTTGTTTGTGTAGTGACCCCATAAGAATTGGCCAGTTTTGCACTTGACATCCAGTATGGCAGTCCAGTATGGGTATAGTCTATTTATGGCTGTGTTGCTATGGAAACCTGGTAAATGAAATGTGAACTTACATTGGCTAATACACGTCATATGACTGAATATTTAAGGACCTGCGAACTGCTATTGACTCATACAGGACATAAATAGCTTGGTTGCTATGGAAACCTGGTGTAAAGCTGTGTGTATGTCAAGACTGAACCTGCGATTTTCCATTGTTCTATAAGTGTCATGTGATCATGTGCATCTCAGTTTGGATATCAGTGAAAAACCTGCGATCGGTTGTTATGGAAAACCTGGAGTAAAGCTGTGTGTATGTGACCTTGTGTAACAGTGTCATCCACAGCGCCCTGCCCCTTTAAAGCTGACCTACAGCAGTGAAGAAAAATGGCTGGGTTGTTATTGAAACCTGGAGTGCAGCTGTGTGCATGTGGCTGACAATGCTTTGTCAGATTGGAGATGGGCTTGGGTCTGCTGGGGAGTTTCAGCAGCTTGCTGTTGACTGTAACATACCTTATCAGATTGGAGACAGGCTTGGGTCTGCTGAGAGTTTTCATTAGCTTGAGCAGCACCCATGCGTTTTGCTGCAGGGGACATGAGTAGTTTAAAAAACGTTTCAATTTATAAGAATGCTGAAATCCAGTATGGCAGTCCAGTCAGTGGCGTAAATACCGGTTTAGCAGTGGTAGCAGCTGCCACAGGGCCCGGGACATTAGGGGACCCGGCAGGCCTCTGATGTTTTTTTTTTTTTTTTAACACCAGCAGGTAACGGGCCCTATTTACTTACCGATCCCCGCTCCTGCTCACGGCCGCCTGCACTTCACCTTCTGCAGAGGCGGCTGTGAGCAGGAGCGGGGATTGATAAGTAAGGCCTGTGGGCCGTGAACCCCACAAACACTGTTATCATTATACTCTGGGGTCTTTTCAGCAGGCTTCGGGCCTCCTTGGTGGCGTCCCAGATGTCGGTGGGCCAGTCCGACGTCATTATGCGCTGCGATACATGCCTGGCTCACGTGACATCTGGTCCACATTGAAGAAGTAGCGGGAAGTGCGCATAATACTATATAAAGGAGCCACTATGATACTGTGTGCAGGGGCCACTATGGGGAAGAATACTGTGTGCAAGGGCCACTATGGGGCCTAATAGTGTATGCAGGGGCCACTATGGGGCATAATAGTGTGTGCAGAAATGCAGTTTGTGTGGGGGGGGGGTTGTCGGGGGGGGGGGTCCCATGTCAAATGTTCGCCTTGGGGCCCTGCCATTGCCAGTTACGCCACTGAGTCCAGTATAGGTACAGTCTATTTATGGCTGTGTTGTTATGGAAACCTGGTAAATTAAATGTGAACTTGTATTGGCTGATACACGTGATATGACTGAATATTTAAGGTCCTGTGAACTGCTATTCACTAATACAGGTCATACATAGCTTGTTTGCTATGGAAACCTGTGTACCTGAGGAGAGTATGGGGCATAATAGTGTGTGCAGGAATGCAGTTTGTGCGGGGGGGGGGGGTCCCATGTCAAATGTTCGCCTTGGGGCCCAGCCATTGCTAGTTACACCACTGAGTCCAGTATTGGTACTGTCTATTTGTGGCTGTGTTGTTATGGAACCCTGGTAAATTAAATGTGAACTTATATTGGCTGATACACGTGATATGACTGAATATTTAAGGTCCTGTGAACTGCTATTCACTAATACAGGTCATACATAGCTTGGTTGCTATGGAAACCTGTGTGCCTGAGGAGAGTAAGCGCCTGCAAGCTGTTATTGGCTGATAAGGGACATGTGATCGTGTGTATGGCAGTTGGAATATGAGTGAAAGACTTGCAGGCTTGTATAGACTAATGCTGGTCATTTTTTGGGAATACTGTATCTCAGGAACGGTACGTCCAAGAGAGCTGAGCCTCAGTCTATAATATTCCCGGACACCTGATGTGCATGTGTGCCAAATCTGGTGAGGATCGGTCCAGTCGTTTGGTCGCGCATAAAGAACAGACAGACAGACAGACAGACAGGAACTCATTTTTATATATATAAGAGATTACTTTTGTCAGATTCAAGTTATTTCTGTGACCATTGTGGGTTTTTATTTCATTAAACGAGGGGTACCAACAATTTTGTCCACGTGTGTATAATGTGAGGGTGTTATATTTTGTCCCTCTTTCTATCCTTTAAACATTGGGAGGTATGAAACTTAGTGGGCTTTGGGTTGCAGTTTGGGCACTCGGTCTCTAAAAGGTTCGCCATCACTGCAATAGACTTTATAGGGGTCCATGTGGTTTCCGCTCGGTTTCCACATGAAGCATGTGGAAACATGCGGAGAGGAAAGTGCTTCTTGCAGCACTTTCACCTCCGCTTGCTTCGAGCGGAAACCGAGCGGGAAATACACGGACCCCATTATAGTCTATGGGGTCCGCGGGTTGCCCAGGTAAAGCACTTTTTATGCGTATAGGTTTCCGTTTGGGGGTTTCCCCAAACAGACTCCCCGAACGGAAACCCGAACACAGATGTGAACCAGGCCTTACTTTTGCCGCCTTTGTTACAACGTTCATTTTTTTTTATAGCTTTCAAAACAGATAATCATATGAAAGCAGATACAATGACAGATAAATCAGATTATACAGTCATACGCTACTAGATTCTGGCTGGTGGTACAGTAACTAAAGCTTGACAGCTGTAGCTATAATTCTATAAAGAAAAGACTGAAACAGTCAATAGTTTTGAGTGCACTGTTCATGAGGCATTCCCCTCTATCAGGACTGGAGGGATGGTGCAGGCAATTTAGTCTCCAGTTCTGCGTCGCTGCACACATTTATGTGTTTAGAGATAAATGTCAAAAACCTGCTGAAAAGCAAAAAAAAAATTGTAATGTATGATACACAGTAGTATGTAGGAGCTATTGAAAGTAGTATAATGTTGTACCGTGTTAGCCATTGAAAGTAGTGGAAGAGTGAAGAAATCAGGCGATACCTTTTAGAGGCTAACTGAGTATATTTATAAGTAAGCTTTCAGGAGTACTCGCTCCCTTCATCAGACATGGTGTGATACAAGACCTGAAAATTCACAGATTTTTATACACATGGTTTTCAAAGCATTTTGGATTCTTTAAAAAAAAAAATGCAATCTAAGTAGAGAAGTTATTTACAACAGGTCAAAAAAACAGTCTGGAAACTTGTGGTGCGTGACGGAGGGATCAGTAATTCTTGCTGTTATCTGTTTGCTATCAGGAGGTGATTTGTGTCCCTCACAGGTCATACATAGTGTGATTTGAAGCTGGCATGAATATTGAGTTCAGTTCATGGTTCATGCATAGTGTGACATGAAGCTGGCATGAATATTAAGTCCAAATTGCAGAGTTTGAAATTTTTGCATAAATTTATACTCCCATTCTTTTCTTTTCTCCTGTGTCTTAAAATGTCCCATTAAAACCACAACCCGCAAATCTTCAATAGAGTGGTTTTCTCCGGAGAAATGTGCGGCCACTGGGAGATCGGTTCTGCTGTTATTAATGGTGGATCTGTGTGAGTTCATTCGTTGACTGAGTCTCTGCCCTGTTTCCCCCACATAGAGGCCTGTGGTGGGACATTGCACACACATTATGAGGTACACCACATTGGAAGACCTGCAGCAAAATGTCCCCCTAATTCTGTGCACCTGTTGTGACTGTGGGATAGGTACACTGTCAGTGGTGTGGATGTGCTTGCAGGTCATGCACCTTTTATGTAGGCAAGGTGAGGTGCCATTTTCAGTTGGGGCCTTCAGGGCACTCCGGACGATAATACGCCTCAGGTTTGGTGGTTGTCGAAAGGAAAGGAGAGGGGGGACTGGAAATATGTCCTTGAGCCTGTTGTCCCTATGTAGCACAGGTTGGAGCTCCTTGGCAATCCTTGTGCTATTGAAAGACATGCACAGAAAAGGTCACATCCTGTCAGGCCAGGAGGTGGAGCTGCAGGACTCCAGAGAGGGGGGGAAAAGACAAGTGTAAGTCTGCTTTCACATCATGCTTTTGCCTTACATTTACTATATTTGGTGAGATGGCTCTTGATGTACATGCTATATGTGTCCATTAGGACTCAAACAGGGGCCAAACAGCAGTATATGTTAATATACTGCAAAATATATATATTAGCATTAATTACATTGTACATTATGACGACAATATATCTGGACATCTACATATCATGCATACAGGATCTTTTATAACATTTTCTATGGTAGCTAAACCGGCTTCCACTCTTCCGGGAAAAGTGCTGGGCGCACTTGGAGTTCAACAGAGAAAATCAACATGGGTAATACATAATCAACAGATAATTCAGCATAATGGCATAACACAAAATAACCAGTTTAAGCCTTAGGTTCCAAGTAGCGAGCCGCAGACAAAAACTGTGGTGGAAATGCATCAAGTTTTTTTCCACAGTGCTTTTCACAGGAAGTCTGCAGGGTTTTCCAGCGTTTCCATAGGTATAATTTGACATGCTGTAATTTACAAAAATGCAACAGTTGTGGAAATTGCAGCATTTCTGCTGCAGATTATATTCTGCATTGTGTGGATGGGATTAGCCAGAATCCCATCCACTTTGCAGGTATTGTAATACACAGCGTTTTCGACTCAGGGTGGGTTCACACTTGCGCTTCAGTCCGTTCGTTGCCAATACGAGTGAAAATCTCGGCGAAAGGGATTGGCATCGGATACAGACAGGTTAGCGACGCATTGGTTAAAAACCCATTCATTTGAATGGGTTTTTAAAGCAATGCGCGGGTGTCCGATTGCACCCTCTGCGCTGCAAAGCCATTTTTTTTTCGTCGGACACGAAGTCCTGTATGTCCAACTTTGTTTCCGACGAAAAAAAAAGGATTCACAGCGCAGAGGGTGTAAGCGCACACCCGCGCATTGCTTTAAAAACCCATTCAAATGAATGGGTTTTTAACCAATGCGTCGCTAACCTGTCTGCATCCGATGCCAATCCCGTTCGCCGAGATTTTCACTCGGATTGGCAACGGACGGACTGAAGCGCAGGTGTGAACCCACCCTAAGGCCCCACATTGCAGAAATGTAGCGTTTTTACTGCTGCGGAAACGCAGCAGAGAAAAAAACGCTGCGTTTTACAGTTCCAGCAAAGTGAATGAGATTCTGGCTAATTGCACCCACACATTGTGAAAAAAAAAAATAGCTGCTGAATACCTGTGTTTTGAAAAACGTAGGTGTTTTCCCTATAGATTTAATAAGTGAAGAAAAAGCGCAGAGAATAATGCAGCTAAAATGCAATGAAAAATGCTGCAGAAAGAAACGCGATGCGTTTCTGCTGCGTTTTTTACAGCAGTGATTTTTTTTTAGCTGCGTTCTGCAATGTGGGGCCTAAAAGTATTGATAAATGTAAGTCCATACCTTTTGTGACAGGACCAGGGGAAAAGTGGTAGAAGGAGTATACATTTCTCCCAGGTTCTTCCCATATCTCTTCTAAAAGCACCTGGGAAAGTTGTGTTCCTTGCTGGAGGGTTTTTACCCTGGCTACTGGAGTAGGCAGAGTTGGGTGTGGCTCTACTCCATTCAGCCACTTCAGGTTTTGGGATGACTGGGGGTTAATTCCTTGTTACCTGAAGGGTGCGTATATAAGGGCAGACAGCACACAGGTATTTGGCTGTCTCTGCTCCTGGGAAACCACTGTGAGTTAAAACTGCTGAGAATTGTGAATTGTGTTTAGGGAGCTGTGCAGTAAGTCCAGCTCTCAATAGTTAGTTACCTGTGTTATAGGTGGTAGCCAGACGGCTAGGATTTTCTTTTGTATTATTTTTGTTTTGCCTGGAAAAACTAATAAAACTGGTTGCGGCCAGTTGCACCATATTTGACTGGTCTGGACTGTTATTACTGTGCCAAAAGTGCTCGTCTATCTGAGGAGACGGCGATCCCTGAGCTAATCCCGTTACACTTTCTAAACATTTTTTTTTTTTTTTAACCCTAGCATGCATATCGGGGGCCCCCGTGCTTACTTTTTTGCTACTATTTGCAAAATTACTTTAGTTAGAATTTTGAAACTCTAGGTATGCTTCAAGTATGTCGTTGTTGGTAATATCCAGTTGTTCATATAATTTTTTTTGATAGGCATTTTGGTGTAACAATGCTTGTTGGGGAAAACCACATCTGTAAAGAACGGGGGCCTTTTAGGCCCCTGCTATTTTTATCATGTACTCAGCAGTGTTTGTGTCTCAAGTTACTTTATTTGTAGTCAGGTTTGCTGGTGGAGGGGCCAGGGGGTGGATCATGCCATGTGAGGATGTCATGTGATTTTTGGAGGGAGTGATAAGGCCATGACAGCAAGGCAGGTCCTTCTGAACACAGTAATGAGATGTATAGAGAGTACTGAGGACAGTATATTCTTGAAGGACCTTTGCCATGAACTTGTAATGCCTCACATGATGGAGCAAAGCAACATGAAATGCTTGCCAAAGCAAACTAAAGAAGCAATGAAACGGTGTTGCGTACAGTTTCAGGATATTCCAGGGCCAGGAGAAAGAAAACGAAAGCGTTGTTTCATTTGTCCAAGAAACTTAGAAAGGAAAACTGAGCGATATTGTACCACTTGTGGGGAAAATGTCTGTAAAGAACATTCTTCAGAAAAGATAACATGTGAAAATTGTTTGGAAGACCAATAAAATTGAAAAGAATTATAATTAAAATGTTGTACATTATTCATATCTTATTTTGCAATTTTGAAATAAACTTATAAAAGTTATTTATGTGAGTTTCTCCATATGATTTGCACGGGGGCCTAAAAGGCCCCCATTACGTAAAAGTGTAGATTTGTGATTTCACTCATGCTAGGGTTAATTGCCTAATATTGTGCTTTCTCTCGCCACAGTGAAAAAAGCATGGAGGTGCTATACAAAAAGCCCTCACATAGAAAAGAAAAGCACCCTAAACCCAACTCTCTGAGCAGGGGCTAAGAAAGTCAAGGATTCATTGTCCCCCTTTGCCAAAACTTGGGGAAACCCATACTTGCTCCCGACTTTCAGCTGGGTTTTCCAGAGAAGAAGAGGAAGGATCCCATTTGTCCATTCAACTCCTCCTCTAGACATCTGGAAGGTCCAGAAGGGTATCCACATCCCTTAATCCTACAAAACACACTGTGAAAATCATAAAACATATGATTTTATATATATATATATATATATATATATATATACTGTATATGTGTGTGTAATGATCTGGATGATGGGGTTAATGGGGAACTAATAAAATTTGCAGATGATACAAAGCTAGGAGGAATGGCCAACACTAGAGAGGAGAGAGAATGCATCCAAAAGGACTTGGACACACTGGAACAATGGGCTGAGGTGAACAAAATGGTATTCAACAGGGACAAATGCAAAGTTCTACATCTGGGTAACAGAAATGCAAGAAGCATATATAGTATGGGAGGAATAGTACTAAGTGAGAGTACAGGGGAAAAGGATCTGGGCATAATAATAGATCGCAAATTCAACATGAGTCAACAGTGCGGTGCGGTGGCTAAAAAGGCTAATAAAATTCTAGGTTGTATCAAGACGAGCATTGAAGCTAGATCAAGAGAGGTAATTATTCCGCTGTACTCTGCCCTGGTCAGACCCCACCTGGAATACTGTGTACAGTTCTGGGCTCCCCAGTTTAAGAAAGACACCGATTTATTGGAGCAGGTCCAGAGAAGAGCAACCAAAATGGTGGAAGGTCTACAAACCATGTCCTACGAGGAGAGGCTAAAAGAATTGGGACTGCTTAGTTTGCAGAAGAGAAGGCTAAGGGGAGACTTAATAGCGGTATTTAAATATCTGAAAGGTTGTCACAGTGCAGAGGGATCTACCCTATTCTCATTAGCAGAAGGAAGCACGAGAAGTAATGGAATGAAACTAAGGGGAAGGAGATTCAGATTAGACATTAGGAAAAACTTTCTAACAGTAAGGGTAGTGAGAGAGTGGAATAGGCTGCCACGGGAGGTGGTGAGTTCTCCATCAATTGAAATCTTCAAGCGGAAACTGGATAGGTATATAGCTGGGATGTTTTAGGAATTCCTGCTTTGCAGGGGGTTGGACTCGATGGCCCTTGAGGTCCCTTCCAACTAACAAACAAACAAACAAACAAACAAACCATGATGTCAGCTTTCTGCTAGATCTTGTGCCATTGATGGGGATCTGTAGGATACTACAGTGCCTTGCAAAAGTATTCAGCCCCCTTGAACTTTTCAACCTTTCCACATTTCAGGCTTCAAACATAAGGATATGAAATTTTAATTTTTTGGTGAAGAATCAACAACAAGTGGGACACAATTGTGAAGTGGAACAAAATTTATTGGATATTTTAAACTTTTGTAAAAAATAAAAAACTGAAAAGTGGGGCGTGCAATATTATTCGGCCCCTTTACTTTCAGTGCAGCAAACTCACTCCAGAAGTTCAGTGAGGATCTCTGAATGATCCAATGTGGTCCTAAATGACTGATGATGATAAATATAATCCACTTGTGTGTAATCAAGTCTCCGTATAAATGCACCTGCTCTGTGATAGTCTCAGGGTTCTGTTTAAAGCACAGAGAACATCATGAAGACCAAGGAACACACCAGGCAGGTCCGTGATACTGTTGTGGAGAAGTTTAAAGCCGGATTTGGATACAAAAAGATTTCCCAAACTTTAAACATCCCAAGGAGCACTGTGCAAGCGATCATATTGAAATGTAAGGAGTATTAGACCACTCCAAATCTATCAAGACCCGGCCGTCCCTATAAACTTTCATCTCAAACAAGGAGAAGACTGATCAGAGATGCAGCCAAGAGGCCCATGATCACTCTGGATGAACTGCAGAGATCTAGAGCTGAGGTGGGAGAGTCTGTCCATAGGACAACAATCAGTCATACACTGCACAAATATGAACTTTATGGAAGAGTGGCAAGAAGAAAGACATTTCTCAAAGATATCCATAAAAAGTCTCCTTTAAAGTTTGCCACAAGCCACCTGGGAGACATACCAAACATGTGGAAGAAGGTGCTCTGGTCAGAGAAACTAAAATCAAACTTTTTGGCCACAATGCAAAACGATATGTTTGGCGTAAAAGCAACACAGCTCATCACCCTGAACACACCATCCCCACTGCCAAACATGGTGGTGGCAGCATCATGGTTTGGGCCTGCTTTTCTTCAGCAGAGACAGGGAAGATGGTTAAAATTGATGGGAAGATGGATGGCGCCAAATACAGGACCATTCTGGAAGAAAACCTGTTGGAGTCTGCAAAAGATCTGAGACTGGGACAGAGATTTATCTTCCAACAAGACAATGATCCCAAACATAAAGCAAAATATACAATGGAATGGTTCACAAATAAACATATCCAGGTGTTAGAATGGCCAAGTCAAAGTACAGACCTGAATCCAATCGAGAATCTGTCAAAAGAGCTGAAAACTGCTGTTCACAAATGCTCTCCATCCAACCTAACTGAGCTCGAGCTGTTTTCCAAGGAAGAATGGGCAAGAATTTCAGTCTCCCGATGTGCCAAAACTAATAGAGACATAACCCCAAGCGACTTGCAGCTGTAATCACAGCAAAAGGTGGCGCTACAAAGTATTAACTTAAGGGGCCGAATAATTTGGCACGCCCCACTTTTCAGTTTTTTCTTTTTTACAAAAGTTAAAAATATCCAATAAATTTTGTTCCACTTCGCGATTGTGTCCCACTTGTTGTTGATTCTTCACCCAAAAATTAAAATTTTATATCCTTATGTTTGAAGCCTGAAATGTGGCAAAAGGGTGAAAAGTTCAAGGGGACCGAATACTTTCGCAAGGCAGTGTATGTTTCAGGAAGAGTGCCATGCAGAGATCTTATAGGTCCTTGAAGGTCTTACGCTACTCCTCTGGAAAAGTAGGCATGCAAATTAGCTATTTAATATTTTCCTAAGGGAGAGTATCATAGAAATTATATAGGCATTGCAATACTCCTCTGGTAATACAGATATGAAAATTTGTTCTCTTTACAAGAAGAAAAAAGAAAAGAAAAATATAGTGGACATAACTCTTTATAGAATCCTGTTAGCCCCCAACGGGAAACCATAGTTGACAGAAATATATAATACATCCTTGTGCCATGCATAAATATATATTAACATCAGATAATAAATTGAAAACAATATATACATTATATTAGTGAGACAGTAATGGGGAAAATCATTGAGGGAAAATATATTTTCCCTAGGTTTCTGTCATATGTGTTTTAGGCTCCAAGTTTTATGATATCTTGATGTGGAAAGGCCAGACTTTTCTCTACTGGTCTTATGGAAAAGCCAAAAAGATCCTGGAGTTGGACTGGCATATTGACTAGGTCTCCAATTCCTACTCCTATATGTTTTTAGGACCAGGTTGCTGGTTAATCAGTTGCATAAAAAGTTGCAGACACAAGGGATGAATGGCTAAGTGCTGGATGTTCTCTGGAGGAGCTAAGTATAGGACTCTGTACTGTGCCTGTAAGTGGAAGAAACTGACTTGTCTTTGGAGTGTGTTCAGTGCCTGGTAGGACTGCCCTTGATATAGAAAGGAAAATTCTATTTTGTTAGTTAGAGCTCAGCGGAGTAGGTTTGGTTTTCTCTATTGCCAAAGGAGGCTGTTTTTTGTTATTTTGGACTTTGAAAAGAAGACACAGATGCACCCTCTTTCTATCCTATCGGCAGTGTTACTGTCTCTGTATGTTGTGAACCCACTTTGACTAACGCTTGATGCTAATCTCCATCTGTCTATCTAAAATGGAAAGAATGGGGGGGCGGAACCTGACCGTGCAGCATGGTGGAAGCAACTTGCTAGAGCTCCGTTGCATAGAACCCTAAAGACGCCGTTACACCCCATTTAGCGCAGGCACAATGGTCAAAATAGGCAAAGACAGGTTGGGGGACCTACCCAGCACCCCAAAAGCGCAGAAACAGCAAGGAGATCTACAGCGCTACCTTAGAAAGAAGAACTTCTCCTCACCACATGGTCCTGCTAAGATGGTGCCAGAGCTCCAACAGGACAAAGAGACGGGAGATGAATCGGAGGCAGACAGTGTCCGTGACAGTGAGCGCTCTGAAACAGGCATAACACAGATCTCTCGCACATTGCTACAAAAGTCTCTAGCTAAAGCTGTTAGCCCGGTACTCACAGAACTGGCAGAGATTAAGACCGAAATACCGTCTGTAGGACGCAGCGTACAGGCCCTGGAAGACACATATTCCACAGTAAAAGCACACGTAGAGGCAGTAACAGACCAGCTCTAAAGCCACAAGGAACTCATTGACAGATCATTAACGTTGATAGAGAACCAGGAAAACAGGAGTTGCCGCCGCAATCTGTGCCTTAAAGGGGTCCCAGAGTCTTATATGCCAGAGGAGCTCCCTAAGATGGCGGCTGGCCTCTTCACAGAATTACTGGGCCCAGAACGTGCAGCAGCAGTTGTAGTAAAATGCATCCATAGGGCCAGGGGAACCCGCCGCGTGACGTGCTCTGCGGCCTCCTCTCATATCTTGATACCCTTGCAATCCTTACTGCAGCCAGAGGCAGAGAGCAAATATCCTTGGACGGGATAGCTATATCCATTTACCAAGACGTCGCGCCATCCATACTCGCCAAGAGGAGAATGCTAAAGCCACTCCTGGAGGAGCTCAGAGCCAGAAACATACAGTACGCGTGGTTGTATCCCTTTGGCCTAGCCATTCTGCAGGGGGGCAAGCGCATAACTGTCCACATGCCTCAGGACCTTCCAGCCATCTGAACCCATCTGGATATGGAACCCCTAGACATCCCGTCTTGGCTACCATCACAGCACCTAGACCGTGTTCCACAACTCCCGGCACCCCAGTCCTGGAATGGTACAATGAGATTCCGATCGCCGCGCCCGAAAAAGAACCTCCTAAAGGGAAGACAGCCACCTCCGTAGAGACATTCCTGGTACATCTGAGCCAACCGAGAACTAGCTGTGAGTCAGAAGACCCTCAGTTTATAGCCCTTAAATAAGTGTTAACATTTATGTTTATCCCTGTTTTGTGGGGCCTAAACCTACAATGCTAGACCTAGTGGTGATTTTTCACAGAGACACCCGTGGCGACCGATTGTCGCAAGGAATTGTTAGAAGTCTACTTAGATCCCTGGGAAAGTTTTATCTTAATTTTCTTTTTTAGATAGCCAGGGACACTAAAGCATACCTTGACAAGATCTAGTTAGCTAGGCCTGCGAATCTGTAAACCTACTCTACTCATACTTGCCTTATGCCTAGAACAGGAGGAAACAAATGCTTAGTTTGAAAATTGTTTGACAAAAATTTGACAATGTCTTTTTGCCAACTTAAATGTCACATGACCTTGCCTGCTCCACCTACTATTTTTCTACACGTTCCAGAACGGTTTCTCATGGGTTCACCTCCGATCATGAACCCACTCCGCACTCACATCAGTTCACTGCTCCCCAGTCCTAGTCCCAGTCCTAGTCTATAGTGACAACAGCTCTGTGACGATCAGACTACTGTAGTCCTATCCACCTTATCATTGTCCTCTTTGCTCCTCATCGACTCACCTCTTTTTTCACTTCCACCTTAGCCCCTCCCCCCCGTGGGGGACCGCACTCTCTACTTTTGCCTACATTGGCGACCACCTACGAGTGTCAGCAACCACCTCCGGCTTTCCCTTAGACTCACTCCCTTGAGCCACCTCAAACTAGTATCACATAGCCCTGTTCCTGATACAGACATGTCAGCCACAGATAACTCTGACCCACACCAGACTAGCAACTCCAGTATTGACACTATGACCATCTCCACCTTCAATGTTAACGGGCTGAACTCCCCCAATAAGAGGCACTGGGTTAGGAAACTAACCTAACGAATGGGAGCAGACATCCTCTTGCTACAGGAAACCCATTTCAAGCTAGACAAAATACCAAAGCCCTACAAGTCTCCTAATGATAGATGGTACTACTCGTCACACCAGACCTCAGCGTCCAAAGATGTCGCAATAGCACTAAAGCATTCACTCCCCTTTGTCTTCAAACAGCAGCACGCAGATGCTGAGGGCTGACTTCTCTTCGTGAATGCATCCAAATCGAAATCACCGTGTTCAATCATTCTGAAAGAAAGAAAAAAGAAAGGTGTCAATACCCAATATACACTAATAATGTGCATAGAGACTATTAAAGTCTGGACCCATAAAAAAATTTTCAGATCAATGACTACAATCTCAAAATAACTCACTATGGATAGAGTTTAGTTATTGCCTAATATCCAAGGTTGAGGATAACGGATCTGCCAAAAATCGAGAGAGGAACACCACATCATACAACCGCTCCAAATTTAAAATCAACGTTTAATCCGTTAGGTTGTAGAGTTTCCAAATGGAAAATCCACTCCAATTCTTTCTTTTTAAAATTCTAGTCCAATCTCCCCCCTTACATAAAGATGGTACATGATCAATGATACGAAATTTGAGGTCTCCTTCTGTATGTCGTGCTTCAGTGAAATGTCGTGAAATGGGAAGACCCATTTGTTTCTTGTGAATGGTATATCTATGTTGATTAAGACGAGTTTTCAAATCAAGTGTCATATCCCCTATAAGGGTCACCTCAGTAAATATACTATACATTCACTATTACAAGTGAGATAAAATCAAGTTTTAAATTCTTTTCCCTTGTGTACAAATATATCACCTTTTTCCATATATCGACAGTTAACACAATTAAGGCAAGGAAAACAACCCTTATGGGTCATCCCAAAAATACCACTTTGTCTAGATGTTTTAAAAGAACTGTTGGGGATGTTTTGTTTTACATTATATCATATAAGTATTTTGTAGTGATTGATATTAAGGATTAGAATGAGTCAGTAATTAATCAGTCTGACAGATGATGGAAAACTCCCCTCATGTCTGTAGATTTAGTTGTGTGATTTATGTATTCTGAACACATAGTTATTGTTTATAAAAGATAAGAGTTAGATCTCATTAAAAATGTTTTATGGCACTTTCAAGATTCTCTGCCCGGATGAGCTCATGCTCATTAACAGATGCTCATTAAAATCCAAGATGGTGGATACCAGAAGTGCACTTGCTAGTCATGCACAACACCCATTTATTCTTGACCAATTGTATTACAGGTTTTATATATGATGTCAGCATATGTTTTTGTATATTGTGAAAAAGCCAACCCATAAAATCATGTGACCAGTAAGGTATAAAAATCTGTGTCTATTGGAAGTCTGTGGGCAGACACACTATAGCTTGTATGCTGTGTGTGTGTTCCTATTTGTTGACAAATAAAACTAATCTTATTTTGTTTTAGACAATTGGTGATGTCATGATTTGATAAGGATTTAGAATTTTCCCCATAGAGGCCACATCAACCGACACCAGTTTGTATCTCAAGTTTGCTGTGCGACAATACAAAAACAGAGGAGGATTCCTAAAGGATGGCACATTAAATGTGTCACTCGATAGGACTCTCCAATGCTGACGTATAATACATGCTATATGACTACTTCCCTCACAATATGTAGAAATGAATGGGATACGGTCACATTTAGTTTTACATGTGTCATTTCTAATCAAATTACGTCATGTTACATTAAGTACCTTATGTCTATTAGTGTCCAAAACTCTTCTAGGATATCCACACTATAAAAACTTTCTAGTCATACCATTAAGCTGTGTCTCTAATTCAAAAATCGAACTAACTATATGCTTTACTCTAATGTACTGGCTACAAGTGCATCTCAATAAATTAGAATATCATCAAAAAGTAATTTTTTTTAGTAATTCAATAACTTTTTCAAAAGTGAAACACATATATTATATTGAGTCATTGCAAACAAAATGAACTTTTTCAAGTGTTTATTTATGTTAATGTTGATGATTATGGCTTACAGCCAAGGAAAACCCAAAAGTCATTATTTCAGAAAATTAGAATATTATATAAGACCAACTGTCAAAAAAATATTTAACACAGAAATGTTGTCCAAATGAAAAGTATGTACAGTAAATGCACTCAATACTTGGTCGGGGCTCTTTTTGCATAAATGACTGCATCAATGCGGCATGGCATGGAGGCGATCATCCTGTGGCACTGCAGAGGTGTTATAGAAGCCCAGGTTGCTTTGATAGCAGCCTTCAGCTTGTCTGCATTGTTGGGTCTGGTGTCTCTTATCTTCTTCTTGACAATACCCCATAGATTCTCTATGGGCTTAAGGTCAGGCGAGTTTGCTGGCCAATCAAGCACAATGATACTGTGGTCATTAAACCAGGTATTGGTACTTTTGGCAGTGTGGACAGGTGCCAAGTCCTGTTGGAAAAATAAATTTCCATTCCAAAATCTAGAATTTCCAGGTAGATGGCTGCGCTGACTTTGGTCTTGATAAAACACAGTGGACTTACACCAGCAGATGACATGGCTCCCCAAACCATCACTGATTGCGGAAGGCTTCACACTAGACCTCAAGCAGCTTGGATTGTGTTCCTCTCCACTCTTCATCCAGACTCTGGGACCTTGATTTCCAATGAAATGCAAAATTTACTTTCATCTGAAAACAACACCTTTGACCACAGAGCAACAGTCCAGTTCTTTCTCTCCTTGGCCCAGGTAAGACACTTCTGGCGTTGTCTATTGGTCATGAGTGGCTTGACACATGGAACGCAACACTTGTAGCCCATGTCCTGGATACGTCTGTGTGTGGTGGCTCTTTAAGCAGTCCACTCCTTGTGATCTCCCTAAATTTTTGAATGGCCTTTTCTTAACAATCCTATGAAGGCTGCGGTTGTGCACCTTTTTCTACCAGACTTTTTCCTTCCACTCAACTTTACATTAATATGCTTTGATACAGCACTCTGTGAACAGCCAGCTTCTTTAGCAATGACCTTTTGTGGCTTACCCTCCTTGTGGAGTGTGTCAATGACAGCTTTCTAGACATCTGTCAAGTCAGTCTTCCCCATGATTGTGTCGCCTACTGAACCAGACTAAGGGACCTTTTAAGGACCTTTTAGGAAGCCTTTGCAGGTGTTTTGGGTTAATTATTCTAATTTCCTGAGAGTCAACATTAACATAACTAAACACTTGAAAAAGTTCACTCTGTTTGTAATGACTTAATATAATATATGTTTTTCACTTTTTTTTTTTGAATTACTAAAAAAAAAAAAAGTAATAACTTTCTGATGATATTCTAATTTATTGAGATGCACTTGTATATGGTAATGACCTGATCATGGCGCATGTATGTCCACTGTCAAAGTGTAGAATGTTGTTTCTGTCTGTGGGTTTAAGATAAAGATTAGTTGTTAGTGTGTTGTCAACATTCTTAATCAAAACATCCAAAAATTGGATCTCCACCTCCAAAAATACCAGAGTGAACTTGAAGTCTTCATCAATGTGATTGAGGTAAGCATGAAAGGAAAGAGAGAATCGATATCACCAGTCCATAGGAGGAAGACATCGTCTATGTAACTCTACCACGCTAGAATATGACTCGCGTGGTTGAACACATAGACAAAGTCCTCCTCCAGGACATTCATTACAATATTAGCATACGTGGGCGCTATGTTCACGCCCATGGTGGTACCACATAACTGCAGAAAAAAGTTGTCGCCAAACATAAAATAATTATTTCTAAGAACAAAACCTAATAAGTCCAAAATTAAAGTCTTAGCCTCCTGTGTATAAGATCAGCCATCCAATTTTTTCTGAACTGTGGATAAACCTCTCAAATAATTAACTGAAGTGTACAATGATACAACGGCAAAAGATGCCAAAATAATCTTATCAGACTGACAACTTGTCCAAAAAATCAGACGTGTCTCTCATATACAAGGAACCACTAATTTCAAATTTTCTTAATTATTTGTCCAAAAACAATGCTATATTCGAAAAAATAGAACCAGTCCCAGCTACAATTGGTCTCCCTAGTGGAGTTCTCAAATTTTTATGAATTTTTGGTAATGTATATAATACAGGCATTGTCGGTTGTTCAACAATAAGAAATTTGAAAAGTTCCTCATCAATAACCTTGTTTTTAAGTGCATCACTAAGTAACATGAATGTGTTTAGCGAGATCAAATTTTGGATCATAAGAGATACATTTATATACTGCACTGTCTGCAAGTTGAGAACGGATCTCAGTAATATAATATGCTGTGTCCATGACGACGAGAGCACCACCCTTATCATCTGGTTTGATGGTGATGTAACCGTCATGGATAAGGTGCCCAAGTGCAACCATTTCATCCCTAGTAAGGTTAACACGTTCTATTAACAATAGAATCAAAATTCAAACGTAATTTATCTATATCATGTCTTACCACTTTAACAAATGTTTCAATCGCTGGTACTTCAACCTTAGGCATAAATGTACTTTTGTTGCGGAACTCAAACTCAAATAATTCAAGATCACAAACACGATTATTTAAATCTGTAGTTGTATCCTTAAACCATTGTTTGAGCTTAATGCTACGAAAAAATTGTAAGTCCAATTCCAATTGGAACCAATCCATCCTGGTATTTGGGCAAAAAGAGTCCTTTAGATAATAATTGAATTTCCACTTCTGACAGGATTCTTTGTGAAATATTCACCACTAGGGCCTCTTTCTGGTGTTCATCATCAGGACTCCTGGGGCATTCATCCTGTTTCATCCTGTGCTTCTTACATTGTTTCCATTGTTTCCTTCCACCCCTTCTGGTTCCGCGTTTGTTACGTCCACAGTTGGTTCCAGATTCTCTAAAGAAAGAGAATTCTCAAGACCAGATTTAGATGCATTACGTTGTGTAGAGAAAATCTGTTTATGTTTACTATCACCAGTATATTGTTGGTCTTTAGATTGTGGACCACCCTGTTGCAGTTATAAATACGCCCAGGCGATAATCCTCCTGGTCTCTATTCCATTTTCCACGTTTAACCACTTCTAAGTCTGCCTGAATTTTGACACACGCTGTTTCAATAAATCCATACATTTAGTAAATTCCTGTAACTCTAAAACAGTCCTTTAAAGAATTCTCCATAAGTTAAATTTTCTGCCTAATGGTTACAAACTCCTTCTGTAGATATTCTATATTTAGTAATATGAGATCTGTAGAATATTTGTTGGAAATTTGTATAAATCTGGCACAAAAAGATTTATCTTGAGAAAACAAGATGAACAATATTTTTTTATTAAAGTTGTTTTTTTTTGTTTTTTTTTGTATATCGCCATTTTTTTTCTATTTACCTGTGTGTATACATGCCCATAATCTCATTATTATTATTATTATTATTATTATATATTTTTATATTGGGAGAGAGAGGGCTGTCTAGTATTTGGTTCTTTGGTCTTAGCACAATAAATTTACTTATTTTTTATTTTTTTATTTTCTTAAAAAAATATTTTTTTTTGTTGAATTAGTACTAGACCATTCATGGGGTCTGTATCCGGGCGATGCGATCTGTGAATAGTTTTCATGGTTCACGTGGGACATACCCGTAGATTTCTCTCTTGTGCCCTTGGCGGGGTAATATGAGGGGAATCTGGTCTGGTTGAAGCATGATTGCGCATATCTATTATGCAGCTGTGCATTTATTAGTTTGTTTGCCTACTGGGGTGTTTGTCACTATTGTGATTCTCACAATAGGTTGGCATTTAATTTATATATTAGGATATATATTGGTTTGAAGGTGATACATCACTGATGTTGTCGGTCATTGTATGATTGATACATCTGTCTGAGGTTTAGCTCTGTTGTTTTTGTTTCTTTTCTTTTATTTTTTAATATTCAAAGTTTATAATGTGTTGGCCCTTTAAATTGGAACTACATACTAGACTGCCTTCTTTTCCTCATGTCCTTTATAAAGATGGTGTCCATGGTTTATGTTTACTGGCATTACATTTGTGCAATGCCCATTGTGTGCATTGGTACATTTGTTAATAAAGTTTCAGCAGTTGATAGCTGTTGGGTCATGTGATCTCTGTATGCACACAGATACATGTTTGGTGTTATAATGGCGCGTTACATGGGGAGGGGGGGTAAATTCTTAATCCACTATAGCTGTGTTTTATTCATTTACTGACATTTCTTGATATATATCAGCTGTTTAGTAACTTATGCTCACTGTTCACACTTGTGTTTTTATTACTATTTAAATAAAATATGGTTCATGTTTTACATGATCTGAATACTGTATGTGCAATATATCATTGCACTTTTCATGTATGCACCTTTGCACTGAGATACACTTTATATTGTGCACTTTATTTGATTGTATAATATTTTTGATGTGTACAATTAATAAGATGTGATTGTCTCTCATTTTGCTAATTCCTGTACCTCTCACTATATATATATACTGTATGTTTGTACATTTCTACTATGGCTTTGCTTGAGAAAGGTCCTCTTCCATTAGGACCGAAACGTTTGAGCAGTATGGAATAAAACCACTATAAATTTTGCATATACCTGGAGTGCTGTCCATTCTTTCCATTTTACTATTTTGGGATCAGATACCAGATTCCTGAGGATTTGCACCCATTAGCTGTGACAGGTTTCTGTTTTTTTTGTATTTGGTGCTGCTCTACATTTCCTTTTGTTTCTATCTATCTATCTATCTATCTATCTATCTATCTATCTATCTATCTATACACACATCTATTTTGATTAATTTGCACAAAAAAACATCTAGCATGCTGTGTGCTAGACACTTTTTAGACATTTTTCTGACTTGACCAGAAAGGGTGATCTTGCGTGGATAAGGGTATGGCTTCGCTGGAAAATGAAGTGGCCTAACTTGCGTCTCTGCACTACAAATGCACTAATCTGTAAAAGACTTTAGTTATTTAATGGGGGTGGGGGCCGTGCTATACACAGTATGACGGGGAGTGTAATCTGAAAAAAAAAAAAAAAACATTTCTAAAGTGTTTTTAAGTATATATACAGTATTTTTAGTCCCCGCTAATCTAAAAAAATAAAATCTCCATTATTTCAGTATTTTTTTTGTTGTGTTCACACAATACCTGGTTTAGCCTATGCCAATTTGAAAAAAAACTCTTGTTTTTAATGGTTTTTTCTACTCTGCTCACCAAATACAGTGTGACAGACCAGTAATCTGAGCAGTAAAAAAATATTCATTTAAGTGTTTTTTTCCTGCACCTATATACTGAATTTGCAGCCTACGCTAATCTAAAAAAAAAAAAATCTACATAATTTTTTTTTGTTATGTTCACACAATATACAGTCTAGCCTGTGCTAATTTGAAGAAAAAAAAATAACTCTTGTTCTTTAATTTTTTTTTCTGCTCTGGTTACCAAATAAACAGTGTGATGGAGTATTAATATGAAAAAAAAAAATTATTTCTTAAGAGTTTTTTTTTTTTTTTTTTGCTGCACATATATATAGTATATAGTAGTAGTAGTATAATGTTGTACCGTGTTAGCCATTGAAAGTAGTGGAAGAGTGAAGAAATCAGGCGATATCTTTTAGAGGCTAACTGAGTATATTTGATGGTAAGCTTTCGGAAGTACTAGCTTCCTTCATCAAACATGGTGTTATACAAGAACTGAAAATTCACAGATTTTTTTATACCCTATAGGCATGGGCCTTCAAAGGATTTTAGAGTCCTTAAAAAAAACAAAATGCAAACTAAGTAGAGACGTTATTTACAACCGGTCAAAAAATAAACAATCTGGAAAGTTGTGGTGCGTGAAAGAGGGATCTGATATCTGTTTGCAATGAGCTGGTGATTTGTGACCCTCACAGTTCATATATAGTGTGACATGAAGCTGGCAAGAATATTAAGTCCAAATTGCAGAGTTTGAAATTTTTGCATAAACTTGTACTCCCATTCTTTCCTTTCCTTCTGCGTCTTAAAATGTCCCATTAAAACTACAACCCGCAAATGTTCAATAGAGTGGTTTTCTCCGGAGAAATGTGCAGCCACTGGGAGATCTGTTCTGCTGTTATTAATGTTGAATTTGTGTGAGTTCATGTGTTGACTAAGTCTCTGCTCTGTTTCCCCCACATAGAGGCCTGTGGTGGGACATTGCACACATATTATGAGATATACCACATTGGAAGACCTGCAGGAAAATGTCCCCCTAATTCTGTGCACCTGTTGTGACTGTGGGATAGGTACACTGTCAGCGGTGTGGATGTGCTTGCAGGTCATGCACCTTTTTTGCAGGCAAGGTAAGGTGCCATTTTCAGTTGGGACCTTCAGGGCATTCCGGACAATAATACGCCTCAGGTTTTGTGGTTGTCAAAAGGAAAGGAGAGGGGGAACTGGAAATATGTTCTTGAGTCTGTTGTCCCTATGTAGCATAAGTTGGAGCTCCTTGGCAATCCTTCGTAGGATCTCCAGTTGTGGGTTGTAGGTGACAACTAGGGGCACTTGGGCATCTTTCTGGGTCTCTTTATATGTGAGCAGACTGTCTCTGTTAATGGCTGCCGCTTTGTTTAATTGGTTGTCCATCACTTTTGGTTTGTATCCCAATCGGAGAAATTTCATCCTTAGATCCAGGAGGTACTTGTCCAGGTCTGCTTTGTTGGAGCAAATACGATTGTATCGTATAGCCTGGCTGTAAATAATAGATTGTCTTGTGTGCTTGGGGTGGAAGCTGTCGTTTCTCAGGTAGGCCATTCTGTCTGTGGGTTTGTGGTATATCGATGTGAGTAGCCGGTGGTCTTTGATGTATATTGTGGTATCCAAAAAGTGAATTTCACTCTCTGAATAGCTAAGTTTAAGGTTGCTAGTAGGGTGAAAGTCATTGAAGTCATTATGGAATTGAAGTAGGGCCTCCTCACCTGCAGTCCAGATAACAAGGATATCATCGATATACAGTATAGCAGCCTGCACTATTCTTAAAAATAATACTCTTATTAATGGCTGACTTAGTTGTAAAACAAAAACACGAGGAAACAAACATACTGTACATAATGTACTAGCAATAAAAATGTGGGTGGCAAGCGCAAAACTGCTTCTGGTTTTAATGGCAACATCAGTAACCACAGGATTGTTGTATGACCTGAGAATAAAGATTACGTTTTTGATTACTTAGCTTGCTCATCTCAGTCACAGGAGGAATTGCATCCGAGGTTGATGTGCTCCTTTATAACATGTAATTTACTGCAGGGCCTTTCTGGCCTGCCAACTGGGTCTCCTTCACATTCTTCACTGACAAAGATCCTTGGTAGGGATGTGGCACCTGCTGAGAAATCTATTTCTTCTAGCCAGAGCAGTCTTCCTCCTCCTTTTTAATGATCTAGATGAGAGCATTCAGCATTGTGTGTAAGAAGACGAGAAAGACATGACTGGTAGTGGTGGAGGTAGAAATAGCAGGGGGTGTGGGACTACTACTGAGGAAATGAGGTTGTGCATGGCCATCAAATGTTAGAAAAAAGATGATGACATTGCCAATAATGATTCTTTTACGGACAGGACCTGGCAAACAGGTCAGGGTGACATCAGATGAAGAGGGTGGTGGCAGTGGTGATAGTAACTATTCCATCTATTGCACAGGCCTAAAATTCCATAAGCCTGACAGTTGCAGACCTAAAGAAAGCTAGTGGGGTGGGGATGGTGGCACTGATGATAGTAGTGGCAAACATATTTCCGCTGCTGCTGAATTGACTTGACAGTGGCACTGGCAGGGGAAGTAAGCAAGACTGTTCTTCTACTCCTCCACATGATCTTCCTGGTAGGCAGAGTCAAGCTTAAAATACTTAAAACATAACATTTAATAAGTCTATTAAAATAGTTGGAGCGTGTGCAAATATATAAAAATTAGAACTGTCTTACCACTTGACGTATCAAATGGAGAGCAAGGGACACATTGGGGGCCAAACAATCCAGTGGGAGTCAAAACATGGGTCCAGAGAGGGATATTACCCTATTAACACCCTGGCACCCTAAAATATGGCTCCTGCCCTTACAAGGGCTGTCCCACTACTTTCGTACCACAGTTTTGGGTGCTTGAAACAAGAAGCCTGCAATAGAAGTAGCAATATTTTGCAATGGATTGCAATGCATTAGCATTGTAATGCATTGCATTAATGATCAGAGCCAATGGGGTTCAAGACCCCAATGGGGCCTAATAAATGCAAGTAAAAAAATATAAAAAATAAAAAATATTAAAAATTCAAATTACCCCCCTTTCCGTAGAACACATATAAAAGTACTTCAATACTGTGAAACACATACAGTGGGGAAAAAAAGTATTTAGTCAGCCACCAATTGTGCAAGTTCTCCCACTTAAAAAGATGAGAGAGGCCTGACAAAATGAGAAAACAAATGCAGAAAATCACATTGTCTGATTTTTTAAAGAATTTATTTGCAAATTATGGTGGAAAATAAGTATTTGGTCAATAACAAAAGTTCATCTCAATACTTAGTTATATATCCTTTGTTGGCAATGACAGAGGTCAAACGTTTTCTGTAAGTCTTCACAAGGTTGGCACACACTGTTGCTGGTATGTTGGCCCATTCCTCCATGCACATCTCTTCTAGAGCAGTGATGTTTTGGGGTTGTCGCTGGGCAACACGGACTCTGCTCCAAACACGACGAGTTGTGTTTCTACCAAACAGTTCTACTTTGGTTTCATCTGACCATATGACATTCTCCCAATACTCTTCTGGAACATCCAAATGCTCTCTAGCAAACTTCAGACGGGCCCGGATATGTACTGGCTTAAGCAGGGGGACACGTCTGGCATTGCAGGATCTGAGTCCCTAGCAGCATAGTGTGTTACTGACGGTAGCCTTTGTTACATTAGTCCCAGCTTTCTGCAGGTCATTCACTAGGTCCCCCTGTGTGGTTCTGGGATTTTTGCTCATGTTCTTGTGGTCATTTTGACCCCACGGGGTGAGATCTTGCGTGGAACCCCTGATCGAGGGAAATTATCAGTGGTCTTGTATGTCTTCCATTTTCAAATTATTGCTCCCACAGTTTATTTCTTCACACCAAGCTGCTTGCCTATTGCAGATTCAGTCTTCCCAGCCTGGTGCAGGTCTACAATTTTGTTTCTGGTGTCCTTCCACAGCTCTTTGGTCTTCACCATAGTGGAGTTTGGAGTGTGACTGTTTGAGGTTGTGGACAGGTGTCTTTTATACTGATAACAATTTCAAACAGGTGCCATTACTACAGGTAATGAGTGGAGGACAGAGAAGCCTCTTAAAGAAGAAGTTACAGGTTTGTGAGAGCCAGAAATCTTGCTTGTTTGTAGGTGACCAAATACTTATTTTCCACCATAATTTGCAAATAAATTCTTCAAAAATCAGACAATGTGATTTTCTAGATATGTTTTCTTATTTTGTCTCTCATAGTTGAGGTCTACCTATGATGTCAATTACAGGCCTCTCTCATGTTTTTAAGTGGGAGAACTTGCACAATTGGTGGTTGACTAAATACTTTTTTTCCCCACTGTACACGTTAAGTATCCCGGTGTCCGGAAACGCCTGGTCTACAAGTCTATACAAATATTTTTTCCATACGGTGAATGCCGTAGCGGGAAAAAAAGTGTCGTAACGCTGTTTTTTTTCACTCTTTTGACTCTGATAAAAATTTTAAAAAGTGATCAAAGCAATAGAAATTCCACAAAATTGTATAACTAAAAAGTACATCTGGTCTCGCAAAAAAAAGATGCCCTATGCATCCCCATACACAGAAATATAAAAAAAGTTATGGAGTTATGTCAGAATATGGCAACTTTTAGAAAAATTTTTTTTGCAAAACTTTAGATTTTATTTTTTAAATGAAACTATATAAATTTGGTATTCCTGGAATCGTACCGAAACATAGAATACAGGTGACATGTCATTTTGGCTATAGAGTGAACACTGTAAAAATGAAGTCCACAAGAAAGTGCACTTTTTCTCCAATTCCCCCCAATTCTGAATTTTTTTCCAGCTTCCCAGTACATTCTACAGAATAATAAATGGTACCATTGTAAGAGACAGCCAATGTTGTCTTAAGCTTCATTTGTCTGTATAAACTGTTAATGTTGAATGTATTTCTGTGATTCTGTTCCTTTAAGACAGCAGCCATTGTAATTGTGACATGATGCTGGAGTGAGACCCCCCCCTTTTATGTCAGCCTGCCTGTTCTGCAGACAGAGTGTGAGCAGAGAAGCAGGAAGTGACGAGACAGAGAGCAGCAGCCATCTTGGCAAGTGTTGTATTGAACTGGTGTGGAGATTTTTCTGTACAGCTAAGCTGTATCTTGGTCCAGAGACAAACAGAGTGTAAAGAGACAACAGGACTAGTGAGTCCACGTGAAAGGAACTGTGCTCAGTGGCTGATCAGTGAGACTGACATTGTGACTGTGTATATGGATACCACAGATAGAGACTCGCAGTGCTGTTGATGTACTGGACGGCACCTGCTAAATCCCGGCTTACATCCCAGCTCAGTGTATGGATTCGGCAGGACTGTCAGTGTGCTGAGTGGAATCTGCTGTTGGATTACATTGCATTCAGTTGGTTTCCCTGTCTGTTAAAGAGGACTTCATTTCTCCCAAGATCCTGATAACCGTGAGGAGAGGACGCTTCACTATAAAAGAAAGGACCGACTTTGGGCCCCACCGCGCGCTTCTACGGACTGTAAGCGGTCCACCTGGACCACTGGGGAAAAGGGGGTGCACTCAAATGTGAAGTCAGGGTCAGTTAGGGATAGTTTTGAGTATATTGTTCATTCAGTGTCCATACTGCAGAAGTGGACAGAGTAAAAGTAGAAACCATTGCAGAATTTGCCTTGAAATTGTTCATGCTATATTGTATATTTTGCTTGTCTTTAGCCCTGTCATTTTACCTTTAACTAGCCTTTATTAACTTATAGTAAATATATATTTTTTTCTTGAACTACCGCGTGTGCGTTCATTTCTGGTTGCGGAGTCCAAACCACCTGCCTTGCTCTCGGTTCACAAATTGGCGTAGTCGGCAGGATCCGCTTACCAGAATGGACGGTGACGCACCCGTTCGGGAGAATGGTGCTGGAGGAAGAATGCCAGCAGGGGCTATAATGAGTCAGTTAGCTAAATTTGATGGCAATAATATGTCAGTGAGTATGTGGGTGGAACAGATACGAATGATACAGCGAATGTACCAGACCGCACCAGAAGTACTAGTAGAGCTAGCAATATTGACATTACAAGGGGATGCTAAGACCACGGTGATACTGAGGCCATTTGAACAAAGGCAGACATTTGAGCAAGTAGTCCAGATTCTAGAAACCATCTATGGAGAAACTGCATTGCTGGGGTCTCTGCAGGCTCGGTTCTTCCAGAGGGTACAACAGGAGAATGAAAGCCTTCCCCAATATGCAAATGCCCTACAAGAACTGCTCCGAGATATTCAAAGGAAGGAAAGAGGGGGCTCGCCAGCCTTCTGTAACCCTGATCGGACTCTCCGTGACCAGTTTGTCCTGGGGATACGTGACGGCAGTTTAACTGTGACTATGCAGGATTTTATACGACGAGAGACTGATGCTAAATTCCATGATGTACAGGTAGAGGCCATCTCCCGTGCCAATAGTATGGTCCCGAGGCCGCAGACCGCAGTTGGAGTTACTTTGTCACAGGGGGCTAGTTCTGGCTCAGAGACAGTAGAAAAAGGGACGGTTAAAGAAATTCTCACAGTAATGCAGAAACTGCAAGAACAAATGGAACACTTGCACACTCGTTGTGATGAGCAGTCTATGAAAATTGCAGACTTCCAGAAGACTGGAGATGAAAGGGTGAGCCATCCACACCCAGCAAGTCAGAATCACCCACCACCCCGCTGGAGGGGTGAGGATAGGACCTACCGAAGGGGTCCAAATCATTTAGTGCAGTGCTCAGGAGAAATCGAAGGGGCTTACCGAAGGGGCCCAAACAGATGGCCAGAACGACGGGGGATACGCTGCTGGGAGTGTGGACGGATGGGCCACGTTGCTGCTAGATGTCCAGAGCAGCGACAAACTTATGAGAGACCGCCGTTAAACTGAAGTCCCCTGCTGCTGAAGGGCGTGTAGTAGGGGAGACTGACAAGGAGACTATGTGGGGAGAATGCCCTGATGATGACCTGATCGCTGCAAGTCCTGTCATACAGGTGGAAATGGAGGGTATTCCGGTTACCGGGATGATTGACACGGGTTCCCAAGTAACGACCTTGAGTAGAGACTGTTATGAACGGTACTTCCGGCAACATGTGAAATATGATCCCCATACATTCGTACGAGTGGTCGCAGCTAACCAGTTACCAGTTCCGGTCGTGGGAGTGGCCTGGATGAATGTCCGGGTATGTGGCCAAGATCTAGGTAGGAAAGGCATTGTGGTGGTACAGGAGTCACATGAAGTAAAGGTCCCTGTCATTTTGGGGATGAATGTGTTAAAAGAATTAGATCAGATCCTCTTTGAAAAGAAAGGTCACGGTTATTGGAAAGAAACCACCACCCATCGGCCTACTCAAACAGCTTTCCAGCGGCTGATCCGGACATGTGGCTTACAGAAAAGTTCAGATGCACAGCGTCCTCTGGCTCGAATTTCAGTTCCTTTGCATACAAAAGCTACACTGCCACCCAGTCGGGAGACAATAGTGTCCATGCCCGTAGGCACCTGTCGGAAACTAGAGGGCATAGCTGTGTTGGTAGAACCACTGCAGGCAGCCGAAGGAGGTGTTGATCCGCTAGTGGCCCGTTCCTTGGCAATAGTTCGCAATGGAAGAGTACCACTTCGATGTGTAAACACTCAGGACCAGAGTGTGGACCTGATCCCAGGGAGGCTGCTGGCTAACATCTATGTGACTCCGGAGGAAGTAAGGAAAGTAACTCCAATGCAGCTGAAGCCGACTGAAAGGGATGAGTGGACCGTAACTGTGTCCATGGGAGAAGATGAGGAACCCACCTCTGAATGGAATGGCTGTGCAATTCGAGAACAGATGAAGATGGATGTAAGTTCATGTTCTCTGGAATGGGTGCAGAAGGTAGATGAGCTGTTGTGGGAGAACCAAGCCACCTTTGCACGGTATGCTGAAGATTTTGGATGTACCACAGGGATCTACCATGAGATTCCCACAGGAGACACCCCTCCAATTAGAGAGCGCTACCGACAAATTCCTCCACAGTTGTATCAGGAAGTGAAAGAACTGTTAGCTAAGATGCTACAGGGTGGGATCATCCAAGAAAGCCAGAGTCCCTGGGCGGCTCCTGTGGTGTTAGTAAGAAAAAAAGATGGGTCCATCCGATTTTGCGTAGACTATCGGAAGTTAAACGCTTGCACCGTACGAGATTCCTACCCCTTGCCACGGATTGAGGAGTCCCTCTCAGCGCTAGGGAGAGCCCGGTACTTCTCCTCACTAGATCTGGCTAGTGGGTATTGGCAGGTGCCGATGGCCACAAAAGACAAGGAGAAGACGGCATTCATCTTGCCCATGGCACTATACGAATTTAACCGGATGCCCTTCGGGTTGACAAATGCACCCGGAACGTTTCAGCGGTTGATGGAGAAATGTCTCGGTGACTTCAACTTTGAGTTCACTCTCATCTACTTGGATGACATTATAGTGTATTCTGCGACCTTTGAAGACCATCTCCACCAGTTGGGGCAAGTATTTCGAAGATTGCGGGAACATGGGCTCAAATTGAAACCCAGTAAATGTCGGTTGTTCCAATCTGAAATTGATTACTTGGGTCACCGCGTATCAGGAGAAGGGGTGAGACCATCAAGAGACAAGATAGCGGCTGTTCAAGATTGGCCGATACCGACTACCCTGCGAGAAGTGAGGGCGTTCCTTGGAGTAGCCGGTTACTATCGACGGTTTATTAAGGATTTCGCCAAGGTAGCAGCACCACTTAATGCTCTCCTACAAGGCACATCCGGTGGTCCAAAGAACCGGTCCGTGAAGTGGGGACCTGAACAGGAACAAGCCTTCCAGGCATTGAAGGATGCACTGACAACAGCCCCAATCTTGGCATATGCTGATTACCACTTGCCGTTCCAGCTATATACAGATGCAAGCCTGTATGGTCTTGGAGCAGTGCTTTCCCAGCTTCAGGATGGCCAGGAGAGGGTCATAGCGTACGGCAGCCGGTCTTTGAGAGATTCTGAAAGAAACCCCGAGAATTATAGTTCATTTAAATTGGAGCTGTTGGCACTGGTATGGGCCATGACCGAGAAATTCTCTGAATATTTGACCGGTGCTGAAGTTTTAGTACTGACTGACAACAACCCACTAGCTCACCTGGAAAATGCCAAGCTCGGGGCGTTAGAGCAGAGGTGGATAGCCCGAATGTCTACATTCAATTACCGCATTAAGTATCGGTCCAAGACAGAGAACCAGAATGCTGACGGACTTTCTAGGGTAACTGCCCAGACCCCCACAGAAGACGTGGATCATGAGTTGGAGCATGTGGAGGTGCCCGATTTCAGCAGATTTTCACAGGCCTTGACCGCCACTAATCAGTTTGAGATGGAGGGGACTGAAATGGCTCCTTTCTTTGGTCCCTCACGACAGGAATGGGCACAGATACAACAGACCCATGAGGGGCTGGCGCAGATGATCAAGTGTGTTGAGAAAGGCCAGAAGCCCTGTAGAGAGGAAAGAGAACGACTGACACGTGAGATATTATCTGTTTTGAGTCAGTGGGAAAAGTTGGAGATGAAAAATGGAGTGCTATGCCGAAAGGTCTATTTACCTTCTGAGATCGACATTCGATACCAAATTGTGGTGCCTAGTGAACTGGCTCGCTCCTTGGCAGTTGAGGCTCATAATAAGAATGGACATTTTGGTCATGAGAAGACCTTTCGTTGGTTACAGCGACTGATTTACTGCCCTGGTCTTCGTCAAATGGTCGAAGAAGTATGCCGCAGCTGTCGAACTTGTGAGATCCATAAGGCAATAGAACAGAGAGCTCCCCTGCAAACCATCGTGACCCAGGAACCTTTAGAAATCGTCATGATAGACTATCTAATGGTGGGCCCATCCAATAGCGGACACCAGTATTGCCTCGTAATGGTGGATCACTTCACCAAATTTGCGGTGGTAACCGCCACCAAGGACCAGACAGCTGAGTCAGCAGCTCGTGCTCTGTGCCAAGATTTCATTCGAGTATATGGGTGCCCCCAACGCATCCACTCCGACCAGGGCGCCTGCTTTGAGGGACACGTAATGAAAGAAGTTCAACGTATCTACGGGATAAAGAAGTCGCACACGACTCCATACCACCCTCAGGGAAATGGGGCCTGTGAAAGATTCAACAGAACTCTGCTACAGATGCTGCGGACTCTGGAGGAAGACAAGAAGTTACAGTGGCCTCAGTTCTTGTCTGAAATGGTGTGGGCCTATAACAATCAGGTCCATTCTACAACGGGGTACTCTCCTTATACACTTCTCTTTGGGCGGTCTGGGCGAAGTATAGGAGAATTACAGTTGAATGATGTGGATGGGTTCCCTCCGAGGGATCCAACCTCTTGGGTGCGGGCGCATCGGCAGAGACTTGAGACGATCCATCGATTGGTGCGGCAGCGCCTGCAAGAACATCCCCATCCTGATAAGACCCCAGTGCAAGAAGCACCATTGCAACCAGGCGACCTGGTGCTAGTTCGTGTCAAGAAACCCCAAGGGAAATTGGAAAGCAGATGGGAGGCTTTGCCATATCGTGTTGTTGGCCGCAAGTATGCGAATGGGCCAGTGTACCAGGTCCAGAAAGAAGGAACTGATTGTGTTCGAGTACTTCACCGAAATATGTTGCGCCTGTGTCATTCTGAAGGGACAAATCACGATGGGCCTGCCAATGTGAATGAGCTCCCACAGTCAGAGAATGGAGGTGCGGAATGGGCCTCCGACGAGGAGGATGATTGTTGGCCGATCCCTGCTCCTGGGGATGTTCCACCTGTGACTACTGTATCTCCGGCCTGTGCCCCCTCTGGTGCGGAATCCGCTGGTCCTTCTCAGCCCATAGCTGCAGCACCCCATAATATACCACCGGTCCTCAGACGGACCACTAGGCCAAATGCTGGTATTCCCCCTGTTCGGTATGCGCAGGATGAGTTTGTTTGGCCTGCCATACATCGGTATACTACCACCCTGTGCATAAAAGTACAACCCTCTGGATATACAGTCATAGGCAGGGACTGCCACTCTTAAAGTGGGGGGGGAATATGTAAGAGACAGCCAATGTTGTCTTAAGCTTCATTTGTCTGTATAAACTGTTAATGTTGAATGTATTTCTGTGATTCTGTTCCTTTAAGACAGCAGCCATTGTAATTGTGACATGATGCTGGAGTGAGACCCCCCTTTTATGTCAGCCTGCCTGTTCTGCAGACAGAGTGTGAGCAGAGAAGCAGGAAGTGACGAGACAGAGAGCAGCAGCCATCTTGGCAAGTGTTGTATTGAACTGGTGTGGAGATTTTTCTGTACAGCTAAGCTGTATCTTGGTCCAGAGACAAACAGAGTGTAAAGAGACAACAGGACTAGTGAGTCCACGTGAAAGGAACTGTGCTCAGTGGCTGATCAGTGAGACTGACATTGTGACTGTGTATATGGATACCACAGATAGAGACTCGCAGTGCTGTTGATGTACTGGACGGCACCTGCTAAATCCCGGCTTACATCCCAGCTCAGTGTATGGATTCGGCAGGACTGTCAGTGTGCTGAGTGGAATCTGCTGTTGGATTACATTGCATTCAGTTGGTTTCCCTGTCTGTTAAAGAGGACTTCATTTCTCCCAAGATCCTGATAACCGTGAGGAGAGGACGCTTCACTATAAAAGAAAGGACCGACTTTGGGCCCCACCGCGCGCTTCTACGGACTGTAGAAATGTGAAGTCAGGGTCAGTTAGGGATAGTTTTGAGTATATTGTTCATTCAGTGTCCATACTGCAGAAGTGGACAGAGTAAAAGTAGAAACCATTGCAGAATTTGCCTTGAAATTGTTCATGCTATATTGTATATTTTGCTTGTCTTTAGCCCTGTCATTTTACCTTTAACTAGCCTTTATTAACTTATAGTAAATATATATTTTTTTTCTTGAACTACCGCGTGTGCGTTCATTTCTGGTTGCGGAGTCCAAACCACCTGCCTTGCTCTCGGTTCACACCATTATGAAGAGCAATTTGTCCTGCAAACATTAAGCCCTCATGTGGCTCTGTGAAAGGAAAAATAAAAACGTTATGAGGTTTGGGAGATGGGGAGTCAAAATCGAAAATCGAAAAATGTCACATGCGGGAAGGGGTTAAAGAAAATAAGGTTTATTCGTTTCTCTCAAAAAAGCAACTGGGTGGTGCTGGAGCCTCGTCCACAGACACTGATTTGTCTGACTCAGATGCAGTGCACTAAAAATAGCAAGACACAATCAAAAGGGAGAGGAAGTGGAGAGTGAGTGGAGTTTTTAGACCAAATCTGAGGATTCGGAATCCTCAGCCACGACCACAACAACCAGGTAGTGAACATCTCCTCGAGAGAACTAAGTCTGAAATGTCAGTTTTACAAAAGGGACTCTTCTGTGCCAATGTCCAACTTTTACACCTTTGAATTTGTAAAGGATCTAAATTTATATGCTCGTAAGTTGAAATGGCGTTGATATTTTGTGAAACAGCAGCAAAAGACATGTCAAGCACTATCTTGACCAGTAAAAAAAAAAAAAAAAAAAGAAAACCTGTATCCCCGGTTTTCTGCTTGAAGATGTCTGACTATTACATTGGCTGAGACCTTTTACTGACTCTCAATATAAGAGCACATGTCCATGCAGTGGGAATTTCCTGTATTGATGTATTTTTGGGGTTAATGACACATGACTTAAAAAAAACCGTGAAAAATGTTACCTCACATCGGAATTGTACTAAGGCAGAGATGGAGGCGATATTGTCACTGGAGAGGGACGGTCAGCTAGTGATTAAGCCCTCAGATAAGGGTGGCAGCACCGTTGTTATGGACACACCGGTTTATCGAGGGATGTGTCTTGATTCACTATCCGATCATTCCTTGTATGTGATCCTGGACCGGGATCCAACAACAACATTAATGACAGAATTGAGGGGCCTCCTTGTTGGAACAAAAATTAACAAGTTGGGAGTTTGATTGTCTGGCTCCTAAGAGTCCATAGCTCTCGACATTCTATTGTCTTCCCAAGATACATAAAGGCCTGCGCCCACTTAAAGAAAGACCAATAGTCTCTGGCATGGGAAATTTGAGTCAAAGGGCTGGTATTTATATTGACAAGATATTAAGAACTTTTGTCATCTCCCTACCATCCTACGTCAGAGACACAACTGATCTGGTGCGCAAAGGTTGTATCTTGGGGAGCATAGATGTCTAGGCACTGTACTCTTTGACCCCCATGAGTTTGGCTTAAAAGCCATTGACTTTTACCTCAGTATAAGAGGTAAAAGTCACACAACAGTTTTGTCCTAGATCTCCTACGGTTTGTTTTAATACACAAATTTTTCATCTTCGATTGTAAGCTGTACCACCAGCTCAGGGGCGCAGCCATGGGCTGTTCATGTGAACCATCTTACACAAACTTGCTCCTGAGCTACCATAGTTTTTGGAATTGTACATTGACAAGATTCTCATCATTTGAAGGGGAAGCACCATTGCTATTGAGGTGTTTATGAGAGAGCTGAATTATAACCCCATCGGCCTTAGATTTACATGTGAGAGTCATGCAAACACTATCATTCCTTGACGTTGAAATCACTAAGTGTATAACCAGCGAACTTGAGTCGGCTGCCTACAGAAAGCCGACAGCAATGAATTTCCTCTTGAGGTGGGAGAGTAACCATCCACTCCGACTCAAGAGGGGAATTCCGAAGAGACAAGTCCTCAGACTGAGGAGGAACTGTTCAAATAGGAATGAATTTATTTGCCAAGCAAATGATTTGAGATTTTGTTTCAAACAGATGGGTTATCCCGATCACATACTGAGGGAGGCATATAAAAATGCACTGAAGAAGGGCCATAGGGATCTCCTAAATGTTAATACCCAGGAGGGGTTGGACCATGAATTTGTGAGATTAATAACTTACAACAATGGGTCATTGATAGCCAGCAAATTCCAAGAAAAACATTGGGAGATCCTGTTGTTGGACCCTAACCTAAGAGATATTGTGGGAACAAAACCATCAATAACCTACAAAAGAGGGAGGTTATTGAGAGATAGACTGCTACACAGCCACTACACCAGTCCCAAGAAGACCACTTGGCTGGATAAGCCCGTGGATGAAAAGTTATGACATGAAGCACTTTATCAATTGTAGGGGGCAGGGTGTCATATATAAGATGACTTGCTGCTGCAGAATAGAATATGTCGGAAAGACCAGACGTGAATTGAGGAGGAGGATAGGTGACCACCTTAGGGACATTCCTTTGAAAAAGGACACCCTGATCGCGAGACATGTGAAAGAAGTCCATCATGGCAATCGTAATGTTTTATGGGGATTGATCATATTTACCCACACAGAAGAGGATGTGATTGGGATAGGGCCATATTGCAGAGGGAGACCAGGTGGATATTTGAACTTGAAACATGCAGTCCACTTGGTCTCAATGAACAACTCTTTTATGGGTGTTTTCTGTAAATTTTTGTGTTTTCCACAGGACCAGGACCCAGGACCCAGTAGTTCCCTTTGTATAATATTATGTATATTACTCCAAGCTAATACCATCAGTATACTCTAAATGCCTCTCTCCTGTGTTATTGATGACCCGTTTATTGTTTGTTTATTAAATATGGTCCACGCCATATTTATGAGCAATAAACTACAAAAAGAGGCAAATAAACACCAATAGAATGGGATTGAAAACCAACATAGAAATATATGAAAAAATCCCACACATTTATAAAATTGAACCATATTTTATTAATGGATAAAATTACACAAATTAGTAAATTGACAACACTAAATATACTGGGGGACAGTAACAAAGAATTTGTATGTGACAGAAATACCCACAAATCATGGCACGACATACATCCACAGGAATGGTTACAAATAACATTGCATAAATCAATATAGCAGATCTCTTAGGTAATTACCCAGTGTACTATATATTGAGTAATATGCAAAAGGACATGCTAAAGTCAATAATGAGAAGTCACTAGGTAACATAACAGACTGGTAACATATTGATAGAAAAGTAATACCATACCCGACTGTAACGCATCCACCCAAGTCCTGCATGCAGGACTTTATCTTCCGTAATAAAAGTAAACAAACATGACGGAAGATAGCTTCTGTCATACTGATTACATTAGTGTAAATGGGAATTGACACAGAATCAGTCTATGACCGTTCTCTGTGACAGTTTATTGTCCATTGCTATCATCCTATGATGGAAGTCAGCAACGGACATTAGTGACGGTAGTGTGAACTCCCTCTGTATTTGTTCTCTAGAAGCATGTGCATATTATTTGATCTGCATTTAAATTAGATTTCTAGTAATCTTAATAAGTATTGTGATATTTCATAGTGTCCTGTTCAGCAAGCTGGGGGGTGGCTTTGACTGTTTGATAAGAAATACAGGAAGTGAGAAGAAGAGACAGCAAGCAAAGCTGCTGAAAAGAGAAATGGGAAAACCCTTTTAACTACAGTTGAATAGTTGAATAGAACGGATCAGCAGGAAGTCTTTAGCTTCCTGCTCTATTACTCAGCCATCAGCTAGTTGTGTCTGCTGAAGACCTGCTGCATCAAACTGCAGAGGAGGATCACAGAGGTCCAAGGACCGCGGATGGGTAGGTGCTGTTTTTGTTATTTATATAGCGCAACTACAGTGTGGGGAAATTGTTAGTTGTAAAGGGACCACTGAGGTACATTATTAGCTGTCAGGGGACTACTGAGGGGACATTATTACTTGTCTGGGGGCCACTGGGGGACATTATTAGTTGTCAGGGGGCCACTGGGGGACATTACTACTTTATTGGGGGACACTATTACTTGTCTAGGGTCCACTGGAGACATTATCACTTGTCTTGAGGCCACTGGGGGGACATTATCACTTGTCTGGGGGCTACTAGAGAACATTACTACTTGCCTGGGGAGCCTCATGCGACCATCCCAGGAACACTTTCTGATAATCTGGTGACGTCCCGTTTCACTGCTTCCGCAGAGACCCGGCACTAATGCCCACAATTGGTGCCCACATTGATCATGGGCATTAAGGCCCCTGGCACCTTGGTCAAAGCTGACCGAGGCACCATTTTCCCAGCAGCGCATGGGCACCACCATTTTGGCTAGGATCAGCATCACCCGGAATGAGATCCGAGGTCGACGTTCCATTGCCATAACAGCCAGGAGCCTATTGAAGGCTCCCAGGATTGTCTGGCATTCATTTGCATAAAGCAGCCTGTCATACAAAAATACTGGTATTTTGCAATGGATTGCAATACATTAGCATTGTAATGTATACTATAGCATTAGTGATCAGATCCCCTAGAGCCGTGATGGCGAACCTATGGCACGCGTGCCAGAGAGGGCACGCAGAGCCCGCTCAGCTGGCACGCGCGCCGTCGCCATGATCGCTCACTAATGGGGAATTTGGTACAGGATTCCCTATTAGTGAGCGATCGCGTCTTTCGGCTGAGCTGTCAGTGTAGGCCGTGGTCCGAACCGCGGCCTACACTGAACTGCAGAGTGTAACCTCTGCCCCGACGCAGGCGTGATGACGTCAGTCATCAGCGCACGCGAGCGGAATGAGGAGGAGGAGGACGTTCTTCGTGGGACTGCAGCTCTTCATGGGACTAGGTAAGTAATATAAACTACTGTGTAGGGGCCTACTGTGAAGCATAAACTACTGTGTGGGGCCCCACTGAAGCATATACTACTGTATGGGGCCCCACTGTGAAGCATAAGCTACTGTGTGGGGCCCCACTGTAAAGCATAAACTACTGTGTGGGGCCCCACTGTGAAGCATATAATACTGTGTGTGGCCCCACTGTGAAGCATAAACTAATGTGTGGGGCCCCACTGTGAAGCATATACTACTGTGTGGGGCCCCACTGTGAAGCATATACTTCTGTCTGGGGCCCCACTGTAAAGCATAAACTACTATGTGGGGGCTCACTGTGAAGCATATAATACTGTCTGGGGGCCATTCTGGAGTATATAGTACTATCTGGGGGCCACTTCAGATCGAATTATACTATGTGGGGGCCCTTCACTATTTATATCACACGGTATCTGTTTTATAGCAGACATGTGATATTATTACAGGCTGTAATAACATTGCACGGTCAATAGAAAACAGATCCTGGTTAATTTAAGGTTAAATTGCCGTGTTGGCACTTTGCGATAAATTAGTGGGTTTTGGGTTGCAGTTTGGGCACTCGGTCTCTAAAAGGTTCGCCATTACTGCCCTAGAGGGTCTAATAAGTAAAGTATATTTGCCACAACACAAATGGAGGGAACTGGAGGATGGGAGTGTAAGGTGGGGAAACAGCCCTCATGTTGTGAATGTACCTGTTTCTGTAGATAAGTTTATTTTTATAAACTGACATTTGGTTGTTTGACCACAAGAGGCCACTGTTACCTCAGAAATGAGAAGGACTGTTATTATGTAATTCCCTGGAGTAGTGACGTGGAGACCCTGTTCTGCAGAGGTGGAACTAGAAGAAGGAGCAGAGTGTGTGTGGCAGCCATCTTAGGAGTGTGCTTCGAGCTTTTAGAAGAAGAAGGACTGAAGTGAGAGAAGGAGGATTGCTAAGTGATCAGAAATATAGCAAGGTGGAGCTGAAGCAGGGACTGTTCCAGGGTTTATTCAGACAGCATCCTAAGTTGAAGATTGCTATCAAGGACCCGGCTGAGAAGTGGCCCTGTCAGTGAGACCGCATGTTTTCTGGATGAGCCCCGCTTCCAGCTGTTCTGGAAAAAGGCTAAAGGTACCCAACAGACCCGGGTCAGTAAGAGAAGTAATCGTGCATGCACCGCATTACATTGTTTTGCTTGGGACTGAATAAAGGCCTGTAGTTAGAATAATTAGACATACTCATCTTCACAGGCCACGCTACTGGTGAATTAGCTACCTATTCGGTAGTAAGGACTCAGAGAATTCTATTGAGTTGTAACTCTCAGAGAGGAGTGTCTAACACTAGAAGTCCCAGAGAGGGGTCATTTAACATTTCTACCTTTGGAACCCAGAGACGGGTCGAATGACCTGAAGGATTTTATCTAACATCCTATAATCACCGTCTTTTGTTCTGTAATTAAGGCCATTACTGTCACACCACAGGAGGTTGTTGTTTTCCATTGAGTTTAGCCATTTAGTGTCTAGTTAGTTCTATTCAGTTTATTGTATTTGATAATATAAAGACTATACATATTGTATTAAGTTTAGTTTTATTTGAGCAAAAAAGCACTGAAACAATTAATCATTTTTTATATATTTTAAATAGAATTAGAAATTTTAGAGCAAGGTACAGCTGTGAGTAATGACCAGAAGCATTTGTCTAAGGCAGGGGTAGGCAACCTTTTTTGTTCGGCGTGCCGATTTTAATAAAAAAATCAAAGATGAGGTACTCGGAGTGCCGGTCAATAATTGTAAGTCTGACGACCCCTAAACTAAAGTCATATACCACAAACCATAACACAGAAGTGCTGCCACCAGATGCTTTAGGACACATGCGTTTACTGCTATTTCCTGGGACACTCCTGTACTTTCTGATTAGAAGCAATGAAAGTCCATGTGCAGCCCCCAATTAGTGGTAAATTTATTGTTTCCAGGAGCCCCGTATGGCGGCATCCTTATGGTGAATACACACTATGTATCTGGATGCAGCTATATTTGGAACTTTTTCATTCAATGTAAAACTGGTGCATTTTTGCACAAAAAAAAACAAAGCCGGAGTTTTCTGTGCAAAAACACATCCTTAATATAGAAAACACACCGTTATACAGAATAATGTCCCATAGTGGTCCCTGCACACGGTATTATGTCCCATAGCGGCCCCTTCAACATGGTATATGTCCCATAGCTGCCTCTGCACACGGCATTTGTCCCATAGCTGCCTCTGCACACAGTATTTGTCCCATAGCAGTCCCTGCACACAGTATTTGTCCCATAGCGGCCCCTGCACACAGCAATATGTCCCATAACGGCCCCTACACACCGTATATGTCCCATAGCAGACCCTGCACACGGTATATGTCCCATAGCGGCCCCTGCACACGGTATTATGCTCTATAGTGGCCCCTGCACACGGTATTATGTCCCATAGCGGCCCCTGCACACGGTATTATGTCCCATAGCGGCCCCTACACACAGTATTTGTCCCATAGCTGCCCCTGCACACAGTATTTGTCCCATAGCGGCCCCTGCACACGGTATTATGCTCCATAGTGGCCCCTGCACACGGTATTATGTCCCATAGCGTCCTCTGCACACGGTATTTGTCCCATAGCGGCCCCTGCACACGGTATTATGTCCCATAGCGGCCCCTACACACGGTATTTGTCCCATAGCTGCCCCTGCACACAGTATTTGTCCCATAGCGGCCCCTGCACACGGTATATGTCCCATAGCGGCCCCTGCACATGGTATTATGCTCCATAGTGGCCCCTGCACATGGTATTATGCTCCATAGTGGCCCCTGCACACGGTATATGTCCCATAGCGGTCCCTGCACACGGTATTATGCTCCATAGTGGCCCCTGCACACGGTATTATGCTCCATAGTGGCCCCTGCACACGGTATTATGCTCCATAGTGGCCCCTGCACACGGTATTATGTTCCATAGTGGCCCCTGCACACGGTATATGTCCCATAGTGGCCCCTGCACACGGTATATGTCCCATAGTGGTCCCTGCACACGGTATTATGCTCTATAGTGGCCCCTGCACATGGTATTATGCTTCATAGTGGCCCCTGCACACGGTATATGTCACATAGTGGTCCCTGCACACGGTATTATGCTCCATAGTGGACCCTGCACACGGTATATGTCCCATAGTGGTCCCTGCACACGGTATTATGCTCCATAGTGGCCCCTGCACACGGTATATGTCCCATAGTGGCCCCTGCACACGGTATATGTCCCATCGTGACCTCTGCACATGGTATATGTCCCATAGCGGTCCCTGCACACGGTATTATGTCCCATAGTGGCCCCTGCACACGGTATTATGCTCCATAGTGGCCCCTGCACACGGTATATGTCCCATAGTGGTCCCTGCACACGGTATTATGCTCTATAGTGGCCCCTGCACACGGTATTATGCTCCATAGTGGCCCCTGCACACGGTATATGTCCCATAGTGGCCCCTGCACATGGTATATGTCCCATAGTGGCCCCTGCACACGGTATATGTCCCATAGTGGCCCCTGCACACGGTATATGTCCCATAGTGGCCCCTGCACACGGTATATGTCCCATAGTGGCCCCTGCACACGGTATATGTCCCATAGTGGTCCCTGCACATGGTATTATGCTCTATAGTGGCCCCTGCAGGCAGAAGCGCCCGAAGAGTACAGAGCGGCTGCGGAGCGTGGAATAGTGAGTACATTGTTTTTTATGTTTGATCATCTCCCCGGGGGCTCCGCTTATTATACTCGGGGGTCTGAAGAGACCCCACAGTATAATAATAGCAGTTTCGTTTCGGCTGTGTTTGGTCCGATCGAAACTGCTGGGTGAGGAGTCCGCTGCCGTGCCAGGGGAATAAGCCTCGCGTGCCAAGAGTGGCACGCGTGCCATAGGTTGCCGACCCTTGGTCTAAGGCCTCAAGCACACTAGCGAAAAAAAATTGCGCGAAAATCGCATCGCAATGCGATGCAATTTTTTTCTGCGATTTGCCAATGTATTTCAATGGCACCAAGCACACCTGCGATTTTTTTTTCGTGCGATTTTTTTTCATAGGTGCGATTTTCCTGCTATTTTTTTTTTTTCTGCGATTTTTTTTCGTGCGAAAAAATCCCAGAGGAGTGATCTATATGACCAATGGGACAGATCACAAAAATATCGCAAGTAGCTGTGATTTTGTTTGCGTTTTTTTTTTTTTTTTTTTCTGCACCCATTGACTTGAATCTAAATATACATAAATGTAAATATACAAAAGAACAACTGTTATTTGTTTCTATGCTTTTTATTTTTGTTATGAAAATAATAAAAAAAATACAAGGAATAAAACAATTCCACACATATTTACAATAGGCTGCTGTGGGGGGCTGCGTGTGTGTGTGTGAGTGGCATGTCCTTCTTGTGTGACTAGCATTTCAGCACTCACTCAGCAGTCTGTCTGCACTGTCGGAACATACCTGGCACTGCCTGGGTATGTCCCTGGTACATTTGCCACACGTGTATTTGTAGCAGTAAACACATCTCTCAGTTGCACAATTGTTCGTGCATCGATGGTTGACCTGACACTTCGCCCTTTTGCCAGGGCTGGGTGTGGAAGGTTGTTGCCAAAGGAGTTTCTCCTTGCGTGCCTTCTTTTCAGTCACATGAGAGCCACCTAACTCTTTTGCAAGCTCAACCAGGAAGTCCACCCGTCTCTCCTGCACCCCAGTGCATGCCTGATAAAGAACATGAGCATTCAGTGCTGCCATGTCAATCATGTTGTAGAACACGGCGAATGGCCATCTCCGTGTTCCTGCATGCAGGCTGTACTCCCGCACCATTTGGTCCATTACATCCACACCACACTTTGTGTGGTTGTATTGTGTGACCGTGTTTGGCTTCCTTTTGTTGGTATCCTTAGTCTCAACCACGCTGTGCATGCTGCTGAGAATGTAGACGGCCTTCTTTCGTTTGGGTGCATACACTGTCAGTGTGGCATCAGTGGTTGAAAACACCTGAGTGGTGAATTCAGTGCGGTCCATCTGTCTAGCGGATTGAGGAATTTCCCGGCGACTCTTGTTGACTGTGCCGAGGATAGTGGTTTTCCGGCTAAGCAGTCATTGTGCAAGTGACAATGATGTAAAGAAATTGTTCGTGGTTACAGTTCTGCCCTTGTCCATGAATGATTCCATCAGCCTCATCACTACAGTTTCGGACAGTCTCTCCCCGCTGGGACGACTGGGGTCCTTGCCAAGATATGGGAGGACATTACAGATGTACTTTGATTTCAAGTCGTAGACTACTTTGAGAAGCAGTCACATCCCCCACAGCACAAAAGGCTGCATGCAAATTTGCTAAGGTGTTAGCAAATATTCCCAGCACAACAATGCAGCTGGGGGGTGGGCAGACACTCAGAAGCAGCTTACATTCTTTTCTTTACACTCTCTTACAAGACCTGAGGTGGATCAACACAATTCCCCCTGCAGATTCCTCAGACAATGGCCACATTTACAAATGAAAGGAAATGCTAATTGGAGCCATCAGAGTTGTCAGTTTGGACTAAGGGTCATTTGACCCTCTTTCAGGACTTGAAGGGGGAGCTCGAAATTTCTGGGACTTCTAGTGCTAAGGAAGTCTGGGAGCGACATTTTATATATTGTCACATTTCTTTGGCTTGCAAGCTGACCTACTATTATATTTACTTGGTTCTACTTTGGTTGGGGGGGAATAAGGATATTTTGATAAGTTTGTAAGCTCTTGTGTTATACCGCGGGTGCCCCTATCACACTCACTGAATTGTTCCTGTGACTAGGTTGATAAAAAGGTAATAAGCGGCTGGTTATTTGCAGCCTACAGATAGGTAAAACCTTGGCGTGTATTGGAGGCATACATTGGAGGGCACCGTGCTGTACAATACCAGGGCCTCAGCTTACTGGCTGAGTGTATGTAAATAGTTGGGAGTGTTTTTTTGGTAAAGGGCGCTTCTATATGGGGAGGGGACTTCATCATGTTGACATGGAAGGCCTTATGCCGGTTAGACTGTGACCAGGTAGCTGATGCTGCTGAGCTGCTGGTGCACGACGTACGGACCAGCCCATTTGGCCTGAAGCTTGTCCTGGGGCTCAGGGACTAGGACCCATACCTTCTGCCCCGGCTGGTATGTTCTCTCGCGGGCATTCTGATCATACCAGCGTTTCTGGTCAGTCAGAGCCTGGACCATGTTGTCATGCACCAGCTGCACCATAGTCTGCATTTGGTCACGGAATCGCAGGACATACTCAACTATTGGCACACCTTGGATGGCTGTGTCTCCTTCCCAGGATTCTTTCACGAGAGCTAGGGGCCCTCGGACACGTCTCCCATACAAGAGCTCAAAGGGGGAGAACCCCGTCGAGGCCTGAGGCACTTCCCGGTAAGCAAACAGCAGGTGCGGGAGATAAGGCTCCCAGTCGCTCCCGTGGGACTCGACTAACATCCGAAGCATATGCTTCAGGGTGCCATTGAACCGTTCACACAGGCCATTGGTCTGTGGGTGATACGAGCTGGACACTAGATGTTGCACCTCTGTTACCTTACACAGGCCTTGCATCAAGGCAGACATGAACTGGGTACCTTGGTCAGTGAGCATCTCTCTGGGAAACCCAACACGGGAAAAGATACCTACCAGGGCCTTTGCCACTACATCAGCCCGGGTTGAGGACAGGGCGACCGCTTCTGGGTACCTAGTAGCATAGTCTACTACTGTTAATATGAAACGTTTTCCGGAGCGGCTGGGAATGGACAGGGGTCCAATAAGGTCCACAGCTACCTGCTGGAAAGGTTCGACTATGATGGGCATAGGTATCAGCGGGGCCTTTGTGCTTTGCCCCGCCTTGCCCACCCTCTGACAGGTGTCACATGAACGGCAGTACCTAGCTACGTCCCTCCCCATCTTAGGCCAGTAGAATAAGTGGTTGAGACGGGCCGTGGTTTTAGTGATCCCCAGGTGACCTGCTAGGGGTATATCATGAGCGACCCGCAACAACTCCAACCGGTAGGGTTGAGGTACCACTAACTGTTTCTCCCCAAGCAGACTTTCCTCCCCCCGTTGTGGGGATCGTTTCCCAGTATAACCTCCCTTGGTCCCAGTATATCCTGTCCTTATCAGACTCCGAGGGAGGTTGAGTGGCACGTTCCTTCAATGCGGCCAGGCTGGTGTCGGCCTGGACAGTGTCCCGGAACTCTTGGCTGGAGTGAGACAAAAGAGGAGTGCATGTTACATACCCGCTGGACCCTTCCGGCGCCAGGGTGGGAAGGTTAGTCACGGCAGTCTCAGCACCGACTCCGGGTGATATAGGGGATGGCTCAAGGGTCGGAACGCCCTCCACCTGCTTAGCACTCTGGCTGCGGGTTACCACCGCTATACCAGCCGTCTGCCCCTCACCTGGATCGGCCGTGAGATCCCCATGGCCTACCCGACCACCTGGCACCTGGCCAGCCGCTGGGTTCTGTTCGGAGGCACTAGGCGAAATAGCAGAAGTCGCTCCCGGTGCCTCAGAAGAGCTACCCTGTACACTTCCACAACAAGCATTGGCAATTACATTGACAGTACATTCATTAGCAATTGTTACTTCACACCGGGTGTCAATGAGATCTGCAGTAGACACATCAACAAGCTGGGAGGGAGAAGCCCCCGCAGTCGTGGGTGTGTCTACAGACCAGGTCTCATTGACTCCTAGCACTGGGGTGGACAAAGCATCACTAACATTTTTGTTGAGCTGGGTTGCGGGAAGCTCATTGGCATCTTCCCTGCTCTCAGCTGAAGGCAACTCATTAGCATTTACATTGACTGCCATGGGAAGTATCTCAGAGGGGGGGTTACGGGCCCCCTCTGCAGATATGACAGACACATTATCAACATCAGTCATAGACAGTTTATCACAGGAAATTGGGGTGCCCCCCACCCCATATTGGGACACCATAGGTCCTAAATCGGTTCCCAACAGTACATTAGCAGGCAAATCAGTCATTAGTCCCACAGTCCGCATTCCTTTTCCTGCACCCCAGTCCAGATGGACACAAGCCATGGGTACAGTGAGGCGTTCCTGCCCAATTCCCGCTCAGGGTTAAAGTTTTCCCAGGGATAATACTGTCCGGGGGGACCAAGTCAGGTTCCACCAAAGTAACATCTGCCCCAGTGTCCCGAAATCCCATGACCACTTTATCCCCTACAGTGACTTGCTGGCGGTTGGCATTGGGTCGTGCCCCCCACCCCCCCAACCAAGTACACAGATGAGCCACCTGCTGTGGCTTGGGGGTTCTTAGGGTGGTTTGGACACTCCCGCTGGAAATGCCCTGGTTGGCCACAGCCATGGCACCGCTGGACCACCCCTTGGGACTGGTGGTAGGGTGCTGGGGCGCCCAGAGTTCTAGGGACAGGGGAAGTATAGGGACCACCATAGTTTTTCTTACCCCACTTGGAAACAGAAGGCTGTGGTAGATTCCGACTTTGCCCCTCCTTCCAGCTGGAGGGTCTCTGCGACGTTGCTCCTCCCTTGGTCTCGGGCACCCTGCTGTCCGCGTAGGAGTCAGCAATTCGCGCAGCTTGGTTTGCTGTCTTGGGTTCACGGTCATACACAAACTGGCGGACTTCCGGAGGACAAACATAGAGGAACTGGTCTTTTATCATCAGATCCTCAAGCTCCTCGAACTTGGTAACAGTAAGTCCTTTAATCCATTGCCGGAAGGCAGCCCGTAAATCGCCCACAACATCCGCATAGCTGCCAGTGGGGTTCCGCTTTATACTCCGGAACTTTTTGATGAGAGCCTCCTTAATAGCGTCATAGTCCCCATCCCGTTCAGGTGATAGGTCTGTAAAGACTCCCAGGGCCTTGCCCCTTAAGCTTGGAGTCAGGTACTGGGCCCATTGTGCCCGGGGCACACGATATTGCCAGCAGGTTCTTTCAAACCCCTGCAGAAATAAGTCCAAGTCGCCATCCTTCTCCAGGACAGGGAAGCTCTCCTGGCGAGGCCTCTGCACATGGGCCTCCTGATTCTGGGAAGAGCTGCTACTCCTCTCCAGCCGGGCCATCTCCAACTGATGCTCCCGCTCTGCCTGGCGCTCAGCAGCCTCCCTCTCTCCTTGTTGATATTGGAGGATCAACTGTAGGCGAGCATCAGAGTCACTGGGGCCTAGCTGCTGTAAGGCCAGTTGCAAACAGAAGTCCATTCTTCCCACCTGGCGGGGGCTACTGGTCCCTCCAGGCGTAGTGATTACTGGGGCAGGGCTAGCTGCTGCACCATGTGGCCTGGCAGGGATCTCTTGTCCTAACACCTCAGGACTTTGCTCCGCCTCCTGCATGGCTATGGTAGCTTCCATATCAGCCATCTCCTGGAGTTCAGCAGAAGCCAGTTTCTGCAGGCCCCTGGTTCTGCTTCTGAGCCCACTGGCCATCCACTGGAAGCCGTTGCCAAATAAAAGATAGGATAGAAAAACAAAAAGAAAGGGAAGGGAACAGCACCGTGCAAAATTTTCACTGTATCTTATAGCCTGCCCTAGTACCGAGCTCGCTTCGTAGGATTTATCTGCAAATCCCCAGCATCTGAGTGATACCACACACACAAACGCTGTCTATCCTCTATCCCACTGCTGCCACCACTGTGAAGGATCCGGGTTTACCAGGGACCGCACCTGGGCTTACCTGCGATCACTTCGATTACCTCACACCCACTTTCCGTGAGTGAGGCGGGTCAACAGAGGGTAGTACGCAAACGAGCCTTCTAAATTTTATATATTTATTAACCCCTAAATGGGTCGATACTAGACACTCAACACATACATAGAATACATGCAGCGGTTAACAAGCAGATACAAGTGGAAATAGCATAACACGGTACATAAAAATAAAAATGGGGATAAACGAAAGAAAAGAATATATATTACCAACACCAGCTTGTGCAGGTTATCTCTGGCTTCCAAGTGGGATTCAGCCAGGGCACTTTCTTATGGGACGACCGGCAGCACAGCACCTTAACCAGGTCAAATGGCACAAGAACCCTGTGCTGTCTGTGTGCTGTGCTTTTGTGTGTTCCCTGCCCCCGCCCAGAGTGATGTCATGGGGGAGGGAAGTTACACCTACAAGCATGGAACCCTTGAACTCGGAAATCGTTCTGGCTCCTTATCTGGCGACCGTATGGTTTGGTAAGTGGAAGGGGAGAACTCGGGGGTGAAACCCTTGTCGTATACATACCAAGCATGGCCCCTCAGTTCCCTTTGGGTAGGGAGTTGGGTGTCTGGACCTGCCTTGGGCTCACAACGGCTCCATGTTTGGTCTGACCGCGTGCGCCTTTCTATGGGGCACCCACAGAATTTATTGGCGTAACTGTGAGGTGCCCCCCTTCTGAGATATGGGCATAAAACTATGATCTCTCAGATGTATTATCTGGTGCCGGGCTGTCTGGGGTGGCTCAGGAAATCTCCTGGGGAGAGGAAGGGTACTTGAAAAAGAGTGTTAATTACTCAGAGCAATATAACAAAGGGATGGTAATTAACCCACAACAGGGACATGGCTTCAGAGTAACTGAGCTGAGGGGAGGAAGTAGAAACACATGGTCAGAAGGGGGGTGGGGGTATAAGGGGTCAGCCAGATACATAATTGTACAGAGGTGCATATATGGAAGTCCCCTTAATCATCACAGGACCTCTCTACTCTGAGCCAATGTGATGGAAATCGAAATGGCCCTGATGGTACAGCTGGAATGACTCACACAGCCAGATGTGCAGTGAAACAGGAAAACGCTTTACTCAGCAACTGTATACGTAACAACAAGTAGCTTCCAGAATGGGGGTTGTAGTTCTCCAGCGTCCAACTCCCCAGCCTTGGTCTTGGAGGGTGCCCACGGATGTTTAAGGCTCTGAGGATAACTCCACTCCAACTATACCTCCTCTCATGCACCACTCCCAGTTGTAGATACTGGGGACTGTAGTGCAGGATAGTCATGACAGGGATCTGGTTACCTTTAGATAAGGTGCCGAGTCAACTCCTCCTGTCACAGAACTCCACTGCTCCTCCTGGCACAGAGTCCAAACTCCTAACAGCCAAACTCCCTTGCTCAGGGCTGTCTCTGGATGAGCCTTGGACTGTATTCTCCTCCTAGAAGCTGTAGTCCGGTCTCAGTGCTTACTTGCAGTGATGTCTCTGCAGTCTGCTACGCTCCACCACACAGTCTAGACTGAGCTCCAATGGTCGTCCGGAAGACAAAAGTCTCCTCAGACCCCGCCCAGTGGCCTGTGATAGGCCAGGGCTGTACTAAGGCTTAAGGTTTGAACACTGGGGGAACCACACGGGAAAAACAATAGGAAAAGCTGCATAACAATGACATAGAACATAAAGGATGGTGTGAAAGATCCTCCGCGTGCCAAACTGCTTTGGCCACACCCTGAGTCCTCTTTCATATAAAAACCACACTCACCGCCAGTGAGTGCCGGGTTCACAGATAAATACAAGACAAGCCTTCTAAATTTTATATATTTATTAACCCCTAAATGGGTCGGTATTAAAATCTAACATATACAGATCAGAACAGATATGCAGACATATGCAAGCATTAACAGTTACTAGTTACAAGATACAGTACAAATAAAATAAAAGGGATTAAAGGTGAAATGATTACTTTACCACATATGTCCTTGATGTGGTTCTATAGTCCAACACTCACACATGGCATGTGTGAGTCACCAGTGGAGGCTTTTCAGCATGTGGCATTAAAACGATAATCCCGCCTGCATGCTCTCAAAACAGTCGCTCACAGTCTCTTGTAGGCTCATCATCGTCAGCAGCAGCATTCCAACCTGCCTGCTCATAGTAGCATCTCAGTCAAAGTCTCTCTCAGTGGAAGTCTGTGATGGTCTCCTGCATAAATCTCTATAGGGTAATCTCTCCTGCATAATCTCCTCCCACAGACCTATTACCTCATCTTTTATACCCTTTATGCCCCCTCCCAGAATGAGGTCACCGGCGACAGTATGTCTGATGAGTTAATTCAATCACGTTCAGACCCTTTGTATGTAGATGAGACAAAGTGAATTGATACCGTTATCAGTCATATCTGGTCAACAGCCCAGGCTTGAACAATGCACTATTGTTTGATCAGCCAGGGCTGTATATGAATACAATGGAGCCCTATTGTTCCAGCCTAGACGCTACTGCCAATATGCACCTAGGCTTGTAGCTGCTCACAGTATGCAAGCAAGGAAGAAGGGATATCCCACACCCAGAGACCAAAACACAGCCGAGTCATGGCCATACTTAGGCAGAATCATCACACCTCCCCCTTTAGATGGGGCTTGCAGGAAGTAGGGGCCTACGCCCCTCCTCTGAAAGCACCTCCGCCTCCAGCTCCTCAGGCTCTGGCCCCAAGGCTTTCTCACCTTCCCCCCGGGGTCCCAGCAGACTCGGGCCTTGTCAGACTCTAAGGGTGGTTGAGCACCACGCGCCTTCAATATGTCCAGACTAGCGTCAGCTTGGACAGCCTCTCTGAACTCTTGGCTGGAGTGAGACAAAAGAGAGGTGCATGTTACATAGCTGCCGGCCCCTTCTGTCTCTCTAGTCTGACTAGGGACACTTCTAAGGCCTAGGCTCTGAGCCACGTACACTTGGCTACCTCCTGCCTGTTCTGGGTTCGCTTTCTGAGTGCTGGCACCCTGGAGCTTTACACTCATGACCTCAGGCCCTTGGGATACCATTCCAGAGATCCCATCCTGGCAATCTCTGCTCTCCTGGCTACCCTTGGCCTGCTCTCTCAGGGTCTCTCTCACACTAGCCGCTAGTTGGGAGAGTTCTAGGGGATTCTGCACCTCCCCCTTTGCTTCCAAACCTAGGGGCACCTCTGGTTCTGGCACAGGTATGTTTGGACCCTGTCCTCCTTCCCAGACGCCTTGCCCCTTTGGGCCTACGTCCTGTTCCTCCTGTACTTGGGTGGGTGATGGTGATACCTTGGGCAAATGACTGAGATCATGCTTCCCCAAACCATCCCCCCACAATACATTGACAAGTAATACATTGGACATACCCTCTTCTTGGATCACATCTCCAGTACCCCATGCCATCTGCACTTGGGCCATGGGCACTCCTGGAATAGAACTGGACAGAAGAGATGTGTATGTCTCATACAGGCCGGACTCCTCCGGCTTCAAGGGAGTGAGGCTAGTCATGGCGGTCTCAGCACCGACTCCAGGTGGTGTAGGCAACGGTTCAAGGGTCGGAACGCCCTCCACCCTTGTAGCACTCTGGCTGCGGGCTAACACCGCACTACCAGCAGTCCGTCCCTCACCTGAATCGGCCATGAGATCCCCATAGCCTACCTGACCACCTGGCACATGGTCAGTAGTTGGGTGCTTATCGGATACACTGGGCGAAATAGTAGAAGTCGCTTCCAGTGACTCAGAAGAGCTACCCTGTACATTTTCACAACAAGCATTGGCAATTACATTGACAGTACCTTCATTAGCAATTGTTAATTCACACCGGGCCTCAATGAGATTTGTGGTAGACAGATTAACAAGCTGGGAGTGCGACGCCCCCGCAGATGTGGGTGTGTCTACAGACTTAGTCTCATTGGCTCCTAGCACGGGGGTGCACAAAGCATTAATAACATTTTTGCTGAGCTGGGTTGCAGGAAGTTCAGTTGCATCTTCCCTGCTCTCAGCTGAAGGCAACTCATTAGCATATACATTGACTGCCAGGGGAAGTATCTCAGAGAGGGGGTTACGGGCCCTCTCTGCAGATATGACAGACACATTATCAGCATTAATCATAGACAGTTTATCACAGTAAATTGGGTTGCTCCCCACCCCATATTGGGACATCATAGGTCCTACATCAGTTCCCAACAGTACATTATTAGGCAAATCAGTCAATAGTCCCACAGTCCGTATTCCCTTTCCTGCACCCACATCCAGATACACAGATGGGCCACCTGCTGTGGCTTGGGAAGCAGGGAAGTTCTCAGAGCGGTTGGGGCACTCCTTCTTGAAATGTCCTGTCGGGTTACAGGCATGGCCCCGCCGCACCTCCCCTTGGGGTTTGGGGAAGGTCACTAGGGTGCCCAGAGTTCTTGGGACAGGGAAGGGACCACCCGGGGCATAGCTTGTCTCACCCGACCTGACGACAGACGGCTGTGGTGAACTCCGGCCTGGCCTCTCGTTCCAACTTGAGGGTCTGTTCAGGGTTGTTGGAGTTTGCGCTTGCTGGGAGAGCTCCATCCTTTTGAGCTCAAGCTGAAACTCCCTCTCGGCCTGTTGCTCAGCAGCCTGTCGTTCAGCAGCCTCCCTCTCTCTCTCTGCCTGTCGCTCAGCAGCCTGCCGTTCTCGTTCTGCCGCTGTCCTCTCTCTCTCTGCCTGTCGCTCAGCAGCCTGCCGTTCTCGTTCTGCCGCTTTCCTCTCTCTCTCTGCCTGTCGTTCTACAGCTTCCTGAAACCAGTGCAACGCCTGCTGGTATATGTTAGGGTCCCTGGTGCTTAAGTGCTGCAGGGCCATTTGCCAGACTGAAGCCATTCCTCCCACAAGGCTGGGGCTAATGGTCTCTCCTGGTGAAGTAATCCTTGGGACCGGGCTGCTTGCTGCCCTTCCTGGTCTAGCCCCAAAATCAGGACTCTGCATAGCTGTGGCTGCCTCCATTTCAGCCATACGCTCAGGATCTCCAAAAGCCTGGTTCAGCAGTTCTGGAGATCTCCTTCTGAGCCCACTAGCCATCCACTGGTATTTGCCAAATAAAAGATAGGATAGAATAAAAAGAATAAGGGAGGGGAACAGCACTGTATCAAACTTTCACTGTATCTTAATGCTTGCTTTAATACCGAGCTTGTCTCATAGGATTACCATAATCCCCAGCATGTGAGTGATATAGGTCACCAACACATACCGTTTATCCCAAGATCCCACTACGCTGCCACCAATGTGAAAGATCCTCCGCGCGCCAAACCGCTTTGGCCACACCCTGAGTCCTCTTTCATATAAAAACCACACTCACCGCCAGTGAGTGCCGGGTTCACAGATAAATACAAGACAAGCCTTCTAAATTTTATATATTTATTAACCCCTAAATGGGTCGGTATTAAAATCTAACATATACAGATCAGAACAGATATGCAGACATATGCAAGCATTAACAGTTACTAGTTACAAGATACAGTACAAATAAAATAAAAGGGATTAAAGGTGAAATTATTACTTTACCACATATGTCCTTGATGTGGTTCTATAGTCCAACACTCACACATGGCATGTGTGAGTCACCAGTGGAGGCTTTTCAGCATGTGGCATTAAAACGATAATCCCGCCTGCATGCTCTCAAAACAGTCTCTCACAGTCTCTTGTAGGCTCATCATCGTCAGCAGCAGCATTCCAACCTGCCTGCTCATAGTAGTATCTCAGTCAAAGTCTCTCTCAGTGGAAGTCTGTGATGGTCTCCTGCATAAATCTCTATAGGGTAATCTCTCCTGCATAATCTCCTCCCACAGACCTCTTACCTCATCTTTTATACCCTTTATGCCCCCTCCCAGAATGAGGTCACCGGCGACAGTACGCCTGATGAGTTAATTCAATCACGTTCAGACCCTTTGTATGTAGATGAGACAAAGTGAATTGATACCGTTATCAGTCATATCTGGTCAACAGCCCAGGCTTGAACAATGCACTATTGTTTGATCAGCCAGGGCTGTATAGGAATACAATGGAGCCCTATTGTTCCAGCCTAGACGCTACTGCCAATATGCAACTAGGCTTGTAGCTGCTCACAGTATGCAAGCAAGGAAGAAGGGATATCCCACACCCAGAGACCAAAACACAGCCGAGTCATGGCCATACTTAGGCAGAATCATCACAGATGGGACATACAGTACCAACATAACCCAGAGGCACAAGAGACAAACAATTAAAGCAGTAGTACTCTGGGATGCTGCATATTTAAAAAAAATATATAAAAAAAATAAATAAAAAGAATTAAAAGTTCAAATTCACCCCCTTTTCTCTAGAACACATATTAACCCTTTTCCTGCCAGCCACCTATGCTCTACGCCCTCCCAGGGTGGCACTTCTGTAGCCAATCACGTATCTAATATGTCCTTACTTCTAATGACGATATCTCAGATATCTCAGGATCCCTTAGGTCTATTAAGAAGATCTTAGATTCATTTTAAAGATGAGAATAATACCAATATCTTCATAATAGCCTTTACAGTTTAGGAGCGATTCACTGTTGAAAACGCTATTCGGCATTGAGATCCCATTGCAGATCACACATCTTGCAGTTTTTTGGAAAGTACATTTTGTTTGCAGAAAGGGACTGCTTTGAGCATGCACTTTAGTGGCAAATTAGAATTTTTGTGCAATTTTTGCTTACAATCTCTGTTTGCTGCAAGGTTGCATGAAGGTGGTTGTATATATGAAATATTAAATTGTGTTTTTATATACAGTATGCTGTGCAATTTCAAAAAAGTTAGATTTTGGTATCACAGTCACAGTTTGCTAGGTGCGGTATAGATTTTTAACATATTAGTGAATAACAGCAAAATCTTGCTCCTCTTCTGTATCAGTGTTTTTGAGAGTACGAGCTCTTGTTGTAGCTTATGTTTGTGGTATATATAAATTGTGTACACCTTGATCTTTTATTTTAAATGTATTTTGTTTGTAAATGTAAGATTGAATAGGAGTTTTAAGTGCAAATATATGTTTTAGTGCATTTTTAAAAAAAATTATTTGTGTTTGTCACAAAGTTACATGAAGGTGGATGTGGCTATTGATAACCCATTAAGACACATATACTGTAATCTTCAGGTTGTCTACTTTCAAAAAATAATAGGGTTTAGGGGTTCACTTGCTTTCCACGGTGTGTAATCCCTACATTCTATAGGATGATACTTTTTTAACATTTCCAACTTCAAAGCAGATTTTTCTCAGTTCTAGTGATTTTCTGAAGATATGTGCATGGAGGTGTAGGCCTTAGTGATATGAATGGACTCTGCACATGTTGATCTCTTATTTTTAGGAGGTTTGGTGCATATAAATTTTTGTTTGGTTTCCACTTTTAGCAACTAATATACATTTATTTGCATTTTTTTTTAAACTTTCACTTTAAATCAAAATTGCATGAAGGTGCTTGTTCGCATACAGTACCAAGTGACATTCTGACAATGCTGCAGGTGTCTACTTTAAGAAAATTTATAGGTATGGGGGATTGGATGTTTTTTAATGTTGCAATTTAGGTTTGATTTGTCCATCTCAAAACTGTGAAAATTGCTCCGGCTACCGGAGGTGCAAAATTTCCAGAGACCCCTGGCAGTGAACTTAAATACTGTAAAGCACATACACATTAGATATCGCTGTGTCCAAAAACACCTGTTCTACAAAGTAATAAAAATATTTTTCCAATACAGTGAACACCATAGCATAGCCATAAATCGTAGTTTTTTTCACTATTTTGTGTCTGATAAAAATTTGTATAAAAAGTGATCAAAGCAATAGACATTCCACAAAATGGTATAACTAAAAAGTACACCTGGCCCCTCAAAAAAAAGATGCCCTATGCATCCCCGTACACAGAAATATAAAAAAAAGTTATGAGTGTCAGAATATGGTGACTTTAACAAAAAAAAAAAATATTTTTACAAAGCTTTGTATTATTAGGGTTAAAATGTAAATAAAACTATATAAATTTGGTATCCCCGGAATCATACAGAAACATAGAATATAGGTGACATGTCTTTTTGGCTGTATGCTGTAAAAACGAAACCCATAAAAAAGTCACACAAATGCACATTTTCTCGCAATCGATCCCATTCTAAATTTTTTTCCAGATTCTCAGTACATTGTACAGAATAATAAATGATGCCATTAGAAATAACAATTTTCCCTGCAAACATTAAGCCCACATATGGCTCTGTGAACAGAAAAATAAAAAAAAAGTTATGAGGCTTGGAAGGTGGGGAATCAAAAACGAAAATTGAATAATGCCTCCTGCGGGAAGCGGTTAATGAGGCTGGATCAGAGGAGCCACACAGCAGAGGAGCCAACTCCATTTGGACAGCATTGTCTGCGACAATGGCAACAATATTGTTGATGTACTGCAGTTAGGACGAGTAACACATTGTACCCGTATGGCACATGTTCTTACCATTCTTACGTCGCAGAAAAAACACACTGCTCAATTTGCAGCAACAAAATGGTCTGCCTTTGTACAGCTTTATGTGCGACGTTCCAACTCCACCTTAACCCCTATGCAACAAGTGCCTTACTATTGCAGCACAGCTGCCTGGATCTTATTGCAGTGTTCCATAATAGTACAGTCTCTATATCTAAAGAAAAAAATTTAGACATCTTTTAGGACAGGGCCTTTTATACTGTAGTACACGCACAAGCAGTGGCGTAACTAGAAATGGCTGGGACCCAAGGCAAACATTTGACATGCCCCCCCCCCCCACCACACGGCAGCAGCCCCTTCCCCTGCGCAACTCCCTCGGTGAAATCCGTCGCTGCTGGCCCGCTAAATTGCTAGATTCTGAAAAATGTAACAAACATCTTTATCATTTAATTATGCTATATCATATTGATATTACTTAATTTAAGAAATTAATATTAATTAAAATAATATTAATTTAGCCTATTTTAAAACTTATATAAAATGCAAAAAAACTTACTTGAAACGAAAAGGAGCAGAATAAACTTGTTTTCATCTCTTGTGTTATATATGCCAACTTTTGTCATTCAAAAACAAAGTAACCTAAAGACGAAAAAAAGGAATTATAAATCCATATGCAGTACTATTATGCTTTTTACAGATAAAATGATTACAGTATTGGTTATAACAATGTATTTAAAATTAACTTACATTAACAAAACCGGAACTTGAACTGAATAATAATTAGGATGAATCATCACCCTAAAGAAACAAGAAAACATATTTATTTTTATTTTGTGTATGACTATTTGAGAACCGCAACTGTGGTACCTGTTTTAAGGGCTGAATATGCAGTGAAACCTCTCCACCACCTCTATGAGAGGATCATCTCGTTATCCAGGACACATCTCTAGTGCCAGGTGTAGGGATCAGCACACACAGAGGGGTCGGCAATGACAGAGTTCACATAGGCAGCGGGTTTCAAACACCAAGGGTGTTAACTATACAGCAGGATGACTCACTATCCCAGTGCAGGCCTAATACCTGGTACCAAACATAGTAGCAAATTGTCCATAACCCCCACTCCAGGGGTGCTCTCTCTCAGGCTGCAAACCTGTCAACCCTTTTTAGGCTTCCTTCCCCAGTAATGAACTTCAGCAAGCCTCACCTGAGAACACCTGGGACTAGGAAAAAACCCGTAGTCCACTAGGGGTGTGGACTGGAAAACTTCCACTACCAATCTGTCCTCCAGTCCAGGAATTCCAGCCCATATAACTTAAATAAAGAGCCCTAGCAGACTACGTTCTGCTAAAGCAACATGTATCCTTTTGGATTTCCGCTACCCTGCCTGGCTGAGGAAATCAGGTGAGATATACACCCCGTCCACAACTTTACCATACACTTTACCACACAGGTTTTCAGTTCCATAGTATACTAGGTATAGTGCTCATCTTCTTTGAAAAGCTAACTCTGTTCCCCTGGGTATACCACTCTTTTAAGTTACAGGGAGTCTATAATTAGAAAATGACGTTTTTAACTAATGTCACATTGGAATAGCCTTTAAAAAGGCTATTCTACTCCTACCTGTCATTCTCTTGTGGTTCCCGCCGTTTCTGTAAAAAAGTGTTTATTCTGATATGCAAATTATGATCATGGAGCACAGGGGACGTTCCCCCTGTGCTCCGAGCACACCAGCATTATCAACTTCTCGCCGCCCCTTAGTGCCTCCTGTTCACCTCCCCGTGTCTTCTCCTCATCTTCAGCCTTGCATAGGCATCTACGCAGAGCTAGATTCGGTTTAAATCCCGTGCATGCGCAGTTGGCTCTGCTATTCCAACGTGCCCTTAGTTAAAAATGTCATTTTCTAAGGTTAGACTCCCTTGAAGTCTCAAAAAGGTTTCACTGTATCTATTAAATCCTTGCACTGTACAAAAAGTGACACTCCTTTAGGAATGTTATTTGAAATCAAATGTGCATGAACTGTGTTGGTAAAACTGTTAGTTCAACAGGAATTGGTTCAATTGTTGAAAGTCAAAAACTCCCCAACTCCCAAAAACTTTCCACTTACACAAAAGATCAGACTGTTTCTTAAAACACAGGCCTGCATTCCTTGTCTTCGGCAAAGGTGTCAACAATGCTGTCTATGTCTAATTTCCTAGCTCTCTCATTTTCACTGCTCAGCACTGCAAGCCCAGAAAGCCTTTGTTCTGACATAGTATTCCGCAAGTAGGTTTTTATTAATTTTAGCTTGGTAAAAGATCTTTCAGCATTGGCTACTGTCACAGGCAGAGTTAAGAATAGAAGCAAAGCTGCACACACATCAGGCAGTGTAGATGAAAGGGCATTGTTGTCTATCAACAGGACGTGAGCAAGGTCACTAACCAAGGATGCCTCTTCAATTTCTTTCCCTAATGCAGACTGAAAAATAAGCAATTGACCAGGAAAAGTTGGTGATATATCTTCCAGGTAAATTTATTGCAGATTTGATGCAGCTTTGAATAGATCATCATCAGATGCAGATGAAAGTATTGCAGGCTAAATTATGTTAAACTGACCAAGAACCTGATCAAGTCCTGAGATGTTATATGTAAACATGGGAGGAAAACTGTAACTTTTCATCATTCAATCTTTCATCAACTGACAATTCATCAAATTAGTTCATGTAATGGTCAAGATTGTCTGCAGCATTTTAATTAAACTTGACTCCTTGGCCAAATCAGTGTTTCTTGATTGCAAAACTGGAAATTGTATTCGTCTTTTCTAAAATTCTTGATTGAACAACAACTAAAACAATGAAATCAAATGAATCCATTTTTTAAGGGATGTGGCCTCTTCTCTTTCATTTGTTTTTGATGAAATACGAATTATGTTTGACAATGCTTGCAATCTACAGTGGGGAAAAAAAAGTATTTCGTCAGCCACCAATTGTGCAAGTTCTCCCACTTAAAAAGATGAGGCCGGCCTGTAATTGGCATCATAGGTGGACCTCAACTATGAGAGTCAAAATGAGAAAAGAAATCCAGAAAATCACATTGTCTGAATTTTTAAGAATTTATTTGCAAATTATGGTGGAAAATAAGTATTTGGTCACCTACAAACAAGCAAGATTTCTGGCTCTCACAGACCTGTAACTTCTTCTTGTCCTCCACTCATTACCTGTAGTAATGGCTCCTGTTTGAAATTGTTATCAGTATAAAAGACACCTGTCCACAACTTCAAATAGTCACACTCCAAACTCCACTATGGTGAAGACCAAAGAGCTGTGGAAGGACACCAGAAACAAAATTGTAGACCTGCACCAGGCTGGGAAGACTGAATCTGCAATAGGCAAGCAGCTTGGTGTGAAGAAATTAACTGTGGGAGCAATAATTAGAAAATGGAAGACATACAAGACCACTGATAATCTCCCTCAATCAGGGGCTCCACGCAAGATCTCGCCCCGTGGGGTCAAAATGATCACAAGAACGGTGAGCAAAAATCCCAGATCCACACGGGGGCACCTAGTGAATGACCTGCAGAAAGCTGGGACTAATGTAACAAAGGCTACTGTCAGTAACACACTACGCCGCCAGGGACTTAGATCCTGCAATGCCAGACGTGTACCCTGCTTAAGCCAATACATATCTGGTCCCGTCTGAAGTTTGCTAGAGAGCATTTGGATGTTCTAGAAGAGTATTGGGAGAATGTCATATGGTCAGATGAAACCAAAGTAGAACTGTTTGGTAGAAACACAACTTGTGGTGTTTGGAGCAGAGTGAATGCTGAGTTGCATCCAAAGAACACCATACCTACTGTGAAGCATGGGGGTGGCAACATCATGCTTTGGGGCTGTTTCTCTGCAAAGAGACCAGGATGACTGATCCATGTACATGAAAGAATGAATGGGGCCATGTATCGTGAGATTTTGAGTGCAAACCTCCTTCCATCAGCAAGGGCATTGAAGATGAAACGTGGCTGGGTCTTTCAGCATTTCAATGATCCCAAGCACGCCGCCAGGGTAATGAAGGAGTGGCATTTCAAGGTCCTGGAGTGGCCTAGCCAGTCTCCAGATCTCAACCCCATAGAAAACATTTGGAGGGAGTTGAAAGTCCGTGTTGCCCAGCGACAGCCCCAAAACATCACTGATCTACATGGAGGAATGGGCCAACATACCAGCAACAGTGTGTGCCAACCTTGTGAAGACTTACAGAAAACGTTTGACCTCTGTCATTGCCAACAAAGGATATATAACACATATTGAGATGAACTTTTGTTATTGACCAAATACTTATTTTCCACCATAATTTGCAAATAAATTCTTCAAAAATCAGACAATGTGATTTTCTAGATATGTTTTCTCATTTTGTCTCTCATAGTTGAGGTCTACCTATGATGTCAATTACAGGCCTCTCTCATCTTTTTAAGTGGGAGAACTCGCACAATTGGTGGCTGACTAAATACTTTTTTTTCTCCACTGTATATATATAAAGCTCAAAATCTGTAGTAGCCCGCTCTATACAAATCCACAGTTCTCGCCCGATTTGGGTGAAATTTGGCACGCCCTCTCTCATCCCACAGGAGCAGAATACTGCGCATGTTACATCTCACTAGCATCCCCGCGTCATGAGATTGGGGCCCCCGAAGTTAGGCCCTATACATATAATAGGGAAATGTGAAATCTGTAGTAGCCCGCTCTCTACAAATCCACAGTTCTCGCCCGATTTGGGTGAAATTTGGCACGCCCCCTCTCCACCCACAGGAGCAGAATACGGCACACGTTAAATCTTGCTAGCATCCCCCAGTCATCAGATTTGGGCCCCCGAAGTTAGGCCCTATACATATAATGGGGAAATGTGAAGGTGAAAGTGACAGTGCTGAGGGGAAAACAACAGTTGTGACTGACAGGGACGGATTATAGCGACAGCGCCAAAGAGTCGCTGTTAAAGGAGCCGCACCACCACACACAACACATAAACATTTCACAAACACCATACAAACATCACACAGACAGCATGCATACACCAACCCACAAGCACAACACCACACAAATGCCACAACACAACACACAAACACCAGACCATGCTAGACACACACAACACAAACACCACTCCACAAATACCACAACACTACTCTATAAATACCACATGCACACCACACACACACGAACGCACACACACACAGACGAACAGAGCACATGCGTACTCTCACACACCGCACGCATGGACACTTGCACTGCGCACGCACAAACACATGGATCACATACGCACACACATGCATACATATACACGGACCACACACGTGCATGCACACACACATACATACACAGTATTTTTCACGAGCCTCCGGGCCATGGATTTGGCGGTTCCATAGACTTCTTTGTGCACAAAGCTGTGAATTTTGCAGGCTCCATAGAATGTTTATGTAGCTGTAGAATCCACGGCCTGGAGACCCGTGAAAAATACTGTAGTGTGCAAGCAGCCTTACTGAGCAGCAATATTGGTCAGGCGAACACTGCCTCAGTAAGATTGCCATTATTGCTTACTATACAAGGAGCTTTCATCACTGAAGCTGCTGAAGTAAAGTGAAAGCCGAGCTCTGATTGGTTGCTATGGGCAACTACACAAGTCTGTCTGTGAGGCGGTTTTCATTACTGAGATGTGAGCTCCTTCAGGTCATAGTAATACTGTGTGAGGGCTGCTCTGTATTTACTATTCATCCTATTACATCTCTTATCAGTGTCAGGTGAAGACTAAAGGGTCATAATACTAAGGACTGTTTTTTAAAATGCCGCCCAAAAAATGACCATGTATTGGGCAAGTTCATCCAAAAGCTAAGAACGCAAAATTGTGTGAATGAGCTTAGACAAGTGAACAACGTGACTAGTGGCTTGAAAAGAAACGGATGAGATAGGCTAAATGTAAGGCAGCTGAAACATCAGAGCAACGGGAATGATGTCTTCACAAGAATTGGATAAGGCAGGCTGAAGCAAGGAATATGGAAACATCTGAACAAAAGGATGAACGTTATAAAAAATGACCGCATACGACATATGCAACGTGTGCAAAGATGTAGGCAGGCTGATTTGTATTTGGAAGCATTTCACTACAACCCAATTCAAGACTATAGGTCACATCAGAAAGTCATAATTGGCAAAATGGACATAATTTGCAAACATTGTCAAGCAAAGAAGTGTAACTTGGAATCGCCTGGTATATGCTGCTCAAATGGCAAAGTCAGTTTGCCACCTTTAGCTCTACCTCTTGAACCACTTCTTTCATACATGTCAGGAATAACTCCCGAGTCAAAGCATTTTCTGCAAAATATTAGGAGATACAATTCATCTTTCCAGATGACATCCTTTGGTACGACAGCTGGACTCCAGGAAGCAGGATTTATGCCAACTTTTAAAGTCCAGGGCCAAATATATCACAAAATTGGTTCAATGCTTCCTGTAGCAAATGAAGATCCAAAGTTTTTACAAATTAATTTTTTGGGAAACGAACAAATGCAAGCTGATAGACGTTGTGAAGCTATACTTGAGACAAAAAAAGAGATTGTGTTGAATTTGCAAAGACTTTTCCATCAGCACAATCAGTTAGTAAACCTTTTCAAAATAGCCTTAGAAAGAATGCCACATGATGAATATCAAGTTGTAATAAGAGCAGACAAGACACCGTTTGGTGAGCATGAAAGGCGATTTAATTCTCCCAATGTTAACGAAGTAGCTATTGTACTGGTTGGACAGGAATTTCAAAGCCGGGATATTATTATTCAGCGACGAAGCGACAATCTTCAACGTATTGCAGAAACACATAGATCATATGATGCTCTGCAATATCCGATAATATTTTGGAATGGCCAAGATGGCTATCACTTTAATCTAACACAGACTGATCCCAAGACTGCTAGGCCAACCAATAAAAAAATATCAGCTATGGACATTTATGCCTACCAAATAATGATCAGACATGGGTCTTCTAACCACATTTTACAATGTAGGCAACTTTTTCATCAATTTATAGTTGATATGTATGCCAAGGTGGAAAGTGAGCATCTTTTGTACATACGATTGAACCAACAAAAACTTAGAGTGGAGCTCCCCAGCTCCTTTCCCATAATGCCTTAAGATACATTAATTTAAGTGATGCTGTTGCTAATGATGGCAACGTGGCTGACATTGGGCATATGTTTATTTTACCGGCTACATTTACTGAAAGTCCCAGACATATGCATGAGTATGCTCAGGACGCCATGACATATGTTCGGATATATGGTCGTCCTGATTTGTTTATTACAGTTACATGTAATCCAACTAGGCCAGAGATAAAGGAAGAGCTTCTGAAGTGTTACATTTTTGGTGAAAGTCAGTGTTGGATGTATTCAATTGAGTGGCAAAAAAGAGGTCTTCCACATGCTCATTTACTGATATGGCTAAAGGATAAGATACACCCTGATCAAATTGACAGTGTTATTTCTGCTGAGCTTCCAAATCCAGAAGAGAATCTGGTACTTTTTGAAACTATTTCTAAAAATATGATCCATGGGCCATGTGGGCCACTTAACCCAAGATCGCCATGTATGAAGGAAGGAAAAATGTACTATAAAGTATCCTCGCAACTTGATTGTAGAAACACAAGCAGGAGATGATGGTTATCCTCTTTACAGAAGACAGAAACCTGAACAGGGAGGATATACTGCAACAATCAAATTAAAACGGGTTAAACAAAACACAGATCTTGAAATAGATAATCGATGGGTTGTACCTTACTCTCCACTGCTTTCAAAAATTTTTGATGCACACATTAACGTAGAATATTGTAACTCTGTTAAGTCAATTAAATACATTTGCAAATATGTTAACAAGGGCAGTGATATGGCAGTTTTCCAGCTAGAGAATCCAAATTGTACATCTGATGAGATTATGCTGTATCAGATGGGAAGGTATATAAGTAGTAAAGAAGCCGTGTGGCGATTACAAAATTTTCCCATTCATGAAAGACATCCAACTGTAGTTCATCTTAGTGTCCATCTTGAAAATGGACGATTTTATTTTACTCCCAAGAATACAGAGGAAACAGCTGCTCGACCACCCAATACAACATTGACAGCTTTATTTCTCCTATGTCGAGCAGATCCATTTGCAAGGACTTTATTATATTCACATGTGCCAAAATATTATACGTGGAATAAATCGAGAAAAGTATTTTGCAAGAGGAAACAAGGTGCAAGGGTCCCAGGATGGGACGGACGTTCCAGTGATGCTCTTGGACGTGTGTATACAGTGCATCCAAACAACGCAGAGTGTTACTACCTCCGATTACTGCTTTACACTGTCCGTGGGCCAACTTCTTTCACAGATTTGAAAATAGATGATGGAGAGCTGTGTCAAACTTACAGGGAAGCATGCCAAAAGCGTGATCTGATCAAAGACGATCCCTGCGCACTTTCGGACAAATACAAAGAATATCTTAGTGAAGATATTCTTAGAGCGCAAAGGAGAGTTAATCCAGACATAGACTTAAATTTCACTGCTGACATATTCAACAAAGCCCTCTTGATGTTAGAAGAAAGGTGCATATCTATCAATAGTAAAACTCTAATAGAATTAGGTTTACCAGCACCAAATCAACCAGACTTTGATATTATGAACAGAGGTATTCTGCAAGAAAAAAGCTATAATTTGGAAACATGTAAAGAATTTGTCATATTAAATAAGCCTCTTTTGGTTGATAACCAAATATCGGCCTATATGGCAATTATGGGTCAGATTTCCAGTGGAAATGGAGGACTATTTTTCCTAGATGCACCAAGAGGTACTGGTAAAACATTTTTAATTAATTTGCTGCTTGCAGAAATTCGCTCAAACAATGACATTGCCTTGGCTGTTGCATCATCTGGGATTGCGGCCCCTTTTTTGGATGTAGGGCGCACGGCTCATTCAGCACTAGGATTGCCCTTTAATATAGCGCTGTCAGAAACTCCTGTCTGTAATATCACTAAGGGCATTGGGAAAGCTAAAGTATTACAAACTTGCATAGTAATTGTTTGAGATGAATGTACCATGGCGCACAGGAAAGCGGTCGAGACCCTTGATCGCACCTTGAAAGATCTGCGGGGAACCAATTGTTTAATGGGGGGGAATTGTTGTAATTTTTGCAGGTGACTTCTGCCAGACGTTACCTGTTCTTAAGGGAGCAACACCAGCGGATGAGCTGAATGCCTGTCTAAAATCTTCTTATCTGTGAATACATGTTCAGAAACAAACTCTTACTACTAATATGCGGGTTCATTTGATGGGAAATACAACTGCGGACAAATTTACACAAAAAAGTTGTTGCTCACATCAATGTTACAACAAATAAGTAAAATGTGAAAATAATAAGAAAGATTTCAAGTGGAAAAAAAAGATTTACTGTGACAGTGAAAATTTTACTTTAGCTAGCATAACCAACAATTTAACATATTTTCCACGTTTGAAGCCGCGGGTATTCTACTAGTATATCCATAAAACTATAACGTAATGCTAGCAGGAATTTATATCATGATGCCCAACGTGTAAGACACAACTTCTTCAATATCAGGCTTGATTTTGTCATAAAAGAACAAAGAATTTCCCATCATCTTATACTATCAACAAAAAATGTGTATAAATTCTGCACTATGTCAAAAAAGCTTGATATTTCTTTCATATTTACCATTGCATCTTGCAAGACCAGGTTGAGGTTGTGTGCTGCACAATGGACATAAACATTTTGCTCTTTTTCTAAAATTCTGGACTGCACTCCTGAGTATATGCAGGGCTGGTTTTAGACAAAGTGGGGCCCTGGGCAAAATTAAAAGCGGGGCCCCAAATGTTGTTATGCAAAAATACCATCGTCTTCCAGTGGCAACCCCTATAATAACGCTTCCTTTCTGCCAACAAAAAAGTAATAACAAGCCCCATTTTACCACACACAAGTCAAATGAGCACCTTTGTACCACCTAATAGATTTTTGCACCCAGTCATCAGTTATTATAGCGCCTCCTTATAAATAATAGTCCCTGCTTATAAATAATATTACACCTTTATCAGTAATAGCTCCCTTATAAATGATAAATAGTGCCATGTATCAGTAATATTCCCCCTTATCAGTAACAGTCACCCCGTAAAAATAATACTGCTCCCTTATTAATAATAGCCCTCTCATAAACAATAGTTACCTTTATAAAAAATATTTCCCATTATCACTAATAGTCCCCTTTATAATTAAGCCCACTTAACAATTATACCCCCTTATAAACAGTTCCCCTCTTATAAATAATAGCTCCCCCTTGTAATGGATGCCTTATATATAATAGTTCCAATAGTTCCCCACTTATAAATAATAGCCCATTTTATAAATACTAGTTCCCTCTTATAATAGCCCCCTCATATTTAAGTTTCCCAATTATACAGTATATAGTAACCCACCCTTATATATAATAGTTCCTCCCTTATAAATAGCCCCTTTATATATAATAGTTCTATGTTATACAGTGTCCTACTGAAGGGCCTTAGGCCCACCAGAGGAACTTGTTCTGGGGCCCCACCCAACAGCTTCCTGCTAATAGCCTACACCAGAGGTCGGCAATCCCCGGCACGCGTGCCACCAGGCTTATTTCCCTGGCACGGCAGCGGAGTCCTCACCCAGCAGTTTCGATCGGACCAAACACGGCCGAAACGAAACTGCTATTATTATACTCTGGGGTCTCTTCAGACCCCAGAGTATAATAAGCGGAGACCCCGGGGAGATGATCAAACATAAAAAACAATGGTAACTCACCTTCCCTGGATCCGCAGCGGCTCTGTGCTCTTAGGGCGCTTTTGCCTGACATAAGAGACCGCTGACAGGGCCTCAGGGGTCACGTCCGATGTCATTACGCATAATGATGAGACATAACCCCTGAGACCCAATCAGCGGTCGCTGACATCAGGGAGAGGCGCCCACACAGCGGCTGTGAAGTGCAGGAAAAAGTGAGTAAGGGTGTGTTCACATATGTCCGGCGCAGCTATCTGTTTCCTTCCGGCGTGGTGCACACAAGCTGGAGTGAAACTGATGCCAGGACGGATCCCATAGTTTTATATGGGATCGGTTCTGGCACAAGAGGCATCAGTTCTGGCGCTGGATCTGTGCCTCAGCCGGATGGAAAAATGTTACCTGCAGCGTTTTTCCATCTGGCTTCCTTAAAATTTCATTAGCGCCCGGTGAAGATGGATGATCACCCGAGGTCTGCACAGTCTATGTACAGTAGTGAAGCCGGTAATTGCCAGCTTCACTACTGTACCTGAGTGAATTGCTCAGGATTGGTTAAAGCTATAAAGAAACACTTGGATTCATTTTAAAGATGAGAATCTCCTCTTTAAAATGATACCAAAATGATACTTCTGTCCATGTTATCCCCTCTCCTATCAATCAGAGAGCATACTATACTGTACATAGAGGGATAATGTAATACCCCTCTGAGCCTAATCACATAACCAGGAAGTTTATTGGCACTGTAACCCAGACATTTACCATCGTCCAGGTCGCAGCGCCAGAGGTGTCGCACCAAACACTTACACAACACATGCACAAAGTCACCAATAAAGTTTACATTTTTTCACTGTCTCTGTCCTGTCCATACCTGATCTTTATAGAGTGAAATACGCCGCCTGCCTCTCTAGTGATATGTTACACGCTAAAATAATAGTAATAGCAATTATCACTAGTATTATCAACATAATACCGTGTGCAGGGGCCGCTATGTGACATAATACCGTGTGCAGGGGTCGTCAGTCTTACAATTATTGACCGGCACGCCGAGTACCTCAACTTTGATTTTTTTAAATCGAAATCGGCACGCCGAACAAAAAAGGTTGCCTACCCCTGGCCTACACCATGGCTCCTTCACTGAAGTCTTACATACTGAGTATGTTCCCAGTATAGTCAGCCCCTATAGTACTGTGCAGGCCCCAATAACTACATGGCCAGTTCATGCACAGTACAGTATTGTTGGGCTTAAATATTTTATTGATCTTTCTGGCATTTGAATTAGTTCTTTTAAAACTGGATCATGGTCGTCCAGCAGTTGAATAATGGAGAGGAAATCTCCCCTAAATGCTCTCTGTGGCCACAAAATGGTATATTTGCCATTGCCATAGTAAGGTTTACATTTACAATTCTCTGGAGAACTTGTCTTCAAAATTTTTTTCTCACTTGGTTTATCTGTAAGGTTGTGAAGCAATACATCTGCAGTAACTACCTTTGGTCAGTAGGTGGCAGCAAAGTAAGAAACTGCCCATAAGTATTAATGTAATTAATGTAAATATTGTTCTAGGGTTCAAAGTCTGATTATAGATAATTACTGGAACGTGTTGGACTTCTACAAGTATGGCAGTGCGTTAGGATTGCAGTTTTGATGCCTCCCACTGAAGATAGGGAACTACATCATCACCTAGCAGGAAACAGGAAGGGAGGGGTGGTGTGGAGAAAGATCTGAAACTAAAACCTGAGGTGTGCTGGGGTGGAGAGAGCTTTGTGCTACATGGAGGCCTGAGCTGAGCTGACTGTAGGTGAATTCTTGGTGCTGGCGGAGGACTAAGTTCTAGGACACAGTGACTGTGGTACTGGCTGAGGACGGAATCAAGACACCCCTGAAGCACAGAAGATAAAGTGACTACACAAAGTAAAGGCCTCAAGGACTTGTGAGTACGGCTTGACCGCATCTACATAGACCACGTGGTGGTAGTTATATAAGGGACTCTTACGCTACACCTTATCATTGGAGAGACTGGCCTATCTTTTAAGTGTTGCACTACAGGGAGCTGGAGCAAGGCCTATAACTGTACTTGAAGGGGAAGACAGCATTTGCCTGTGGATTACAATTTAACCATTGGATTACAAATAGTATTGCGCAATACTTAGGGTGCACCCCGACGAGGGACCGATCCAGGAAAACTGCGTTCTTAAAGGACTTGAATCCATTACCTTTTTAAGTAATTGTGGGAACTAAGGGGTATAGTATTAGTTTGCTGCAATAATCTGTTCCATAACATTTTGTATTTTTTTCCCTTGTTTATACCATGATGCATATTTTCCCAGATCTCTCTTCATTGCTTCACTCAGTAAACATTGTTCTGGGAATTAAAACGGTGTGTGTGTCTGTGTGGCATCGTGTACCTGCTGAACCTGTGGGCCCAGCCCTTGGTCCTCTTTCATATCTCTCAGTTTCCTCATCCATAGTGCCCTTTTTCCTTTATTGATCATATAACATACAGGCTTCAATATGACCATTTGCACCCTCGTGACATTGGATTTTTTGTAAAGTTCTTCTGCTTACTAATTCCTTTCGTCCAAACTGGTTCAAAACCCTGTTTTTTCCGATCCCCAAACAACCAGCATGGTTCACAATACACGGCATTGAGTTTGGGAGAATAGCACAACCATGTGACAGGAATTTTAAGTCTTGTTTTTGTAATTCGGTCATAATATTTTTCTGAAAAACATCTACAGTGCTGGCCAAAAGTATTGGCACCCCTGCAATTCTGTCAGATAATACTCAATTTCTTCCAGAAAATGATTGCAATCACAAATGCTTTGGTAATAATATCTTCATTTAATTTGTCTTCAATGGAAAACCACAAAAAGAATTGTCAAAAAGCCAAATTGGATATAATTCTACACCAAACATAAAAAAGGGGGTGGACAAAAGTATTGGCACCCTTTGAAAAATCATGTGATGCTTCTCTAATTTGTGTAATTAACAGCACCTGTTACTTACCTGTGGCACATAACAGGTGGTGGCAATAACTAAATCACACTTGCAGCCAGTTGAAATGGATTAAAGTTGACTCAACCTCTGTCCTGTGTCCTTGTGTGTACCACATTGAGCATGGAGAAAAGAAAGAAGACCAAAGAACTGTCTGAGGACTTGAGAAGCAAAAGTGTGAGGAAGCATGAGCAATCTCAAGGCTACAAGTCCATCTCCAAAGACCTGAATGTTCCTGTGTCTACCGTGCACAGTGTCATCAAGAAGTTTAAAGCCCATGGCACTGTGGCTAACCTCCCTAGATGTGGACGGAAAAGAAAAATTGACGAGAGGTTTCAACGAAAGATTGTGCGGATGGTGGCTAAAGAACCTTGACTAACATCCAAACAAGTTCTAGCTGCCCTGCAGTCCGAGGGTACAACAGTGTAAACCCGTACTATCCGTCGGCATCTGAATGAAAAGGGACTCTATGGTAGGATACCCAGGAAGACCCCACTTCTGACCCAGAGACATAAAAAAGCCAGGCTGGAGTTTGCCAAAACTTACCTGAGAAAGCCAAAAACTTTTTGGAAGAATGTTCTCTGGTCAGATGAGACAAAAGTAGAGCTTTTTGGGAAAAGGCATCAACATAGAGTTTACAGGAAAAAAAAAAAAAAGAGGCCTTCAAAGAAAAGAACACGGTCCCTACAGTCAAACATGGCGGAGGTTCCCTGATGTTTTGGGGTTGCTTTGCTGCCTCTGGCACTGGACTGCTTGACCGTGTGCATGGCATTATGAAGTCTGAAGACTACCAACAAATTTTGCAGCATAATGTAGGGCCCAGTGTGAGAAAGCTGGGTCTCCCTCAGAGGTCATGGGTCTTCCAGCAGGACAATGACCCAAAACACACTTCAAAAAGCACTAAAAATGGTTTGAGAGAAAGCACTGGAGACTTCTAAAGTGGCCAGCAATGAGTCCAGACCTGAATCCCATTGAACACCTGTGGAGAGATCTCAAAATGGCAGTTTGGAGAAGGCACCCTTCAAATCTCAGGGACCTGGAGAAATTTGCCAAAGAAGAATGGTCTAAAATTCCAGCAGAGCATTGTAAGAAACTCATTGATGGTTACTGGAAGCGGTTGTTCGCAGTTATTTTGTCTAAAGGTTGTGCTACCAAGTATTAGTCTGAGGGTGCCAATACTTTTGTCCGGCCCATTTTTGGAGTTTAGTGTAAAATGATCAATGATTTGACTTTTTTTTTCATTCTGTTTTGTGTTTTTTCATTGCAAGCAAAATAAATGAAGATATTATTATCAAAGCATTTGTGATTGCAATCATTTTCTGGAAGAAATTGAGTATTATCTGACAGAATTGCAGGGGTGCCAATACTTTTGGCTAGCACTGTATCTTTGTCATCATCTCTAGGAAAAGGACCGGTGGGTCTGCAAGGGCCTTGTAAAATGATAAATCTTTTTACATTGAGGTCAGATATTGTTATAGGATAGTTTGCTCTATCAGTGACATGATATTTCTCAGAAGCAATTCCACAATATGACATGCTGCTGCTAGATGTGCTTGCAGTTTCACTAAGGTCAGTGGTATGCACTAGCTCATCTGAAGCAGTGTTGATTGCTTGTAAAAGGCTAAATTCACACTCACTCTAGCCACTTTCTTCACCTATTAAGTTGGGCTCATCAAAAACAGACTGGCTGGATTGGGCACACTCCTCCACCTGCATTGCTGCAACATTAACATTAGGTAAAGAACTTTCTGCCCTGACCTCATCTGCATCTGATACTATAGTCAGGGCCGGCGTTAGGGGGGGGGGCAAACTGGGCAATTGCCCAGGGCCCCGTCCCCAAAGGGGCCCCCGGGATCCGGAACCTGATGACTCCGGATCCCGGAGTCAGGCCCGGTCAGAGCAATAACAGAAAGGGACCGCAGGGCCCCTTTCCGAGGTGAGTAAAAATAACAAACATTTTTACTCACCTGTCCTTGGTGTCCGACGTCATCTTCTGGCGTTCCGGACATCACTGCTAAGGCGCTGAGGCCTGGCCTCAGAGGTCACGTGGGGCGTGCCTCACGTAATTGCTGAGGCCCAATCACAGGCCTCAGCGGTGACGTCCACAACGCGTGACGTCAGCCGCAGAGAAGAGGAAGCGGTCGCTGGCGGGGATAGCGGAGCAGCGCGAGGAGGCCCAGGAGAGGTAAGACAAGGTGAGTATAACTGTTTGTTATTTTACCTTACTTACCCTGGGCCTTTGATTATTATACTCTGGGGTCTGAAGAAACCCCAGAATATAATATAATAATAGCTCTGTAGGGCCCCTGTGGAGCATTATACTGGGGGCCCCCTCTGGATAGCATATTATACTGGGGGGCCCCCTCTGGATAGCATATTATACTGTGTGGGGCCACTGTGGAGCATTATACTGGGGAAGGGGCCCCTCTGGATAGCGTGTTATATTCTGTGGGGCCTCTGTGGAAAATTATAATGTGGGGGGGGGGGCTCTGGAGATAATGTTATATTCTATGGGGCCACTTTGGAGCATTATGCTCTCCAGAGGGGCCCCCCAGTATAATGCTCCAAAGTGGCCCCACAGAATATAACATGCTCTCCAGAGCCCCCCCCCACTTTATAATACTCCATAGAGGCCCCGCAGAATATAACATGTTCTCCAGAGGGCCCCCTCCCCAGTATAATGCTCCACAGTGGCCCCACAAAGTATAATATGCTCTCCAGAGCCCCCCCCCAGTATAATGCTCCACTGTAACTCCACACAGTATAATATGCTCTCCAGAGGGGCCCCCCAGTATATTATACTGTGCGGGGCCACTGTGGAGCATAATACTGGGGAGGGGCTCTGGAAAGCATGTTATACTGTTTTGGGCCACTGTGGAGCATTATACTGGGGGGGGGCTCTGGAGAGCATATTATACTGTTTTGGGCCACTGTGGAGTATTATACTGGGGAAACCTCTCTGGGCAGTATATTATACTGTGTGGAGGCCATTCTGGAGCATGTTATACTGAGTGGGGTCACTGTGGAGCATTATTCTGGGGGGCGCATCAGCAGAGCATATTATATTGCGTGGCGCCACTGTGGGGCATTATTTGGGGGGGACTAATGAGCATTATACTAGGGGGCCCTCTGGGGAGCATATTATACTGCGTGGGGCCTACTGTGGAACATTATACTGGGGGGACGCTCTGGGGAGCATAATATATTGCGTGGGGCCACTGTGGAGCAAAATACTGGAGGGGGCACTGTGGAGCATTATACTAGCGGGGGCCCTCTGGGGAGCATATTATACTATGGGCCACTGTGGAGCTTTATACTGGGGGAATGGACAGTGTGGGGAGTCTGTTATACTGTGTGGGGCCACTGTGGAGTGTATTATATTGTGTGGGGCTTTTCGGGAACATATTATACTCTGTGGGGCCATTGTAGAGCATTATACTGGGGGGGACTGTGGGGAACATATTATACTGTGGGGGACCACTGTGGAGCATTATACTGGGGGAACCCCTCTGGGAAGTATATTATACTGTGTGGAGGTCATTATGGAGCATGTTATATTGTGTTAGGCCACTGTGGAGCATTATACTGGGAGGGCATTGTGGGGTGCATATCATACTGTATGGAGCATATTATATTGTGTGGGGCTGCTGGGGAGCATATTGTACTGTCTGGTGCCACTAAGGGGTAGTATACTGTTTGGGCCACTGTGGAGTATTATACTGTGTGGAGCCTTACATACCATGTGGGACCACAATGGGGGCTCAGGGGAGCATTTTATACTGTGTGTGGTCACTGTGGAGCATTATATACCATGTGGGGAAACTGGAGGGCTCAGGAGAGCATTTTATACTGTGGAGCATTATATACCATGTAGAGCATTATACTGTGGGGGGGGGGGGTGCTCACAATTCCTGCTGGCAGCCCTGTGTGCTATGTCTGCATCACATCTCCCTCACTATAATCTTGCACATACGTGTAGTGCTCCATGGCCATGTCATTCCCCATACAGTACTGTGCATGAACTGGTCATGGAGTTATTGGGGCCTGCACAGTACTATAGGGGCTGACTATACTGGGAACATACTCAGTAACTCCAGATAGTCAGCATATATGTAAGACTTCAGTGAAGGAGCCGTAGTGTAGGCTATTAGCAGGAAGCTGTTCGGTGGGGCCCCAGAACAAGTTCCTTTGGTGGGCCTAAGGCCCTTCAGTCCGACACTGTATAACAGAGAACTATTATATATAAGGATGGGTTACTATATATAATTGGGAAACTTAAGTATGAGGGGGCTATTATAAGGGGGAACTATTATTTATAAAACGGGCTATTATTTATAAGGGGGGAACTATTATATATAAGGCATCCATTATAAGGGGGAGCTATTATTTATAAGAGGGGAACTTTTTATAAGGGGGATATAATTGTTAAGTGGGCTTATTTATAAAGGGGGCTATTAGTGATAATGGGGACTATTATTTATAAGGGTAACTATTATTTATGAGGGGGCTATTATTTTTAAGGGAGCGGTATTATTTTTACGGGGTGACTGTTACTGATAAGGGGGGATATTACTGATACAGGGCACTATTTATCATTTATAAGGGAGCTATTACTGATAAAGGTGTAATATTATTTATAAGCAGGGACTATTATTTATAAGGAGGTGCTATAATAACTGATGACTGGGTGCAAAAATCTAATAGGTGGTACAAAGGTGCTCATTTGAATTGTGTGTGGTAAAATGGGGCTTGTTATTATTTTTTTGTTGGCAGAAAGGAGGCGTTATTATAGGGGTTGTCACTGGAAGACGATGGTGTTGTTTGCATATCAGCATTTGGGGCCCCGCTTTTAATTTTTGCCCAGGGCCCCACTTTGTCTAAAACCGGCCCTGACTATAGTAGTAGCAGTGGAAGAGCTTTCACCCATAGCTTTAGGGGCTGAAAGGAAGTTACTAATTTTAGGAATTTTTTTTACTTTTCAAATTCTCTTCCCTTCTCTTTTTATGTTTCCGAGCATCACTGAGATGGTGATAAGTTGACATAGTGAGAGGAACTGTGTTGGTTTTACACCTTGTCTGCAAAAATAAAGTACTATACATAAATAGATCTATAGTATCAGTGAGTAATTAAAATATAACACCAAAAGCACTATATAAACCCAATAAGTAATTGACACACTACAAAGGGGGTGAAACACTATGCAACTGGATGCAGTTATAACTGCACTCAGTTTAGGGATCACAGGTGCTTTCCCTTATACGTAAGTGACACACTGATTATTTCCAGGCTATTTCTCATTAGGCTAGGTTTTTAATTGCAATAATGAGTAGCACAAGTTACTATACATTTCTGTATGCTGGTCATTAGCATACAAGCGAAATGTATAGTAACATGTAATATTCATTATTGCAATTAAAAATTAAAGCAGTTCTTCATCCAAAAACGCACTGTGTAAACCCAGCCTCACTGACTGTGACATTTTGCAGCTAATGAGGCCAGTTTTTATAAGGGAAAGCACCTATATCCCCAGAACTGAGTGCAATTATAGCTGCATCTGGTATATAGTGTATGTTCACCCTTAGGTCTCCAGCACACGATTGCATTTAGTCCCACATACACGGTCCACATGAGGGTCATATTTCCCGGACTGACCACGGTCATGTTCTTGAAACTCACTGCTGATCAGTAGGGGGCCGACACCCAGCCCCCAACCCGCACCAATCAGCTGCATGGAGCCGCTTCCAGTGCCCATCCTTTATATAATACAGTATAGTGGTTGTGCGCCATCATTGCAGCCCAGTTCCAATTGACATTACTGACTACTAAGCTGCAGTAATGGCATCCAACTGCACATAAAGCTGAATGTTCCAGCGGCTGACTCTCAGGCCCCCACTGATCAGATATTTATAGCCTATCATGAGGATAGGACATAAATTGCTTAAGCCCTGGTCCCCTGGATAACGCCTTTAATGGTACACCCCTTTAAGAACTGTAATAAGTTCACTGCCTGGGAAAGAGGGGGACAAGTGCCACATTCAGTGTCAGTGAAGAGTGTTCTTCTCACAGTTCTCACTTAAAATAAGAAAACTCTTCACAGACACTGTTCCCCACTTCCCAGGCAGCAAACTTATTATACAGTTGTGCTAAAAAGTTTACATACTCAGGCAGATTTTTTGTTTTTTTGGCCTTTTTTCAGAGAATATGAATAACACAAAAACTTTTTCTCCACTCAGTGGTTGGTTGAAGCCATTTATTGTCCGTATGCTCGGAGTGGAGACTTATGTTGCGCAGCAAGAAGGGAGCGCGAGCAGCCAAGCCATTTTGTGGAGCGGACTGTGGAGCAACTTTCTTTGAGGTGGACCCGGCCAGGAGTGGTCCCAGGACCTGGACATCTTAAGGAGTACTGTGGCGACTGTGGACCCATGCGTGCAGGGCAGGTTGTGCAGAAGTGATGGTACTACTGCTATTTGATTTGAATGGGAGTTGTTCGGTCAGGGAGGGAATAAAGAATTACAGTTGTGCTAAAAAATTTACATACCCTGGCAGATTTTTAGATTTTTTGGCCTTTTTCAGAGAATATGAATGGTAACACAAAAAATTTTTCTACACTCATGGTTAGTGGTTGGTTAAAGCCATTTATTGTCAAACTTCTGTGTTTTCTCTTTTTAAATCAGAATCACAGCTAAAAACATCAAAATGACCCTGTTCAAAAGTTCACATACCCTGGTGATTTAGGCCTGATAACATGCCCAGAAACCAAATCACGGTCAGGCAGACCAACCAAAATTTCGGCCACAACTGCCCGGAAAATTGTTCAGGATGCAAAGAAAAACCCACACATAACATCAGCTGAAATACAGGACTCTCTGAAAACTATCGCTGTGGCTGTTTCAAGATGCACAATAAGGAGGCACTTGAAAAAAAATTGGCTGCATGGTCAAGTTGCTAGAAGAAAGCCATTACTGCGCAAATGCCACAAAGAATCTCGCCTTCAATATGCAGCATCCCAGAGGCTGCTGCTTTTATGTGTTTGTTATTGTGCCTCTGGGCTATGTTGGTATGTTCTGTCTTCTATGTTAAGTGTTTTATGTTATGTGATATGCAGCTTTTCCCTCGGCATTTTTCCCCCTGCAGTGATCAAAGCCTTGCCTTGGTTCAGGCCCTGGCCTATCACAGGCCACTGGGCGGGGTTGTAGGGAGGTCTCATATCCCCGAAGCTGGTTGATCTTCAGTTCAGTGCATGCAGTTGACAAAAGTAGGTGTGCAGAGCTCACCTGCCACCAGCCTCAGGACTATAGGCCAGCGGTAGCCTCTACAGCCCCAGGAGGGATATCACCAGCTCCAGGCTCATCTACAGAAAATAATTCTGACAGCCCAGAGCAAGGGAGTAGTGCTGTCAGAACTATTGGATTTATTCGGTGCAGTGCCAGGAGGAGCAGGAGAGGACCCTGACTGGAGAAACTCATTTGGGCCTAGCATACAGGTAACCAGATCCCTGTCAGGACTCCCTGTAACTCCATCCCCAGTGTACCTGGCTGGGAGAGGCAGAGAGGAGTAGTGGAAAGCCATCCTTTGGAGCCTATAACATACCTGGGCACCCCCCTATAACCAAGGCTGGGGGTTGGACACTGTAGGACTACTACCCCCATTTGGAAGCTGCCATTGCCTTGCTGTTCCTGTTGCCAAATAAAGGCTGTTACTTGTTTACCTGCACCGCTGACTCCTGAGTCGTGCCTTCTTCATCATCAGGGCCCTTCCGGACAACACCACACCATCTCTTCAACTGGAAGTGCCCCGGGGAAAAGAACTACTACCACCACCATCCAGTAGGGCTGCACGACCCCCCTCGACTTTGTCCGGCCTAGGAGTGGGACTGGAGTGGTTGGTGAGTGTGTTCGGCCTGCTAGGTGGCACAGCATCCGCCACTACTACTCCCATCCTCCGGTCTCCTCCGGCTGGGTTGCGGCAAATACGCCAAACAGCACAGAGACAAGCCTCAAAACTTCTGGAACAAGGTAATTTGGAGTGATGAGTCAAAAATTTAACTTTTTGGCCACAACCATAAACGTTACATTTGGAGAGGTGTCAACAAGAGCTATGATGAAAGGAACACCATTCCTACTGTAAAGCACGGAGGTGGATCACTGATGATGGGGGGATGTGTGAGCTTCAAAGGCACAGGAAATTTGGTCAAAGTTGAAGGAAAGATGAATGCAGCACGTTATCAGCAAATACTGGAGGCAAATTTGCACTCATCAGTTAGGAAGCTGCGCATGGGACGTACTTGGACTTTCCAATATGACAACGATCCAAAACACATGGCCAAGTCGACCTGTCATTGGCTACAGCAGAAGAAAGTGAATGTTCTGGAGTGGCCATCTCAGTCTCCTGACCTCAATATCATTGAGCAACTCTGGGGAGATCTCAAGCGCGCAGTACATGCAAGAGAGGCCCAGGAATTTACAGGAACTGGAGACTTTTTGCCAAGAAGAATGGGCAGTATTACCATCTGAGAAAATAAAGAGCCTCATCCACAACTACCACAAAAGACTTCAAGCTGTCATTGATGTTAGAGGGGGCAATACACGGTATTAAGAACTGGGTATGTGAACTTTTAAACAGGGTCATTTTGATGTTTTTGGTTGTCATTCTGATTTAAAAAGAGAAAACACGGAAGTTTGACAATAAATGGCTTCAACCAACCACTAACCATGAGTGGAGAAAATTGCTATAAATATAGATGGAAGTCTTTATCTATACAGTATATAGAAACATTTTTAGATAGCTTTTAGGACAGGGTCCCCTTTTCTAGCTCTCTTTTTTTCTGGTTACATTTTTTATAACTATACACGTGTTGAATCATAACATCAATAAATAAAGTTTCTATACACATGTAAAAACACAACACATACACAAAATGTCCCAAAACTCCCAAATGCCCCAAAGAAGATACTCAGCAGCAGAGGCGTATGCCTCTACAGGTGTTACGCAGAATTGGGCAGAATTTCTCTAAAATGTTGCTTTAACCCTAATTTTTGCAATACCACAACGGGTTAAAAGAGAAAATTCAACCCATAATTTGTTGTACATTTTCTCCCAACTACAGAAAACAAAGTACTCACTATACCCCTTGATAAATTCCTTGAGGGGTCTAGTTTACAAAATGGGGTCACATTTTTGAAGTTTCTACTGTTTTTGCACTATGGGGGCTCTGCAAGTGGGACAGAACAAAATCTGTCCTCTAAAAGCCAATTAGGGCTCTTTCCGTTCTGAACGCTGCAATGTGCCCATACATCAGTGTACCAGCAAATATGGGGTATTGTCGTGTTCAGGAGAAATTGCGTAACAAAATGTGTGGTGCAATTTGTTCTTTAACCCTTTGTGAAGATGAAAAATTTGGGACTAAATTGACATTTTATTGTAAAAAAAAGTAATTTTTCATTTTCACATCAATGGTAAAATATTGTGAAACACCTATAGGGTCAAAGTGCTCACTATACGTCTTGATAAATTCATTGAGGGGTCTAGTTTCCAAAATGGGGTTAAATTGGGTGGTTTCCACTCTTCTGGCACTTCAGGGTGTCCACAAATGCAAAATGGTGCCTGAAACAGATTATAGCAAAATCTTCAAATCTCCAAAATTCCAATAGCGCTTCTTCCATTCTTTACCCTACTGTGTGTCCATACATCAGTTTACATCCTCATATGGGATATCTTAAAGGGGTTTTCCAGGCAAAAAAAAAAAAAAAAAAAAGGTATTTTAGTACTGTTAATGGATTAATAAGTGCACCAAAATACCTTTAGCAGTGTTTTGAGTGATTTCTGAGTTTCTCTGGGAGCTCCTGGCATCTTCTGTATTTGTTTACATAGGTAGCTTCCTGCTGTCTTGTCCTCAGATCCCCCTCTCACTCTCAGACCCCCTCCCTGTTTCCCTAGCTAGCCCAAGGACTACTAGCCCTACCTACCTAACTAACTCAGCCCACCCTATCATACTTACCTGTCTTCTGTGTCCTGGAGATCAGTTTCTTCTGTCCCTCTGACTTTTTCTTCTGTGGACTTCTTGCACATGTGTGGTAGTCAGGATCTTTCAGCTCTTTACTTCTGCCGGTGATTACACAATAGAGCTAGAATCACTGACTCTATTGCGCAGGCGCCGGCAGAAACAAAGGAAGTGATGCTTCGTGCTCAGAAGACTGAAGAATGGTAAGTATGATGGGGTCGGGTGAGGGGGGTTGAGAAGTATTGGTGACGTACTGTTTCCAGAAACAGGGTAATGGAACGTCGCCAGATTATCAGAAAATGTGCCTGGGTTGGTCACATGCTCCCCACGGCAATCTGGGTAATTATAGATTTTTTTTAAAACTAAGTAAATTAGAAGTTAGGTGGGGGAGGGGGTTTAGTTAGAGTTTAATTTTTATTTTATCCCAGACAACCCTTTTAATGCTTGGAAGAAATTGTATAACAGATTATAGAATGCATTTTCTCATTTAACCCCTTATGATTGTGTAAATTCTAGGTCTAAATTAATATATTAGTAACAGAAATTGAAAAGTGTAAATTTGACCTCCATTTTGTTTTATAATTGCTGTGAAATGCTGAAAGGGCTAAGAAACTTTCTAACTGCTGTTTTGAATTATTTCAGGAGTGCAGTTTTGAGAATGGTGTGATTTATGGGGGGTTTCTGTTAGAGAGGTCTTTCAAAACCCCTTCATAACTGAACCCCTGTTCCCTTGAAAAATGTGTTTTGGAAATATACTTGAAAATTTGGAAAATTACTGCTGGAGTTGTATTGTTTGCCAGAGGGATCAAATTCTTTTTTCTCTCTGCAAAATGCAAACAAATTTATAAAATTTATATAATGTGATTTTCTGGATTTTATTTTTGATATTCTCTCTCACACTGTTAAAATTAACCTACCCTTAAAATTATAGACTGTTCATGTCTTTGTCAGTGGGTCAACTTACAAAATCAGCAAGGGATCAAATACTTATTTCCTTCACTGTAAGCCTTATAATATCTGAAAAAAATTAAAGGGTGATTAAAATTTGATTGCAACATAAAGCAGAAATTTGGTAAATTATATTTATGAAGTAATTTGGGTAGCATGATTTTCTATATGAAAGGCATGCAAGGTACTTTTGGGCTGCATCCCCAAGGGGTTAAAGGGAGTCTGTCATCATGAAATTGCATTATCAACTACACACAGTACCTTTCTGGTCATTGTATACAGTTTCCAAAACTCTTTTTATCTTTTTTTGTCCACAGCTGAACTTTTCTGAAAAAAGTAGTTTTATAGATATACAAATGAGCTGTAATGGGCTTTAGGGGTATGTAATTTGCGCTATGGGCTGAGGAGACGCGTTTACTACATGCCCCTAAAGCCCAGTTACAAGACAATGTCCTTCCTTCCATCAGGAAGCTGAAACTCAGCCCTTTCTCTGGGCTCTGCCTCTGACGAACTTCGTCAAGTGCCATGCGTACGTACTGTGAATGTGCATGACGTCATAGAACTGCCTGAAGTGCCGCGCACGGGACTTCACATCAAGGATCCGGAGAAGATGAGTTGACTCAGGTAAGCTTTCTCCTCTTGGACATGTTGTAAAGAATAATCTTTTAAAATATGGCGAAGAGGAATCCCCCATAAGTTATCCACTGTCCACCATTCACTCATGAAAAGAAGCAAATTAGTGCTACATATGTTAAATATGTCAGACATAGGAACTTTATTGGGAGCTATATAATAATAATAATAATAATAATAATAATAGTCCTTTAATAGTCCCACAATGGGGAAATTCAGTGTGTTACAGCAGCAAAGATAAGCAGATACAAATACAAATACAACATGTACAGGAATATTCCAAGGTGAGAGGCATTACATTGATAGCAGACAGACAGATAGGGCGTAGCAGGGGGGGGGGGGGATTTAACAGGCAGAGAGATATTTCAGTTCTCTGTGTGTAATGATCTCCGCTTAGGTCGGTGTTGGTTGTACAGCCTAACCGCGGTGGGGAGGAAAGACTTCCGATAGCGCTCCTTCTCACACCTAGGGTGGAGCAGTCGGTCACTGACAGTAATAATATACATGAAATCACTGTGAATAGAAACAAAGACCTATTATTGAGCTAGACGTCACTGGAAAAGGAATGTATATAAGGTCTAAAACAGTGGTCCCCAACCTTTTTTGTACCAAGAACCACTATCATGCAGGCCAATTTTCCCATGGCCTGACTCGGTGAGGGCGGGGTTTGGATCGGAGCTTGGGGTGGGGTTTGGGCGGGTTTTTCAGGTGCAGGGCCGGATTGGGGTGATTGGTGATTGGCAGGTGGTTGGGTAGCTCATTAAGAAAACACAATAAAGTGCATATCTAATTACAAATTTATAATGTAGATGTGTCTCAACTCACCATAATGCAGAATCAGTGGGCTGAGCTTGTTTCCCTGCTACAAGACGGTCCCATCTAGGGATGATGGAAGACAGCGATACCCGAAGTGTGTTCCTTATGTCCAGTCTACTCCGTAATCATGTTTTTGTTGCTGTTACTGCAGAAAAACTGTTTCACAAAGATGTTGGAAATGGAAGCTGGGCTTTCAGTGCTTTTGTGGCAATGTCAGGATATTCCGTTTTAACTTTAATCCAGAATGTTGGGAGATTTGAAGACTCAAAGATACTTTTAAACCCACTATAATTTGTGATCTGAAGTTGTTCTTCTTCCAGCACAGACAGGGTCGAGTTACCCAGCTTGTTCACAAATGGGTTGCAGATTCATTCTTTCCTAGTTAATGGGTCTTTTGCAGTTGGAAAATAGCACTCACACTTCTTCTGAAAGCAGAGATAAATAATCGTGCAGCTGCTGCGAGTATGAAGGCCCAGGCTCTTCCCTGCTGAAGTTTGAAACATGTCAAATATTCCGATTTTGACTCGCTGTCCTCACAATTCCAGTTTGGCTTTGAATGCAACCACTTTATATGCCAACTTGAAGACACTGGTTGTTGAGCAAGTTAAATATGTCACACAAGTAAGCAAGGCTTAAAACCCATTCTGTACTACTGGAATGTTCTGCAAGTGGTGATTCTTTTTCTAAAAGAAATCTATGAAGCGGCTCTCGTAACTCAAAACATCTCGCCAGTGATCTACATTTAGATATCCATCTCACTTCTGTGTGTAAGAGAAGACGTTTATGCTCTGCATCCATCTCCTCACAGAGCTGCTCAAACATACGCGAGTTAATGGGGTTAAAGGGGGAATTTTTTTTATTTATTTATTTTTTAAAAAAAGGTCTGTTAGTGCTATTAATGGGTTAATAAGTGCACCCAAATACCTCTAGCGGTGTTTTGAATGATATCTGGATTTCTCTGGGAGATCCTAGCATCTTCTGCATTTGTTGTATGGTATAGCTTTCTGTTCTTTTTTTCTACAACTACCATGATGCATTGGTCTTCACTCAGAGCTGACTCACACTACCTGCCCCTCTCACTCCCTCCCCCTCCTCTCATTCCCCCACACCCCTCCCTGTTTCCCTAGCTAGTTCACCCACTACTAGCCCTTCCTAACTAACTCAGCCCACCCCCCCCCACTCGCAGGCGTAGGAGGCCAGCAGACGTCAGAAAGAGGAGGAGCCGGCCCAGAAGGAAGTGATGTTCCGTGCCCAGAAGATCCAGACATGGGGTAGGGGGAGAGTGTATGCTAGGCCCAAATGAGTTTCTCCTGTCAGGGTCCTCTCCTGCTCCTCCTGGCATGGCACCAAATGAGTCCAGCAGCTTAGGTAGCTTTACTCCCTTGCTCTGGGCTCTCTTCAGGTGAGCCTGGAGCTGATGATATCCCTCCTGAGGCTGTGAAAGCGGTGGTTGGCCTTCAGTCCAGAGGCTGGTGGCAGGTCAGCTCTGCACACCTAGTCTGGTCTACTGCATGCACTGAACTGAGGAGACCAACCGTCGCCGGGGAGATAATATATCCATACAACCCCGCCCGGTGGCCTGTGATAGGCCAGGGCTGAACCAAGGCAAGGTTTTGAACACTGCAGGGGAAAAAAATGCCAAGTGAAAAAGCTGCATACACATAACATATAACACTTAACATAGAAGATGGAACATACCAACATAGCCCAGAGGCACAGTAACAAACACATAAAAGCAGTAGCACTATGGGATGCTGCAGGTAAAAACAAAAAAAAAAAAAAAAAAACATACTCACGATCCAGTGTCTCACAGAGTGGTCCGGACCTGTTTTTCTTCCTGCAGAAATACCCTCCACACTGTGACGTCCCGTGTCCTTTCCTTAGTCGTTGATTGGCCTTAGCGGTCATGTGCAGTGGGGACTTTTGCTAGAGAAAAACACTGGAGCAGCAGGACTGGACCACGGTGGGAGGCACCAGATTGTGAGTATGTTTTTTTTTTGGTTTTTTTCACCTTCCCCAGCCTCATATGGAAACAGTGGTTATCCTGGATAACCCCTTTAATAAAATATAGGTAGGGGGGGTGGGACCATTACTTAGTTATAGGCCATAACTGCATTATCTATACTTTATTAAAGGAGCTCTCTTCATATCCAAAACTGAGTTTATGGATGTGAAAAGAGCTCCTTTTCTGTGTCTGTATATACATAATTATGTGGATGGCGGTGGGAGGGGGGCCCACCTAATACTCTGCTTATGGTCTGCTACTGTTCTCAGCCCACCCATGACCCAACCCCTCCACTGGCTATTTTTATTAAATTTAAAACGAAAAAAAAAAAAAAAATACCCTGTCAGCTCAAAACTACTTATATGTGGCCTCTCTGGGAGCCACCATCATGCAATCCTTTGTGGGTCCGGCACAATAGTGGCATCACTAGTCAAACACTTTGTGAGGGGGAGAAACAGAGCAAGAATCGTTGCACTGATTGGCTCAGCACAGCAACTCATCCATTCAGTGCTCCGTTTTATTCCACCACTTATGCAGGGGAGCAGAGAAGAACTGCCACTGTATATGTATTAAACTATATGTAAACTGAAGGACCGGTCCAGGTAGCATACAAGCAGTGCGGCAATAAACACAGCATACCAGCATCGGCCAACACCTGCTAATATTATGTCTAAGCTTCCATTGAACTGAAGGACAGGTTCAGGTAAACCTAAGAGGGACTTCTGGCAAAGCTAGCTGCTGCATCTGCAACCTGTTCCCTGTGTAGCAGAAGTAGCAGAGTGCTACCTGAACCTGCCCTTCAGTTCAATGGAAGCTCAGACATAATACAATGTATTATGTATGAGCTTCCATTGAACTGAAGTTCTACAAATGATAAAAAGAAAATGCCAAGTGCAGGGCCATTTTAACACATTGGTGGGCCCTGTGCAAAAATTTCATAAGTGGGTCCCCCCATCACCACCAATTAGAAATACTTGACCTACACAAATTATAATGGCCCCCACATAGTATAATTCCCCTTAGTGTCTCTCATACAGTATAATGCCTCCCTAGTAGCCCCATACAATATAATGCCCCTCATAATTTCCCCTTCCACGTTGCCCCCACGTTTTCAAGTCCTCCTCCATGTTACCCCCAAGATTCATGTCCCCCTACCCCCTAGTTTCCCCCACAGTGTCATGTCCCCTTCAGGTTGCTCCCACGGTATCATGTCCCCCCACACTGTCATGTCCCCCTTAGGTTCCCCCACAGTTTCATGTCCCTCTGAGGTTGCCCCCACAGTGTCATGTCCTCCCCAGGTTGCTCCCACAGTATCATGTCCACCCACCCCAAGGTTGCCCCCATAGTGTCATGTCCCCCCAGGTTGCACCCACAGTGTCATGCCCCCCCAGTTTTCCCCTACAGTTTCATATCCCCATCAAGTTGTTCCCTCCACAGGTCCCCACAGTATCATGTCCCCCTATCACCTAGGTTGCCCCCACAGTATCATGTCCCCCCACCCCACAGGTTGCCCCCACAGTTTCATGTCCCCCCACCCCACAGGTTGCCCCCAAAGTCTCATGTCCCCAACTGTATATATAAAAAAAAAAAAAAAACGTACTACTCACGTTTTCCCATTCCCCCGTTCACTCTTCTCTGGTTCCGGAGTCTTTAAAGAGTAACAGGGGTGATGTAAGTGACGTCAATACATCGCGCTTCCTGCTCCCAGGACAAATAATGTTAATGGCATCGTAATGAACAAAAGGGTAATAAAACGAATGTAGGGATATCTTAGATACAGTGACAAAGTAGCAATCAAAGGTATACAGTATATATATATTAATCAAAAATATTTTCAAGGGCTTTGTTCAAACCAGTGTGTTTAGTTTATATATCCAGTACATTTCTTGCCGTTTAAAATTTTCAAACCAGTTAGTTATTTTGTCTGGTCTATAGGAATAACTGAGAAACCTTTGAAGTTGGGTTTGTGGTGTGTAAGGGCGTGTCGAGAAACACTGTGTTTCACAAATCCGTTGTTCACATTAGATCTATGTTTGTTCACACGTTCTCTGAAAGGTCGAGTGGTTCTCCCTACATATTGGAGACCACAAGGGCATTCCAAGACATATATCACATAAGCTGATGAGCAGTTCAGAAAGTGTTTAATTTCGAATATGTCACCAGTAGTGCGGCTAGTTATCGTGGTTATCTGGTGATTAATAGATAAACAGCATTTACATCTGGGGTGGTTACAGCGAAATGACCCTTGGATGCAGGGTTGTGTAGAGAATAGGGTAGAGGGTGCAGGAGTCTCCCTCAGTTTGCTAGGGGCCAGATAATTTTTCAAAGTTTTGGCTTTCCTAAAAGTTAATTTAGGTTTTGATGGTAGGTTTTCTTTTAAAAGTGGATCATGAAAAGGATTGGCCAATATTTACTCAGGATGCTCATAATTGTGGCATGTATTATAAGTCATGATGAAGTTGTGTCTAAAGGTATTGGTAACAGTTTTATTTCTTGATAGTAGACAGTCAGACTGTGTGAGTGTCCCTGCTTTATGTTTAATCAAAGTTTATTAAAACTTTTAAAGTACAGTGGAAAAAGAAAACAAAATAGTGCGAGCAAACAAATGATGCGAAGGCATGCAGGCCTCGCCTATAAACAAGAAGCTTGGGATAAGACCCAAGCTAACGCTGTGAAGCACAGTGCAATACCAGAGGAACTGAAGGCCCAGATATACAGGACTATAAAGCAACATCTTAAAAGTAATTGGAGAAAAACAAACAGACAAAGGAACACACAATGGGAACTACGATCAGGAAAACATATACTAAAGAGAAATAGGGAGAGGGAGACGGGAACAGAGAGATGGAAGAGCGACCAATAACCTCCTCCAAAGGACGGAAGAGAGAAAAAGGGAAGAAAGAAGCAGCAGGGTATCACTATATCAGGAAAAGAAGGAAGAGAACTCAGACAATTCCTGGAACACCACCCAAGGCCGCCAGAGAGCATCAAATTTGGAGGGGTCGGGGGGATCCTCTGCCACCAGGGCCTCCATTCTCCTTATGAGGAGAAGCTCCTGAAGAAATTCAACCAGGGAGGGCAAAACAGTGCTTCGCCAGTGCCTGGGAATGACGGTTCTAGCAGCCATGAGAAAGCGTTACAGGAGGTCTTTTTTCACCGCAGAGATCCTGCCAGGGATAACTGAAAGAAGGGCCAGTTGGGGAGTTGCTATGATGGTGAGTGTCCCTGCTTTACTGCGGGCTGCTTAAATTATCCTCTTAGGGTATCTTTTTTTCAATAAAACGTTGGGTCAGAACTTTACTTTGGGTAATCAAATTATCATTATCAGTACAGTTACGACAAATTCGTTGGAATTGCCCAAATGGGACGTTCTTCCATTTGTGGAAGTGGTGACTATGGTAGTCTGGAAGACTATTGCAGTCCACTTGTTTGAAGAACGTTCTAGTTCTAATGCCTCCGGGATCTCCAATCAATTCCAAATCTAAAAATACAATAGAGGTTTCTTTAGAATGATGACTCAAAGAAATGCCCCAATCGTTTAGGTTTAAGTATTGACTGAAATTGGTAAATGATTCATGTTTTCCCCTCCAAATAAATAGAAGGTTGTCTATATACCTCTTATAATAGACTATATTTTCTCTCCATGGATGTTTACTTTGGATGAAGGTCTATCAAACCTCCACATAAATAAATTTGCATAGCTTGGTGCAAAAGCATCCCCATAGTGGTTCCGCATTTCTGGATTAAGAGTTTGAATTCAAACGTGAACACATTAATGTTCTAATATAAATTTAATACCTTCTAGAATTAAAAGTTTTTGCTTAGGTGGCATGAGTGGGTCTGAATCCAGAGTGTCGGATATTGTTTCAAGGCCCTTTTGGTGTGGGATATTACTATAGAGGACGAAAACATCTAAGGAGGCCCAAAGAAAATCTGTTTCCCACTGGACCGCAAATAGATCAGTAATTAGACTGGCTGAATCTTTCAGATACGAGGGGAGTTTGGTGACATATTTCTGTAACAGGAGATCTATGTAGTGAGAAAGGTTTCTTGTCAATGAATTGACACCTGATATGATGGGTCTGCCAGGAGGGTTATCTAGAGCTTTATGTACCTTAGGTAGGTGATAAAATAATACCAATGTGGAGTTATTAACTAGAAGAAAACCTTTCTCTTTGTCAGTTAGGATACCTTCATGATGGGCTCTGGAAATCAGGTCTCAGTATTCTAAAGTATGTGTTTGGGAGGGGTCTGATTTAAGTTGATGGTAGTACATAGAGTCGGATAAAATCCACATTGCTTCTTTAATATTGTTATCCCTATCCTGGATAACTATCCCCCCCCCACTTTGTCAGCGTTACATGTTATAATGGATATATTGTTCATAAGAGTTCTAAGAGCCAGCTTTTCTTGGCAGTTTAGATTTCTCTTTGTTTTTGGAATGTGGTTATTGTTATTGCGTAGGCTCCTGAAGTCAGCTGCGACTAGGAAGTAAAAAGTCTCGATGTTACATCCTTTCTGGTGTAAAGGATAAAAACTAGATTTGGGTTTAAGCTGGGTAGTTAAAGGTGGAATGGTACTGACTTGTGGATTGGTTGGAATAGTAGTCTCAGTAGAATCTGTTTTTTTATTGTTATAGCAAAGTGGTGAGTGAGTGTCAGTTTTCTAATGTATGTGTGAAGATTAATGAAAAGGTCATCAACCTGTTGGTCAGGACAGAATGATAGGCCTTTGGATAATAGTTCGGACTCGGCTGGTGTTAAAGAGTAGGAGGAGATGTTGAACACATTACTGGTGTATTGTTGTTCCTTTTCGCCTCTGGGCTCATTGATTTTCTTGGAGGACTTGCTGCTTCTCCAGCCCCTGGGTCTCCTCCTATTTCTACTCTTGGTGGATTGTGGTCCAATTTCCTTTTTAGGCTCACCAGGGTGTAATAATGTGAAATTTTTGTGTATATTGGGGTTTCCCTTACATGATACATAAGTATTGGAGTAGGTGTGGAGGGAATGCTTAAAAAAGACTCCGATGTATTAAGAGCCATAGTGGGTCCGTCTGAGGATGGATCTTGGAGTGCTAGAGCTTTCTCAATCAGTGTAATGGACAATGGTGTATTATAGATAGCTAATGAATCATCTAGTTCAGTCTCGGTTGAGGATATACTAGTTTCTCTGATGGGACAGGGAGGGGTGTGTTGGATAGGTAAAACTGTGTTCTGTGTAATTAGGGCAGGACCCTGGGGGTCACTGGGGCATCCAAACTTGGTGGGGGGTAGAACTAAAGAGGTTGTTTGTTTGGCCCCTGGGAATAGATCCTGAAGGATGCTTGATTGAGGTTTGGAGGGTTCTGTAGTGGTTGTATTGGTTATTACTTTTTTATTTTACGGATTGATAGATGGAGTATATTGATCTTTCCTCCTGATATGGGTATTAGGTGTCTTTTTTTGATGATCCAGATGGCAAGATCTCAAAAAAACCTTTTTTGGTTTAAGTTTAGTGGAAGATGGGGACATTGGGATTCAGTGATCATGCTATACTCGAGTTTGGGGTTGTAAGAAGAAGAAGACCTGAGAAGACAAAGACTACAAGGCTCGATTTTAGTAGGGCAGATTTTAGGGGCCTAAAGGTAAGGGTTAGTAGAATTCCATGGCGAAAAATTCTTAAGCACAAAAATGCACATGAAGGGTGGGAAATTTTCCGTAGGGAAATCATTAATGCACAGGAACTAACAATACCTAGAAGGAAGAAAAATGGGAAGCACCTAAAAACACCAGGATGGATGACTAGAAAATTACATAACCTGCTAAAAAAGAAAAAGGAAACATACAATAAGTGTAAGATGGGAACTATATCTAAGGAAGAGTATACAGCAGTTTGCAGACTCTGCAAGATAAGCATCAAAGTAGCTAAAGAAATCAGGCGATACCTTTTAGAGGCTAGCTGAGTATATTTATAGGTAAGCTTTCAGGAGTACTAGCTAGCTCCCTTCATCAGACATGGTGTGATACAAGAACTGAAAATTCACAGATTTTTATACACATGGTTTTCAAAGCATTTTAGAGTCCTTAAAAAAAATGCAATCTAAGTAGAGAAGTTATTTCTCTACTTAGATTGCATTATTTTTAAGGTCTCTAAAATGCTTTGAAAACCATGTGTATAAAAATCTGTGAATTTTCAGTTCTTGTATCACACCATGTCTGATGAAGGGAGCTAGCTAGTACTCCTGAAAGCTTACCTATAAATATACTCAGTTAGCCTCTAAAAGGTATCGCCTGATTTCTTCACTCTTCCACTACTTTCAATGGCTAACACGGTACAACATTATACTACTATCAAAGTAGCTAAGGCTGAACACGAATTGAAGCTTGCAAAAGAGGCTAAGAGTAAGGTAAAAGGTTTTTGGGGATATGTTAAAAGCAAAAGAAAAGTGAAGGAAACCATTGGAGTCCTGAAGAATGATAAGGGTGAAAATGTTAACATGGTGGATCAGCAGGTGGAGTTACTAAATTCATATTTTGTATCCGTCTTCTCCCAATAAATTGATGGAAATATCAACATTAATGGTGATAGTGATGAGGGGAAAGAGGACTCCAAGCTGATTATAAGTGATGGTTTGGTAAGAGAGCACTTAGCTAAGATTAAGGAAACCAAGTCCCCAGGTCCGGATGATTTACACCCTAGAGTCTTGAAAGAGTTTGCAGAGGAAATAACAGAACCCCTTGCTATAATCTTCAATAAGTCATGGGAAACAGGAGTGGTCCCTCTAGATTGGAAAAGGGCAAATGTGGTCCCCATCTACAAAAAGGGGAAAAGGATGATCCAGGAAATTATAGGCCAGTATGTCTGACCTCGATAGTAGGAAAAATCTTTGAGCAAATTATTAAGGAACATTTAATTAGGTACCTGGATGGGAAGGCTTTTAATTAATCAGAGCCAGCACGGCTTTATGACCAATAAATCTTGTCAGACTAACCTGATTTCCTTCTATAACAAAATCACTGAATAGTTGGACCAGGGGAATGCAGTGGACATAGTATATCTTGACTTTAGTAAGGCATTTGATAAAGTATCACATAACATTCTTATTGAAAAAATGATTAAGTATGGCTTTGATAAAAAATCAGTGAGGTGGATTCACAATTGGCTTAAAGATCGGGCACAACAAGTAATACTAAATGGCTATACATCAAACTGGAAGAAAGTAAAAAGCGGGGTGCCGCAGGGCTCTGTCCTGGGCCCAGTACTTTTTAACATTTTTATAAATGATCTGGACGATGGGATTATTGGGGAACTCATAAAATTTGCAGATGATACGAAGATAGGAGGAATAGCCAACACTAGTGAGGAGAGAGAGTGTATTCAAAAGGACTAAACACACTGGAACAATGGGCTGAGGCGAACAGAATGGTATTCAACAGGGACAAATGCAAAGTCCTACATCTAGGTAACAGAAATGCAAGAAGCATATATAGTATGGGAGGAATAGAACTAAGTGATAGCACAGGGGAAAAGGATTTGGGCATAATAATAGATCACAAATTCAACATGAGTCAACAGTGTGGTGCTGTTGCAAAAAAGGCTAACAAAATTCTGGGATGTATCAAGACAAGCATTGAATCTAGATCAAGAGAGGTAATTATTCCGCTGTACTCTGCCCTGGTCAGACCCCACCTGGAATACTGTGTACAGTTCTGGGCGCCTCAATTTAAGAAAGACATCGATTTATTGGAGCAGGTCCAGAGAAGAGCAACCAAAATGGTGGAAGGTCTGCAAACCATGTCCTACGAGGAACGGCTAAAAGAACTGGGATTGTTTAGTTTGCAGAAGAGAAGGCTAAGGGGAGACTTAATACCGGTCTTTAAATATCTGAAAGGTAGTCACAGTGCAGAGGGATCTACCCTATTCTCATTAGTGGAAGGAAGTACGAGAAGTAATGGGATGAAACTAAGGGGAAGGAGATACAGATTAGACATTAGGAAAAACGTTTTAACAGTGAGGGTAGTGAGGGTAGTGAGGGAGTGGAATAGGCTGCCACGGGAGGTGGTGAGTTCTTCATCAATTGAAATCTTCAAGTGGAAACTGGATAAATATATAGCTGGGATGATTTAGGAAAACCTCCTTTTGCAGGGGGTTGGACTCGATGGCCCTTGAGGTCCCTTCCAACTCAAAAAAAAAAAAAAAAAAAAAAGATGGGATTCCTTTACGTATGGGCTTACTACTCAAAAGCTTAGATGAGAGAAGAGGGGTATTGGCCTTACTGGGGTATGTAAGGGCAACAGAAGATTGAATTTGAGCAAAAGGCATAGAGGGGGATGTCCTTTTTATAGAGGGCTTGTGTTTGAGCCAAAATTTGACATTGCGTTGCTCATAATCAGCTCGGTAGGTAATTCTTTTAACAAGTTAAGAGTTCTAGTACACAAGACTCTGCTTATCCATATATAATCAAGATGAAGGTTATGTTTTTCAATTTCCTGAGTGAGAGCTTCAATTTCTACTTTGAGATCCTGAGCTAGGATCTGACGTTTAATGGAAATTCTCTCAATAAGACCTTTGCTGCAGGATTCTAGGTAATTGTCCCAATCATCAGTGAATGCAGAGTCAATAGTAAAGGGGGAAAGGTACTTGGCGTGTAAGCCCCTTGGTACCAATCCCTCTTTCAAATATACCAACAGAAATTTGTGATCCATGAAGTGGCATGTTTTGTCAAAGACCACTCTTTCAAGTTTCCAAAATAAATTGCTTAGATCTTCCCTTGTAATGGATATTGACTCACAGTTATTATTGGTGGTTGAAACCAAAGTAATTCTGGAGGTATTTTTATGCGTTTTCTTAGTGTAGTGGTTAAAAAGGTCTTCATGCTTGTTGTTCTGACAATAACTTCACTATGTATATTGCATTTTGTTATTCCAAGATCCTTTTGAAGATCCATGTCTTGTGTATGTATAAATAGTGTGAATTTTCAGTTTCTAGTATTACACCATGTCTGAAGAAGAGAGCTAGCACCTTCGAAAGCTTACTTATCAAATATACTCAGTTAGCCTCTAAAAGGTAGCGCCTGATTTCTTCATTCTTCCACTACTTTCTATGGCTAACACGGTACAACATTATACTACTAGTGCTTGTTGTTCTGAAATTTGATGAAATCCATTATGAAGAGGTTAGTGCTGCTTCCAGGCGTAGGAACCCTCACAGACTGTGGTCTGTCAGATGGTTTGCTGAACACTTAAATCAGAAGTACTTTTATTAAATTGCACAAACACACTACATATACCACATTTCGGGGTACAACCCCTTTGTCAAGTGTATAGCAGGCAAGCAATAAACACATTACATTGGGTAAATTCTGATAAAGCTACCTGCTCCATCTGCATCCTGTTTCCTGTGTACAATTCTCATCCTGCCATTAGGTCTCCAATGACCAGGCTGGCAGCCTGGTCTCAAGTGGTCCACAGCCTGGTACTGGTACACGGTTCTGGTCTAAAATATAACTTTTATATATAGCCTCCATGACCTTGTCCTTCTTTCTCTTTTATGCTCGATACTACAGTTCTACTGTTTTACTGTGAATGTTAGTTATGCAAAAAGTGTAGCCCTGTGTCAGGTGCAAACCCCCCCCCCCCAACATCCCACCCTTCCCCAGTTTCTTGCATATTTTGTTACTGTTGCCCCCCATCTCATTCCCCCCATTCACCCTATCTCCCCCCCCCCAGCCAGTTGCAACAGCAATTGATTCTCTCTCCTATTGACAGATTGTGTTGTGTTGTTTTCCTTTTTGTTGTAAAACCAAATAAAACTTTTTTGATGGTAAATAGCCAATAAAAAATCTCTCATAAATATAAAGGTGCTCAAAAAAAACCAAAACGTGCTACCATCTAAAAAGTCACAATATTCACATGGATTGGCTCCATATGGTAAAAGAAATATCAGGGCTATGCTCATGTAATATCTCTCTTTCTCACTCCCTTACCGTCTCTCATGTTATATCTCTCTCTCTCTCATGTAATATCTCTCTCATTTAATATATCTCTCTCACTCTCTATCTCTTGTGTAATCTCTCTCTCTCTCGTGTAATATCTCTCTCTGTCTCTCTCTCGTGTTAAATCTCTCTCTATCTCTCTTGTGTAATATATCTCTTGTGTAATATTTCTTATGCAATATCTCTCTCATGTAATATCTCTCTTGTGTAATATTTCTCTCACTCTCTCTCAAGCAATATCTCTCTCTCTCTCGTGTAATATCTCTCTCTCTCTCAAATATATCTCATAATCTCTCTCGTAATATACCTTACCTTGCAATCCCTCTCGTATTATATCTAGTAATCAATCTCTCTCTTTCTCGTAATATATAGTGGGTATGGAAAGTATTCACACCTCTTTATATTTTTCACTCTTTGTTTCATTGCAGCCATTTGCTAAAAGCACAAAAGTTCATTTTATTTCTCATTAATGTACACTCAGCACCCCATGTTGACGGAAAAAAACAAATGTAGATATTTTTGCAAATTTAAAACTGAAATATCACATGGTCATAAGTATTCAGACCCTTTGCTGTGACACACATATTTAAATCACATGCTGTCCATTTCCTTCTGATCCTCCTTGAGATGGTACTACTCCTTCATTGGAGTCCAGCTGTGTTTAATTAAACTGATTGGACTTGATTAGGAAAGACACACACCTGTCTATATAAGATCTCACAGCTCACAGTGCATGTCAGAGCAAATGAGAATCATGAGGTCAAAGGAACTGCCCAAGGAGCTCAGAGACAGAATCGTGGCAAGGCACAGATCTGGCCAAGGTTACAAAAGAATTTCTCAAGGTTCCTAAGAGCACAGTGGCCTCCATAATCCTTAAATGGAAGAAGTTTGGGACGAGACCTGGCCGTCCAGCCAAACTGAGCAATCGTGGGAGAAGAGCCTTGGGGAGAGAGGTAAAGAAGAACCCAAAGATCACTGTGGCTGTGCTTCAGAGATGGAGTAGGGATTTGGGAGAAAGTTTCACAAAGTCAACTATTGGGGCTTTATGGCAGAATGGCCTGTCTCCTCAGTGCAAGACATATGAAAACCCCACATAGAGTTTGCCAAAAAACACATGAAGGACTCCCAGACTATGAGAAATAAGATTCTCTGGTCTGATGAGACTAAGATTGAACTTTTTGGTGTTAATTCTAAGCGGTATGTGTGGAGAAAACCAGGCACTGTTCATCACCTGCCCAATACATTCCCAACAGTGAAACATGGTGGTGGCAGCATCATGCTATGGGGGCATTTCTCAGCTGCAGGGACAGGATGACTGGTTGCAATTGAAGGAAAGATGAATGCGGCCAAGTACAGAGATATCCTGGAAGAAGACCTCTTCCAAAGTGCTCTGGACCTCAGACTGGGCCGAAGGTTCACCTTCCAACAAGACAATGAACTTAAGCACACAGCTAAAATAACAAAGGAGTGGCTTCGGAACAACTCTGTGACCATTCTTGACTGGCCCAGCCAGAGCCCTGACCTCAACCCAATTGAGCTTCTCTGGAGAGACCTGAAAATGGCTGTCCACCAACGTTCACCATCCAACCTGACAGAACTGGAGAGGATCTGCAAGGAAGAATGGCAGAGGATCCCCAAATCCAGATGTGAAAACTTGTTGCATCATTCCTAAGAAGAATGTACTAATTCAAAAGGGTGCTTCTACTCAATACTGAGCAAAGGGTCTGAATACTTATGACCATGTGATATTTCAGGTTTTTTTTTTAATAAATTTGCAAAAATATCTACATTTCTGTTTTTTTCTGTCAAGATGGGGTGCTGAGTGTACATTAATGAGAAATAAAATGAACTTTTTTGCTTTTAGCAAATGGCTGCAACGAAACAAAGAGTGAAAAATTTAAAGGGGTCTGAATACTTTCTATACCCACTGTATCTCATACTCTCGCTCTCTATCTTGTAATATACAGTGCCTTGCGAAAGTATTCGGCCCCCTTGAACTTTTCAACCTTTTGCCACATTTCAGGCTTCAAACATAAGGATATAAAATTTTAATTTTTTGGTGAAGAATCAACAACAAGTGGGACACAATCGTGAAGTGGAATGAAATTTATTGGATATTTTAAACTTTTGTAAAAAAGAAAAAACTGAAAAGTGGGGCGTGCCAAATTATTTGGCCCCCTTAAGTTAATGCTTTGTAGCGCCACCTTTTGCTGCGATTACAGCTGCAAGTCGCTTGGGGTATGTCTCTATCAGTTTTGCACATCGAGAGACTGAAATTCTTGCCCATTCTTCCTTGGAAAACAGCTCGAGCTCAGTGAGGTTGGATGGAGAGCGTTTGTGAACAGCAGTTTTCAGCTCTTTCCACAGATTCTCGATTGGATTCAGGTCTGGACTTTGACTTGGCCATTCTAACACCTGGATACGTTTATTTGTGAACCATTCCATTGTAGATTTTGCTTTATGTTTGGGATCATTGTCTTATTGGAAGATAAATCTCCGTCCCAGTCTCAGGTCTTTTGCAGACTCCAACAGGTTTTCTTCCAGAATGGTCCTGTATTTGGCTCCATCCAACTTCCCATCAATTTTAACCATCTTCCCTGTCCCTGCTGAAGAAAAGCAGGCCCAAACCATGATGCTGCCACCACCATGTTTGACAGTGGGGATGGTGAGTTCAGGGTGATGAGCTGCGTTGCTTTTATGCCAAACTTATCGTTTTGCATTGTGGCCAAAAAGTTCGATTTTGGTTTCATCTGACCAGAGCACCTTCTTTCACATGTTTGGTGTGTCTCCCAGGTGGCTTGTAGCAAACTTTAAACAAAACTTTTTATGGATATCTTTGAATAATGGTTTTCTTCTTGCCACTCTTCCATAAAGGCCAGATTTGTGCAGTGTACGACTGATTGTTGTCCTATGGACAGACTCTTCCACCTCAGCTGTAGATCTCTGCAGTTCATCCAGAGTGATCACGGACCTCTTGGCTGCATCTCTAATCAGTCTTCTCCTTGTTTGAGATGAAAGTTTAGAGGGACGGCTGGGTCTTGGTAGATTTGTAGTGGTCTTATACTCCTTTCATTTCAATATGATCGCTTGCACAATGCTCCTTGGGATGTTTAAAGTTTGGGAAATCTTTTTGTATCCAAATCCAGCTTTAAACTTCTCCACAACAGTATCATGGACCTGCCTGGTGTGTTCCTTGGTCTTTATGATGCTCTCTGCGCTTTAAACAGAACCCTGAGACTATCACAGAGCAGGTGCATTTATACGGAGACTTGATTACACACAGGTGGATTATATTTTTCATCATCAGTCATTTAGGACAACATTGGATCATTCAGAGATCCTCACTGAACTTCTGGAGTGAGTTTGCTGCACTGAAAGTAAAGGGGCCGAATAATATTGCACGGCCCACTTTTCAGTTTTTTATTTTTTACAAAAGTTTAAAATAACCAATAAATTTCGTTCCACTTCACAATTGTGTCCCACTTGTTGTTGATTCTTCACCAAAAAATAAAAATTTTATATCTTTATGTTTGAAGCCTGAAATGTGGCAAAAGGTTGAAAAGTTCAAGGGGGCCGAATACTTTCACAAGGCACTGTATCTTGTCATCACTCTCTTGTAATCTCGTAATCTCTCTCGTAATAACTCTCTCTCATAATATATGTCCTAATCTCTCTCGTAATATATCATGTAATCTATCTCTCTTGTAATATATATCTTAATCACTCTCTCTCTTATTATATCTCATAATCTTTCTCTCTTAATATCTCTTGTAATCTCTTTCACTCTCTTAATATAATTTGTAATCTTGCTCTCGTAGTCTCTCTAGAAATACTGTATATTTTGTAATTTTTCTCTGGTAATCTCTCTCATAATATATTTTGTAATCTCTCTCTATTTCTCATGTAATATATTTTTCTTTATCTCTCTTGTCACTCTCTCGTGAAATCTATATGTCTCAGCCATCTTCTTTGGAGTGGCCTGCTGGGGAGCAGTATATCAACCAGGGACAGAAATAAACTTGACAAGCTGATTAGAAAGGCCAGCTCTGTCCTGGGGAGCCCACTGGACCCAGTGCAGGTGGTGGGTGACAGAAGGATACTGTCCGTGGTGAGCTCCATGCAGAAGAAGAAGTCCCATCCCATGCATGAGACTGTGATCGCGCTGAGTAGTACTGTCAGTGACCGACTGCTCCACCCTAGGTGTGAGAAGGAGCGCTATCGGAAGTCTTTCCTCCCCACCGCGGTTAGGCTGTACAACCAACACCGACCTAAGCGGAGATCATTACACACAGAGAACTGAAATATCTCTCTGCCTGTTAAATCCCCCCCCCTCCTCTGCTACGTCCTGTCTGTCTGCTATTAATGTAATGCCTCTCACCTTGGAACATTCCTGTACATGTTGTATTTGTATTTGTATCTGCTTATCTTTGCTGCTGTAACACACTGAATTTCCCCATTGTGGGACTATTAAAGGACTATTATTATTATATTATTATTATTAATACCTCTCTCTCGTGTAATATCTTTCACTATCTTGTGCAATATCACTCTTGTATACTATATCTCTATCGTGCAAAATTTGTCACACTCTTACTATATCTTTCTCTCTCGTAATATTTCTCTCTCGTGTAATATCTCTTTCTCTCTCTCGTGTAATATCTCTCTCTCTCATATGTAATATCTCTGTGTCTCTCGTGTAATATCTCTCTATCCCATGTAATATCTCTCTATCTCATGTAACATTCTCTCTCTTTCAAGTAACATGTCCCTCTTGTAATATATGTTTCTCTCTCATGTAAAATCTCTCTCGGGTAATATATTTCTCTCTCACTCATGTAATAACTTTCTCTCATGTAATATCTCTATCTCTCTCGTGTAATATATATCTCTCTCATGTAATATATCGCTCTTGTGTAATTTCTCTGTTTCTCATGTAATATCTCTCTCTTCATTTTGTGTAATGTTTCTTTCTCTCTCGTGTAATATCTGTCTGATTCTTTCTTGTGATATCTCTCTCGTGTAATATCTCTTTCTCTGTCGTGGTTTATCTCTCTCTCTATATATATAATATCTACTATATAATATAATTATAGAGTATAATATCTCTATCTCTCGTATATATCTCTCATGTAATATATCTCTCTAGCTCATATACAGTAGTATCTCTTATGTAATATATCCTTCTTCTAATATCTGTCTGTCTCATGTAATATTTCGTGTAGTATCTTTCTCTCTCACTCGTGTAACATCTCTCTCTTTCTCTCATGTAAAATCTCTTTCTCTCTCGATCATATAGTATCTCTATCTCTCGTGTACTATATCACTTTATCTCTTGTAATTAGAGATGAGTGAATTTCTCAAAAGTTCGATTCTGTAGTTCGATTCGAAGTTCCAAAAAAAATTTGCTTCGATCCAAATTAATTTGCGGCGAATATCTCTAAAAAACATCTATTTCCTGGCTTCAGAGAACCCGTGTAGTGGTGTAGAACACCGTGCCTTGCAGTAACACGCATAGGGAGCCTACTGTGGTAGTGAAACAATACTGTGAGTCAGTATGACACGCACATGATAGGTGTTGCTCTTAGAACCACTGCATTATGTAATGACATTATTTTTGGGTGCCTATAGCTTATTGACTAAATTTTATTTAACTCTTTCTTGGTGGAATAAAAAAAGCCCCAGTAATTCTGGTATACCCATTTTACTGTGCAGCATAGGGATGAGTGAATTTTTAACAATTCGATTCAGCCAGTTTGCCGAATTTTTCGAAATGATTCGATCTAAATTAATTTTCTGTGAATCGCGTTAAAAAAACAGCTATTTTCTGGCTGCAAGAGAGCCTGTATAGTGGTTTAAAACACTGTGCCTTGCAGTAACATGCATAGGGAGTCTGCTTTGTTAGTTAAACAATACTGTGAGTCACTATGACACGCACATGACAGGCGTTGCTCTTAGAACCACGGCACACTTCACTTATTTGAACAGTTACGGGGCCAAAACTGACCAACTAACTCAAGTGTGAACTCAGCCTTATAGGTCCATGTTAGTGCCAGGTAGAAAGAACCGTGCAGAGGCACAACATCCTACTGTAGCATGAAAGAGCACACTCCTTTTACACTGTCGTTTGCCGATTCCACATAGATGTCTACAGAGTGGCAAGGCGACATAATGTGGAGGTGGCAGCAGCATGAGGAGGCCACAGAGTAGCAAAGTGACAAATTTGGAGGTAGCAGCAGCATGAGGAGGCCATACAGTGACCCAGTGGCAGCAGCATGAGGTGGACATACAGTGACCCAGCAGTGGCAGCGGCATGAGGAGGGCCTACAGTGACCCAAGGGCAGTGGTATGAGGAGGGCATACAGTGACCCAGTGGCAGCAGCATGAAGAGGACACAGAGTGACCCAGTGGCAGAGGTGGAGGTAATAGCAGCCTTAGGAGGCCATACAGTGACCCAGTGGCAGCAGCATGAGGAGGAAATACAGTGACCCAGTGGCAGACATGGAGGTAGCAGCCTTAGGAGGCCATATAGTGACCCGGTGGCAGCAACATGAGGAGGCCATTGAGTGACCCAATGGCAGCGGCATAAGGAGGCCATACAGTGACCTGGTGGCAATGGCACAAGGAGGACATACAGTGACCCAGTTGCTCCCCTGTGTGACTTGGTTCGCCCAGGCAAACAAGGTGTAGAACAGCGTTACACCTCTGTGCCATGCACATGTGGTATGCTGGAGGAGCACTATGAATTGTCCCTGCAGTGGAGGCTGAGGAAACAGTTGAGGATGAGGTGGACATTGTTGCAGGACCAACGGTGTGAGAACGTGGAGGTTGAAGTGGTGTCACCTGGCCAAGTTGCTGGTGACAAGGTGACAATGTGGAGTTGGCAGCAGCATGAGGAGGCCATACAGTAATCCAGTGGCAGTGGCATGAGGAGGATATACAGTGACCCAGTGGTTGCGGAATGAGGAGTAGATAGAGTGACCCTGTGAAAGCAGCATGAGGAGGCCATACAGTGACTCAGTGGCAGAGTGAAGAGGTAGCAGCAGTGTGTGGACGACATACAGTAATCCAGTGACAGAAGTGGAGGTAGCAACAGCCTTAGGAGGCCATACAGTGACCCAGTAACAGAATGTGGAGGTGTCAGCAGCCTTAGTAGGCCATACAGTGACCCGGTAATAGAGTGTGGAGGTGTCAGCAGCCTTCGGAGGCCATACAGTGACCCAGTGGCAGACTGAGGAGGTGGCAGCAGCGTGAGGAGGCCAGAGAGTGGCAAGGTAAGGCCATACAGTTAACCAATGGCAATGAGGAGGAGGAAGCAGTGTGAAGAGGCCATACAGTCACCCAGGGGCAGAGTGCGGAGGTGGCAGCAGCATGAGGAGGCCATACAGTCACCCAGTTGCAGAGTGAGGAGGTGTCAGCAGCGTGAGGAGGCCATATAGTCACCCAGTGGCAGAGTGCAGAGGTGGCAGCAGCCTGAGTAGGCCACAGAGTGGCAAGGTGATATAATGTGTAGGTAGCAACAGCCTTAGGAGTCCATACAGTGAACCTTGACAGTGAGGAGGTGGCAGCAGCGTGAGAAGGCCAAACAGTCACCAAGTGGCATAGTGAGGAGGTGGCAGCAGTGTGGGGGGGCCATACAGTCTCCCAGTGGCAGAGTGCGGAGGTGGAAGAAGCATGAGTAGGCCACAGAGTGGCAAGGTGATATAATGTGTAGGTAGCACCAGCCTTAGGAGACCATATAGTGAACCAGTGGCAGTGAGGAGGTGGCAACAGCATGAGGAGGCCATACAGTCATCCAGTGGCAGCGCTCAGGGCCCCCCAATCGGACATGCGAGAGGATGGATGATGGCGCAGATAGGCAGCGGCCAACTTGCTACATAGCAAGTCTCTATAGTAGTTAAATTCTTCCTCCCTCTCAGCGGGTGCAAAAAAGGCCCCAATTTTTCCCCGGTAGGGAGGGTCTAACATGGTGGAGAGCCAGTAGTCATCCCTCTGCCGAATGGTAACAATTCAGCTGTCACTGTGCAAGGAAGTCAGCATGCATCGGGCCATTTGCGCAAGTGACTCCGAGGGATTCCCTGCATCCATCTCCACTGCATACTGCCACGGTGTGTCTGGGTCATCTGCCTCATCCTCATCCTCCTCTGGTTGCTGGTTGCTCTGGTTTATGGTTGCTCCTGCTCCTCCTTTCCACCCACAAATTGTTTGTGCTCCAATGTCCTCCTCATCCTCCTCCTCCTCCAGTTGAGATATAGGCGCCACATCTCTAGTCCCCTGACCAGCCAGATTGAAAAGCATCTTTTCCAGGATATGAATCAGTGGAATGACGTTGTTCATCCCATAGTCCTGGCGACTGTGTATAGAACATGATGAAACTGCTGTGTCCTGCACATGTGGTATGCTGTAGGAGTACTGTGAATTGTCCCTGCAGTGGAGGCTGAGGAGACAGTGGAGTATGAGGCGGACATTGTTGCAGGACCAACGGCGTGAGAACGTGGAGGTAGAAGCTGCATCACCTGTCCAAGTTGCTGGTGTGTCTGGGCAGGCACCACATTAACCCAGTGGGCCGAAAATGACATATATTGTCCTTGACTGTAGCTACAGCTCCACACGTCGGCGCTGCCGTGCCCTTTGGCAGACACCAAGAGGCTCAAGGACTGGCCCACCTTCTCTTCTACATATTTGTGCAGGGCTGGTACTGTCTTCTTGGCAAAGAAATGACGGCTTGGGACTCTCCACCTCGGCTCGGCGCAAGCCATGAGTTCTCTGAAAGGTGCAGATTCCACCAAGTGGAAAGGGAGTGACTGCAGCACCAGCAACTTGGACAGGAACACGTTCAGCTTCTGCACTGTTGGATGAGTGCACACATACTGTTGTCTCTTATATATAGTTTCTGTGATCGATTGCTGACGCAATAACTGACTAGGAGGAGGAGGAGCAGGAGCATCAAGCTTCATCTTCTGCCCACAGATTGAACATATGGCCATGTTGACCTGCCCCGGTGGCTTTACAAAAAACTGCCACACCGCCGAGTAGGTGATTTTACCCCCAACACTCCGCACTAACTGACTGCTACCGCCACTGCCTCCGTGAACCCCTGCACCACTGCTTTACGGGCTGCTGTGAAGCGAGTGTCTACCCCGGGCACATTTAGCTCCCAACCTCCCACTGCTGCCACCCTGCTGACTCCCCTGCTGCCTCATGCGCAAGCTGCAACCCTCTTCTCCTGATGACGATGAAGCCCCTTCGTCATCTGGCTCCAAATTACAATCGGCTACATCGTTATCCACTACTGTCTGCAGGTCACTGATGTCCTCCTCAACACCAGCTCCCACGCCACTTTCCTCATCACTACTTGCCCGCCTACCGGAGGAAGCGGCAGATGTCTCCTCCACATCTTGGCTGAACAGTAGCTGCTGACTGTCCTCTAGTACCTTCTCCTCACTATACAGTGGATCTGAGCCCACAGCATAGAGTTCTTCTCTAGCTGAGGAAACAGAAAAGGGAAGAGGCAGGTTGAGGACAGGTGAGGGCACAGAGCCTGCTGCCGGGGCATGCCAACTAAGGGTTGTGTCTGACGAACCTACTCTTGGCTGGGGTATCTGATGTGACTTGGGATGAATTGGATGACCGAGTCAACCAGTCTAGTTGCGTTGCTGGTCAAGACACGACCACTACTTGACACTGGGAGCTCAGGCCTCTGTAACTGACCCCTGCTTCCACGCCCTTTTACTCTGCTGCGACTTGTGCCTGCACCAGAAACATTTAGGCCTGTGGCCCTCCCCTGTGCAATGGCCTCTCGATCTCTGTTTGACATACTGTTTGATGAAAAAACGTAATTGCAACGTTATTTTCTACTTTGAAGAGAACGGTAAATATGCCCTTTATTTCTTTCCACACTAATGAACACCTATAAAAAAAAACGTGATAAAGGCAGGGATTTGTTGCTAAGAATTATTGAATTATTGACAATACTGTATTGATAAATGGCCAGCAAATTTATACTGGGAACAAAATGGCGAATATAGTCCTCCTTATGGGTTTACACACTAATAAACACCTTTAAATAAGTGATAACCGCTAATAATTATTGAATTTTAATTGACAATATTGTATTGATAAATGGCCAGCAACTTTATACTGGAAACAAAATGGTGAATATGGTCCTCCTTATGGGTTTACACACTAATAAACACCTTTAAATAAGTGATAACCGCTAAGAATTATTGAATTATTATTGACAATACTGCATTGATAAATGGCCAGCAACTTTATACAGGGAACAAAATGGCGAATATGGTCATTATGCCTTTCCCAACGTTAAAGGCTTTTATTACAGATAAGTGCAGATATTAGTGGTATATGATAAATCAATTTTCTTTGGCACAGTAGTACTGACAAATGGCCTGTAATGTTATGCTTTGGAAGAACCGTGAATAAGCCCCTTATAGTAAACGCCTTGAAAAAGGCATCTTTTACAGATACATGCAGATATTAGTGGATGATAATTCACAGTTTTTTTTCTGTACTGCACTACAAAAGGCTTGTTGTGTTCCACCTTGAAGACACAGGTATGAGTAATGAGCAGCAGTATAACGGCAGTGAGTGCTGCAATATGTATTAAAATTCTTGCTGTAAATGACCCTGCAACCACTCCAAATTCTTCTCTCAATTCCTCTCTATCCTTTCCCTACAGTTCTACAGTTATAAAAAAAAATGCGATTCGATGCATCAAAGCGTGAGGAAATCCTTAATTAAAGCTAAAGCTGAGGAGGGGGAAAAAAAAAAAAATCATACCTGTCCCCGGAGTGACGGTGTCCACCCAGTGCAGTCCGGAGGACCGCGCTGGGAGGCACTAGAGCATCTGGAAAAGGTGAGTATGATTTTTTATTTTTATTTTTTCACTGCCCCTGGCTGATTTAAAAAATAATTTTTGTGTCCATTTTTGCCTGGACATTCCCTTTAAGGACATCCTCGCCCCTACGCCATCTCCACTGTTACCTGCTGGCTTCATACCGGACTTACTGGGCAAACCGTGTATGGTCTATTCTACCATCCAGAACCGCTTAATGTCCCATCGCCTGTTGAATCTTTTGGATACTATATCTTACATTGATTTAGCTAAATTAGAGGCGCCACTCTCTGGTCTGTCCCTCTCTTTTCTGCACATGGCACATCTAGCAATATACATATCCAACCAATCTAAGATATTTGACCTCAGAACAACTCTAACCCCATTTGAGTTGACACTCCTCTCCAACAACAAACTCTTTGCCAAGACATCTTATGTCCTGTCTAAATTCATCACCCTCTGCCTACTTTCCAAACCTACCTTTTTGACCTCTTGGGAAATGGAGCTTCAAATCACCCTCTTGGATTATCAGGTCAAGCAGATCCTCCACAGCTTTCACAGATTCTCTCCCTGAAATGCATAAATTGCTCTCTAGGTGGTACAGCTCACCAGCTTGGATGCATCGCATGAACCTGGCTCCTTCTGTCCTCTGCTGGAGGTATCACACACAACTTGGAATTCTTTATCACATATGGTGGACCTGTCCCAACATCTGTCCATTCTGGCTAGAAGTTCAGACTCCAATTGCTTTCTAACCCTAATTTTAAGATACAATATGTTTTATTAATTTTCAAAAGTAATATAGTAACAAATAAAGAAGGTAATAAGTAACAATGTACAAACACGTGGAAAGCAAGTAGATCTACAAGGATCTGTAGTGGGTAAAGCAACAAGCAAAGTGACCATAGATATAGGGTTCCGAAGTCCACAAATTACACCACCCAGATAAATTTGCAGGATAAAGAAAGGACAACAAGGGTGGTAAGACAAATAACAATAGCAGTGTCAGGATATAAGGAAAACAAGGATGTTAATCAGGGAAAATCTACAAGTTCAATGACCATTTAAAAGTACCAGGGCAATATAGCAATATCCGGATATAGGAGATTCCAGGGGAGGGAGCTAAAACAAAAAGTGGAGGGAAGGGAAGCTGAGAGGACTGATCAAGAAGGCATGGAAGCCAGTTTCTGTCAAAATAGGTGTGCCAAAAAACTCCATGGGATTCTTTCATACATATTGATATGTCTGCTCTACCATAGCTATCAAGTCCTTCATCAACAGGATAGTAGCAAGGCATGTCAAATAAGTGGTCTGGTGGCAATGCTCACCAGGGAAGATATCCAGCGGATGACATTCTGCCAGTAAGAAAGGAGTCGAGGGCACGTCAACAAGATATGAAACAGAGATCCTGTCTCACCACATCTTCTCCTGCAGGAATTTGAAGTCTGTGGAAACATTCGGTGAAGCCGCTCTGGGGTGTAGTACCAATGGAGAAGGTTTTTAGCGTTAGTCTCGAAGTGAGTCACGCACCTAAAGGTTTTCTTTGTGAAAGCTAACGCCCTTTGCCACTGTATCAAGGAGTAGGAATGTTGAAGATGAGTCTCCCAGCTGAGCAACGGAATGGTTTTAGTGAGACAATCTTTCAATCCCATATGGAGCTCAGAATTTTGGTGGATGGATTAGGTATCTTGAGAAGATCCAGCAAAGATTTATTGTAGACGATAAGTGCACTATGTTGGAAGGAGAGGAAGTGCTTGATTCTCAGATAAGTGAAAAGACACTTGGAATATAGTGAGTAGGTTGCTTGCAGGGAGTGGAACAAGGCAATCGAGCCCTCATACCACAACTGTGAAATAGAAGTGATGCCGGATGCTTTCCAGGCTGACAGGTTAAGATCAGGGATGGATTGTTCCAGGAACTCAACAGGATGAACAAGATATTCAGAGTTTGTCTCTTACCGGTGGTGTGATGAATATGGCACCAGATGTTGGATAAGTGCTGCAGAATCGGAGAAGAAAGTGAAGGCAAATCATCAGTCCAGATAGAGTAGAGGAGCCAGGCTTTAAGACTGTGATGAGGGATGAGATGAGATTCAATATGCAGCCATTTGTGAGTATTGCCGTGCCACCAATCTTTAAGGGTGGAGTGGTGGGCGGTGTTAGGTTTATGGTGGGCTTCAAGACCCTCTTGTTATATTGGATGGAACCCAGATCAGAGTATAAGGGTTTACGGCCAGCCAGAAGCAATCAAACACAGAGTCATGAGTGAATCTGAGCAGAAGCACACTTTATTGATCAAGTCATTCCTCTTTATACATTTTACTAGAGTGGGTGCATACAAGTATGATTAAAGTCCATTCTGTATACCTAATATTTTGGGATTTACCAGTTAATAGTTTTATTATACCTATTCACGTAATACGATTAGTGGTCAGAAACTTCCTGTCACGTACTTAGGTATCAGTAGTTTATATAATCAAGTTTATATGATCGAATGTCAGCAGTTTAGACACATAATCAAACATAATATTAATCACGAACATTAAACAGCTTGGTACAGGCTGGTACAGCAATAATAGAGTAATAAAAGTTCAATACCGGTCATGCTGCCCTACCAGTAGCACATTAAGGTCAATTACACAGTTTATTTAAGAATAATATACTTGTCTTGCACAGAACAGAACTTGTCTTGAATTAGCAACTATGGAAAAGGGGCTTTCAGTTAGGTCACACTGTCCTGCTGTCCTGGAAGCCCCCCTATACCCTATCAGAGGCGATGTAGTAGCCATGGACATTTGGTACTCCTAGGGCTCCTACTCCCCATTTCCTGTGGAGGATGGAGGACGGAAGTCTTGGCCTCTTGAAATTCCACACAAATTTTTTGAACATGGCGTTGACCTTTTGGATAAAAACAGGGGCGGAGCTATAAGGATTGTTCTGAATAGATAGAGCAACTTTGAAAGTAGTAGCATTTGAAAGGCAGACACTCTACCAAGCCAAGACAGGGTATGCTTCGTGTAAGCAAGAAAGTCTTTCTCCAAATCAACCAGGTGAGTCATATACAGTGAAGGAAATAAGTATTTGATCCCTTAAAGTGGGCTATCTGCCTATAATGAAGCCACTCAGAGGAGGGCAAGTGCAAGTTAGAGCTAAAATAGTCAAAGGGCTCTTTGGCATTAACTTTTAGTTTTGTGGCCCATTCCAGCCTTGTGCAAGTCTTTGATCTTGTCCCTGACATCCTTAGAAAGCTCTTTGGTCTTGCCCATGTTGTAGAGGTTAGAGTCTGACTGATTAATTGAGTCTGTGGACAGGAGTCTTTTATACAGGTGACAATTTAAGAGAGCTATCTTTAATGCAGGTAACGAGTTGATTAGGAGCGTCTAACTGGTTTGTAAGAGCCAGAACTGTTAATGGTTGGTAGGGGATCAAATACTCATTTCTCTCTGCAAAATGCAAATAAATTTATAACATTTATACAATGTGATTTTCTGGATTTTATTTTTGATATTCTATCTCTCATTATTAAACTTAACCTACCCTTAAAATTATAGATTGTTCATGTCTTTGTCAGTGGGCAAACTTACAAAATCAGCAAGAGATCAAATACTTATTTTCTTCACTGTAGTTAGCTTTAGACGTTTGCCAGATGGAAGGAATGAACTTAATCCCCAAGTAATCCAGTTCAGTTGATCTCAAATCATAAGGAAAGTTCAGTTTGTGATGATCCAGGAGAGGAGGAATGATGTTTAAATCTGAGTTTTAGTTTTGTTGATCTTATAGAAGGAGAGTGTACCGTAATGTTTAATAAGGTAGATGGCAGTGTGAAGAGATATCTCCGGGTGTGTCAGGGAGAGTATGATATCATCCGCATAGTGGGAGATGAGATGGGAGGAATTCGCCACTGTCACGCCATAGTGCTTGAGCTAGAGGTTCGATTAGTCAGTATGAAGATCAGTAGGAACAGTGGACATCCCTGTCTCGTGCCGTTACGGATATTGAAACTGTCAGACAATGTGCCGCTAGTGAAAACTCTGGCCGAGGGAGATGAGTAGAAATTTGACACAGCATGAAGAATAGGACTAGAGAATCCCAATTTGTGTAGTACAGAGAAGGCAAATGACCAGTTGATGTGGTCAAATGCCTTTTCTGCATCCAAGGCGACCAGGAGAGACAGGCACTTTTGTCGTTCCATTAGATCCAGTAAATGAAGGATGCGCCTGGTATTATCTGGAGCCTGACGACCTTTAACAAAACCTTCATGATCTACTCTAACCAAGTCCGACAGGATCGGAACCAATTAAGGTGCTAGTATTTTCGCATATAATTTGAGATCTGCATTCAATAACGATATCAGTCTGAAATACTGCGGGACATCAGGTGTCCTACTGGGCTTAGGAAGGGTAACAATCAGTGCGGACAGGGATTTTTGCAGAAGCGGTGCTCCCGACATGGCATGGTTGAAGAATTTGAGGAGATGAGGCGTCAGGGTCTGTTGAAATTGAAGAAGGTACTCATTGGAGAAACCATCCCGTCCTGGGGATTTACCTTTGGGAAGAGTCCTCAGGATTTTTTGCAGTTCTGGGAGAGAAAGTGGAGCATTCAAGGCCGAGAGGTGGTCTTGGCAGGGTGAGACTACTTAGAAAGTCAGATATGAGACATGAGTGGTTGGAAGGGAGAGAAATATGATCCTGTAGGTTGCACAGTTGAGCATAATAGTCTTTAAAAGAGTTGGCAATGTACCTAGGATCAGTCAAATGCACTCCAGTAGAAGATAGTAAAACCTAGCTTTGGATCTTTTTTGTTGTCTTGAAGAAGAAGAAGTCATAGATGTTGTCTAGCTTCAAATAGTTGCGTAGAGTTAGCAGGATTAGGATTTAATTTGTTGATAGGTTCCAATGTAGTTAGAGTCGACATAGCATCAGTGATAAGCTTCTGACATTCTAGTTTGTCCCTGTGGGCAAGTTTGATGAGAGTTCCATGGATAAAGACCTTGTGTGCATTCCAAAGAGTGTATGGGTTAGATGTGGAAGGAGAGTTTATCTGGAAGAAGTCTTGGAGATCTTTCTCAATCATGGGGTGATATTTCGACAGACTTAAGAGGTACAGATGCATCTCAATAAATTAGAATATCTTTGAAACGTTCATTCATTTCAGTAATTCAATTCATAATCAGCAGTCTTAAAAGACTGTGTGTCATACTGAACCAGATTGAGGGAGCATTTAAAGGCTTAGGAAACATTGGCAGGTGACACACTGAATTTACAATACTGAACTTTTTTACAATATTCTAATTTTCTTAGATTTGGGTTTTCATTAACTGTAATCCATAATCAACATTTACAGAAATAAAACACTTGAAATAGAACACTCTGTGTGTAAAGAATCTAGAAAATAGAGGTCACTTTTTTAATTTAATTACTGAAATAAATAAACGTTTCAAAGATATTTTAATTTATTGAAATGCACCTGTAGATATTATTTCTCTAAAGTCTAGTGGCAGAAGGTGGTATTTTCTCTTCCAAGGTAAGCGTAACGGCTGTGTGATCAGACCATGTAATCGATTCAACTGTAGAATGTTTCATGCACAGGAGAATGTGCAGGTTATCTAGGAACATGTCTATGTGGGAATAGGAGCTATGGGCTGCAGAAAAATATGTGTAGTCATTTTCAGCCGCATGGTGTGCTCTCCAGACATCATAGAGGTTTACCATTGATGGAAATTGATTTAAGCAGGAAGAGGTTAGTCTGGTGGAGGAGGTTGTGTCTAAGGAAGTATCCATAATGCCATTAAAGTCTCCTCAGAGTAACAAAGCCCCTTGTTGAATGTCTTGGACGTGTCTGTGGACCTTTGCACAGAATATGTCTGCAGGAGAGCCTCTTTCCAGAGGAATGAGAGTTTTTGAGGGCTGTTCAAGCCTCGAACATTGAGGGATGCCAATTTGATCACCATGATGACACTTAGAGCGTATGCACAGAAGATGTGGCAAACTCAGCAAGGGTTGTGAAGGAGTAGAAGGGCAATGAAAAATTAACAGAACAGGACGATGATGAAGGGAGAAAACAAGTGAACAAACAGTTCAAAGACATATACAGGAACACTGTATGGTACGTGGGCTAATAGTTAAAGACTGGACAGAGAAGAGTAGCCAAGAGTAGCCAAAGGAGCTTGTCAATTGTGGCCAGATTGTGGTCTGCGTTTACCGTGGGAGCGAGGAGTAGGAGCAATCATCCGGATCTTGAGGGAGGTGCAATGGTATATTCCAAAAAAGACAGTAATGACTTTCCTTGATCCAGACCGTGGATGCTGTAGGTTGTCCCATCTTTGGTAATAAGAAGTTTCACCGGGAAACCCCATCTGTATAGGATTCTGTGTCTGCGAAGAGACGTCGTAATAGGGAGCAGTTCTCTGCATAGGTCGAGAGTCGTGGCAGAGAGGTCAGTATAAAGCTGGACATCTCGGAATTTCGCAGGCCAAGTCTTGTCTGCGAGCCATGCTCATTATCTGTTCTTTGACATGGAGGAAGTGACATCTTGCAACGACGTCTTGTGGAACATCTTCGCCAAGGTGGCGAGGGCGAGGTAGTCTATGTGCCCTATCAATGATGAGGTCAGTCAGTGAGGAGTCAGGTAATAGGAATTTAGCAAAGTTTTGAAGGTAGGAGTATAAATCAGCTGCTGACACCTGCTCCGGGATGCCTCTAAATTTGATATTGTTTCTGTGAGAATGGTCTTCCATGTCGGCTACTTTAGTTTTTAGCTTCTCAAAGTCCTCTGCCAGGTCGTTGTGGGCATCGATGACTTTGTTTGTTATGAGAGGTAGCAAAATCACCCGTCTTAGTCTCGATGCGAGTCACTCTGCCATCCAGTAACTGAAGATTGAAGTGGTTGAAGTAGTTGTGTTATGTCTACTTGGAGGGAGTTGCGGAGGGCCAGAAGCATGTCTTTCAATGTGTTCTCAGAAGCGGGGCCATTAGAAGTATGGAAGGTATCTAGGCCTCCCGTTGGAGGATGCAAAGGCGCTTGAGAGGAAGAGCGTTCTGTAGGTTGATCAGAGGTGCCAGGAACATCTAATTGGGGCCTCTGTTTGATTGGGCTGGTGCTAGGAGACAAGGAACCCTGCGAGGGTGGCATTAGTTCCAATGTGGATTGAGATGTCTGAGACTTAAGTTTCTGCACTGCAGAGCGGATGTCTTCGGGGGTAGGAGGTAGGTGTAAAGCTGGTGTGTCCATAGAGTGGTCAAGAGCAGCGTTGTCTATGTATGCTTTGGCTGCGGGCGAAGGAGGGAGGATTTCCCCAGGACTGGGAGTAGTACGACCAGCTTAACCATCTTGGCTGCAGTCCCACTTAAAGTAATTGGTCAGATAATTGTCCAGCCGTCTAAGGGATTTCTTGCCCCTTACCATAGTGAGACAGTAGCTTTATAGTGGTAGTCCACAGGGGCAGGGGTCACTGCAAAAGGCTGTAGTCGATTAGGGTCGCTGAATGGTGTAAAAGGCCCAGGATTATGCCGCCATATGGTGCAGAGTAAGGGTAAGCTCCTTTATAAATACAGTCCGTATAGAGACGATTGTCAGGGGGTAACAGTTATGCGGGATGCTAAAATATGGCACCAAGACAGGTGGAAACAGGCGCTAGCAATTGTAGATAAACTCAAGGTACTGTATATACAATCCTGTGAGGAGGAGTTATCCCACTAGCAGAGTCTTGCAGAGTCAATCACACTGCAGGGCCCGTGGAATAATAGAGAGTATCCGATGGCAGTGCTGGAGAGGGGTGAGAAGTCTCCCTGATGGTTGTGTAGAATATCGGCACTCCCCCTCCCTAGGCCACAGAGGTACAGCTGCCCTGCCCGGAGAAGTTAGCTGAGGGACTTGTATTGGTGGAATGGATGAATGTGAAAGAACAGTGTCCCTTCCCAGAGGAGTTAACTGAGGGATCCGCATTAATTCAGGAGAATGCATCGGAGGAGTATGACTCACATCCCTATATGGAAAGCTCTGAGGAGTCTGAAGAGGTGATCGTGCTGTGATGGTGATGTATTACAGGACCCAGGGTTCAACGAGAGTCGCAGGTACGGTAAGGCTCCTGGATGTAGGCCTGCCTGGGAAGTGCCGGGGCTGAGCCCAAGATGGCGGATCCAGACGAGGTGAGATGGTAGGTCGCAGGCCTCAGTGCTGGGTGGAGAACAAAGCAGGCTGCAGCAGCGACAGGGTCCTCAGACGGTAGGCAAGCAGGCCCAGGAGAGGAGCAGTGCAGGCTGGAGCTGAAGCATACCTCACAACTTTCAACGAGCAGAAAGAGGGACAAAATATGCGGCGCGGTATGTGCGCTGTGGCAAATTTAGCTCCACCCACTTCTATGTTGACTCCGCCCCTTCTCATTTATTTTTCTATGTGCCCCCACACCATATAATGCTCCTACAGTCACCCTAACATTATATGCCCCCACATTATAATGTTCCCCTCCAATTGCCCCACAGTATTAAATCCCTCTCCTCGTGCCCCAGTTTAAACTGGCAGAAACTAGAGGGGGACATTAAACTGGGGCAGCTGGAGGGTGACATTAAGCTATGGGGAAGTTGGAGGGTGACATTAAACTATGGGGCAGCTGGAGGGTGACATTAAACAGTGGGAGTAGTTGGAGGGGGACATTAAACTGGGGGCAATTATAGGCAGGCATGTCCCCCTCCAGCTACCCCCACTGTTTAATGTCCCCCTCCAGCTACCCCCATTGTTTAATGTCCCCCTCCAGCTACTCCCCACGGTTTAATGTCCTCCTCCAGTTGCCCCCAGTTTAATGTCACCCTCCATCTGCCCCCGTTTAATGTCACCCTACATCTGCCCCCAGTTTAATGTCCCCCTTTATCTGCCACCATCTTAATGTTCCCCTTCATCTGCCACCAGCTTAATGTCCCCCTTCATTTGCCACCATCTTAATGTCCCCCCTTATCTGCCACCAATTTAATGTCTTCCCTTCATCTGTCACCAGCTTAATGCCCCCTCAATCAGTCCCCAGTTTAATGCCTCCCTTTATCTGCCACCAATTTAATGTCCTCCTATATCTGCCACCAGCTTAATGTCCCCCTTTATCTTCCACCAGTTTAATTGCCCCCTTAATCTGCCACCAGTTTAATTGCCCCCTTAATCTGCCACCAGTTTAACTGCCCCCTTAATCTGCCTTCAGTTTAATTGCCCGTTCATCTGCTCTCAGTTTAATTGCCCCCTTATCTGCCTTCAGTTTAACTGCCCCCTACATCTGCCTTCAGTTTAACTGCCCCCTACATCTTCCTTCAGTTTAACTGCCCGTTATTCTGCCCCCAGTTTAATTGCCCCCTTATCTGCCTTCAGTTTAACTTCCCCCTACATCTGCCTTCAGTTTAACTGCCCCCTACATCTGCCCACAGTTCCCCCCTCTTGCTCACACATGCTTTATGTGTAACATCACAGTCTGTCCCGCAGTATCCAGAATAGCTCCGCCCACACGAGTCTTATCACATGGTCATGACCTCGTCATAGGTCCTTTAGCCCACTATGATTTAGCATCTACCATTTAGCCTTTACCTTGCCCTAATAAAGTTTGTTAACAGCAAAACACTTCAGGGGCATAGCGAGACAAACTGTAAGCTATGCGGGACCGCGGGACAGCAGTGTGAATTCGGGACTGTCCCGCCACATGCGGGATGGTTGGGGCGCTATACTGAAGGGACAAGCCAGACATGAGTTGATGGCTCTGTACAGCCTGTAAAGCTCAGGCGCTGGGTCCAATATGGCGTGTCCTGGAGGGAGAGGATTAGTAGGCCTCAGATCGGATCGGCAGGAGGGAGGCCCGAATTCCAAAAAAAAAAAACACCCGTAAAAGAGAGGTGAAGGTCTGTGGGAAAACCCCTAGGTGCTGAGATAGAAAGATCAGTGTGGATGGCAGAGATAAATGGCAGATTGTCATAGTCTCACAGGAGAGCAGCAATCCACACGTCTAGCTGCTTTTCCGGCTAGCCACGCCCCCCCCCTTCTAACTCTGATTTTGATCTCTCTCCCACTATGGTCACCCTCTCACTGGCCACAACCTTATATTGTCCGTCTAAGCACAACCTCGTCTCCATTCTCCTGGAAGAAGCTAAAACTCTCATCCCCATGAAATGGCTTCAATCAGAACCACTGTCCAGACTCAGCTGCATCAATAAAGTCCATCAAATAGCCTGTTTTGAAGAACTCTCCAGTTGGAAAAACAGATCTGACAACCGTTTCCTTAAGACCTGGACCCCTTGGCGCCAACTGCAGCTTTGAGTTCACCTTCTTATGACAACAACTACTGTGATGCTCACAAATACAAAAATAGACACCGAGCGGCACAATAGTGTAGATCTGTTAGAGTTCCACAATAGTATATGTAAAAAGAATAAAGTGACCAAGATGTCCCCTCACCTTAGTATGCTGTGAATCAGTCACAACAACAAAAGAGCTAGAGGGTGGCAGCAGTTAGGTCCAATGCCATTGGAGGATCCAGACGTGAAAAGATGCTTAGGGGAACATAGGGTTCAGAACCAAAATATCGGACTGGCTGCACTCTTTGGATACACAGGTCACTTCATGTATAACATATGTCTCTTCATTAGATAAATAAGAGGGCACAACACGTTTCCGGGGCAGACTACCCTTTATCAAGTGCAACAAATAATCCTTCAAGATGAAAATAGGGGTATACCACAAATCATGTCACAAATTAGTATAACTGATGAACATATAAATAAATATATACACATATACATAATCAAATATATACATACACATGTACATACACACATATAAACACAGTATAAAACTAGTGTAAGAGATATTCAAAAAAACAAAGGCTAGCCATACCTGGATATAGAATATAGGACTCTTTGAGTACAAAGGGAAAAATAACAAGTAAATACATCTTTATCAAGTAATGTCAAAAACAAATAACAACACACATTATATAGCCTAGATACATATGAAAAAACAACTACTGTGAGTCCTACTTTCCTCCCTGCCTTCCCTTCCCCCCTCTTCCCTCTGACTAGCCCCCCCCCCCCCCCCCCCCCCCCCCGACTAATTTACTAACTCTCCAATCCCCCCACCCCGTCATCCCCGTCCTCTCTCCATACCTCTTTATTTTAAGAGTTATGTTCAACTTGGTCTTCTATTCCTCCGGGACCTAAATGGAGGTCATGACAGATGCCATTTATCTTACTGTCATGGTTGTTCTATGCCATATGAACTATTACTTGGAAAACCTTTTTGTATTTTGTATATGATGTTCCTTTTCTGTTTGCTAAAAAATGTAATAAAAACTGAATTGAAACAAAACAAAAAACAAAAAAAACAGAAACACAGATACATATTTGAGCAAGTGAACACTAAAGTCTAGGAGGGGTAGTAATATGAAACGTTCTGAAATTAATTATATGTTCAACCAACAAAAAAGAATACTGTGAATACAGGAAGTAGGAGGTCAACCTAGTGGGTCCATGCATGGGCAAGTCGCGGTTTTTAATAGAACTCACAGTACGCCATTCCTCCGGGATGGAGACGAAGCATGAGTTGAGAGGGTAAGGAATTCCCCATGTTTTACGCAGATCCAGTCCATCTTCCACAGAGGAGGCCACCACCGTAGAGCCATTTTTAGAGATTAGAAGCTTAACCAGAAAGCCCCACTATTTGATTTGCACTTCTTGTAAGGCTTGAGTAAAGGGGAGAAATTGTCTCCTCGCTTGTAAGGTAGAAACTGGATCAGGATATAGGGAAACATTGTTAAATGGTTCTGGAAGAGATCTCCTTTTGCAGGTCTCAGACATCAATACATCTTTAATGTGGTATAAGTGGAAATGTGCAAGGATGTCCCTGGGCACTGTGTCTGGACCTGATTTAGGTTCTGGTATACAATGAGTGGGGTCAATATAGAGATCAAGCTCTAACAGTGAAGTCAATAGTGATTTGAAAAGGGACTTGATGTACTCAGGAATTTTGGGTCCAAAAACATCTTCAGATACTCCCATAATTTTAATATTGTTTCGGCGAGACTTGTTTTCAGCGTCTGCCATTTTAGCTTTGAGTCACCAGACATCATCCTCCAAAAGATTAATAGCATCAGCTCAGCGTCGGAATGTTTTCTCTTAAGGCAGAGGGAGTAGATATGGATGTATTCCTTTTAGTCACTGCCTCTTTGCTAGATGGTGAAGCAGATGGGGTGTTACAGGGTGGACATTTGCCATTGTCCCTCAAGTCTGGAGAGCCGGAGCAAGCCATAGGAGAGGCCTGAGAGGGAGACTTTGAATTTTCATGGGATATAGACCCAGATGAGTGCTTATCAGCAGGCCATAAGGATGTGAGAGCGAGGGCTCACAGAGGATTTGAATGAGATTGTTATAGGAAAATTGGCAGTCAGTTTCTTTGGGCCTGTAGCTTTCGCTTTATGTCACACCATCATGTGAACAGCATAAAATATACTAGATGCAGTGAATGAGAAGAAAACGATTCCAAAAATTGCACGATGCGTCAGTGCTCGCCAGAAGCAGACCTACAAATTTGATGCAGGTGTCCTGCATCAAGGTAAGGAGGAATGGAGTTCTTAGGGGGAAGTCATGTTAGGCCTATACTTCAGGTGAGGAGAGAGGATAAGTATTCACTCGCACTGGGAACATATCGTACAGAGAATCGGCAGGATGGTTTATCCACATGACAACAAAAAGTTATCAAATAGTCTGCTGTGAGGCTCCGGTAACTGATCGCAGGAAGCCAAGGGTCTGAGTCACTGCTCATATTGTTCAGTGTTGCAGGGGAAAAAAGGACTGTCACATTATGACCTCTTAGGGAACTCCTATAATGCAGGGTAGGAGGGAAGAGGAACAGCAGGTACTCACCAGTGCCAGGTATATAGGGCACAGAGGTTCAGCAGTGTACCCTATTAACAGCAGCTGAATGTTTTCCGATGGTCTGCTGTGAGGTTTCGGTAACCAAACTCAGGTAATGGATACTACGAGACAGGATCTCGTCCTGCTGAACCCACGTTCAGCACACCTGAGTTCACTTCAATTACCTCACACCCACCTCCAGTGAGTGTTCTGGGCCGATAGGATAATACAAAACGAGCTTTCTAAATTTTATATATTTATTAACCCCTAGAAGGGTCGATACTAGACACTTCACACATACAGAGAATACATGGAGTGATTAGCAAGCAAATACAAGTGGAAAGCAACACAAAATAAAAATTGGAATAAACAGAAGAAAAGGAAATATTGCCAACACAAGCCTGTGATTGGATCTCTGGGCTCCAGATGTGAGCTCAGGGCACGTACTTAAAAGTTGTCCAAAAACATGCGTCCGGGCATGCTATTCCAGTGGCGGCACCCCCTAGATCTGGGCAGTGCTATCCAGGTGGCTTTCAGCAGAATAAAAGACATATATAGCAGGTTACCAGAATAAGTAGATAGTCCGTTTTTCTGAGCCCATGTGATAGGCTGCAGAGTTCTTTCTTAAGCAAGTTACAGAGCATGTGTCTCCTACATGCTGTTATATCTCTTCCAAGTTAACAAAAGGTCTCAGGTTGACATGGTAGGCCACATGGTTGAAGACTCCACCATGACCTGCCCCCAACTCTCCTCTAGGAACAACACCAGACAAAAGACAGAAGACAAAGACCCAACTCTACCTGGTCTGAGAGCTTTTACCTGACCTGTTCTCCTCCCTAAGTGATGTCACCAGGACGAGGAGCCCCGCCTTCCTTCCTAAATCTCTCAGAATCATATTTCCTTATGATTCCTCACCCGATGACTGTAGAGTTGGGCCGGCAGAATGATAGGGTTCGTGGCGAGATCCCCAGCGTGTAGACTCCAAGGGTGACACCCCAATTCCCTTTGGGTAAGGAGATCAGTGTCTGGACCTTTTCTGGGTGTTGAACCGTATCGTGTGTGTACTCTGAGCATGTGCCCAGGCCTGGGACATCTGGGGAATTTATTGGGGCGACTGTAAGAGGTTCCTCAGGGCAGATATTGCCATAAAACCATAATCCTTTTGATGTGAAGCTGGCTCCAGCTTGTCTGTGCACGGTGTGCAGAGAGCCCTCCCAGCACATCCTTTCTGCAGGACTCCCCGCCGGGTTAATGAGTGTAGCACTGTTATGTAAACAAAGGCCTGTGTCAGTGATTCTCTGGGGATAAAGGGTTGTTGAGTACAGAGTCCCTGGACCACATTCCTCAAGTCTATGAGCAAATGGTTGATAACAGGCAAGAACCATACTATATGAGCAAATATTAGTTCAATAAATACATATCTGAGGCTCGTATCATCACAACTTGGTGCTCGCTCTTGCAGGGGAGTGAGGGTCTCTGGATGTGTTCCAGGAAGATGCTGCTCTCGGGTAGGTAATGGAGGAAGATGTGGGGGAGCACTATTCTGGTTCTCAGTGAGGCAGCACCAGGAGGCAGCAGTTACAAGGATCTGCTGGGTACTGGGAAGGTAATTACCACAGTGCTGATCATGTAGCCTCAGCACCACATGGCCTGTGATGATAAAGATGGTACCTGCAGGTCCTGTACCTCGGCAAAGTACCTCCAAAATCTGCACACAGGAAGGTGAGAAATTCTTAGGGCAAGTATCTGCTCGCTTCCAGAGTAAAAGTTTAGGTGTTCCTGAGTTGAGTTGAGTTGAGGGCCCTTGAGGTCCCTTCCAACTCAAACAAACAAACAAACGAGTTTAAGCCAGAAGACCTCTGCTGTCAGCCGATATATACAGGTCGAGCTGAAGAGTCACAAACTAAGCAGCCATCAGCACGTCATCTTGTATAGTCATTGGATTTGAACCCAATCAAGACCAAATCATGTCCCAAATGGTTCAAAAATGAACTTAACTAAAATATTAATAAAAATCAAAGGGTCTAAAACATGCCCCATAAAATATACACTGACAAGCAAAAGAGTAACAATGGTTTGAATCTTTGACTTTCATGCTCCATATCTCACATCTAATAGAGCTTCAAATGTGAGACTACCAACATTTTATAGAAAATAATCTTGGCTATCTCATACATAAATTTGACTAGCAACTATTTAGCATATGATTAGTTATGTAAATTCTTGTCATATAACTCCTGGTGGTGGAAAAATCTTTTTCTTCTTGTATACTACAAATTGCAACCTGTTGTTTGGAAAAAATAAGGGAAAAAGCGGGCTAATGGATCGGGAAATTGAAGGAACTGTCAAGTTTGGTGAAGGAAGCCTGATGATATGTGGTTGTTTCACAGCCAAAGAAATTTTTTCTTGATAAGTGATGATGTCCTTATGTTTGGGGTTGTACTTTGGTGACACCACCATCCCCATCCCCATCCCCATATATTGATACATCATATACAGTGATGGCCAAAAGTATTGGCACCCCTGCAATTCTGTCAGATAATACTCAATTTCTTTCCGAAAATGATTGCAATCACAAATGCTTTGGTAATAATATCTTCATTTGATTTGTCTTCAATGGAAAACCACAAAAAGAATTGTGAAAAAGCCAAATTGGATATAATTCCACACCAAACATAAAAAAGGGGGTGGACAAAAGTATTGGCACCCTTTGAAAAATCATGTGATGCTTGTTTAATTTGTGTAATTTACAGCACCTGTTACTTACCTGTGGCACATAACAGGTGGTGGCAATAGCTAAATCACACTGGCAGCCAGTTGAAATGGATTAAAGTTGACTCAACCTCTGTCCTGTGTCCTTGTGTGTATCACATTGAGCATGGAGAAAAGAAAGAAGACCAAAGAACTGTCTGAGGACTTGAGAAGCAAAATTGTGAGGAAGCATGAGCAATCTCAAGGCTACAAGTCCATCTCCAAAGACCTGAATGTTCCTGTGTCTACCGTGCACAGTGTCATCAAGAAGTTTAAAGCCCATGGCACTGTGGCTAACCTCCCTAGATGTGGACGGAAAAGAAAAATTGACGAGAGATTTCAACGAAAGATTGTGCGGATGGTGGCTAAAGAACCTCGACTAACATCCAAACAAGTTCTAGCTGCCCTGCAGTCCGAGGGTACAACAGTGTCAACCCTTACTATCCGTCGGCGTCTGAATGAAAAGGGACTCTATGGTAGGATACCCAGGAAGACCCCACTTCTGACCCAGAGACATAAAAAAGCCAGGCTGGAGTTTGCCAAAGCTTACCTGAGAAAGCCAAAAACTTTTTGGAAGAATGTTCTCTGGTCAGATGAGACAAAAGTAGAGCTTTTTGGGAAAAGGCATCAACATAGAGTTTACAGAAAAAAAAAGAGGCCTTCAAAGAAAAGAACACGGTCCCTACAGTCAAACATGGCGGAGGTTCCCTGATGTTTTGGGGTTGCTTTGCTGCCTCTGGCACTGGACTGCTTGACCGTGTGCATGGCATTATGAAGTCTGAAGACTACCAACAAATTTTGCAGCATAATGTAGGGCCCAGTGTGAGAAAGCTGGGTCTCCCTCAGAGGTCATGGGTCTTCCAGCAGAACAATGACCCAAAACACACTTCAAAAAGCACTAGAAAATGGTTTGAGAGAAAGCACTGGAGACTTCTAAAGTGGCCAGCAATGAGTCCAGACCTGAATCCCATAGAACACCTGTGGAGAGATCTCAAAATGGCAGTTTGGAGAAGGCACCCTTCAAATCTCAGGGACCTGGAGAAATTTGCCAAAGAAGAATGGTCTAAAATTCCAGCAGAGCATTGTAAGAAACTCATTGATGGTTACCGGAAGCGGTTGTTCGCAGTTATTTTGTCTAAAGGTTGTGCTACCAAGTATTAGGCTGAGGGTGCCAATACTTTTGTCCGGCCCATTTTTGGAGTTTTGTGTAAAATGATCAATGATTTGACTTTTTTTTTCATTCTCTTTTGTGTTTTTTCATTGCAAGCAAAATAAATGAAGATATTATTACCAAAGCATTTGTGATTGCAATCATTTTCTGGAAGAAATTGAGTATTATCTGACAGAATTGCAGGGGTGCCAATACTTTTGGCCAGCACTGTAATTTGGTTGACCTGAAGATGTGCTCTTCATTCCCTTGTTGTTTGGTGTAGGAATTAGTATACACTATGAATACACCATATAATCTCTTAAGAAGTATCCCTGTCTCTATTATTAGAGAAATACTTGACATCGGTATAATAGGCCGTTTCAATGTTATATTCTATTCTTCTAATTACTGTGACTATGCAGACTATATATGCATCTAATATATTTAGGCATTATTAATCCCCTACACTGTTGCAATTCCATTTAGTATTAAAGGGGTTGTCCAGGATAAAATTTTATTCTTTAATTAGGCCAGGGGTGGTGAAAAAAAAAAAACATAACATACTCACCTGTCCCTGCTGCTCTGGTGCCTCCAAGCCATTGGTGCTAAGCTAATTTAAAAAGGAAAACAGGTCAGCAGGGGAAGGTTGAAGAACAAAGTTATGAAGGCAGTGAGAGTCTATATCTGTGAGACACCCAGGGTAGCCAGTTCTTGCTGAAGTGAGGGTCCCCGAAGACACCATGAGACAGAGTTTTTTCATAGTGGAAGGTTTGGTGAATGATATTGGTCAAGTTTGAAAATTTATAAATGGAGGAAGACTTCCATTTCCTGAGGAGGGTCAATGAAGCTGAAAGCAGAAAGTTCCCAATAAGGGTTCTGAAGGCCAGGGGATAGGCATAGAGGTCCAGAAACAGTAAGGCTAATGCTGGGGAGGGTGCCTTAAGCCTGGGGAGCCACACCTTAAGGTTACATTTAGGGGTCAGGTGTGAGTCAATGTAAGTCCAGGTTAGTCAGCATTGGAGCACCACCAGTCTTTAAGCGTGGCTAGGTGGGAAGCAATGAAGTAATCATGACTATTTGGGACAGCTAGGCCCAGTGCTCCCTTGCCTTTATGAAGAATAGAGGACGGGATTCTGGGCTTCTTGTAGTTCTAAATGAATTTCTTGATTACAGCATTGAATTTCTGAAGAAAAGGAGGAGGAGGTTCCAAAGGTATCGTCTGAAAGAGATATAATAGTTTTGGTACTATAAGCATTTGGTAAGCAGAGGCCCTTCCAAGCCAGGACAAGCCATGTTTGGTGTATTTTTGGAAATCTTCCTCAATGTCAACAAGGCGTGGCATAAAGTTAGTCTTAGAGGTAAGTATTAGGGAGGAAGTGATCTGAATTCCTAGATAATCTAACTTGGATGATCTCCAGTCAAAGGGGCAGTCTGATTGCAGTTGCATAGAAGGGGAGATGTTCAGCTGGAGTCTTGTTTTCATTGCTCTTGTAGAAGGAAGAGTATTATATCATCCGCATATAGTGAGCTCAAGTGGGATAAGTTTACCACTGTTACTCCATGAATTAAGTTGTGTTGGCGGAGTGCTTGTGCGAGAGGTTCAATGGTCAGTATAAAGATTAGCAGTGATAACGGACATCCCTGTCACGTGCCGTTCCATATATCAAGGCAATCAGGAAGCGTTCCATTTATGAAGACCCTAGCTAAGGGGGAGGAGTAAAGATTCAGCATAGCATTTAATATAGTCCCGGAGAACCCTAATCTCTCCCAGACAGAGAAAGTGAATGACCAGTTTATATGGTCAAACACCTTCTCGGCATCCAAGGCGACCGGAAGGGAGGGGACTCAATGTTTCTCCAGAAGGTCCACCAGGTGAAGAATGCATCTGGTATTGTCAGGTGCACAGTTTTATGTCAGAGTTTAGGAGAGAAATTGGGTAGCAATTATGTGGGATGTCAGGTATCTTACCTGGTTTTGGTAGAGTGACAATCGGTGCACCCAGCGATTCCTTAGGAAAGGGTGACCTTACACCGTTGAAAAAGTCCACAAAATGGGGAGCCAGGATATGTTGAAGCTGTAGGAAATATTCATTGGAAAATGTGTCAGGCCCCAATGATTTACCTTTAGGAAGGGTCTTGAGGATCTTAAATAACTCTGGAGAGGTAAACAGCGCATTTAGAGTAGATAGGTGGTTGTCTGATAGAGCTGGCAAGTTCATATGTCTCAAAAAGTCAGATAAAAGGGTCTTGTGGTTTGGAGGCAGGTGTGTTTGGTCTTGTAGATTATATTGCTGAGCATAGTAGTCTCTGAAGGATTGAGCAATGTCTCTATGGTCTGTCAGTTTGACAGCTGAAGATGGGTAGACCTTTCTCCACTTGAATGACCTCAAGCCTAATCCCTAGCCCAACTGAGGGACTCCCCAGGCCTTCACATTCACCACCAGGATCCCCATACCACAGATGAGGTCCTACAAAATGACTGATAAGCCTCTCACCCCCCAACAACCCCTGGCCACAGACTCAAGGGCATGACCCCTTGCTCAAGAGTCTCACCACACATACAAAGTGCGTTCCACACCATCCATGGACGCCGTCATGCCACACGCATTTGCTCTAAAGACGGCACCTCCAAATGCCGATATTGTACCACCACTCCCACATTGCAAATCACAAACCACGCCACTGCCCAATTGACCTTGAAACAAGTCTTGTCCAGGTGAGCCGCAGACTGCGCATTGCGCCACCCCATCCATGCCACAATATCCAACTACACTATCACCAAGCCAGGGAACTCAGTCAGCAGACGCAAAATATCAAACTTAATGACCCTGATGAGTTCCCTAGAGGCGCGCTCATCCAGGTTATTGCCCCCAACATGTAAAACAACCACATGTGGAGGTCGATCAACCCTGCTATAAAAATGAAATTCAAGTAGAACCCGACGCACCCCGATCTACTTCACAACGGCATCATCCCAACGGAGACTAAGCTGCCGCCCATCCGGTCTCACATCCGCCCGAAGCGCACCCAGAACATATAGGAATGACCTAATATCCAAATCAAGCAGGAACCTAAGAAAACAGAACAAACAAACAAATCAGCCAAGACAACAGTCCACAATCCCCAGCCCCTGCTACCCCCCGGCCCAGAGTCCCCTCCGCACCCTTAAGGCAACAGAGGACTCACATATCGGTCAGATTCCCACCTCCCAATCCTTTGCACCATGTCATCCCCTAAAGCTCAGCGAGCGGCCTATGTAGCCGCCGCAATCCGGAAGGAGTGAAACCATACTCCCCAGAAACCTCACCCACCGCAGCCAAGGCCTTCCTAACAGCCACAAACTGAAAACGCGACAATGCTCACACCCTTCATGACACAAAAAAGAAACCAGAAGCAAGCCACGCACCTGCATAAAACTCAAAACCCCCACCACCGGACAGCAACTCCCAGCGCCCACCAAATGTAGAACCACTAAATGCCCACTACCCACTTGATCCGTTTTAGAATGCCGTAAACGGCACTACACCCTGTCACTAAAGAACTCCATATCCAACCACTGCAGACCCCCCAAGGTCGACATGATACACTAACCAGCTCTCCTATCCGAAACGCCACAAAAAATGCCAACAGGAAGGCCACCCGGAACAACAAAACCTTGTATGCCGAGAATCACAGTCCAGACAGACATTCCAACAAATGTTCCAACAATTCAAATGAGACCAGGCGCCGCCGATCCCTGTGTACCACCCCCTTCCCCTGGATACCTTGCATGGCCTCACAGACCACAAAGTCTTTCATGACAGGCCCAACAGGCCAAACCCACCAAATTCTGCGACATCACTGTCACCGACCTCCCCTCAGCAAAAGCAACACCAATCCAGGACACCAAGAGCACCTGATCCTCATCTGAGCGAACCCCACCACACGACAAGCACTCCGCTCCCATTCACACCAAACCTGCTGATAACGCCGCCACGTCACTGCGGACACCAAACGTTGGATGAGCCTCGTTGCGGCACAGACACCAGGGACCACGGACATTTCTTGCCCACCTCTGCAGCCTCCAGCGCCAACTCCCAGAACCTGTCAAACTGGAACCGAGACAGGGAATCAGCCACCAAATTCTTTACACCAGGAACATGACACGCAGAACTGAGAAGACAAAGACTAGAAGGCTCAATTTTAGTAGGGCAGATTTTAGGGGCCTAAAGGTAAGGGTTAGTAGAATTCCATGGCGAAAAATACTTAAGCACAAAAATGCACATGAGGGGTGGGAAATTTTCCGTAGGGAAATCATTAATGCACAGGAACTAACAATACCTAGAAGCAAGAAAAATGGGAATCACCTAAAAACTCCAGGATGGATGACCAAAAAATTACATAACCTACTAAAAAAGAAAAATGAAACATACAACAAGTGGAAGATGGGAGCTATATCTAAGGGAGAGTATACAGCAGTTTGCAGACTCTGCAAGATAAGCATTAAAAAAGCTAAGGCTGAATACGAATTGAAGCTTGCAAAAGAAGTTAAGAGTAAGGTAAAAGGTTTTTGGGGATATGTTAAGAGCAAAAGAAAAGTGAAGGAAACCATTGGAGTCCTGAAGAACGAAAAGGGTGAAAAAGTTAACATGGTGGATCAGCAGATGGAGTTACTAAATTCATATTTTGTATCCGTCTTCTCCCAAGAAATGGATGGAAATATCAACATTAATGGTGATAGTGATGAGGGGAATGAGGACTCCAAGCTGATTATAAGTGAAGGTTTGGTAAGAGAACATTTAGCTAAGATTAAGGAAACCAAGTCCCCAGGACCGGATGATTTACACCCTAGAGTTTTAAAAGAATTAGCAGAGGAAATAACAGAACCCCTTGCAATAATCTTTAATAAGTCATGGGAAACAGGAGTGGTCCCTCTAGATTGGAAAAGGGCAAATGTGGTCCCCATCTACAAAAAGGGGAATAGGGACGACCCAGGAAATTATAGGCCGGTAAGTCTGACCTCGATAGTAGGAAAAATCTTTGAACAAATCGTTAAAGAACATTTAATTAGGTACCTGGATGGGAAGGCTTTAATTAATCAGAGCAAGCACGGCTTTATGCCTAATAAATCTTGTCAGACTAATCTTATTTCCTTCTATAATAAAGTCACTGAATGGTTGGACCAGGGGAATGCAGTGGACATAGTATATCTTGACTTTAGTAAGGCCTTTGATAAAGTATCACATAACATTCTTATTGAAAAAATGATCAAGTATGGCTTTGATAAAATATCAGTAAGGTGGGTTGACAATTGGCTAAATGATCGGGCACAACGAGTAATTCTAAATGGCTATACATCAATCTGGAAGAAAGTAAAAAGCGGGGTGCCGCAGGGCTCTGTCCTGGGCCCAGTACTTTTTAATATTTTTATAAATTATCTGGATGATGGGATTAATGGGGAACTAATAAAATTTGCAGATGATACAAAGATAGGAGGAATGGCCAACACTAGAGAGGAGAGAGAGTGCATCCAAAAGGACTTAGACACACTGGAACAATGGGCTGAGGTGAACAAAATGGTATTCAACAGGGACAAATGCAAAGTTCTACATCTGGGTAACAGAAATGCAAGAAGCATATATAGTATGGGAGGAATAGTACTAAGTGAGAGTACAGGGGAAAAGGATCTGGGCATAATAATAGATCACAAATTCAACATGAGTCAACAGTGCGGTGCGGTGGCTAAAAAGGCTAACCAAATTCTAGGATGTATCAAGACGAGCATTGAAGCTAGATCAAGAGAGGTAATTATTCCGGTGTACTCTGCCCTGGTCAGACCCCACCTGGAATACTGTGTACAGTTCTGGGCTCCCCAGTTTAAGAAAGACATCGATTTATTGGAGCAGGTCCAGAGAAGAGCAACCAAAATGGTGGAAGGTCTACAAACCATGTCCTACGAAGAAAGGCTAAAAGAATTGGGACTGCTTAGTTTGCAGAAGAGAAGACTAAGGGGAGAGTTAATAGCGGTATTTAAATATCTGAAAGGTTGTCACAGTGCAGAGGGATCTACCCTATTCTCATTAGCAGAAGGAAGCACGAGAAGTAATGGGATGAAACTAAGGGGAAGGAGATTCAGATTAGACATTAGGAAAAACTTTCTAACAGTAAGGGTAGTGAGGGAGTGGAATAGGCTGCCACGGGAGGTGGTGAGTTCTTCATCAATTGAAATCTTCAAGCGGAATCTGGATAGGTATATAGCTGGGATGATCTAGGAATTCCTGCTTTTGCAGGGGGTTGGACTCGATGGCCCTTGAGATCCCTTCCAACTCAAACAAACAAAACAAAACAAAACAGAAGCACACACATTCAGCTCCAAGCACCACAAAACCAAATGACGCAACAACGAAACCACCGAAAGAGACTTAGCTGACTATGAATTAAAGAAACACCACTGTGCTATTGTCACAATGGAAGCAGACCCGCTGATCCTGAAATTCCTCGCCCCACAAATCCACCACTACCAAAATCTGAAATAATTCCAACAATGCCAAATTCAACACCAAGCCAGACTTCACCCAAGCAACGGGTCAAGCTCCCGCACACCATCTTCCCCGAAAATAAGCCCCAAATCCAACAGACTCAGCCGCATCCGTATACAAATCTAAGGTCTCACTAGAAACAACCTAAGGAAGCCACAACGAATACCCATTAAACCTCCCTAAAAAGGAATCCCAAACAGCCAGGTCCGCCCTCACTTCTGCTGTAAGACGCACAAAGTGATGAGGCGACCGCACACCAGCCGTCTTCGCGGCCAAATGACGACAAAAAACTTGTCCCATCAGCATGATACAACAGGCAAAGTTCAGCTTACCCAACAGAGACTGAACCTCCCGCAGCCGCCCCTTCCGGACCCCCTGAAACGCATGCAGTGTCGACCAAAAATCCACCAGCTTATTCCCTAGTAAACGTTATTCCATTAACACGGAATAAAGTTCAATACCAAGAAATTTCATCACCGACGCTGTCTCCTCAGTTTTATCCGGGGTCAATGGAACCCAAAACAAACCCTCCACAAGTTCCACAGTGCGCAGCAACACCAAACAATCCGCGCAACCCCAGGACCAACGCAGAGAAAGTCATCCAGATAATGGATGACGGATGGAAAACCAGACATATCCCTAGCCACCCACTTCAGAAAAGAGCTAAAAGCTTCAAAGTAAGTGCATGAGATAGAGCACCCCATAGGCAAACAACAGCCTACAAAAAACTGCATCTCCCACATGCACCCCAACAAATGGAAGCTCTCTGGATAGGTAGACAACCGGAAAACTGCCTCAATATCAGTTTTGGCCATAAGGGCCCCAGGGCCCGCCCGTTGCACCAGCTTCACCGCCCAATCAAAAGAAGAGTACGACACCAAAGACAAAAAGGGGTCAATGCCGTGGTTGACCGATGCCCCTGCTGGGAAGGAAAGGTGATGAATAAGGTGGAACTTGTTAGGCTCTCGCTTGGGGACCGTCCCCAGTGGAGAAACTCACAAGTGAGGCCATGGAGGGATAGAAAACAGCCCCGCCATCCTCCAAAGTTCCACCTCCATCAACAACTTAACCCACACCACTTCCGAGTGATCCCTAGCCGACCTCAAATTTCCTGGACGAAAAACAGGCGTTGACACATCAAACGGTATACAAAAACCGTCCCCGAAACCATTCGCCAGCAACCGTGATGCAACCCGATCAGGATACCTACTTAGAAAAGGCTGCATTGCTGCGACCTTCCCCGGCATCCTCCCTTTTCTCAACAACCTCACCCCCCTTTCCCTTTCCGAGGTTAAAACATTTGTGGAACCCATGACTCCCCCCACAACCAGAGCATTCATGTTTAAAGCGACAGGTAGTTCCAAACTTACACTGTCCTTCGTTGTACTGCCAGCAATATCCATTTCGCTGAGACGCTGAGGACTCGGCCACTGAACCCGAACCCCACGAAAGGACAGAAATGTCTTTGTGAAATGTCGAAAGGAAATGTCCTTGTGATCCCACCTCAGACCTGGATGAACCGCTAAACGCTGTATAAACTGCTCATCATAATGGAGCCATGCAACCCCACCATACACCTGGTAAGCCTCCCCCACTGCGTCCATGTAGCCAAAAAGAGCCGAACAATGTTCCGTCTCCTTCTCCCCAATGACGCTCTCCAAGATGGCAAAAGCCTGCAGCCAGTCGGTGAACGTCCTCAGGATCAGGTAATAATGACGCTTCTCCTTCTTGCTGTTACTAGGCCTCACCTTATCCAAATTAAATTTGGCCAAAGGGAGTAAGGAGAAAAATTCCACATACTCCCCTTTCTAAATCTTATCACGCACCTCCTGCTTCAAATGAGCCCCGAGAGGACCCTCAAAGCAGACATACACCTCACCCTTAGCCCGGTCATCCAGCTGCATAATATCCTACGTCTTCTCTTTAGACTTAGACCCAGCCCCAGCATCAGAACCCGCTGAAATAGCACTACCCACCGGAAGGGGCCCCACAGCCCCCACCGTACCCGCGCCCTGCTGTCTAGGCATGCCAACCGCCACAGCAGCTGCCCTTCCAGTCCCAGAAGATGCGCCAGTTTCCACGCCCACCCAAACCGCCTCAGTCCCCGCGACCCACGACCCCTCACCCACGAGCTGCTGCAACAACCTAATTAATTGGTCGCAGACAGACCCTGCCATACAAGAACCCACTGCACCCCCAACACCATCTGGCCACACGATCCCCAGAAAATCGCTTGCAGAACCCCCCAGAAGAAAATGAGAGAGACCCCATCTCCTCCACTGGCTGCATCAGGGGGCGCCCCAGATCAGCCGTTGCTGCTCCAGATTCCCGCAGCCTCTCCTCCTGGTCTTCCTGGCTGCACTCAACCTCTTCAGTGCTGGACCCACCAGCACCATCCTCGAGCACAAGGGTAGCAGTTCCAAATGAGACGCGTGACCGCTGCTCCACAGGGGAGCAGCCGGCGCCATCTTCAGCCGGCCTCTTCCGGTCCAGGCCCGAAGTCCTGCCTCCTGACGGCCCGACCACACCGGAAGTGCTGGCTGCATCACTTCCGGTGCTCACTGAGGCTGCCTCAACTGCTAAGCCAGGGAGCGTGCCCGAAGGAAGGTCCCCACCTGATGACATCACACACTGGGTCCCATGGACTGAAGAGGAGGTGGAGCTACAGGGCCTCCCTCCGGACGACCGCGGCTTCATTGAGGATTCCTCCTGGCATCCAGGCAAGACCCAGTAGAGCTGTCCTGGACATAGAGTGTGTCTTATTAGCATGTTCTAGAGCCTTCAATTGAGATGATGGCGGTTTTTCTTGTCTCTATGGATGAGCTTACAGTAATTAACCCCTTAACGACGTTGGACATACTATTACGTCCTGTGCACTTGGTACTTAGCGCAACAGGGCGTACTAATACGCCCTGAGGCGGCCGCCCGCTCACTATCTGAGCGGGCGGCATCGGAACCGGGTGTTAGCTGTAACTGACAGCTAACACCCTGCTCCATATCCCCCGGTCGGAACTGAGTTCCGATCGGAGGTTTTAACCCCTTGGATGCCGCAGTCAAAAATGACCGCGGCATCCAAGGGGTTTCGCCATGTTGCCGCTCTGATCGGCACCCCCCGCGGCGAGATCGGGGGGTGCCGATATCTATAATCTGCAGCCTGGGGTCTGTCCAGTGACCCCAGGCTGCCTGGAGACCCCACTACCTGGTTGATACTGCTGAGACCTGCGGAAGTGAGCGCTATGCGTCTGCATAGCCTCACTTCCTGTATAGACTGCAAGACACTTGTATGCTCGTGTCTTGCAGTCTAAAGTGCTGAGCCAGCAATCAAAGCATTGCTGGCTCAGGTGTCCTAATGGAACACATGAAAAAATAAAAAAAAGTGAAAAAAAATAAAATAAAGTGTTTGAAAAAAATTAATAAAAGAATAAAGCCCCAAAAATTCCCTTTTCCTATATAAAATTAATTATATAAAAAAATCCCTAAAAATTAATAAAAACAATGCATATTTGGTATCGCCGCGTCCATAACAACCTGAACAATAAAACTGAAATAATATTTAATGTACACGGTGAACGTCGGGAAAATAAAACGGAAAAAACTCGCCAAAAGTAATGATTTTTTGCCATCTCACCTTACAAAATATGCCATAAAAATTGATCAAAAAGTCATATGTACCCCAAAACTGTACCAATAAAAAGCACAGGTTGTCCCACAAAAAATAAGCGCTAAACCAACTCTGTAAACCGTAAAATAAAAATGTTACGCATCTCAGAAGATGGAGATGCAAAAACAATTAATTTAGATCCCCAAATGGGTTTTTGTTCTGCAAAATTAGTATCGCATAAAAAAAACTGTATAAATGAAGTATCTCCGTAATCGTACCGACCCGTAGAATAAAGGTAACATGTTACTTATGCTTTATGCTGCATGGTGAAAAATTTCAAAGGTAAAACGCAGTGCCAGAATTGATGGGTTTTTTTTTTAATCCAACAAGAAAGAGTTAATAAAATGTATTCAATAAGTTCTAGGCACTCAAAGATAATGTCATTACAAAATACATCTCATACTGCAAACAATAAGCCCTCATATGGCTACATCACCAGAGAAATAAAGAAAATATAGCTTGTACAATGTGAAGACAAAAAGCCCAAAAATCGCCAAATCATTAGAACATAACTGGCTGCGGCAGGAAGGGAATGTATAAGCGGTGCGAGCGTATATCAGGGGACACCCCAGATTTAGAGCTTATGAGGGAAAATAAACCAGAAGTGACCCCCAGAGTGACCCCCCAATCATAGGAACTACTGGGGAAATAGTAGGGAATTTGGTGTTCCCAATGTACTCCGCACAGCTTACCTATTCACTTTTCCCCATCCACTGTGTATTCACGTCTGGGATACTAATGCTCACTACACCCCTTGATAAATTATTTGAGGGGTGCAGTTTTCAAAATGGGGTCACTCCTTTGGGGAATCCACTATTATGGTACCTTACAGGCTCTGCAAACATGACATGGCGTCCAGATACCAAACATCTGAATCTGCACTCCATAAGCCACATAGCGCTCCTTCCTTTCTGTGCCCTGCTGTGTACCCAAACTGCAGTTTATGCCCACATGTATGACACTGGTGTACCCAGGGTAACGTACTTAATGTCATATGTGGGTATAATCTGCTGTATAGACACAGCCGAGGACAGAAGGGAAGGAGCGCTATTTGATTTTTGGAGCACATGCTTGGACGGTTTGGTTTTTGGACGCCATTGCACTTTTGCAGAGCTGAAACGCCAGTAAAGTGGAATCTCCTGACATGTTACCCCATGTTGGAAACTACACCCCTGAAGGAATTTATCCAGGGGTACAGTGAGCATTTTTAACCCCCAAGTGTTGCTATAATTTATTATCCATAAATGAATACGCAGATGATTGTGAAAGGTGAAAATGACAATTTTTCCAGGAATACATCATTTCAGTGTGTAATATGTTGTGCCTGACTTGTATCAGAGATGAACGCTCCAAAAGCTGTTGTGCCCGGGATCCCCGCTTAAAAGTTTTTGGAGTGTGTGTCTGTGCAGACATAAGCTGGGCACAACATATCGGGCACTGAAATGGCGTATCTCTGGAAAAATTTTATTTTTTCACTTTTCATTATCATCTGCGCATTCATTTCTGGAAATTAAAAGAATGCAACACTTAACGGTTAATAATGCTCGCTACACCATTTGATAAATCCCTTGAAGGGTGTAGTTTCCAAAATGGGGTCACAAGTCTGTGGATTCCACTTTACTGGCAATTCTTGGGCTCTGCAAAAGTGACATGGTGTCCAAAAACCAAACTGTGCTCTAAAAACCAAAATAGCGCTCCTTCGCTTCTGTGCCCGGCTGTTCCCAAACTGCAGTTTATACCCACATATGGCATTAAGTACACTATCCTGGGTACACCAGTGTCATACATGTGGGTGTAAACTGCCATTTGGGCACACAGCAGGGTGCAGATGTGAAGGAGCACTATGTACTTTTGGAGCGCAGATTTAGATTGTTGGTTTTTGGACGCCATGTCACATTTGCAGAGACCCTAAAATCATCCCTACAAAATGGGGGTCACTTCTTGGGGAATTCCAGTTTACTGGCACCTCCTGGGCTCTGCAAAAATAACATGGCGACCAGAAAGTCCCTCTAAATCTGTAGTCCAAAAGCTAAAAAAACACAGTGCTCCTTCCTTTCTGAGCCCTGCTGTGTTCCCAAGCAGCAGTTTACACCCTCATATATAATTTTTTTCCCCCCGGGATAGCCCACTTAATAGTTTTAGGAGTTCATGTGTCTGATGCCACAAAGTGGCCGCAACATATTCTGAAATTGGATATTTCTTCAAAAACTTCAATATTCACTTTGTACATTAATTTTTGGGAAGCACTTTTAGGCTCAAAATGATAATACCCCTTGATACATTCCTTGAGGGGTGTAGTTTCTAAAATGGGGTCCCTTTTGAGGGGTTTCCATTGTATTGGTACTTTAGGGGCTCTGCAAATGCGACATGACACCTGAAAACTATTCCAGCCACATCTGCCCTCCAAAAGCCAAATAGCGCTCTTTCCATTCTGAGCCCCACCATGTTCCCAGCAGATTACAACCACATATGGGGCATTTCTGTGTTCAGAAGAAATTGTGTAACAAACCGTGGGGAGCTTTTTCTTCTTTAACCACTTGAAAAAATGTAAAATATGTCGCTAAATGGACGGTTTATTAGAAAAAAAGTAACTTTTCATGTTTACGTCCCAATGATGATAAAATCTGTGAAACAGCTGTGAGATCAAAATGCTCACTATACCCCTAGATAAATTCTATGAGGGGTGTAATTTCCAAAATGGTGTCACTTTTGAGGGGTTTCCATTGTATTGGTACTTTAAGGGCTCTGCAAATGCGACATGGCACCTGAAAACTATTCCAGCAAAATCTGCCCTCCAAAAGCTAAATAGCGCTCTTTCCATTTTGAGCCCTGCCATGTACCCATGCAGCAGATTACAACCACATATGGGACATTTCTGTGTTCAGGAGAAATTGTGTAACAAACTTTGGGGAGCTTTTTCTCCTTTGTCCTCTTGTGAAAATGAAAAATTTGGGGCTAAATTGACAGTTTATTGGAAAAAAAGAAATTTTTCATTTTCATGTCCCAATGTTAATAAAATCTGTGAAACAGCTGTGGGTTCAAAATGCTCACTATACCCGTTGACATGTTCTGTGAGGGGTGCGGTTTCCAAAATGGGGTCACTTTTAGCGGGTTTCCACTGTTTTGGTACTTTGGGGGCTCTGCAAATGCAACATGGCACCTGAAAACTATTCCAGCAAAATCTGCCCTACAAAAGCAAAATAGCGCTCTTTCCATTCTGAGCCCCACCATGTACCCGTTTAGCAGTTTACGACCACATATGGGGCATTGCTGTGTTCAGGAGAAATTGTTTAACAAATTATGGGGTCCTTTTTCTCCTTTAACCCCTTGTGAAAATGAAAACTTTGGGGATAAAGTGACGTTTTAGTAATTTTTCATTTATACATCCCAATGTTAGTAAAATCTGTGAAACAGCTGTGGGTTCAAAATGCTCACTATACCCCTTGACATGTTCTGTGAGGGGTGCAGTTTCCAAACTGGGGTCACTTTTAGGGGGTTTCCATTGTTTTGGTACTTTGGGGGCTCTGCAAATGCAACATGGCACCTGAAAACTATTCCAGCAAAATCTGCTTTTCAAACGTCCAGTGTCGCTCCTTCCCTTCTGTGCACTGCCGAATGCCCAAACATCAATTTACACCCACATTTGGGGTATTTCTGTGCTCAGGAGAAATTGTATAATAAACTGGGAGATGCATTTTCTCCTTTAACCCTTTGTGAATGTGTTAAATGTAGGGCTAAATGAAGGGATTAGTGGAAAAAAAATGAAATATCTAAATTTCACCTCGATATCGTTTTAATTCTTGTGAAATGCTTAAAGGGTTAACAAACTTCCCAAATGCTGTTTTGAATTATTTCAGGGGTGCAGTTTTGAAAATGGGGTGATTTATGGGGGGTTTCTAATATATAGGCCTTTATAATCCCCTTCAGAACTGAAGTGGTCCCTAAAAAATTAGTTTCGGAAATTTTCCTGTAAATCTGGAAAATAGCTGTTACACTTGTAAGCCTTCTAACATCTAAAATAAATTAAAGGATGATTAAAAGATGATGTCAATATAAAGCAGAGATATGGTAGATAATATTTATTAATGTATTTGGGTGGTATGACTATCTGTCTGAAAAGCAGGGAATTTCACATTTTGAAAATTGCGATTTTTTTCCAAATTTCCATCAAATATCCTATTTTTTTTATAAATAAATACAAAAATATTGATTAGTGTTTACCACTAACATGAAGTACAATGTGTCACGAGAAAACAATCTCAAAATCACTTGTGTAAGTTAAAGCATCTCAAAGTTCTTGCCACATAAAGTGACATATGTCAGTTTTGAAAAACAAGGCCTGGTCCTTAACGCACTTTTGGGCTCAGACCTGAAGGGGTTAAGCACCAAACTGCGAGTATAATCTCTATTAACTTAGTCGATGTCTAGCAGAAATGTATAATGTGTACCAAGCAACAGCTGTACGGTGTCAAAGACAAAGTAACCAAACAAATTGCAACGAGTGAACTGGCTTATGGTTCAGAAGACGAATACAGAGATTCTGTATTATTTTGGGGTAACAGTTCTAGGCAAGATGTCAAATGGTATATGCATAGTAGAGCCTTGCACTGGAACTATAGAGGTTTGTGCCCTTAGGTGTTATCAATCACGGTTGGAATGAGGGCGACGTTTGCTGTGTGGGCATGGAGGAGGGTTGTCTGCGTCATATGGAAAGGACAGAAGGATATTCCAGGAGAGTAATAGTTCTTTGCCTTCTTCGAGGTTACTGATGGTGTAAATCGAACCATCTTTGGTAATGAGAAGCTCGAAGTGGGGAGAAGGAATATAGATCCTCTACGTTCCTATATTGTAAATGTCATTCCATCAATACATACCGCCCCCTCCTCCAACACCCTTTCCCAATAAAGACCAGGACCATCTTACTGGATTTAAAATTGGCCGTTCAGGTCGATTTCTTACACGACATAAATAAATATCACAATTAACAGATAAACAATGTACCACCATAAAAAGGGCAGTGTATAAATATATATTATTAAATAATTAGCTGTAAAACAATCAAGTCAGTTAGGTGGATTCACAATTGGCTTAAAGATCGGGCACAAAGAGTAATACTAAATGGCTACACATCGAACTGGAAGAAAGTAAAAAGCGGGGTGCCGCAGGGCTCTGTCCTGGGCCCAGTACTTTTTAATATCTTTATAAATGATCTGGACGATGGAATTATTGGGGAACTCATAAAATTTGCAGATGATACGAAGATAGGAGGAATAGCCAACACTAGAAAGGAGAGAGAGTGTATTCAAAAGGACTTAGACACACTGGAACAATGGGCTGAGGTGAACAGAATGGTATTTAACAGGGACAAATGTAAAGTCCTACATTTGGGTAACAGAAATGTAAAAAGCATATATAGTATGGGAGGAATAGAACTAAGTGATAGCACAGGGGAAAAGGACTTGGGCATAATAGTAGATCACAAATTCAACATGAGTCAACAGTGCAGTGCTGTTGCAAAAAAGGCTAACACAATTCTGGGATGTATTAAGACAAGCATTGAATCTAGATCAAGAGAGGTAATTATTCCGCTGTACTCTGCCCTGGTCAGACCCCACCTGGAATACTGTGTACAGTTCTGGGCGCCTCAATTCAAGAAAGACATCGATATATTGGAGCAAGTCCAGAGAAGAGCAACCAAAATGGTGGAAGGTTTGCAAACCATGTCCTATGAGAAACGGCTAAAAGAACTGGGATTGTTTAGTTTGCAGAAGAGAAGGCTAAGGAGAGACTTAATAGCGGTCTTCAAATATCTGAAAGGTAGTCACAGTGCAGAGGGATCTACCCTATTCTCATTAGCGGAAAGAAGTACAAGAAGCAATGAGATGAAACTAAAGGGAAGGAGATACAGGTTAGACATCAGGAAAAACTTTCTGACAGTGAGGGTAGTGAGGGAGTGGAATAGGCTGCCACGGGAGGTGGTGAGTTCTTCATCAATGGAAATCTTCAAGTGGAAACTGGATAAACATATAGCTGGGAAGATTTAGGATGGGATAGTTGGGATGATTTAGGAAAATCTGCTCTTGCAGGGGTTGGACTCGATGGCCCTTGAGGTCCCTTCCAACTCAAAAAAAAAAAAAAAAAAAAAAATCAAAATACAATATACTACAGGTGCATCTCAATAAATTAGAATATTTTTGAAACTTTCATTCATTTCAGTAATTCAGTAATTCAATTCAATTCATAATCAGTAGTCTTCCATGATTGTGTGTCCTACTGAACCAGACTGAGGGACCATTTAAAGGCTTAGGAAACCTTGGCAGGTGACACACTGAATTTACAATACTGAACTTTTTTACAATATTCAAATTTTCTTTTTGGTTTTGGTTTTCATTACCTGTAATCCATAATCAACATTTACAGATTTAAAACACTTGAAATAGAACACTCAGTATGTAAAGAATCTAGAAAATATAGCAGGGCACTTTTTTAATTTAATTACTGAAAGAAATAAACGTTTCAAAGATATTCTAATTTATTGAGATGTACCTGTATCTCCGCATTGGCAAGAGGCAACCCACCATTAACCAGGTTTAAAACCCCACCTTGGGCAACCGTTTTAACCTCTAAGGACCTCTAGTATGAACCACACAAGGGACCATAGCCCAAGCAGGGGACTTCCCAGGCCTTATCATTCAACCTCCAGATTTTCATACCTCCGATGAGATCCTACAAACCACCACTTTGGCCTCTCACCCATACTCACCCCCACCAAACAACTCGCGACCATGACACCTTACGCCACCACACTGAAACAGCCTGTTCAATGCCATCCCTCAAACCAAACATTCATAAATCTGTACCAATAGCATTTAAATGCACACCATCATGCTGAAGATGTTCCAAGGATGGAGTTTCAAGATCGCGATGACAAACAACCACACCGCCATTACGAACCACAAAGCGTGTGTTTTTTCCAGGCGTGCCGCCTACCAAGCATGCTGCCACACCAAATGCACAACAATGTTGGACCACACAAGGACCTCACCCAGGAATTCCACCAACAAACGCAACATGTCAAACTTAATGTCGTGAATAAGCTCATGAGAAGACTGCACCCCAAATCATTATCCCCAACATGAAACACAACAACATGAGGTGGCCGATCGAGCCTAGAAATGGGCAGCACGATGGCTCAGTGGTTAGCCTTGCAGAGCTGGAGTCCTGGGCTCAAATTCTGTCACGGACAACATCTGCAAGGAGTTTGTATGTTCTCCCCGTGTTTGCATGGGTTTCTTTGGGTACTCCGTTTTCCTCCCACACTCCAAAGACATACTGATAGGTAATGTAGATTGTGAGCCTTATATGAGACAGTGACCAAAATGTCTGTAAAAGCGCTGTAGAATATGATGGTGCTATACAAGTAAGCATAATAAATAAAATAAAATGAAATTCCAGCAGGACCCGACTCCAAAACATGCCACGCACCCCAATCCATCTCACCACAGCAAAATCCAGTGGAAGGCTCAGCTGCCGGCCGTCTGGCCACACATCAGCCTGAAGGGCACCCCAGAACGCATACGAATGGCCAAAAGTCAGGTTCAGGGTCCTGTAATAAAACAAAAGGAAAAACAAACACCCACAAATAAATACAGTAAGGCAAAGCAACACAGAGCATAACCAAGCACCAGCACCCACCTCCTGAACACTCAAGGCAAAAGAGAAGGACACACATAGAGGTGGAACCAAACAGATTATCACTTCCCCAGCCGCCGCACTACATCATCTACCGAGATTCTGCCTCAATGCGAAAAGAATAAGAACCATATTCTCCGGGAACCTCCCCCGCCAACACACACTTGAGGACGGACACAAACTGAAAATGCAACAAAGTCCCCCCGTCTATGGCACAAAAAGGATCCTGGAAATACACACCAAAAAGCCACGACCCCTGCCACCAGACAACAATCACTAGCGTGAAAAACAACCAAACATATCGCTAAAAAACACCTATTTCCTAACTTCAGAGAGCCTGTATAGTGGTGTAGCCTTGCAGTAACATAGGGAGCCTACTGTGGTAGTCAAACAATACTGTGAGTCCAAATGACACGCACATGACAGGCGTCGCTCTTAGAATCGATGCACACTTCACTTATTTGGACAGTTACGGGGCCAAAACTGACCAACTAACTCAAGTGTGAACCCAGCCTTACAGGTCCATGTTAGTGCCAGGAAGAAAGAACCATGCAGAGGCCCAACATCCTACTGTAGAGTGAAAGAGCGCACTTCTTTTACACCGTCGTCTGTCGATTTCACATATATGTCTACAGAGTGGCAAGGTGACATTACGTGGAGTTGGCAGCAGCATCAGAAAACCACAGAGTGGCAAGGCGACATAATGTGGAGGTGGCAGCAGCATGAGGAGGCCATACAGTTACCCAGTGGCAGCGGAATGAGGAGGCCATACAGTGACCCAGTGGCAGCGGCATAAGGAGGACATACAGTGACCCAGTGGAAATGGCATTAGGAGGACATGCAGTGACCCAGCAGTGGCTGTGGCATGAGGAGGGCATATAGTGACCCAGTGGCTGTGGCGTGAGGAGGGCATACAGTGACCCAGTGGTTGCGGCATGAGGAGGCCATACATTGACCCAGTGTCTGCGGCATGAGCAGGGCATACATTGAACTAGTGGAAATGGCTTGAGGAAGGCATACAGAGACCCAGTGGCTGCGCATGAAGAGGGCATACAGTGACCCAGTGGTTGCGGGATGAGGAGGGCATACAGTGACCCAGTGGTTGCGGTATGAGGAGGACATTTAGTGACTCAGTGGCTGCATTATGAGGAGGACATACAGTGACCCAGTGGCAGCGGCATGAGGAGGCCATACAGAGACCCAGTGGCAGCGGCATGAGGAGGATGCAGAGTGACGCAGTGGAAGCTGCATGAGGAGGGCATATAGTGACCCAGTGGCTGCGGCATGAAGAGGACATAAAGTGACCCAGTGGCAGCAGCATGAGGAGGACATACAGTGACCTGGTGGCAGCAGCATGAGGAGGACACAGAGTGACGCAGTGACAGCTGCATGAGGAGGGCATATAGTGACCCAGTGGCTGTGGCATGAGGAGGACATTCAGTGACCTAATGGTTGTGGCATGAGGAGGGCATACAGTGACCCAGTGGCAGCAGCATGAGGAGGGCATACAGGGACCTAGTGGTTGTGGCATGAGGAGGGCATACAGTGACCCAGTGGAAACGGCTTGAGGAGGGCATACAGTGACCTGATGGCAGTGGCATGAGGAGGGCATACAGTGACTCAGTGGCAGCAGCATGAGGAGGGCATACAGTGACCCGGTGGCAGCGGCATGAGGAGGCCATACAGTGACCCAGTGGCTGCAGCATGAGGAGGGCATACAGTGGCCAAGTGTCAGCGTAATTAGGAAAACATACAGTGACCCAGCAGTGGCTGCAGCATGAGGAGGGCATACAGTGACCCAGTGGCAGAAGTGGAGGTAGTAGCAGCCTTAGGAGGGCATACAGTGACCCAGTGGCTGCGGCATGAGGAGGGCATACAGTGACCTAGTGGCAGCGGCATGAGGAGGCCATACAGTGACCCAGTGGCTGCGGTATGAGGAGGGCATACAGTGACCAAGTGGCAGTGGCATTAGGAAAACATACAGTGGCCCAGCAGTGGCTGCAGCATGAGGAGGGAATACAGTGACCCAGTGGCTGAGGCATGAGGAGGAGATACAGTGACCCAGTGGTTGCAGCATGAGAAGGGCATTCAGTGACCCAGAGGCAACGGCATGAGGAGGGAATACAGTGACCCAGTGGCAGCAGCATGAGGAGGGCATACAGTGATCCAGTGGCGGCGGCATGAGGAGGCCATACAATGACCCAGTGGCAGCAGCATGAGGAGGGCATACAGTGACCAAGTGGCTGTGGCATGACGAGGCCATGCAGTGACCCGGTGGAAATGGCATGAGGAGGACATACAGTGACCTAGTGGTGGCGGCATGAGGAGGGCATTCAGTGACCCAGTGGCAGCGGCATGAGAAGGGCATACAGTGACCCAATTCCTCCCCTGTGTGACTTTGTTCATCCAGGCAAATGAAGTTGAGAACAGTGTGACACCACTGTGCCCTTGCACATGTGGTATGCTGGAGGAGCACTGTGAATTGTCCCTGCAGTGGAGGCTGAGGAAACAGTGGAGGATGAGGTGGACATTATTGCAGGACCAACGTCGTGAGAAGGTGGAGGCGGAAGCGGCGCCACCTGGTCAAGTTGCTGGTGACAAGGTGACAATGTGAAGTTGGCAGCAGCATGAGGAGGGCATACAGTGACCCAGTGTCAGCGGCATGAGGAGGCCATACAGTGACCCCGTGGCAGCAGCATGAGGAGGGCATATAGTGACCCGGTGGCAGCAGCATGAGGAGGGCATGCAGTGACTAAGTGGCAGTGGCATGAGGAGGGCATACAGTGACCCAGTGGCAGTGGCATGAGGAGGGCATACATTGAACTAGTGGAAATGGCTTGAGGAGGTCATACAGTGACCCAGTGACAACAACATGAGGAGGGCATACAGTTACCCAGTGGCAGCAGCATGAGGAGGGCATACAGTGACCCATTGGCTGCGGCATAAGGAGGCCATACAGTGACCCGGTGGCAGCGGCATGAGGAGGCATACAGTGACCCAGTGGAAACGGCTTGAGGAGGGCGTACAGTGACCCAGTGGCAGCGGCATGAGGAGGGAATACAGTGACCCGGTGGCAGTGGCATGTGGAGGGCATACAGTGACCCAGTGCCAGCAACATGAGGAGGGCATACAGTGACCCAGTAGCAGCGGCATGAGTAGGCCATACAGTCACCCAGTGGCTGTGGCATGAGGAGGCCATACAGTCACCGAGTGGCAGATTGTGAAGGTGGCAGCCGTGTGAGTAGGCCACAGAGTGGCAAGGTGATATAATGTGTAGGTAGCAACAGACTTAGGAGGCCATACAGTCACCCAGTGGCAGAGTGTGGTGAGACAGCATGGATCATTTATTCTGCTGCATCAGGCATTGGTGGGTGGAAATCCTAGTTGATCCACACCTGATTCATCTTCACAAAGGTCAGTCTCTCCAAATTTTTGGTGGACAGTCGAGTTCTCCTTGGGTTATCTATGGCCCCCGCTGCACTAAACACCCGCTCTGATGCCACACTACTGGCGGGCAGGACTGCTTTTCCAGGGCAAACTCGGCCAGTTGTGGCCACAAATTCAGTTTGGCTGCGAAGTAGTCCAGCGGATCTTCGATGAAGGGTGGCAAGGTGCACTCTAAATATGCTGCCACCTGCTGGTTCAAGTTCTGCTCTGTGTCTAGCTGCTAATGAACAGCTTCTTCACTATGCGGCTGAAGAAAGCTGCTCATCAGCGACTCTAGGGTCAGGCTGCTGCTGATGGAGCCGATACTGCTCATTCCACCCCCACCCTCTCCCACAGCTGCCATGCCAGTGCAAGTTGAGCGCTCAAGGTTTCCCCGGTCAGACATGCGAGAGGATGGACGATGGCGCAGATAGGCAGTGGCCAACTTGCTACATAGCATGTCTCTATAGTAGTTCAGTTTGTCCTCCCTATCAGCGGGTGTAAAAAAGGCCCCCATTTTTCCCTGGTAGTGAGGTCTGCTTAATGGTGACAATTTGGCTGTCACTGTGCAAGGAAGTCAGCATGCATCGGGCCATTTGCTCAAGTGACTCCGAGGGACTTCCTGCATCCATCTCCACTGCATACTGCAACGGTGTGTCTGGGTCATCTGCCTCATCCTCCTCATCTCCCTCTGGCTGTTCTGGTTGCTCCTGCTCTTCCTCTCCATCCATTTGGCTACACATTGTTTGTGCTCCAATGTCCTCCTCATCCTCCTCCAGTTCAGCCCCCACAGGGCTCATGTGGCCTTGAGATGTAGACGCCACATCTCCAGTCCCCTGACCAGCCAGATTGAAAAGCATCTTTTCCAGGATGTGAATCAGTGGAATGATGTTGTTCATCCCATAGTCCTGGCTAGCAAACGGCAGGTGTCACGCATGAGCTGCCACAGGCTAGTGTTAAAGTTACACAGGGGAGTACCTATGTCCGCTTGTATCATCAAGAAATCGTTTATGGCTTTTCTCTGTTCATATAGTCGATCCAACATATGAAGGGTTGAATTCCAACGGGTGGAAACATCGCATATCAGCCTATGTTGTGGGAGGCCGTTCTGCCGATGCAGCTCAAGGAGGGTGTACTTGGCGGTGTACGAGTGGCTGAAGTGCATGCAAAGTTTCCTTGACATTTTTAGGATGTCTTGCAGATGGGTGGAATACTTAAACGCTTGACAACCAGATTGAACATGTGCGCCATGCAGGGCGCATGGCTCATCCCTCCTTGACGCAGTGCCGACACCATATTCTTCCCCTTGTCGGTCACCATTGTTCCGATTTTAAGTTCTTTTGGAGAAAGCCAGGATTCGATTTCTTGATTGAGGACACGGAGCAGTTCTTCCCCTGTGTGACTTTGTTCGCCCAGGCAAACGAGGTGTAGAACAGCGTGACACCGCTGTGCCCTGCACATGTGGTATGCTAGAGGACCACTGGGAATTTTCCCTGCAGTGGAGGCTGAGGAGATAGTTGAGGATGAGGCGGACTTTGTTGCAGGACCAAAGGCGTGAGAACGTGGAGGCAGAAGCTGCATCACCTGTCCAAGTTGCTGGTGTTTCTGGGCAGGCACCAAATTAACCCAGTGGGCTGTAAATGATATATATTGTCTTTGACTGTAGTTAGAGCTCCACACATCGGCGCTGCCGGGCACTTTGGCAGACACCAACAGGCTCAAGGACTGGCCGACCTTCTCTTCTACATATTTGTGCAGGGCTGGTACTGCCTTCTTGGCAAAGAAATGACTGCTTGGGACTCTCTACCTTGGCTCGGTGCAAGCCATCAGTTTTCTGAAAGGTACAGAGTCCACCAAGTGGAAAGGGAGTGACTGCAGCACCAGCAACTTGGACAGGAGCACGTTCAGCTTCTGCACTGTTGGATGATTGCACGCATACTGTTGTCTCTTAGATATAGATTCTGTGATCGATTGCTGACGCAATAACTTACTAAGAGGAGGAGGAGGAGCAGGAGCATTACGACCAGCAGATGATGGGAAGGACACACAGCTTCCCTCAGCTGAGGTGGTGGAGCCTTGACTGCCTGAAATGGGGTGCATGCCACTGGGTGCTGCAGTGGTTGCTGCGACAGGCTGGACCACCACATTGGAGCCACAGATCTCCCAGGCCACTTTATGGTGACACTGCATATGTTGGTGCAGGGCTGTGGTGTAAACATTGGCACCCTGGCCATGCTTCACCTTCTGCCCACAGATTGAACATATGGCCATGTTCACCTCCCCTGGCGGCTTTACAAAAAACTGCCACACCGCCGAGTAGGTGATTTTACCCCCAACTTTCCGCAATAACTGACTGCTACCGCCACTGCCTCCGTGAACCCCTGCACTACTACTTTCTGGGCAGGTAGGCTGCTGCAAAGCGGGTGGTCTACCCCGGCACGTTTAAATCCCGACCTCACACTGCTGCCACCCTGCTGACTCCCCCGCTGCCTCATGCACAAGCTGCAACCCTCTTCTCCTGATGACGATGAGGCCCCTTTGTCACCCGGCTCCCAATTATGATCGGCTACATTGTTATCCACTACTGTCTGCAGGTCACTGATGTCCTCCTCAACACCAGCTCCCATGTCACTCTCCTCATCATCTTGTCTGGGCAGTAGCTGCTGACTGTCCTCTAGTACCTCCTCCTCACTGTACAGTGGATCTGAGCCCACAGCATAGAGTAATTCTCTAGCTGAGAGAACAGAAAAGGACAGAGGCAGGTTGAGGAGAGGTGAGGGCACAGGTCCTGCTGCCGAGCCATGCCAACTAAGGGCTGTGTCTGACGAACACACCGAATCTTGGCTGGGGGTGTCTGATGTGACTTGGGATGAATTGGATGACCGAGTCAACCAGTCTACAACCATTGGGTTGCTTGTCAAAACACGACCACTACTTGACACTGAGAGCTCAGACCTCTGTAACTGACCCCTGCTGCCACACCCCCTTACTCTGCTGCGAACTGTGCCTGCACCAGAAACATTTAGGTTTCTGGCTCTCCCCTGTGCATGGCCTCTAGCTTCTCTGTCTGACATACTGTTCGATGAAAAATCTTAATTGTAAAGGGCAAAAAGGCTTGTTATTTTCTACTTTGAAGAGAACGGCAAATATGCCCCTTATTTCTTCACCCACTAATGAACACCAATAAAAAAAAGCGTGATAAAGGCAGAGATTTGTGGCTCGGAATTTTTGAATTATTGACAATACTATTTATAAATGGCCAGCAACTTTATACTGGTAACAAAATGGCGAATATGGTCCTTTTTATGTGTTTTGCCGCTAATAAAGACCTTTAAATAAGTGATAACTGCTAAGAATTATTGAATTTTTATTGACAATACTGTTTTAAAATATTGCCTGCAACTTTATAGTGGTAACAAAATTGAGAATATGGTCGTTATGTCTTTCCCCACGTTAAAGGCCTTTATTACATATAAGTGCAGATATTATTGGATGATAATTCAGTTTTCTTTGGCACAATAGTACTGAATAATGTTATGCCTTGTAAGAACAGTGAATAAGCCCCTTATAATAAACGCCTTTAAAAAGGCTTTTTTTTAAAGATACGTGCAGATATGGCTTTGGCACAATAGTACTGAATTATGTTATGCCTTGTAAGAACAGTGAATATGCCCCTTATAATAAAGGCCTTTAAAAAGGCTTCTTTTACAGATGCATGCAGATATTAGTGTATGATATTTCACTTTTTTTTTCCTTTACTGCACTGCAAAAGGTCTGTTGTGTTCCACCCTGATGACACAGATATGAGTAATGAGCAGCAGTATAACGGCAGTGAGTGCTGCAATGTGAATTATGCTGCAAATTCTTGCTATAAATGAGCCTGCAACCACCCAAAATTATTCTCTCAATTCCTCCATATGCTTTCCCTACAGTTCTAAGGCTCAGCCTCTTTTCCTGAACTTCTATATGTTTTCTAAGTCTTTCCCTAGCTCCTGCCGATGTCTGTCCCTACAGTAAGAGCAATGTGGAATGACTGTACTTAAAATGGCCGAGGGTTTTTATAGGGCTGTGACATCACAGGTCCTGCTGGCTGCTGATTAGCTGCACGCTTGGCATTGTGGGTGATCCCGCGCTCCCAGAGTCCCTTCCCCCTTGTCCTAACATGTGCGGCGGCCATTTTAAAAAATTAAAAAAAAAAAAAATGTGATTCGATGCATCGAAGCGTGAGGAAATCCGAAATCGTGGCGAATCGAAGATTTCCTGAAATTCGGATAGAATTCCACTTCTGCAGAATCGATTCGCTCATTTCTAGAAATGATACATGGTTTTCAAAAGTTTAATCAGATAAAAATCTGAAAAATGTGACGTGCAACAGTATTCAGCCCCCCTATATCAATACTTCATAGAGTCACCTTTCGCTGCAATTACAGCTGCAAGTCTTTTGGGGTATGTCTCTACCTGCTTTGCGCATCTAGAGACTGAGATTTTTGCCCATTCTTCTTTGCAAAATAACTCAAGCTCAGCCAGATTGGATGGAGAACGTCTGTGAACAGCAATTTTCATGTCTTGCCGTAGATGCTCAATGGAATATAGGTCTGAACTTTGGGCCATTCTAACACATGAATATTCTTTGATCTAAACCATTCCACTGTAGCTCTAGTTGTATGTTTAACCCCTTACCGACATGTGACGTACTATTACATCATGGGTGCCTGGTACTTGGTGCAAATAGACGTAATAGTACGTCACTGCCCAATGCTATTTGACCAGTTACAGCTAACACCCACTCAATTAGCCCCAGGTCGGAGATGCCCCATGTTTCAGCCCCCTCCGGCACCCCCCCGCTACTAGATCAGGGGGTGCCGATAACTATTATCTACAGCCCGGGGTCTGGTCAGTTACCCCAGGCTACCTGGAGCCCCTGTTACCTGGTTGATCCTTCCAGGACCTCAGGAAGTTAGCCTATGCGTCTGCATAGGATGACTTCCTGTATAGACTGCAATACACGTGTTGCTCGTGTATTGCAGTCTATAGTACTGAACCAGTGATCACTGCATCGCTGGTTCAGATGTCCTAAATAAAATGAATTATATATATATAAAAAAAAAACTTAAAATTAATAAAAACAATACATATTTGGTATCTCCGCGTCTATAACAACCTTTACAATAAAACTGAAACAATATTTAACCTGCACGGTGAACGTCGGAAAAAAACCCCGGAAATGATGATTTTTGCCCATTTTTCCTTACAAAAAATGCTATAAAAAGTGATCAAAAAGCCATAGCTACCCCAAAACAGTACCAATGAAAAGCACTGGGTGTGCCGCAAAAAATAAGCCCTCAACCAACCCTGTCAACTGAAAAATAAAAATGTTACGCATCTCAGAAGATAGTGATGCAAAAATAATTGATTTCTTTCCCCAAATGGGTTTTTGTTCTGCAGAATTAGCAACGCATAAAAAAAAAATATAAATGAGGTATCGCCATAATCGTACCAAAGCGCAGAATAAAGGTAATATGTTTCTTATGCTGTCCGCTGTGTGGAAAAAATATTAAAAGGTAAAAAGTTATGCCAGAATTGCTGGGAGTTTTTTTAATCCACCAAGAAAGAGTTAATAAAATTTAGTCAATAAGTTATAGGCACCCAAAAATGGTGTCATTACAAAATACATCTCATCCCGCACACAACAAGCCCTCACATGGCTGCATCACCAGAAAAATAAAAAAATATACAGTATAGCTTGTACAATGTGAAGACAAAAACCCCAAAAACCGCCAAATCATTAGACCATAACTGGCTGCGGTAGGAAGGGAATGTATTAGGTGTGCGAGCGTATATCAGGGGACACCCCAGATTTAGAGCTTACGAGGGAAAATAAACCAGAAGTGAACCCCAGAGAGACCCCTACCCTCACTCCAATCATAGGAGCTACTGGGATATAGAAGGGAACTTGGTGTTCTCAATGCGCTCTGCACAGCTTACGTAATCACCTTTGACCATCCTCTGTGCATTCACGTCTGGTATGCTAATGCTCACTTTACCCCAGTTTTAAAAATGGGGTCATTCCTTAGGAGATTCCACTTTATTGGTACCTTAGAGGCTCTGCAAGCATGACATGATGTCCAGATACCAAACATCTAAATCTGCACTCCAAAAGTTACATAGAACCCTGCTGTGTGCCCAAACTGCAGTTTATGCCAACATGTATGATACTGTTGTTCCCAGGATAACGTACCTAATGCCATATGTGGGTATAAACTGCTGTTTTGGCACAGCCAGGCACAGCAGGGAAGGAGCACTATTTGGTTTTTGGAGCACAGATTTAGACAGTTTGGTTTTTGGACATCATGACACTTTTGCGGAGCTCTGAAATTCCAGTAAAGTGGAATCCCCTGACATGTGACCCCATTTTGGAAACTAACCCCTGAAGGTATTAATCCGAGATACAGTAATCATTTTTAACCCCTAAGTGTTGCATTAATTTACTTTACAGAAATTAATACGCAGATGATGATGATAGGATAAAATTACAATTTTTCCAGGAATACTTCATTTCATATGTTGTGCCCAGCTTGTATCAGATATGAACTCTCCAGATGCTGTTGTGCCCGTGATACTCGCCTAACAGTTTTTGGAGTGTGTCTCTGCTGACACAAGCTGGGTATAACATATCGAGCACTGAAATGGCGTATCTATGGAAAAATTTCAATTTTCACTTTTCATTATCAGCTGCACGTTCATTTCTGGAAATTAAATTAATGGAAAGCTTAAGAGTTAAAAATGCTCGCTACACCACTTGTTAAATCCCTTGAAGGGTGTACTTTCCAAAATGGGGTCACATGTATGCGGATTCCACTTTACTGGCAATTCAAAGGTTCTGCAAAAGTGGCATTAAGTCCAAAAACCAAACTGTGCTCCAAAAACCAAAAGAGCGCTCCTTCCCCTCTGTGCCAGGCTGTGCCCAAACAGCAGTTTATACCTAGATATACAACTTTTTTGAACCCAGGATAGCCCACTTAATAGTTTTAGGAGTGCGTGTCTCTCTGGGTACAACATATTGCCCACTGAAATGGCATATTTCTTTAAAAAAAAGTCAATATTCACTTTGTATATTAATTTTTGGGAAACACTCTTAGGCTCAAAATGATAATACCCCTTGAGAAATTCCTTGAGGGGTGTATTTTATAAAATGGGGTCATGTTTAGGGAGTTTCTATTATATTGGTACTTTAGGGGCTCTGCAAATGCGACTTGGCACCTGAAAACTATTCCGGCAAAATTTCCAGCTTTTTCCATTCTGATCCACGCCATGTACCCATACAGCAGTTTACAACCACATGGGGAGTATTGCCATCTTCAGAAGAAATTGTGTAACAAACTTTCTGGAGCTTTTTCTCCTTTATCCTATTGTGAATATGAAAAATTTGGGGCTAAACTGACGTATTATTGGAAAAAAAAGTTATTTTTCATGTTCATATCCCAATGTTAATAAAATCTGTGAAACAGCTGTAGTGTCAAAATGTTCACTATACCCCTTGATATGTCCTATGAGGGGTGTAGTTTCCAAAATGGGTTCACTTTTAGTGGTTTCCATTGTATTGGTACTTTAGGGGCTCGGCAAATGTGACATGGCACCTGAAAACTATTCCAGCAAAATCTGCCCTCCAAAAGCAAAATAGCGCTCTTTCCATTCCAAGCCACCCCATGTACCCATACAGCCGTTTACGACCACATATGGGGTATTGCCCGTTCATAAGAAATTATTTAACAAACTGTGGGGTGCTTTAACCCTTTGTGAAAATGAAAAGTTTGAGAATAAAGTGACGTTTTAGTAATTTTTAACTTGCACATCCCAATGTTAGTAAAGTCTGTGAAACAGATATGGGGTCAAAATGCTCACTATACCCTTTTATTTATTCTGTCAGAAGTGGAAATTGGGTCACTTTTGGGGGGTTTCCATTGTATTGGTACTCTAGGGGCTCTACAAATGTGATATTTCAGTTTTTCTTTTTTAATAAATTTGCAAAAATATCTACATTTCTGTTTTTTTCTGTCAAGATGGGGTGCAGAGTGTACATTAATGAGAAATAAAATGAACTTTTTTGCTTTTAGCAAATGGCTACAATGAAACAAAGAGTGAAAAATTTAAAGGGGTCTGAATACTTTCCGTACCCACTGTGGGGTACGTTAAACTGTGAGGGCAACCTGAGGGGTGGGGGGACATGATACTGTGGGGGAAACCTTGGGGATGGGGGGACATGATACTATGGGGGCAACCTGGGGGATGGGGGACATGATACTGTGGGGGCAACCTGAGGGGGACATAACAGTGTGGGTCCAACTTGGGGGGGGGGCACATGACACTGTGGGGAGACATGAATCTGGGCGGTAACCTGGAGAGGGACATGAAAATGTGGGGGAAACCTGTGGGAGGAACATGACACTGAGGAAGCAACTTGATGGGGGTATGACACTGTGGGGGCAACCTGGGGTTGACATGACACTGTGGGGACAACCTAAGGGGGACATGACACTGTGGGGGCAACCTGAGGGGGACATGACAGTGTGTGGGGGGAGTATTTCTTGATGGTGGTGATGGGGGGGGCCCACTTATGAAACCTTTGCACAGGGCCCACCAATGTGTTAAAAAGGCCCTGACCACAAGTACAAGTTCTAGATACAGAAAAAAACAGGAACATCTACACCTAACGGTCCCGGTGGATGTGATTAAGCTGCCGCATGGACAGCTTTCTATTCTTTGGGGATTTAAACCGGACAGGTGCCTTGGGGAATTTCAGAGGAGGTATCACAGGAGGCAAGGCAGCGGCATTAGGCATTGGCATACAAGATGAGACCGAGACAGGCGGGATACCCAAGCTAGACCATGTGGCTTCTAGCTCCTTTGCGAACGATTCGCAATCTGACACCCATTTTTGGTGATCAAGATGCCAAAGGGATACAGCCATGCATAAGGGAGATTATGAGCCAGAGGGTACCCAGGACAGGACAAAGGGTGCAACTCTTCTGCAAAGTGGAAGGGGCCATGTCTTCATATAATTGGAGCTCCACATCCTGGTAGGACACCAATCTTTTGTCTCTCACTGCCTGAAGGAGCAGGGTCATATCATCAGATGATAGAAGACCGCAGATGACATCTCTGGTTAGTTCATCTGGATTTGGTCTAGGTCTGATGGCTCTATGAACTCTTTCTATGGCAATCAGCCGGGCTATCTCTTCTACCACCAGGTCATGGAAGATGTCTGTTACAACCTTGCAGAGAGAGTTGTTGGGCCAGGACTCAGGTATGCCTTTAATGCGCACATGTCTCCTGCTGCAATTTTCTAAATCCTCTAGTTGGAGATAAGATTTATTTATGTGGTCAGTGTGGCTTGCCAAGCTGTCTGTTATGGCCTTTGCGTGCAGGGGTATGTCAGATATGTCTCTAGTGCTTCAACTCTTCTGCCTATGGAATGAATGTCTGATTTGAGGTCTGCTAAGTCATATAGAATGTGGGCAATAGCTTGAGTCAGAGATTTGAGGAGAACGGTCATTCCAGGGGTTGAGTCAGCTGTTACGTCTCCCACGGATTCTTCAGTCACCATCTTAGCATGTATACCCGGGGAGTAGGGAGTCTTCTTCTTGAGAAATGTCTGCATGCCCCCCAGGGAGTGGGGGATCCTTGGGTCAGTTGGGTCTCCACTCCTGTCCCTGCCTATTTTGACTATTTTTAGCTGGGAAAATATTGTTAGAGAGTTCCCACAGGTCTAATGGTGATGGAGCTCCAGATAAATGCTGTCATCATGTTCAGTGGTCAGGCTCTCCCAATTTTTCACTGTTGTGGTACCTTTAGGACTCGGCAAATGCGACAAGGTACATATAAACCATTTCTGTAAAATCAGAGCTCCAAAAGTCAAATAACGCTCCTTGTGTAATAATGTGGCATACTTTATTCCCTAATAAATGAAAAAAATGCTAAAAAGTACATATAACTGAAAAAATTATAAATTTTTCAAATTGATGGCCAAATTCAGATAAGTTCAATCAAAAGCCTTGGGGATCAAAATGGTCATATCTTCAAAAGATGAATTTCTTAAGGGGTCTAGTTTCCAAAATGGGGTCACTTCTGGATGTTTTCTACTGTTGTGGTACCTTTAGGGCTCTACAAATGCAACATGGTACCTATAAACCATTCCAGTAAAATCAGAGCTCCAAAAGACAAATAACGCTCCTTCACTTCTGTGCCCTCCTCTGTGCCCAAACAGTGTGGGGTTTTTTTTTACCACAAATGGGGCAATTCTGTACTCGGGAAAAATTGTGCAGCAAGATGGCATACTTTGTTCCCTGCTAAAAGGTGAAAAGATGATTAAACAGTACATAAAACTGGAGAAATTATATATTTTTTTATATACTTGAAGGCCAAATTCAGATAAGCTCAGTGAAAAGCCTGGGGTATCAAAATAGTCACATCACCCACATATGAATTCCATAAGGGGTTTAGTTTCCAAAATGGGGTCACTTTTGGGGGGTTTCTACTGTTGTGGTAGCTTTAGTGCTCTTCAAATGTGACATATTACCTATAAAACATTCCAGAAAAATCAGAGCTCCAAAAAGCAAATAACACCCCTTCGCTCTCCAAAGAGCCCTTTTTTTTACCACAAATGGTGCTTTGCTGTAGTCGGGAAAAATTGTGTAACAAGATTGTTTACTGTTACGTCCTCAACCGTTCCTCTGGCCACATTGTACGGCGCAGGAGGTATGTCCGCTAATGATAACCTGCTCTTTGTTGGCACTGTTAGGGTTAACAATTTTGATTAACAGCTTATCTGCCAATCAAGCCTGGGGCGGGTTCTGGACTTCCTTAAGCTGGCCATCAACCCACACTTGGTTGCTGGCTATTGTGTCTCTGACCTTGCTTAGCATTTGACCTGGCTATTATATTGCATTTACTGACCTCTGCTTTTTGGCTTTTGACTACTCTTTTGGATTGCAACTTGGTACTGTTTTGTTTCTCTGGCTTGACCCTTGGCTTGCTGATTCCTCTTCTTTGTTGTGTTGTCTTGTCCTGTTCTGTGTATCACTTACAGTGCTGGCCAAAAGTATCGGCACCCCTGCAATTCTGTCAGATAATACTCAATTTCTTCCAGAAAATGATTGCAATCACAAATGCTTTGGTAATAATATCTTCATTTAATTTGTCTTCAATGGAAAACCACAAAAAGAATTGTCAAAAAGCCAAATTGAATATAATTCCACATCAAACATAAAAAAGGGGGTGGACAAAAGTATTGTCACCCTTTGAAAAATCATGTGATGCTTCTCTAATTTGTGTAATTAACAGCACCTGTTACTTACCTGTGGCACATAACAGGTGGTGGCAATAACTAAATCACACTTGCAGCCAGTTGAAATGGATTAAAGTTGACTCAACCTCTGTCCTGTGTCCTTGTGTGTACCACATTGAGCATGGAGAAAAGAAAGAAGACCAAAGAACTGTCTGAGGACTTGAGAAGCAAAAGTGTGAGGAAGCATGAGCAATCTCAAGGCTACAAGTCCATCTCCAAAGACCTGAATGTTCCTGTGTCTACCGTGCACAGTGTCATCAAGAAGTTTAAAGCCCATGGCACTGTGGCTAACCTCCCTAGATGTGGACGGAAAAGAAAAATCGACGAGAGATTTCAACGAAAGATTGTGCGGATGGTGGCTAAAGAACCTCGACTAACATCCAAACAAGTTCTAGCTGCCCTGCAGTCCGAGGGTACAACAGTGTCAACCCGTACTATCCGTCGGCGTCTGAATGAAAAGGGACTCTATGGTAGGATACCCAGGAAGACCCCACTTCTGACCCAGAGACATAAAAAAGCCAGGCTGGAGTTTGCCAAAACTTACCTGAGAAAGCCAAAAACTTTTTGGAAGAATGTTCGCTGGTCAGATGAGACAAAAGTAGAGCTTTTTGGGAAAAGGCATCAACATAGAGTTTACAGGAAAAAAAAAGAGGCCTTCAAAGAAAAGAACACGGTCCCTACAGTCAAACATGGCGGAGGTTCCCTGATGTTTTGGGGTTGCTTTGCTGCCTCTGGCACTGGACTGCTTGACCGTGTGCATGGCATTATGAAGTCTGAAGACTACCAACAAATTTTGCAGCATAATGTAGGGCCCAGTGTGAGAAAGCTGGGTCTCCCTCAGAGGTCATGGGTCTTCCAGCAGGACAATGACCCAAAACACACTTCAAAAAGCACTAGAAAATGGTTTGAGAGAAAGCACTGGAGACTTCTAAAGTGGCCAGCAATGAGTCCAGACCTGCATCCCATAGAACACCTGTGGAGAGATCTCAAAATGGCAGTTTGGAGAAGGCAACCTTCAAATCTCAGGGACCTGGAGAAATTTGCCAAAGAAGAATGGTCTAAAATTCCAGCAGAGCATTGTAAGAAACTCATTGATGGTTACCGGAAGCGGTTGTTCGCAGTTATTTTGTCTAAAGGTTGTGCTACCAAGTATTAGGCTGAGGGTGCCAATACTTTTGTCCGGCCCATTTTTGGAGTTTTGTGTAAAATGATCAATGATTTGACTTTTTTTTCATTCTCTTTTGTGTTTTTTCATTGCAAGCAAAATAAATGAAGATATTATTACCAAAGCATTTGTGATTGCAATCATTTTCTGGAAGAAATTGAGTATTATCTGACAGAATTGCAGGGGAGCCAATACTTTTGGCCAGCACTGTATCTAGATTAGGGTTTGTCATCCAGTGGTCCCTTTCTTTAGGACAGTTGCGGCAATTAGGTAGGGACACGGGGTGGGCCTAGTTTTAGGGCTCACTATCTCTGTCTTCCCTTTCCCTAGCCGCTGTTATTGGGAATTGCTTACGGGTAATTCTAACAGACTAGCGAGCCCAGCATAAAAAAGAAACCCTTCTGCCAATTTTTTGTTTACATGGATTCTATTCATGATCTTGTGGCTCGCATGGAGGGTTTGTTGTCTGAACTAGCTAACTAAGTCCATACCCTTTCTCAGAACCAAGCTGAGGTTGCGGCATCATCCCCTACTGCTTTGTCCATTCCCAGGGTTAAGATGTTACTCCCAGATCGTTGCAATATGATATGTCGCAATCTCAAATGGTAGGAGTGGCTATTTCTCTCCTACAGGGGGTTCCACAAGCCTATGCCCTTAAACTTCCCCCTGAGACAGAGGAGTGGACCGATTTAGATACATTTTTTAGGTCCCTGGGTGTTATTTATGCTGAGCCAGACCAAGTTGGACTGGCGGAGTCATAGCTTCTTACTATTTGGCAGGGCAGGCGCTCCGCCGAAGAGTGTTGTTCTGAATTTCGTAAGCATAGTATTATGGCAGGTTGGTGGAGTGAGCTTTGAGGGCCCTTTTAAAACAGGGTCTTAATGCCTCCATTAAGAATGTTTGGCTAGGTCACCCAGTTCCTCCTAACTTAGAGGAGGCCATGGCCTTGGCTGTTCGCATTGACTGGAGACTTCTGGAAAAACGCAAGGAGAGAGTAGGGCTTGATTCCTCTCAATTCTCTGTCTGTCCTTCTCTCTCTCATATGAAGTCTGTCTCCCCTTCTACCACCACCTATGCAGTTGGGAGTGCTGGATGCCAAGGCTAGATGTAAATACCGTCCACAGAATAACCTCTGCATGTATTGCGGAAAACCGGGTCATTTCATCCGAGACTGCTCCATTAAACCCTGCACATCGGCAGAAAACTCCAGTGCCTGAGTGGTATTCAGAAGACCCACTCAGGCAATCAGGTACCTTCCGAAAATTATCATAAAGTGATGCTACTAGTATCTCTGTCCTATGAGGACAAGTCTGTATCTGGCCAGGCTCTTTGGAGATTTGGGAGCTGCAGCTAATTTTGTTAATTCGTCATTTATTTCTGCCTTGGGTTTAGATCTGTTATTGTTAGACACTCCATTGTCAGTTACTGGAGCAGAGTCCAATACAGGGCCCCTCTAATTAGTCTTCAAGTGGGCTCTATTCCTTTAGAGGTCATACAGTGCCTTGCGAAAGTATTCGGCCCCCTTCAACTTTTCAACCTTTTGCCACATTTCAGGCTTCAAACATAAAGTTATAAAATTTTTATTTTTTGGTGAAGAATCAACAACAAGTGGGTCACAATTGTGAAGTGGAACAAAATTTATTGGTTATTTTAAACTTTTGTAAAAACTAAAAAAATGAAAAGTGGGCCGTGCTATATTATTCGACCCCTTTACTTTCAGTGCAGCAAACTCACTCCAGAAGTTCAGTGAGGATCTCTGAATGATCCAATGTTGTCCTAAATGACTGATGATGATAAATATAATCCACCTGTGTGTAATCAAGTCTCTGTATAAATGCACCTGCTCTGTGATAGTCTCAGGGTTCTGTTTAAAGCGCAGAGAGCATCATGAAGACCAAGGAACACACCAGGCAGGTCCGTGATACTGTTGTGGAGAAGTTTAAAGTCGGATTTGGATACAAAAAGATTTCCCAAACTTTAAACATCCCAAAGAGCACTGTGCAAGCAATCATATTGAAATGGAAGGAGTATCAGACCACTGCAAATCTACCAAGACCCGGCCGTCCCTCCAAACTTTCATCTCAAACAAGGAGAAGACTGATCAGAGATGCAGCCAAGAGGCCCATGATCACTCTGGATGAACTGCAGAGATCTACGGCTGAGGTGGGAGAGTCTGTCCATAGGACAACAATTAGTTGTACACTGCACAAATCTGGCCTTTATGGAAGAGTGGCAAGAAGAAAGCTATTTCTCAAAGATATCCATAAAAAGTCTTGATTAAAGTTTGCCACAAGCCACCTGGGAGACACACCAAACATGTGGAAGAAGGTGCTCTGGTCAGATGAAACCAAAATCAAACTTTTTGGCCACAATGCAAAACGATATGTTTGGCGTAAAAGCAACACAGCTCATCACCCTGAACACACCATCCCCACTGCCAAACATGGTGGTGGCAGCATCATGGTTTGGGCCTGCTTTTCTTCAGCAGGGACAGGGAAGATGGTTAAAATTGATGGGAAGATGGATGGAGCCAAATACAGGACCATTCTGGAAGAAAACCTGTTGAAGTCTGCAAAAGACCTGAGACTGGGACGGAGATTTATCTTCCAACAAGACAATGATCCCAAACATAAAGCAAAATCTACAATGGAATGGTTCACAAATAAACGTATCCAGGTGTTAGAATGGCCAAGTCAAAGTCCAGATCTGAATCCAATCGAGAATCTGTGGAAAAAGATGAAAACTGCTGTTCACAAACGCTCTCCATCCAACCTCACTGAGCTCGAGCTGTTTTCCAAGGAAGAATGGGCAAGAATTTCAGTCTCTCGATGTGCAAAACTGATAGAGACATACCCCAAGCGACTTGCAGCTGTAATCACAGCAAACGGTGGTGCTACAAAGTATTAACTTAAGGGGGCCGTATAATTTGGCATGCCTCACTTTTCAGTTTTTTCTTTTTTACAAAAGTTTAAAATATCCAATAAATTTCGTTCCACTTCACGATTGTGTCCCACTTGTTGTTGATTATTCACCAAAAAATTAAAATTTTATATCCTTATGTTTGAAGCCTGAAATGTGGCAAAAGGTTGAAAAGTTCAAGGGGGCCGAATACTTTCTCAAGGCACTGTAAGTTTTCTGGTTATGACTGGTCTGACTTCGCATATGATTTTGGGCCTTCCTTGGTTAGTCCTCCATAACCTCATTTTTGATTAGTCTAGGAGTGACTCACAGACACATCTAGCCAATAGGCTTAATCAATGAAGGAACAATTATGTAAAATTAAAATATAACTTTTAATAAAGCAAAAGAAAATATAAAAAATACTATATTTCTGTTAAAAAGTTTCCAGGAGTCAAAGGGAGCACTTATGCCAAAGGTCACAGCGGATATCTGTCATACTGCTAATTACCACACTTGTAGACAGCTAGGCTTGAACTGACCCTATCTGCAAACTGATCTCCTTGTTCCAAATACATGAGAGGTACTCAAATCCCCAGTGCACTAAAATAAGCTGCCCACAATAATGAAAGGGAGAGAGGCTAACGCCATGCCAACAGTGCTTCAGATCTCCAGGCAGCACCAGATCAAAGTGCAAAGGGAGAGAGCCACACTTCTAAGCTGTCAAAAAGCCCGCCGAAGGACTACTGCGGAAGCCAACCAGCGCCAGCCAGAAAACACCTGCCCATCTATCAAGTGCTATAATACTGCACTGTGATCCCACAATATGGCAGTGGAGGAGAACTCGTCTCTAAGGAAACCGGGGACATCGTTCCAGACGTCCCAATGGACTAGGATATACGTATCAGAGATCAAATGTAAATACACGGCTAGTGGGTCTACTGAATGGGCAACACCCGTGACCATGGGGCAAATGGTGACACTCATCAAGAGGAGGGTAATATTAATTCAATAGTTACTCATTTATGAACAGGGCTATTATGATAACGATCATATCCCCTATCAAGATACCTAATGCTCAAAATAAATAAATTGGTCAGAACTTTGCAGAAATAAATTCAGACCAATGAATAATAATTAAAAAAAAAAAAAAAAAAATCAAACAAAAAAATATATCCATAGCAAGGCCAGGATAAATGTAATAAATCACTGCACCATTAATTAGGACTACCCCCTAATTTAACTGCTCACCAATAAACCCCAAAAATACCGGCACGAATTAGCAAGAGCAAGAGAAGGGAGAGAAAAAAAAAAAAAGGGGGAGAGATGAAAAAATCAAAATGGTACCTAAATAAGATGGTATCTAAATAAAGCATGCAAAGTCAAGCTGTTCATCAATGCCTCTCGGTTCTAACATTCGTAATTTAAATGTCCATTGCGCCTCTTTACACAACAAAAGGTTGTCCCAGTCACCACCTCAACGTGGTGGGCGCACATATTCAATGGCCTGAAATCACAGGCCTGAAATGTTGCCCTGATGACATCTAGCAAAGTGTTTGGCTACCGACGTGTCCCTATCATTTAGTATGTCACCAACAAGTTCGCATATACGTCTCCTAAATGGTCTCCTGGTCTTCCCCACATATTGAAGGGGAAATGTTAAGTTAAGTACATAGATCACACCCGCAGTGGAGCAGTTGATAAACTCCCTGCACCTAAAAATCTGTCCAGTGGACACACTTGTCACTGCTTTGCTCTGCCAAATTAATATATTCACATGCTGTGCTTCTGCCACACTTGTATACCCCTATCACTGGACGATCTAACCATGTATGAGGCCTTTTGACTGGCTCTAGGTAGCTATGTACCAATCTGTCCTTCAGATTCCTACCTCGACAATAGGTAATTTGAGGACGTGACGGAATCCTATTAGCAAGATTTAAATCCGCCTGCAAAATCCTCCAGTGGTGCGCCAAAATAGAGGAGACTTCATGATTTTTAACGTCAAAGGTGCCTATAATTCTAGTCTGGTGAGTATCTTTAGACTTTACTCGTGGTAATAGAAGGGGGGTCCTAGATGTACCACTGGCTCTGTCAAACGCATAATCAATCATTTCCAATGGAAATCCTCTATCTTTGAACCTCTCCCCAAGCTCTCTCGATTGTCTGAAAAAATCAGTCTCCCCTGAACAATTTCTCCGCACACTTAAGAACTGAGCAACCAGAATCCCTCTTTTGAGGTTCATTGGGTGGCAGCTCTCCCAGTGCAAGAAATTATTGGTCGCCGTCTCTTTTCTGAAAACTGTCGTGTTTAGGGTACCATCTCCCTGTATAAAGATCCTAAGATCCAAAAATGATAACTAGAGATGAGCGAATTTCTCAAAAGTTCGATTTGTCACTTCTATTCGAAGTTCCAAAAAAATTTGCTTCGATCCGAATTACTTTGCGGTGAATATCGCTAAAAAACACCTATTTCCTAGCTTCAGAGAGCCTGTATAGTGGTGTAGAACACTGTGCCTTGCAGTAACACGCATAGGGAGCCTACTGTGGTAGTGAAACAATACTGTGAGTCAGAATGACACACACATAACAGGCGTCACTCTTAGAATCGATGCACACTTCACTTATTTGGACAGTTACGGGGCCAAAACTGTCCAACTAACACAAGTGTGAACCCAGCCTTACAGGTCCATGTTAGTGCCAGGTAGAAAGAACTGTACAGAGGCCCAACATCCTACTGTAGAGTGAAAGAGCGCACTCCTTTTACACCCTCGTTTGCAGATTCCACATAGATGTCTACAGAGTGACAAGGCAACATAATGTGGAGGTGGCAGCAGCATGAGGATACCAAACAGTGACCCAGTGGAAGCGGCATTAGGAGGACATACAGTGAACCAGCAGTGGCAGTGGCATAAGGAGGGCATACAGTGACCCAGTGGCAGCGGCATGAGGAGGGCATACAGTGACCCAGTTCCAGCGGCATGAGGAGTACACAGAGTGACCCAGTGGGAAGCAGCATGAGGAGGACATACAGTGACCCAGTTCCTCCCCTTTGTGACTTTGTTCGCCCAGGCAAACGAGGTGTAGAACAACATGACACCGCTGAGCCCTGCACATGTGGTATGCTGGGGGAGCATACACCTTATTTAAAGGTGTTTATTAGTGCGGAAACTCATAAGGAGGACCATATTCACCATTTTGTTCCCAGTATAAAGTTGCAGGCCATTTATCAATACAGTATTGTCAATAATACAATAATTTGGAGCCACAAATCTCTGCCTTTATCACGCTTTTGTTATAAGTGTTCATTAGTGGGTAAAGAAATAAGGGGCATATTTGCCATTCTCTTCAAAGTAGAAAATAACAGGCCTTTTTGCCCTTTGCAATTACGTTTTTTCATCGAACAGTATGTCAGACAGAGAAGCGAGAGGCCATGCACAGGGGAGGGCTGCAGGCCTAAATGTTTCAGACGCAGGCACAGTTTGCAGCAAAGTAAGGGGGCGTGGCAGCAGGTGTCAGTTACAAAGGCCTGAGCTCCCAGTGTCAAGTAGCGGTCGTGTCTTGACAAGCAACCCAATGGTTGTAGACTGGTTGACTCTGTCATCCAATTCATCCCAAGTCACATCAGACACTCCCAGCCAAGAGTCGGTGGGTTCGTCAGACACAACCCTTAGTTGGCATGGCCCGGCAGCAGGCCCTGTGCCCTCACCTGTCCTCAACCTGCCTCTGTCCTTTTCTGTTCGCTCAGCTAGAGAAGTACTCTATGCTGTGGGCTCAGATCCACTGTACAGTGAGGAAGAGGTATTATTATTATTATTTATTATTATTGTTTATTTATATAGCACCATTATACCATGGTGCTTTACATTTGAGGATTTACATACGGTACACAAGATATACAAAACAGATAATACTAACAGTGACCAACTGGCACAGTGGGAGACAGGGCCCTGCCCGCAAGGGCTTACAATCTATGAGGAAAGAGGGATAGAGACAGAAGGTGGGGGTAGAGGCTGTTCAGGTGGTGTTATGGAGACTGTAGCATTATTGGGGGTTGTAGGCCTTCCTGAATAGGTGAGTCTTCATGGCCTTCTTGAAGCTTGTGATAGTGGGGGTCAGTCTTATGTGTCTTGGTAATGAGTTCCAGAGTATGGGGGATGCACGAGAGAAGTCTTGGAGATGGTTGTGTGAAGAGCGGATAAGAGCAGAGCCGAGTAGGTCTTTGGAGGATCGGAGGTTACGTGTGGGCAGGTAGCGGAAGATTAGTTCGGAGATATATGGAGGGGACAGGTTGTGGATGGCTTTGTATGTCAGCGTTATTAATTTGAACTCTATTCGCTGGGCAAAGGGTAGCCAGTGAAAGGATTGGCAGAGGGGAGCGGCCGATGAAGAACGGGGGGAGAGGTGTATTAAGTGAGCGGTGCAATTTAAGGTGGACTGGTGGGGGGCGAGAGTATTTGCTGGGAGGCCATGGAGAAGGGTGTTACAGTAGTCTAAGCGGGAGATTATGAGGCGTGGACTATCATCTTTGTAGTTTCTGGGGTGAGGAAGGAGCGAATTCGATGGATGTTCTTGAGTTGGAGGCGGCAGGAGGTGTTGAGGGTTTGGATGTGCGGCTTGAAGAATAGGTCAGAGTCCAAGGTTATCCCAAGTCAGCGAACCCATGGGACAGTCAGCAGCTACTGCTCAGCTAAGATCTGGAGGAGACATCCGCTGCTTCCTCCAGTAGGCGGGCAAGTAGTGATGAGGAGAGTGGCATGGGAGCTGGTGTTGAGGAGGACATCAGTGAACTACACACTGTAGTGGATGACGATGTAGCCAATGATATTTGGGAGGGGCTTCATCGTCATCAGGAGAAGAGGGTTGCAGTTTGCGCATGAGGCAGCAGGAGAGTCAGTAGGGTGGCAGCAGTGGGAGGTCGGGAGTTAAACGTGCCCGCGGTAGACCACCCGCTTCTCAGCAGCCTATTTGCCTGGAAAGCAGTGGTGCAGGGGTTCACAGAGTCAGTGACGGTAGCAGTCAGTTAGCCCGGAGTGTTGGGGGTAAAATCACCTACTCGGCGGTGTGGCAGTTTTTTGTAAAGCCATCGGGGGAGGTCAACATGGCCATATGTTCAATCTGTGGGTAGAAGGTGAAGCGTGGCCAGGGTGCCAATGTTGGCACCACAGCCCTGCATCAACATATGCAGCGTCACCATAAAGTGGCCTGGGAGAGCTGTGGCTCCAATGTGGTGGTCCAGCATGCTGCAGCAACCGCTGCAGCACCCAGAGGCACACACGCCATTTCAGGCAGTCAAGGCTCCACCACCTCAGCCAAAGGAAGCTGTGATTCCTTCCCAGCATCTGCTGGTCGTGATGCTCATGCTCCTCCTTCTCCTAGTCAGTCATTGCGTCAGCAATCCATCACAGAAGCGATTTCGAAGAGACAACAGTATGCGTGCACTCATCCAACAGTGCAGAAGCTGAATGTGCTCCTGTCCAAGTTGCTGATGCTGCAGTCACTCCCTTTCCAAGTGGTGGACTCTACACCTTTCAGAGAACTCATGGCTTGTGCCGAGCTGAGGTGGACAGTCCCAAACTGTCATTTCTTTGTCAAAAAAGCAGTACCAGCCCTGCACAAATATGTAGAAGAGAAGGTGGGCCAGTCCTTGAGCCTGTCAGTGTCTGCCAAAGTTCACGGCAGCGCCAACATGTGGAGCTGTAACTACGGTCAAGGACAATATATGTCATTTACGACCCACTGTGTTAATGTGCGATGTTGCCATCCGTTGGAATTCCACCCTCCATATGTTGGATCGACTATATGAACAGAGAAAAGTCATAAACGATTTCTTTATGATCCAAGCGAACAGAGGTATTCCCCTGTGTACCATTGTGCTAAAAAGTTTACATACCCCGGCAGATTTTTTTGTTTTTTTGACCTTTTTTCAGAGAATATGAATGATAACACATAAACTTTTTCTCCACTCATGGTTAGTCAAAAAAAAAAGCCATTTATTGTCAAACTTCTGTGTTTTCTCATTTTAAATCATAATGATGACAACCAAAAACATCAAAATGACCCTGTTCAAAAGTTCACATACCCCAGTTCTTAATACCATGTATTGCCCCCTCTAACATCAATGACAGCTTGAAGTCTTTTGTGGTAGTTGTGGATGAGGCTCTTAATTTTCTCTGATGATAAAACTGCCCATTTGTCTTGGCAAAAAGTCTCCAGTTCCTGTAAATTCCTGGGCCAATGACTGGTCGACTTGGCCTTGTGTTTTGGATCGTTGTCATGTTGGAATGTCCAAGTACGTCCCATGTGCAGCTTCCTGGATGATGAGTGCAAATTTGCCTCCAGTATTTGCTGATAACGTGCTGCATTCATCTTTCCTTCAACTTTGACCAAGTTTCCTGTGCCTTTAGCACAACTGTAACTTTAACAGTAGCCAGTGGCAGCTCATGCATGACACCTGCCATTTGCTCGTTCCCTTTGAGGTGGACACTTTGTTAGTCAGTCGCTAGGACTACGGGATGAACAACGTCATTCCACTGATTCACATCCTGGAAAAGATGCTTTTCAATCTGGCTGGTCAGGGGACTGGAGATGTGGCGTCTACATCTCAAGGCCACATGAGCCCTGTGGTGGCTGAATTGGAGGAGGAGGATGGGTGGAGAAGAGGAAGAGGAGCAACCAGAACAGCCAGAGGGAGATGAGGATGATGAGGCAGATGACCCAGACACACCATTGGCAGTATGGAGTGGAGATGGATGCAGGAAGTCCCTCAGAGTCACTTGCGCAAATGGCCCGAAGCATGCTGACTTCCTTGCGCAGTGACAGCCAAATTGTCAACATTCAACAGAGGGATGACTACTGGCTCTCCACCATGTTAGTCCCTCGCTACCGGGGAAAAATGGGGGCCTTTTTTACACCTGCTGAGAGGGAGGACAAACTGAACTACTATAGAGATATCCTATGTAGTAAGTTGGCTGCTGCCTATCTGCTCCATCGTCCATCATCTCACATGTCTGACCTGGGGGGCCCTGAAAGCTCAACTTGCACTGGCATGGCAGCTGTGGGAGCATAATGGGAACAAAATGGCAAATATGGTCCTCCTTATGGGTTTAGACACTAATAAACACCTTTAAATAAGTGATAAATGCTAAGAATTATTGAATTATTATTGACAATACTGTTTTAAAATATTGCCTGCAACTTTTTACTGGTAACAAAATGGTGAATATAGTCCTTTTTATGTGTTTTGACACTAAAAAAGACCTTTAAATAAGTGATAACCGCTAAGAATTATTGAATTATTGAATTTTTATTGACAATACTGTTTTAAAATATTGCCTGTAACTTTATACTGGTAACAAAATGGCGAATATGGTCCTTTTTATGTGTTTTCACACTAATAAAGACCTTTAAATAAGTGATAACCGCTAAGAATTATTGAATTATTGAATTTTTATTGACAATACTGTTTTAAAATATTGCCTGCAACTTTATACTGGTAACAAAATGGCGAATATGTTCTTTATGTCTTTCCTCACGTTAAAAGCCTTTATTACAGATAAGTGCAGATATTATTGGATGATAATTCAGTTTTCTTTGGCACAATAGTACTGAATAATGTTATGCCTTGTAAGAACAGTGAATAAGCCCCTTATAATAAAGGCCTTTAAAAAGGCTTCTTTTACAGATGCGTGCAGATATTAGTATATGATATTTCACTTTTTTTTGCTGTACTGCACTGCAAAAGGCATGTTGTGTTCCACCTTGATGACACAGATATGAGTAATGAGCAGCAGTATAATGGCAATGTGAATTATGCTGCAAATTCTTGCTGTTAATGACCCTGCAACCACCCCAAATTCTTCTCTCAATTCCTCCCTATGCTTTTCCTACAGTTCTAAGGCTCAGCCTCTTTCCCTGAACTTCTACATGTTTTCTAAGTCTTTCCCTAGCTCCTGCCAACATCTGTCCCTACAGTAAGAGCGATGTGGAATGACTGTACCTAAAATGGCCGAGGATTTTTATAGGGCTGTGACATCACAGTTCATGCAGTGGCAAAACAGCCTTGATCGTGGGGAATAAATGAATGTAATGCTTCCAAGTCAAGGCTGGCCAAATAAACCCCACCTTCCAAGTTAACACCATCCAACTTATTCAGGACGTCCATAGTATCTCTTGTGTAAGAACTCAACCCTAATACAAATGGGCGCAAAATAGTGTCCAAATAAACACTAATATTCTGGGTGAGACTGTTGATACCGGATACTATTGGTCGTCTCTTAAAGAGAGTCTATGATTCGCAAAAACACTTTTAAGCTATTGGCACATTGGAATGGCCTTTAAAAGGCCATTCTTCTACCTTTCCTTGTTTTCTTCTCCCAGCCGATTCCAAGATAATTTGTTTCTTCATGTATGTAAATGAGCACTACGGAGCACCTGGGGCGTACCTTCTCTTCTGCAAGCACCCATCGCGTCATCGCTTCTCAACGCCCCTTCTGCTGTTGCGGTGACTCCCCTCTTGGTCTTCTTTCTTCTCAGTTCTCGCTGGCAGTGAATTTTCGTGACTGTGCATGCACAATTGGGCCGCCATTTTCCAGTGGTCTGTCACAAGAGCATGGCAGAGCCAATTGCGCTATACCACCATGTACTATAATGTTCTGTGTATAGAAGCGTTGATTGACAATACTCAGATACAGTGGGGAAAAAAGTATTTAGTCAGCCACCAATTGTGCAAATTCTCCCACTTAAAAAGAAGAGATAGGCCTGTAATTGACATCATAGGTAGACCTCAACTATTAGAGACAAAATGAGAAAACAAATCCAGAAAATCACATTGTCTGATTTTTTAAGAATTTATTTGCAAATTATGGTGGAAAATAAGTATTTGGTCACCTACAAACAAGCAAGATTTCTGGCTCTCACAGACCTGTAACTTCTTCTTTAAGAGGCTCCTCTGTCCTCCACTCATTACCAGTAGTAATGGCACCTGTTTGAAATTTTTATCAGTATAAAAGACACCTGTCCACAACCTCAAAGAGTCACACTCCAAACTCCACTATGGTGAAGACCAAAAAGCTATGGAAGAACACCAGAAACAAAATTGTAGACCTGCACCAGGCTAGGAAGACTGAATCTGCAAAAGGCAAGCAGCTTGGTGTGAAGAAATCAACTGTGGGAGCAATAATTAGAAAATGGAAAACATACAAGACCACTGATAATCTCCCTCGATCAGGGGCTCCACGCAAGATCTCACCCCGTGGGGTCAAAATGATCACAAGAACGGGGAGCAAAAATCCCAGAACCACACGGGGGGACCTAGTGAATGACCTGCAGAAAGCTGGGACTAAGTAACAAAGGCCACCGTCAGTAACACACTACGCCGCCAGGAACTCAAATCCTGCAGTGCCAGATGTGTCCCCCTGCTTAAGCCAGTACATATCCGGGCCCGTCTGAAGTTTGCTAGAGAGCATTTGGATGTTCCAGAAGAGTATTGGGAGAATGTCATATGATCAGATGAAACCAAAGTAGAACTGTTTGGTAGAAACACAACTTGTCGTGTTTGGATGAGAGTGAATGCTGAGTTGCATCCAAAGAACACCATACCTACTGTGAAGCATGGGGGTGGAAACATCATTCTTTGGGGCTGTTTCTCTGCAAAGGGATCAGGACGACTGATCCGTGTACATGAAAGAATGAATGGGGCCATGTATTGTGAGATTTTGAGTGCAAACCTCCTTCCATCAGCAAGGGCATTAAAGATGAAACGTGGCTGGGTCTTTCAGCATGACAATGATCCCAAGCACACCGCCAGGGCAACAAAGGAGTGGCTTCGTAAGAAGCATTTCAAGGTCCTGGAGTGGCCTAGCCAGTCTCCAGATCTCAACCCCATAGAAAACCTTTGGAGGGAGTTGAAAGTCCGTGTTGCCCAGCAACAGCCCCAAAACATCACTGCTCTAGAGGAGATCTGCATGGAGGAATGCGCCAAAATACCAGCAACAGTGTGTGCCAACCTTGTGAAGACTTACAGAAAATGTTTGACCTATGTCATTGCCAACAAAGGATATATAACAAAGTATTGAGATGGACTTTTGTTATTAACCAAATACTTATTTTCCACCATAATTTGCAAATAAATTCTTAAAAAATCAGACAATGTGATTTTCTGGATTTTTTTTTCCTCATTTTGTCTCTCATAGTTGAGGTCTACCTATGATGACAATTACAGGCTGGCCTCATCTTTTTAAGTGGGAGAACTTGCACAATTGGTGGCTGACTAAATACTTTTTTTTCCCCACTGCATGTGTTGTGCTACTCTATTGTGACCCCTGAGGAATTTTTGACATAAAAAGAAATGCGTAGGGTCTTCTTTTTGACAACTTAGAAGTGTGGCTTTCTCCCTTTGCACTATCTGGTGCTTCCTGGAGATCTGAAGCACTGTTGGCATGGCGTTAGGCCAGTAACCTCAGTGCTCGTCTCTCCCTTTCATTATTGTGGGCAGCATACCAGCTTGTTTTAGTGCACTTGGGATTTGAGGACCTCTCATGTGTGAACCGAGAGCAAGGCAGGTGGTTTGGACTCCGCAACCAGAAATGAACGCACACGCGGTAGTTCAAGAAAAAAATATATATATTTACTATAAGTTAATAAAGGCTAGTTAAAGGTAAAATGACATGGATAAAGACAAGCAAAATATACAATATAGCATGAACAATTTCAAGGCAAATTCTGCAATGGTTTCTACTTTTACTCTGTCCACTTCTGCAGTATGGACACTGAATGAACAATATACTCAAAACTATCCCTAACTGACCCTGACTTCAAATTTGGGTGCACCCCCTTTTCCCCAGTGGTCCAGGTGGACCGCTTACAGTCCGTAGAAGCGCGCGGTGGGGCCCAAAGTCGGTCCTTTCTTTTATAGTGAAGCGTCCTCCCCTCACGGTTATCAGGATCTTGGGAGAAATGAAGTCCTCTTTAACAGGGAAACCAAATGAATGCAATGTAATCCAACAGCAAATTCCACTCAGCACACTGACAGTCCTGCCGAATCCATACACTGAGCTGGGATGAAAAATCTCCACACCAGTTCAATACAACATAGACACCTGTCTTCTCTCTTGCCAAGATGGCTGCTGCTCTCTGTCTCCTCACTTTCTGCTTCTCTGCTCACACTCTGTCTGCAGAACAGGCAGGCTGACATAAAAGGGGGGGGGTCTCACTCCAGCATCATGTCACAATTACAATGGCTGCTGTCTTAAAGGAACAGAATCACAGAAATACATTCAACATTAACAATTTATACAGACAAATGAAGCTTAGGACAACATTGGCTGTCTCTTACACATGTATTTGGAACAGGGAGATCAGTTTGCAGATAGGGTCAGTTCAAGCCTAGCTGTCTACAAGTAATTAGCAGTATGACAGATATCCGCTGTGACCTTTGGCATAGGTGCTCCCTTTGACTCCTGGAAACTTTTTAAAAGAAATATAGTATTTTTTATATTTTCTTTTGCTTTATTAAAAGTTATGTTTTAATTTTACATAATTGTTCCTTCATTGATTGAGCCTATTGGCTAGATGTGTCTGTGAGCCATGTACGAAATGATAGGTGGAATATTTTGAGCCGTGTGTTAATCTAGTCTAGGAGTGAGTTGGTGAAATGGGGAGATCAGTGTTCTTCCCATTGTATAGCCTTGCATATATCGGATTTTGTCACTGAGGAGACACTCTTACCTGACTTCCTGTCTGATTTCTTGGACGTGTTTGATCAAAAATCTGCTGACAGCTTACCCCTGCATAGACCTTATGATTGTGGTATTGATCTCCTTCCTGATTCCAAATATCCCAGGGGAATGATCTTCAATCTCTCAGCTTCTGAACGTGAGGCTATGAGGGAGTATATCCACGACAGTCTATTGAAAGGACATATCCAGTCATCTAAGTCTCCCATGGGAGCTGATTTCTTTTTTGTTGATAAAAAAGATGGGGGTGTGCGGCCGTGAACTGATTCCTGATCTCATCAACCAGATAGTGGGTGCCCGCTGGTTTTCCAAGATTGATCTCCAGGGGGCCTACAATCTGATTCGGATGAGGGAGGGAGATGAGTGGAAAACTGCATTTAACACTCCGGAGGGTCACTTTGAGTATCTGGTTATGCCCTTTGGGTTGTGTAATGCACCAGCAGTTTTCCAACATTTTATCAATGATGTATTTAGAGATCTGCCCAGCCATTATGTGGTTGTCTATCTGGACGATATCCTGGTTTTCTCTCCTGATTGGGCTACACATGTTGAACACGTTAGGAATGTTTTGCTGCTGTTACGTCAAAATAATCTTTTTGCCAAACTGTCCAAATGCCTGTTCAGAGTCCAAAGAGTCACCTTCCTGGGTTATGTCATTACCTCTGAATCTTTTTGTATAGATCCACTCAAGGTCACGGCTATTAAAAATTGCGAACTCCCTTCTAGTCTTAAGGCACGGCAAAGTTTTATGGGCTTTTTCAATTAATATCGGAAATTTATCAAAAATTTCTCTATTATAGCTAAGCCAGTGACGGATCTCACTAAGGTGCCGATTTGACCAACTGGTCTCTTGAGGCTGAACGGGCATTTGAGCAACTTAAGACATGTTTTGTTGAAGCTCCTGTTTTAGTGCCAGACTTAGATCAACTATTTGCTGTAAAGGTTGATTCTTCAGAAGTAGGGGTTGTAGGGGTTGGTGCGGGCTGTGGCCTTTTTCTCGAGGAAGTTCTCCCCTTCAGAGCGCAATTATGATGTGGGTAATTGCAAACTCTTAGCTATTAAGTGGGTGTTTGAAGAATGGAGACACTTCCTCGAGGGAGCTAAGCATAAAATCACAGTAATTATTGATCATAAGAATTTGTTGTATTTGGATGGGGCTAAGTGACTGTCTCCTAGGCAGCCTGGGCCTTATTCTTCCTGTGTTTTAACTTTGTTGTAACATACTGTACAGGAACTAAAAACGTGCAAGTCGATGCTCTTTCTCGCAGCTTTTGTGCCAGTGTTCCCCAGGAAACGTCCCGGAAAAAATCCTGTCCCCTGGAGTGGTAGTTGCCACTATATACCCTGATCTTGACAGGTCCGTGGTTAATTCGCAAGAGCTTGCTCCCAAGAATACCCCCACTGGGAAATTATTTGTACCCCCTAATCTTTATCTCCGTGTGTTAGAGGAAATTCAATGCTCCACTTTAGCGGGACATCCTGGCATCACTGGTACCAAATATCTGTTCTCACGCTCATACTGGTGGCCTAGTTGGTCCCGAGATGTATATAAGTTTGTCTCAGCCTGTGACGTATGTGCTAGGATGAATGTAGCTAGAAGGTTACCAGAGGGCCTTCTTCATCCTGTCCCTATACCTAAAAAACCGTGGTCCCATCTTTCGATGGACTTCATTACAGATCTGCCTGTTTTTCAAGGGAAAGCAGTGGTATGGGTGGTGGTGGATAGATTCTCTAAAATGTGACATTTCATACCCCTAAAAAAAGCTTGCAAGTGCGCGATACTTAGCCTCTCTTTTTATTAACCACATACTTCGTTTGCATGCGGTACCAGAAAATACTGTGTCTGATTGGGGAGTACAATTTGTTTCCAGGTTTTGGAGGGAATTTTGTGGCCGTCTGGATGGCTCTATGTCTTTTTCCTCTACATTCCACCTGGAGACCAATGGACAGACGGAGAAAATCAACAAGTCTCTTGAACAAACACCTGAGGTATTTTGTGTCTGATGCCCAGGAACAGTGGAGGAAGTTTTTTCCTTTGGTGGAGTTGGCGATTAATAACTAAAGGAACTCCACCACTAAGATGTCTACATTTTACTGTAACTATAGTTTTAACCCTAGGTACTCGTCTTTTCGTAACACTGTATCTATAAATCTTGCTGTCGAACAGACATATCCACGACTGTGCACAGTATGGGCCCAGGCTCTGATTAACCTGGTAAAAGCCCAAGAAAATCAAAAAAGTCAGGCAAATAAGAGACGCTTACCGGGTCCTGATTATAAGGTAGGAGATCGCCTTAGGGTTCCATCTGCAAAATTTGCTCTGCGTCACATAGAGCCGTACACCATCACGGATGTCATTAATCCAGTGTCATTTAAACTATGACTGCCTAAGACATTCCGTATTCACAATGTGTTTCATAAATCTCTTTTGAAAAAGTACATTACGCCTGTCATTCCTTCATCCAGTCTACCCACGCCTGTGGTAGTTCAGGGAGAACTAGAATATGAGATTGAAAAAAATTCTGGATTCCCGTTGGCTACGGAACTCAGTCCAGTAACTGGTACATTGGAAAGGTTATGGCTCTGAGGAGTGGACGTGGGTCCGTGGCAAGGACCTTCATGCTCCATGCCTCATTAGTCTTTCATCGGCAGAACCTTTCAAAACCTGGGTTGTCTGATGAGGGTCCAATGGCCCCTCATAAAAGGGAGGTACTGTTACATCCTCAACTGTTCGAACTCCTGCGCTGTCCTCTGGCTGCATTGTACAGCTGTAAGGGAATCACTAGAGGAGCGATTCCCCAGAAGCTGCTGGAGAACTAGGGGGAAGGGGCACAACGAGACAGTGGACCCTAAGCTGAATCCCCCCCACACTGTCCCTGGCTAACTTGCCCCATCTGTCCTAGGTGACAGCCAGCAACCACGTCGACAGTCCCTCCTTATAATAAGTGATCACGCAGACAAGACGCACAACAACAAAGGGAGGTCAGCTAGCCAAGGGGTCAGTAACAATCGAGCAATTGCAGCACAGAATCGAGATCAAAGAGAATAGTCAAAGTCAAAGCCAGTGGTCAGAAAATAAGAAGAGCAGGTAACAAATAACAAGAAGTAAAGCCAGTAAGCAAAAAGCAATAGCAGGCGCCCATAGGAAAGTGGGCAAACAATAAATAGGGAGAAAGAACCCGCCTAAGACTTGATAGGAGGATAGGCTGTCAATCACCAAGGCAGGACCAAAGTTAACTCTTAGTGGAGCAGGGGGAGAGCAAGGTGAAGGAGAAGGGCGTGGTGGAAAATTAATTAAGGAGGTGAGGGAATAGGACAGTGTTCAGACAGTACAAGAAAAACCCAAAGAAAAGAATCACAACCGGGCACGCCTCCTGCGCCGCAGCGTACGCCTGGAGGACGGTGCCAAAGCCCGGACAGGCAAGGACGTTACAGTACCCCCCCTTTTACGAGGGGCCTCTGGACCCTCGCCAGATGGACCAGGTTTTGAAGGGTTCTGGCGATGAAAAAGATTAATTAAACGTGGCGCATGTAGGTCCCTACCAGAAACCCACGTTCACTCCTCCGGGCCATAACCCTTCCAGTGCATGAGGTACTGAACAGCATTCTGCACCCGACGGGAATCCAGAATTTTTTCTACCTCGTATTCCAGTTCCCCTTGGAACACCACCGGCGCAGGTGGACTGGAAGAAGTAAGGACAGAGGAGATATACTTCTTCAAAAGCGACTTGTGGAAGACGTTGTGGATACGAAAAGAACTTGGAAGTTGTAATTTAAAAGATACTGGGTTTATGAGTTCAGAAATGACATAGGGCCCAATGTAACGTGGTGCAAATTTCCCAGAAGGAACTCTAAGACGCAGATTCCTAGTGGACAGCCAGACTCGATCTCTCACTCTGTATTCAGGGCCAGGCAAGCGTCTTTTATTTGCCTGCCGTTTTTGATATTCTTGGGCTTTAAACAGGCTCAGACGAGCCTGGGCCCAGACTGTGCACAGTCGCTGATAAGTATGTTCGGCGGTGGGATTAACAGACTCGGTGCTACGGAGAGAAGAGTACCTGGGGTTAAAACCATAGTTGCAATAAAACGGAGACATTTTAGTGGTGACGTTAACCCTGTTGTTTATTGAAAACTCTGCTAGAGGAAGAAAGGTTCTCCATTTTTCTTGAGCATCAGACACAAAACACCTTAAGTACTGTTCCAAAGTTTGGTTGAATCTCTCAGTCTGGCCATTGGTCTCCGGGTGGAACGCGGAAGAGAAAGACAGAGAGACCCCCAGACGACCACAAAATTCCTTCCAGAATCTAGAGACAAATTGTACACCCCGATCAGATACAATATTTTCCGGTACACCATGCAAGCGGAGTATGTGGTTAATAAAGAAAGAAGCTAGGCGTGGAGCATTAGGAATTTTCTTTTGGGGTACAAAATGGCACATTTTGGAGAATCTATCCACAACAACCCAAATCACAGTCTTCCCTTGGGAACAAGGCAAATCAGTAATAAAGTCTATTGACAAATGGGACCATGGTCTCTTAGGTATAGGAAGAGGATGAAGAAGGCCCTCGGGTAATCTCCTAGGAGTCTTCATCTTAGCACATGTCTCACAGGCAGCAACAAATTCACATACGTCTCGAGACCAAGACGGCCACCAGTAAGAGCGGGAGAGAAGGTATTTAGTCCCAGCGAAGCCAGGATATCCCGTTAAGGTAGAACAATGAATTTCCTCCAAAACACGAAGACGAAGATTTGGAGGTACAAATAGTTTCCCAGTGGGAGTATTACTGGGAGCAAGATCTTGTGAATTAACCACTAAAGTAGCAAGGTCAGGAGTAATAATGGCGAGAACCACTCCGGGAGACAAGATTTTATCTGGGACATCCATAGGGGCACCGCTGGGACCAAAACTGCGAGATAGGGCATCAGCCCGTACATTTTTAGAGCCTGGACGATAAGTCACCACAAAATTAAAACGTGTGAAGAATAGCGCCCAGCGGGCCTGCCTAGGAGACAGTCGCTTAGCGTTATCCAGATATAGTAGGTTCTTATGATCAGTGAATACTGTGATCTGGTGTTTGGCCCCCTCGAGGAAATGTCTCCACTCCTCGAATGCCCATTTAATGGCTAGGAGTTCTCGATTACCAACATCATAGTTGCGCTGCGTAGGAGAGAATTTCCTCGAGAAGAAGGCTACAGGTTGCAAACACGTAAAATTTTCAGAGCCCTGAGACAACACGGCACCAGCCCCCACTTCAGAGGCATCAACCTCAATAATAAATGGGCGATCATAGTCTGGTGGTACTAATACAGGAGCCTCAACAAAACATTTCTTGAGATGTACAAAAGCCTGTTCCGCTTCCGGAGTCCATTTGGTCACATCGGCACCTTTCTTTGTGAGATCCGTCAATGGCTTCACTATAGCAGAGAAATTCTTAATAAATTTTCGATAATAGTTGGAGAAACCCAAGAAACGTTGTAGGGCTTTAAGGTTGGAGGGGCGTTCCCAGTTATTAATAGCCGTGACCTTCAGTGGATCCATACAAAAAGAATCGGGAGTAATAACGTAACCGAGGAAGGTGACCCTTTGGACTCCGAACAGGCATTTGGACAGTTTGGCAAAGAGAGAGTTTTGACGCAACAGTAGCAAAACACTCCTAACATGCTCAATATGTGTGGCCCAATCAGGAGAGAACACTAGAATATCATCCAGGTAGACAATCACATAACGACCGAGCAAGTCTCTAAAGATATCGTTAACAAAGTGTTGAAATACTGCTGATGCATTACATAACCCGAAAGGCATTACCAAATATTCAAAGTGACCTTCAGGGGTGTTGAACGCAGTTTTCCACTCATCTCCTTCTCTAATCCGGATCAGATTGTATGCCCCACGGAGGTCAATTTTAGAAAACCAGCGGGCACCCACAATCTGATTGAAAAGATCAGGGATCAGGGGAAGAGGGTACTGATTTTTAACCGTAATTTTATTTAATTCACGGTAGTCAATGCATGGTCGCAGTCCGCCATCCTTCTTTTTAACAAAAAAGAACCCAGCTCCCATGGGAGACTGAGACGGACGGATGTGACCTTTAAGAAGATTATCCTGAGTGTAATCCCGCATAGCCTCACGTTCTGGAGCAGAAAGATTGAAGATCCTTCCCTTAGGGTATTTGGAGTCGGGAAGGAGTTCAATAGCACAATCGTAAGGTCTATGCGGCGGAAAAACTTCAGCAGCTTTAGCATCAAAAACATCATGAAAATCAGGCAGAAATTCAGGAAGTAGTGTCTCCTCACGGAGACAATCGGAGGTATGCAAAGCAATGCAATGGGAGGAGCACTGATTCCCCCATTTAACTAACTCTTTTTTTGGCCAATCAAAGGTAGGGTGATGGAGGTCTAGCCAGGGAAGCCCTAAAATAATATCAGACGAGAGATCCTCCATAACAAAAAAGCTCATGAGCTCCGTATGTATTGAGCCCACTTGCAAAGAGAGTAAGGGGGTTTTATAACGGATTTTACCCCTGGCCAGTGGAGTAAAATCCGCCCCAGTAACCAACAGAGGAGTATCTAATGATACAAGTTCAATACATAAGGCAGAAACAAACGAAAATTTAACAAAGTTAGTGGCAGCCCCAGAATCTACTAGGGCCTGCCCAGAAACAGATCTGTCCCCAAAGGACAGAGACACAGGTAACATCAATTTGTGAGATTTTTCAGAAGATACCTGACTGCCTGAGTGGTTCTTCTGAATACCAGTGGTTCTTCTGAATACCACTCAGGCCCTGAAGTTTTCCGCTGGTGTACGTGGTTTGATGGAACAGTCTCGGATGAGATGACCCAGTTTGCCGCAATACAGGCAGAGATGATTCCGGAGACGATATTCACGTCTAGCCTTGTTATCCAGTGCTCCCAATTGCATAGGCTCATCTCCAGGGGTGACAGAAGGAGAAACAGATTTTTTAACAGAAAGAGAGGGATAGACAGAAGACTTAGTGGGACCAATCCCCACCCTCTCTTTACGTCTGTCCTGGAGTCTCATGTCAATGCGGACAGCTAAGGTCATGGCCTTTTCTAAGGTAGGGGGATCAGGGTGACCTACCCAGACATCCTTCACTGAATCATTCAGGTCCTGTTTAAAAAGAGCTTTCAAAGCGGAGTCACACCAACCTGCTGTTATACTCAACTTCCGAAACTCAGAGCAATAAGTTTCAGTGGATAGTTTACCTTGCCGGAGGGTAAGAAGTTGGGACTCGGCGAGTCCAATTTGATCAGGCTCAGCATAAATGTCCCCCAAAGACTTAAAAAATTTTTCTAGATCTGTCCACTCCTCTGCCTCAGGGGGGAGTTTAAGGGCCCAAGTCTGTGGATCTACCTGTAAGAGGGAAATGACCACTCCCACCATCTGAGACTGCAACGCATAGGGGTTGACCCGAAAATACAATAGACATGATTCCCTGAACGTCTCAAATTTACCTCGGTCCCCTGAAAACCTATCCGGAAGTAACATTTTAACCCTAGGGAGAGAAATGACAGCAGGTGGTGTAGCAGCGGCCTCAGCTTGATTCTGGGTGAGAGTGTGTACCTGGTTGGCCAGCTCAGACACCAAACCTGCCAAACCCTCCATTCGAGTCACAAGGTCCTGAAAAGAAGCCATGCCAGTAATGAGTAGAAGGGTTAAGGTTTTTTTTACGGCCTGCTATTCTGTAAGGGAATCACTAGAGGAGCAATTCCCCAGAAGCTGCTGGAGAACTATGGGGAAGGGGCACAACGAGACAGTGGACCCTAAGCTGAATCCCCCCACTGTCCCTGGCTATCTTGCCCGATCTGTCCTAGGTGACAGCCAGCAACCACGTCGACAGTCCCTCCTTATAATAAGTGATCACATAGAACGCAGACAAGACACACAACAACAAAGGGAGGTCAGCTAGCCAAGGGGTCAGTAACAATCGAGCAATTGCAGCACAGAATCGAGATCAAAGAGAATAGTCAAAGTCAAAGCCAGTGGTCAGAAAATAAGAAGAGCAGGTAACAAATAACAAGAAGTAAAGCCAGTAAGCAAAAAGCAATAGCAGGCGCCCATAGGAAAGTGGGCAAACAATAAATAGGGAGAAAGAACCCGCCTAAGACTTGATAGGAGGATAGGCTGTCAATCACCAAGGCAGGACCAAAGTTAACTCTTAGTGGAGCAGGGGGAGAGCAAGGTGAAGGAGAAGGGCGTGGTGGAAAATCAATTAAGGAGGTGAGGGAATAGGACAGTCTTCAGACAGTACAAGAAAAACCCAAAGAAAAGAATCACAACCGGGCACGCCTCCTGCGCCGCAGCGTGCGCCCGGAGGACGGTGCCAAAGCCCGGACAGGCAAGGACGTTACAACAGCACAGGAGGTGTTTCTGCTCATGATTACCTGCTCTCGGACTCTTGACATTCTGTGTTGGCACTGTTAGGGTTAACTTTTGTGTGCTTGTGATTGACAGTTTATCTGCCAATCAAGCCTGGGGTGGGTTCTGGACTTCCTTAAACTGGCCATCAGCCCACACTTGGTTGCTGGCTATTGTGTCTCTGACCTTGCTAAGTGTTTGTCCTTGCTCTTATATTGTATTTACTGACCTCTGCTTTTTGGCTTTTGACTACTCTTTTGGATTTCGATTTGGTACTGTTCTGTCTCTCTGGCTTGACCCATAGTAGTATAATGTTGTACCGTGTTAGCCATTGAAAGTAGTGGAAGAGTGAAGAAATCAGGCGATACCTTTTAGAGGCTAACTGAGTATATTTATAAGTAAGCTTTCAGGAGTACTAGCTAGCTCCCTTCATCAGACATGGTGTGATACAAGAACTGAAAATTCACAGATTTTTATACACATGGTTTTCAAAGCATTTTAGAGTCCTTAAAAAAAATGCAATCTAAGTAGAGAAGTTATTTAGAACAGGTCAAAAAAACAGTCTGGAAACTTGTGGTGCGTGACGGAGGGATCAGTAATTCTTGCTGTTATCTGTTTGCTATCAGGAGGTGATTTGTGTCCCTCACAGTTCATACATAGTGTGATTTGAAGCTGGCATGAATATTGAGTTCAGTTCATGGTTCATACATAGTGTGACATGAAGCTGGCATGAATATTAAGTCCAAATTGCAGAGTTTGAAATTTTTGCATAAATTTATACTCCCATTCTTTTCTTTTCTCCTGTGTCTTAAAATGTCCCATTAAAACCACAACCCGCAAATCTTCAATAGAGTGGTTTTCTCCGGAGAAATGTGTGGCCACTGGGAGATCTGTTCTGCTGTTATTAATATTGGATCTGTGTGAGTTCATTCGTTAACTGAGTCTCTGCCCTGTTTCCCCCACATAGAGGCCTGTGGTGGGACATTGCACACACATTATGAGGTACACCACATTGGAAGACCTGCAGGAAAATGTCCCCCTAATTCTGTGCACCTGTTGTGACTGTGGGATAGGTACACTGTCAGTGGTGTGGATGTGCTTGCAGGTCATGCACCTTTTATGTAGGCAAGGTGAGGTGCCATTTTCAGTTGGGGCCTTCAGGGCACTCCGAACGATAATACGCCTCAGGTTTGGTGGTTGTCGAAAGGAAAGGAGAGGGGGGACTGGAAATATGTCCTTGAGTCTGTTGTCCCTATGTATCACAGGTTGGAGCTCCTTGGCAATCCTTCGTAGGATCTCCAGCAATACAATTGTATTTGCTCTGACAAAACAGACCTGGACAAGCACCTCCTGGATCTGAGGATGAAATTTCTCAGATTGGGATACAAACCAAAAGTAACAGACAACCAATTGAACAAAGCGGCAGCCATTAACAGAGACAGTCTGCTCACATATAGAGAGACCCAGAAAGATGCCCGAGTGCCCCTAGTTGTCACCTACAACCCACAGCTGGAGATCCTACGAAGGATTGCCAAGGAGCTCCAACCTGTGCTACATAGGGACAACAGACTCAAGGACATATTTCCAGTCCCCCCTCTCCTTTCCTTTCGACAACCACCAAACCTGAGGCGTATTATCGTCCGGAGTGCCCTGAAGGCCCCAACTGAAAATGGCACCTCACCTTGCCTACATAAAAGGTGCATGACCTGCAAGCACATCCACACCACTGACAGTGTACCTATCCCACAGTCACAACAGGTGCACAGAATTAGGGGGACATTTTCCTGCAGGTCTTCCAATGTGGTGTACCTCATAATGTGTGTGCAATGTCCCACCACAGGCCTCTATGTGGGGGAAACAGGGCAGAGACTCAGTCAACGAATTAACTCACACAGATCCAATATTAATAACAGCAGAACAGATCTCCCAGTGGCCGCACATTTTTCTGGAGAAAACCACTCTATTGAAGATTTGCGGGTTGTGGTTTTAATGGGACATTTTAAGACACAGGAGAAAAGAAAAGAATGGGAGTATAAATTTATGCAAAAATTTCAAACTCTGCAATTTGGACTTAATATTCATGCCAGCTTCATGTCACACTATGTATGAACCATGAACTGAACTCAATATTCATGCCAGCTTCAAATCACACTATGTATGAACTGTGAGGGACACAAATCACCTCCTGATAGCAAACAGATAACAGCAAGAATTACTGATCCCTCCGACACACACCACAAGTTTCCAGACTGTTTTTTTGACCTGTTGTAAATAACTTCTCTACTAAGATTGCATTTTTTTAAGGACTCTAAAATGCTTTGAAAACCATGTATATAAAAATCTGTGAATTTTCAGTTCTTGTATCACACCATGTCTGATGAAGGGAGCTAGCTAGTACTCCTGAAAGCTTACTTATAAATATACTCAGTTGGCTTGACCCTTGACTTGCTGACTCCTCTTCTTTGTTGTGTTGTCTTGTCCTGTTCCTTGTATCACTTATCTACAGTAGGGTTTGTCGTCCAGTTGTCCCTGTTATTAGGACTGTTGCGGCATTTAGGTAGGAACACGGGGTGGGCCTAGTTTTAGGGCTCACTATCTCTGTCTTCTCTTTCCCTAGTAGCTGTTATTGAGAATAGCTTACGGGAACACACAGTATAATGCTCCACAGTGGCCCCAAACAGTATAATGTGATCTCCAGCAGCCCCACACAGTATAATATACTCCCCAGAGCCCCTACACAGTATAATACTCCCCAGAGCCTAAACATAATGTAATGCCCCCCTCCCAGTGCCACCCAGTATAATGCTCTCAAGCAGCCCCGCACAGTTTAATATACTTCCCACTGTCCCCAGTATAATGGTGCCGTATAACAATAGAACAGGAGTTTGGCCTCCACTCTATGTTTTTGGCCTCCATATGTTTTCCACGTCTCCCAGTTGAAGAAGACAAAGATGTATCTGAATAAATAGACCGCAAACGTGGCCCTGAGCAGAGCCGGTGTACAGTGGAGGTCCTGAGAGTCCATACGAGGACATAGGTGAGCCACCTGTGACAGGTTGGGGTGTGGAGGATAGATGCGTCCGTCGCCACTGGCGGAAGCTGCTTGTATCAGAGAATCCTCAGTGTGGTAGGACTGCTGAGGGTGATCCCTGGCGTGGAGGATAGATCTACGTGTCCCTGAGGATGATGTAGTATCCAGGCCCTTCTGAATAGGATGCAGCAGGCTGGATTGCCCAGGGTTTGTAGAAGTCCACTGAGTAGAAGGAAGGTGCCAAGGTTCCCACGGATATCTCCGAAGCAAGATAAAAAGGGGTATATAGTGGTGTCCCTTCACTAATAAGAGGGTGTGGTGCCAGATTCAGTCTCATGGGGGAGGGAGTAGGAGCCATGACAGTCGCCAAGCCCAGCGAGATCTACAATGCAGGGCAGGGGGTGGAGGTCTAGTCACCGCCGGAATAGAGGTGCTGACAGTGGTGTACGGTGAAGAGCTAGGCACTGGTACAGTCAGGCCTGACTGAGCCAGAGGGGGATAATGCCCAACAGGGACAAACTCACCATGAACTAGCGGATAAGTTCCGGGGCCAGAAGCGGCAGGTGTAAAGTGCTCCAGTGCCATCATGAAAGGCAGGGTTAGGAACGGGGCTGGAGGTGAAGGAGTCATATAGTGGGAGATCTTGGTTTTTAGTGGGTGTGGAGCAGTCCCCTGTCTGCTAACTCGCCTGCCCGCCATGACTAGATACATGTGTCAGCATGAACAACAGTGGAGTCGTCCTAGGAGGGACTGTCACGCAGAAGTTCAGTAAGAACGCTGCTTCATGCGGCCATGAATCATGACATGCCACAGCTTCTAGCATTTTCATGGGTAAATTTTCAACCTTAAAGAGGTTTTCCAGGCTAAATGATATTTTCTAATTAGGCTGGGGGGAGGTAAAAAATTTTTTAAAAAACATACTCAACTGTCCCCAATGCTCTGGTGTCTTCCCAGGGTGGTCCGGTCCAGTCAACTGTCTTCTTGTTCTTGAATTTCTTGGAAATTCACGTTCCGAATCCCTTCCACTGAGGCCGCTGATTGGTCTTAGCGGTCACGTGATTACTTAGGCCAATCTGCGGCCTCAGGAAAGGAACCGGGAACTTCACAGGTAGTGATGTCTCCAGATCCCTTCTTGAGGTTGCTGATTGGCCTCAGCTGTCATGTGGGGCGGATACTTCCACTGGAAGACAATAAGGAAGCTGCAGGACCGGACCGCGCGGGGAGGTGCCGGAGCACCGAGGTCAGGTTAGTATGGTTTTCTTATATTTTTTTTCACCTCCCCCAGTCTAATTAATAAATAAAATTTTAGGCCGGAGAACCCCTTTAGGTTATAAAAATGTTTGGGGGTGATTCCGTTTAGTGTAATATTTAGTTTTACGCGACTGGTAATTTAGCTTCCACACTAGCTCTGTCTCACCTCAACTCCCCCTTCCTCTCTCCCTCCCTCTTCTCTCCCTCCCGCCCATACACCACCTCCCTGTATTGCTGGCTATACCACTCACCCCTGACCCCATTATACTTACGTGACTTCCTTCCAGTCTTCCTCCCAGCACTGGTCTGTGCTCTGCAGCCGATGATCCACCTCTACTGCGCAGGCGTGGGAGCTGTTGCACGCCTGCACAGTAGAGGTGGATTATCGGCTGCAGAGCACAGAGCAGTACTGGGACTATTGCTAGAAGTCATTTAATTAACTAATAGAGTCCAGCTATGTGTAATTTAGTCTCAGTATAAATACACCTGTTCTGTGAACTAGAAAACACTAGTAAATAAACAGCAACATGAAGACCAAGGAACTCACCAGACAGGTTAGAGATAAAGTTGTGGAGAATTTTAAAGCAGGGTTAGGTTACAAAAACATATCCCAAGCTTTGAGCATCTCAAGGAGCACTATTCAATCCATCATTCAAAAATGGAAAAAGTATTCTACAACTGCAAACCTACCAAGACATGGCCATCCATCTAAACTAACAGATCAAGCAAGATTATCACTGGTCAGAGAAGCAGCCAAGAGGCCCATTGTCACTCTGGAGCATCTGCAGAAATCCACAGCTCAGGTGGGAGAATCTGTCCACAGGACAACTATAAGTCATGTACTCCACAAAGTTGACCTTTTTGGTCTAAATGCAAAGCACTATGTGTGTGAGAAAAGTAACACTGCTCATTACCCTGAACACACCAGCTCAACTGTGAAACATGGTGGTGGCAGCATCATGCTGTGGGGATGCTTTTCTTCAGCAGGGACAGGGAAGCTGGTCAGAGTTGATGGAAAGATGGATGGAGGTAAATACAGGGCAATCCTGGAAAAAAACCTGTTGGAGGCTACAAAAGACTAGAGACTGGGAAGGAGACTCACCTTCCAGAAAGACAATGACCCTAAACATACAGCCAGAGCTACAGTGGAATGGGTTAGATTAGAGATGAGCAAATCGAAGCTGATGAAGTGGAATTCGATCCAAATTTCAGGAAATATTCAATTCGCATTGAATCCGGATTTCCTCACACTTCGTGGTAATGAATTGCACATCTCGATCGGGGGTTTTAACCACTTGGATACCGTGGTCAAACAGGACCGCGGCATCCAAGGGGTTCCGCCACGCTACATGTCCCCCTCGGCACCCCCCCGTGGTGATTAAAAATAAAAAATACTGATACTCACCTGTCCTGGGCTCAACATCCACTCTGGAGCTATTTGCTGAGGTCCTGCTCCCCAGATGTCACTACTGGGGCCTGTGATTGGACCCCAGTGGTGACATGGAGCGCACTGGCGTAATGACGTCATCACGCCCCCACGTGACCACTGAGGCCCAATCACAGGCTCCAGCAGTGACATCTGGGGAGCAGGACCTCAGTCACAAGGAAGAAGAGGAGTGAAGAGGACGCTGCAGACAGCCGGATTCCCAGGAGAGTCTCCATTCAAGGCAGGATCAACCAGGTATGCGGAGGGACAGCAATGGGGCAAACCTAGGGTCACTAGTCAGACCCCGGGCTTCCGAATAGGAACAGTGGCACCCCCCGAAAACGTCATGGGGGGGGGCGATCGAGACCCCAATATATAATAAAACCCCCACGATGCCGCGGTCATGTTTGACTGCGTCATCTCAGGGGTTAACACCCGCGATCGGAGCTCAGCTCCAACCAGGGTTATTAGAGGACAGTGTCAGCCGTTACATACGGCTCATCTCTAGTTTAGTTCAAAGAATATTCATGTGTTAGAATGGCCCAGTTAAAGTCCAGACCTAAATCCCATTGAGCATCTGTAGCAAGACATGAAAATTGCTGTTCACAGACACTCTCCATCCAATCTGGCTGAGCATGAGCTATTTTGCAAAAAAGAATGGGCAAAAATTTCAGTCACTAGATGTGCAAAGCTGGTAGACACAGACACAAAAGACTTGCAGCTGTTTTTTCAGCAAAAAGTGTTTCTACAAAGTATTGATATAGGGGGCTGAATACTTTCGCACATCACACTTTTCAGATTTTTATTTGATTAAAATTTTGAAAACCATGTATCATTTTCATTCCACTTCACAATTATGTGCTCCTTTGTGTTGGTCTATCACTTAAAATACCAATAAAATACATTTAAGTTTGTGGTTGTAAGGTGACAAAATGTGAAAAAATTCAAGGAATATGAATACTTTTGCAAGCCACTGTACATCATCTCTGATGACTGCACTGAGCCTTTTTACACTAGGGTGAATGCAGACAGACACCCAACAGATGGGGGCTCCATCTGCATCTGTCATTTAGTGTCCATTGCTCTCATCCTGTAATGTTTACGAGCAAGGGACATTAGATAACGGTAATGTGAAGCTACCCTAAATGTAAATAGAAAAGAAGGGGTCTAACTTGTTTAAAAATAATCATTTTTGGAACTTCACAATACCTGTAATGATAGTTTGATGTCAGCAAACCAGCTATGGAAAATTTGGCCTTCAAAAGTCAGTTTGCATGCCATTCATTGCCAGCTCTGCCATAAGCCCAACAAGTAAGAAATGCACCTACACTCGTCATCTATGAAAACAGTATAAGTTGCTTAATATATGTTCAGGTGTGTTTCTCAATTGGCATACACAAGACTTTAAAAATATACACCTGAATTAACATATTTAAGTCAAAAACGTAGTTCAAAATTTTTCTACCATATTCAATGAAATATCTGAAAAAAAGAGGGTCAATATCTTTTATATGTCCATTTTTTAATATCTTGGTGGGTCGAGTTTATTAAATAGAGCCATTTTGGGGGTTCAAGTAATGATAGCATGGTGTCAGCAAACTAGCTATGGAAAATTTGCAGTCTAAGAGCTGTTTTACACACCATTTACAGAGCCCATCAAGTAAGGAACACACTTACATTTGGTATCTAATCTATCAATTTGAGGCCTAATTTATTAAATAGAGTTATTTTGAGGGCATTCCAAGTGTCTATTTTTACAGTATGGTAGCAAGAACTAGCTGTAGAAATGTGTCCCTCCAAAGTCAAATAGAACCCCATGGACACCAAGCTCCAACATGGGACCACATGATGGGGAAAACACTCAAATGTGGCATCTATACAAACAGTGATAATAAAACATATTTTAGAATATTTAGTATACATTTTTTTAGGTTATCATATGTATTAGCTATAGGAAAAAGCTTTTTAACCTTTTTTTTTTTGCTTTTTTCCACTATATATATTTTTAAAAAAAAAGTAAATTATATCACTTGTTTTGTTAGAGAAATATATAACTTATTATACTGTAAGAAAAATGACACTAAATATATGTAAGTTGGCACAGTAATAGTAACATATAAACATAGTAGATAAGGATGGATAAAGACACAAATCCATCAACTCCAACCTATAAACCTACCAAGTTGATCCAGAGAAAGGCAAACACCCCCATGAGGCTGATGGCAAAGTCCCAGGATCAACATCTTATCCCAAAAATTCTTATTTTATTAAGAATTATATTATAAGCCATCACTGTGTCCTAAGGCTTTTATAGTCTCACCGCTCTTTCTGTAAAGAAGCTCCACCTATGACTATGGTAAAATCTTTTTTTCTCTACACATACATGATGCCCCCTTGTCGTGGTTACAGGCATGGTATAAAGAGATGATTGGAAAGATTTCTGTATTGTCCATTCATGTATTTGAACATTGTAATGGGGTCGCCCCTAAGTCGTATTTTTCCTGAGTGATAACCTGTTTTTATACTCTAACCACCCATTCCCTTAATTACCTTGGGCACCCTAACTCTGCGCCATCTCTAGTTCAGCTATGTCTTTCCTATATTCAGGTGCCAAAAATTGTGCAAAACAAGTTGTTGTGAACATCTGTTACTCTTTTGATGCACCCCATGATTTTATTTGCCTTGGCAGCAGGTGCCTGACACTGGTTGCTAAAACTAAGGCTGCATTCAGATGATTGAGATGCAAAACAACAATAAAAAACGTCCATTTTATATGGCTGTATTTCCCCTGAGGAATAGCCGTTTTCATGGATTCCCCCATACATTACAGTGTATGGAGGGATCCATGAAACCGGACACAAATAGGACATGGCCTATATTTTGACAGTCATGTGAATAGCCCCCATTTGCTGACACTGAATTCAATGCTGCCATGTGATGTTTGTTAAAAAAAATTGCCCTGACACGGCCACTATTCACTGTCGTGTGAATGTAGCTTTAGTTTATTGTCCACAATATCCCTAATTCATTTTTAGCAGTAGTTTTACTATTTTTCAATTTAAAGTTTTTATTAAAGTTTTGCACAAAAAGAAAAAAACAACATAAATCACAACTGAATATGGAGGGGGGGGGAGGGAGAAGGGTAACCGAGGGGCATCGGGGTGTACAGTTGCTGGGAGGGTAAGCGAGGAGGAGAGGGGGAGGGGACAAACACATACGCTGACGCAGCATAGTAAAACATTATATAAAAAAAAATGAACCAATCAAAACAAGGGATGAATAGTAGAAAGTGTGTAACCCAACTAGAAATAAGGGAAGGAAGGAGGAAGAAGGCATAGCCACCTGCCCTAGAATCCGGGGGGCTGCAGGAGAATGGGGGTATAGGAAAGAGTCAGCGGGAGTAAGGAACAGAAGGTATACGGATAGTATAGGAGGGAGGAAAGGAAGAGTTGATGAGGGTATCATGAGAGAGGGGGGTCAAAGGCCGACTGAAAGTCAGCAGAGTAGTAGAAAGTATCCCAGAGGAACCATATCTGTTGGTGGGCTCCAAAATTGTGTTTCAGCTCAGCCAGTAGGTTCTCCATACTGTGAATGCAGACCAACCAGGATGCCAGAGAAGGTGGAGACGATGATTTCCACAATATGGGAATGACCGCTCAAGCAACAACCAGCATAAATCCAAGTTGACTACTGGTATGTCTCTTAATCTTCCAGGGAAATATGGAAAGCAGAAGAGGGGAAGGTTCATCATCCAGAACGATACCAGTTACCATCTGAATTATGCGTCTCACCTCCATCCAGAACGGGCGCAAGAGAGAACATTCCAACCAGATGTGCGCCATCGTACCCCGACCATTATTGCATCTCCAACATCGATCCGAAGTGGAGAGATAGATTTCATGGAGGACAGAGGGCACTCTGTACCAGTGCGAGAGAATCTTATAATTTCCTGCACCTTACAAGAAATGGAAAACTTGTGGCACGCCTGAAAGGCAGAGGAACACGCCCGCTCCGAACTGCCTGTGCAGGCTGGTAGTTGGTCGCCAGACTCCTCCAGTAACATGCTATAGACCAGCGAGATGACATGCGACGGAGCCACCGAGGAGAGACAGAGACGCTCAAATGGTAACAGCACCCTATGCAAATCATGTGATTTCTTAATGGAGGTGTAAAAATGGGTCAGTTGAGTGTACTGCCAATGGGAGGCAGCAGTTACGGCAGCTAAAGGAAGCAGGTCTGAGAAAGGTAGGAGAAATTATGCTGAGAGCACCTGATAGTAGTATAATGTTGTACCGTGTTAGCCATTCAAAGTAGTGGAAGAGTGAAGAAATCAGGCGATACCTTTTAGAGGGTAACTGAGTATATTTGATAAGTAAGCTTTCAAGAGTCTAGCTCTCTTCTTCAGACATGGTGTTATACAAGAACTGAAAATTCACAGATTTTTTATATACCCTATACACATGATCTTCAAAGGATTTTAGAGTCCTTAAAAAAAACAAAACAAAATGCAATCTAAGTAGAGAAGTTATTTACAACAGGTCAAAAAACAATCTGGAAAGTTGTGGTGCGTGACAGAGGGATCTGTTATCTGTTTGTTATCAGCAGGTGATTAGTGACCCTCACAGTTCATACATAGTGTGACATGAAGCTGGCATGAATATTAAGTCCAAATTGCAGAGTTTGAAATTTTTGCATAAACTTGTACTCCCATTGTTTCCTTTCCTCCTGCGTCTTAAAATGTCCCATTAAAACCACAACCCGCAAATCTTCAGTAGAGTGGTTTTCTCCAGAGAAATGTGCAGCCACTGGGAGATCTGTTCTGCTTTTATTAATATTGGATCTATGTGAGTTCATTCGCTTCAGTCTCTGTCCTGTTTCCCCCACATAGAGACCTGTGGTGGAACATTGTACACACATTATGAGGTACACCACATTGGAAGACCTGCAGGAAAATGTCCCCCTAATTCTGTGCACTTGTTGTGACTGTGGGACAGGTACACTGTCAGCGGTGTGGATGTGCTTGCAGGTCATGCACCTTTTATGTAGGCAAGGTGAGGTGCCATTTTCAGTTGGGGCCTTCAGGGCACTCCGGACAATAATACGCCTCAGGTTTGGTGGTTGTCGAAAGGAAAGGAGAGGGGGGACTGGAAATATGTCCTTGAGTCTGTTCCTATGTAGCACCGGTTGGAGCGCCTTGGCAATCCTTCGTAGGATTTCCAGCTGTGGATTGTAGGTGACAACTAGGGGCACTCGAGCATCTTTCTGGTTCTCTCTATATGTGAGCAGACTGTCTCTGTTAATGGCTGCCGCTTTGTTTAATTGGTTGTCCATCACTTTTGGTTTGTATCCCAATCGGAGAAATTTCATCCTCAGATCCAGCAGGTGCTTGTCCAGGTCTGCTTCGTCGGAGCAAATACGATTGTATCGTATAGCCTGGCTGTAGATAATAGATTGTCTTGTGTGCTTGGGGTGGAAGCTGTCGTTTCTCAAGTAGGCCGTTCTGTCTGTGGGTTTGTGATATATTGATGTGAGTAGCTGGTGGTCTTTGATGTATATTGTGGTATCCAGAAAGTGAATTTCACTCCCTGAATAGCTAAGTTTAAGGTTGATGGTCGGGTGAAAGTCATTGAAGTCATTATGGAATTGAAGTAGGGCCTCCTCACCTGCAGTCCAGATGACAAGGATATCATCGATATAACGAAGGTAAATCATAGGTTTGGTGGTGCATGTTGATAAATATGTTCCTTCCAGTTCTGCCATAAAGAGATTTGCATACTGGGGTGCACATCTGGTCCCCATTGAAGTTCCCATTCGCTGTAGATATAGATCTTCTCCAAAGGTAAAATGGTTGTGGCTAAGGATGAATTGTATGAGCTGCGTTACTGGTTCTGTTGGGAGGTTTTGTTTTGTCAGGTGTACCCGACATGCTGCAACTCCATCCTTGTGGGGAATGTTGGTATACAGGTATTCCACATCCATGGTGGCCCAAATGGTACCCTCAGGTAGTGGGCCCAGGGCATTCAGTTTGTTAAGAAGGTCAGTGGTGTCTTGGATATAGCTTAGAGTATCCCTGACAAGGGGTTTTAGGAGATTTTCCACCCAACCTGAGATGTTTTCTGTCAGTGTCCCAATACCAGAAATGATAGGCCTCCCAGGGTTGCCATCTTTGTGTATCTTTGGGAGCATATAGAAGCAGTCCGGCCTGGGATCTTGTGGGATAAGTCCTTTTACCTGATTCTGGATCTGGATTGGAAACTTCTTGATCATACTCTTTAGTTCTTTCATATAGACCTTTGTGGGATCACTTCCAAGTTTGGAGTAATGAATGGGATTTGACAGTTGCCTGTTTGCTTCCTGGATATAGTCTGAGTTGTTCATTATGACTATTGTGACCCCTTTGTCAGCTGGTTTTATTATTATATCCTGATTTTCTTTCAGGTTTAGGTTAGGTTATGCACCTGTTTCTTTTGTTTCTCCAGGATTTCTGATTTTACTTTGCTTCTGAAACAGTCAATATATTTATCCAGTGCTGTGTTAGTTCCAGGATGTGGGGTTCAGGTAGATTTTTTGGTAGGATTCCTTATGGGATGTTCCATCTCAGAGTCACTGCTGTATGGAAGGTCTTTGTCATAAAAATATTCCCTCAATCTCATTTTTCTGAAAAACTCCTCCATTTCATATAAGCCTTTGTGGGATGACTTCCAAGTTTGGAGTAATGGATGGGATTTGACAGTTGCCTGTTTGCTTCCTGGATATAGTAGCGCACCTGATGAAAGCAGAGTAGTGGCGAACCTGGGGTGTGAGAGAGAAAGGCAGAGTGCAGAGCCGCGGGAAAGTCTGGGTTTTGCCTGAGATAGGAGTCATAGGGCCATCATTTTTGAACAGAAGTCTGACAGTGCTGTAAAGACTGCAGGCCCTAAGCACATGTCGAACAACAAATGGAAGAGATTGAGTAGCGCTATCTGTCCAGACGCATCTATGGACAGGGCAGGGCGGAGAGAGGGAGTGGGCTCAGAGACCTCTCCACAGCAACCCAGAGCTTTGAATTGGCGGCATGGTGCCAGTCAAGGATACGAACCGTGGTCTCAGCCAGATAATAACCAAGGCAATCTGGGACAGCCAATCCCCCTCTCTGTTTGGGCTTAATAAGAGTGTGCTTCACGACACGTGGAGGCTTCAAGGCCCAGATAAATCTAGTGAATGTATGGGGAAAGTAATGGGGATAGTCTGAAAAAGGTAAAGGAGCCTGGAGAGTATGTTCATCTTCAGCAAATTGATGCAGCCTAGCCAAGAGAATCCCCTGGGTGTCCCAGCGACCAAGATCTGCTTGGATAGTACGCAGAAGAGGCAGAAAATTCTGCGAATAAGTGGATGCTAAGTCACCAGGCAGATATATTCCCATATACTTAATCAGTAGTTTTACTATTTATAACCACCCTCTGTTTCCTATCTGTGAGACAGCTAACCCAGTTACAAATATTGTTTCCTAAATCCAGTATTCTCATTGTATGTACCAACCTTTTATGTGGTACAGATACACCATGTTGCCAGCATTGCCAGAGACAAGTCTGTATAAAAGCTGATTAGATTAGTCTGATAGGACCAATCCCTCCTACACCCATGCTGATACTGTGCTATAAATTTAACATTGAGATACTTATTATGCTTACTTGTATAGTGCCATCATATTCCACAGCGCTTTACAGACACTGGGTGCACAATCTACATTTTCTATCAGCCTGTCTTTGGAGAGTGGGAGGAAACCAGAGTACCCGGAGGAAAGCCACGCAAACACAGGGAGAACATAAAAACTCCTTGCAGATGTCGTCCTTGGCAGGATTTGAACCCAGGACTTCAGTGCTGCAAAACTGCAGTGCTAACCACTGAGCAACCGTTCTACTTCAGATTAGCATCTCTAATAAAAACCCTTCAAATAATTTTCCCACACCAAAGGTTAAACTTACCAACCTACAGATCAAGGCTTGCTTTTAGACCCCTTTTTGAATATTGGCATCACATTTGCTATGTGCCAATCCTGTGGAACAAACCCAGTGATTACTGGGACATTCCCATCTCAAGGATCCTATCTATACTGCTAGTTTATGTAGATTCACGAGTTTTCCTAAATACATTGCTTTAGCAATGTTGCTTTGTTTGCCTGTTATGTGAAATTATTCCTCCTATTGTTTACACATGGTTTCCCTGGAGCAATGTGATAAGCAGGTCATTGCTCTCTGAGTTATCTACAGCTCTGCCTGCAGGACAATTAATTCAGCTAATTACAGTTTGCTGATAAAGGCTCCAGAGCATAACCCAATGCTTTGAGCATCCCAAGGAGCACTGTTCAATCCATCAATCAAAAATGGAAAAAGTATTCTACAACTGCAAACCTGCCAAGACATGGCCGTTTGCCACCTAAACTGACAGATCGAACAAGGAGAGCACTGGTCAGAGAAGCAGCCAAGAGGCCCATGGTCACTCTGGAGGAGCTGCAGAAATCCACAGCTCAGGTGGGGGAATCTGTCCACAGGACAACTATAAGTCGTGCACTCCACAAATCTGTTCTTTATGAAAGAGTGTCAAGAAGAAAACCATTGCTGAAAGAAAGACATTAGAAGTTCCGTTCGTAGTTTACCACAAACCATTTAGGGGACACAGCAAACATGTGGAAGAATGTGCTCTGGTCAGATGAGACCAAAGTTGAACTTTTTGTCCAAAATGCAAAGCGCTATGTGTGGCAGAAAAGTAACACTGCTCATCACCCTGAACACACCATCCCCACTGTGAAACATGGTGGTGGCAGCATCATTTTATGGGGATCCTTTTTTTCAGCAGGGACAGGGAAGCTGGTCAGAGTTGATGGGAAGATGGATGGACCTAAATACAAGGCAATCCTGGAAGAAAACCTGCAAAGGCTGCAAAAGACTGGGAAGGAGATTCACCTTCCAGAAAGACAATGACCCTAAACACACAGCCAGAGCTACAGTGGAATAGTTTAGATCAAAGAATATTCATGTGTTAGAATGGCCCAGTCAAAGTCAAAACATGAAAATTGCTGTTCACAGACACACCCCTCCAATCTGGCTGAGCTTCAGCTATTTTGCAAAGAAGAATGGGCAAAAATCTCAATCTCTTGATGTTCAAAGCTGGTAGAGACATACCCCAAAAGACTTGCAGCTGTAATTGCAGCGAAAGGTGGCTCTGCAAAGTATTGATACAGGGGGGTTGAATACTTTTGCATGTCACATTTTTCAGATTTTTATTTGATTACAATTTTTAAAACCATGTATCATTTTCATTCCACTTCACAATTATATGCTACTTTGTGTTGGTCTATCAAATCTCAATAAAATAAATTTAAGTTTGTGGTTGTAAGGTGACAAAATGTGAAAAAGTTCAAGGGGTATGAATACTTTTGCAAGCCAATGTACCTCTCCTAGTTAGGGCAGTTTTCTTCTTTTTGATGAGTTGGATGAGAACAGTCAGCATTGTGTGCAAGCAGCAGAGGAAGACGCGATGCCGGTAGTGGTGGAGGTAGTAGTGGCAGGGGATGTGCCACTACTACTACTGGTAGTTATTCTGGTAGGGAAGCTAGGGGGAAATCTGGAGGTGGAAATACTGAGGGTGTGCATGGCTATGATGATGTGTTAAAAAAAAGCGGGGAAGATGATGATGATGGCATTGCCAATGATGATTCTTTTGCGGATAGGACCTGGCACCCTAGGTCAGGGTGACAAGGTAACATCAGATGAAGAAGGTGGTGGCAGTGGTGATAGTAATTCCAGCCTTTGAGCAGGCCCAATATCCAAAAAGCCAGGCCTAGGGGGACCTCTCGGTCTGGTTTATATTGCCATATGTTGAAGAACGTGGGCCTTTCCTTAGATATGCAGTCTGGGGAAAGGTGCACCTCACTGTCGATAAGTGGAGCAGCAATTATGGACAAGGACAATACATGGCTTTCACGCTCCACTGGGTTAATATTTTGAGCAGCAGTGGCCACAATCCAGAAATGCACCAAGGCCAGGTGCTAGTTTGTCCCTCAATTGTGCAGGCTCAGTTCCAACACCATGAAGGGCCCATCCACCTCCTCTGGATCCTCCTCTCTGGACTGTTTCTGCCACCATCTTCACCAGGGCAAGTCATCGCTTCCACTCCTCTTTCTCCTCCTACACCTTTGTTTTATGGGTGTAAGGCCCAGTTTCGACACATCCACTGCCTTGCTGTTTAGCAATTAATGAGCCTGGATCAGAGAGAGGAGCTGCTTCGTTGTATCCTGCAGCAAGTATCCTGCTGGATGGCTCCTCACCAACACCAGCTGACATTGGCACCGATATTGTTGTTGCACTGCAGTTAGGATGAATATCACATTGTCCCTGTATGGTGCATGGCTTTAATCTGGTGGTTAGCCACTTTTTTAACCTGCATAGTGCTAAAAAAATCTATGCGCATTTAAACCATTATTACATCGCAATAAACACCCTGCTTTATTTGCAGGAACAAAACGGTCTGCCTTGTCACCATCTTATGTGTGATGTTCCAACTCGGTGGAACTTCACCTTAAACATGCTGGAGCGTCTGTGTGAGCAGCAGAAAGCAGTGAATGACTATTGAATGTTACAGATCATAGGGACAATGTGTTACTTTGAGATACATAATTGGAGGCTCATGAGGGAAGTGTGCCAGCTTCTCAAGCCTTTTGAAGAAGCCATCAAATTTGTCAGTGGAGACTTCTACAACATTAGCGATGTGATCCCTCTATTGTATATCTTACAGGAAACTGTTATAGTCCTGTAACAAGGAATGAAAGAGGAGAAACCATTTCCACCACTTAATCAACGTCACCCTGTGTTGATGGAGGAGGATAAGGATCTGGGTCAGCGTCATTATGGTAGAGGAACTGGGACTCCTAGACTGGAAGAGGAAGAAGACTGTCCCTTGGATGCAGAGGGGGTACAGTGGCTTGCAAAAGTATTCATACCCCTTGAACTTTTTCACATTTTGTCACCTTACAACCACAACCTTAAATGTATTTTATTGAGATTTTAAGTGACAGATTAACCAAAAGTAGTGAAAAATTGTGAAGCGGATGAAAATAATACATGGTTTTAAAAATTGCAATCAAATAAAAATCTGAAAAGTGTGATGTGCAAAAGTATTCAATCCCCCTATATCAATACTTTGTAGAGCCACCTTTCGCTACAATTACAGCTGCAAGTCTTTTGGGGTATGTCTCTACCAGCTTTGTGCATCTAGAGACTGAGATTTTTGCCCATTCTTCTTTGCAAAATAGCTTAAGCTCAGCCAGATTGGATGGAGAGCGTCTGTGAACAGCAATTTTCATGTCTTGCCACAGATGCCCAATGGGATTTAGGTCTGGACTTTGACTGGGCCATTCTAACACATAAATATTCTTTGATCTAAACCATTCCACTGTAGCTCTGGCTGTGTGTTTAGGGTCATTGTCTTGCTCGAAGATGAATCCCCTTCCCAGTCTCAAGTCTTTTGCAGCCTCCAACAGGTTTTGTTCCAGGATTGCCCTGTATTTAGCCCCATCCATCTTCCCATCAACTCTGACCAGCTTCCCTGTCCCTGCTGAAGAAAAGCATCCCAACAAAATGATGCTGTGGAGACGGCATGTTCGGGTTGATGAGCAGTGTTAATTTTCCATCACACATAGCCCTTTGCATTTAGGCCAAAAAGTTCAACTTTGGTCCCATCTGACCAGAGCACCTTCTTCCACATGTTTGCTGTGTCCCCTATATGGTTTGTGGCAAACTACAAACTGCACTTCTTATGTCATTCTTTCAACAATGGTTTTCATCTTGCCACTCTTCCATAAAGGCCAGATTTGTGGCGTGCATGACTTATAGTTGTCCTGTAGACAGATTCTCCCACCTTCTGCAGCTCCTCCAGAGTGACCATGGGCCTCTTGGCTGCTTCTCTGACCAGTGCTCTCCTTGCTCGATCTGTCAATTTAGGTGGACGACCATGTCTTGGTAGGTTTGCAGTTATACAATACTTTTTCCATTTTTCGATGATGGATTGAACAGTGATCCTTGGGATGCTCAAAGCTTGGGATATATTTTTATAACCTAACCCTGCTTCAAACTTCTCCACAACTTTATCACTGACCTGTCTGGTGAGTTCCTTGGCTAAATTACACACAGCTGGACTAATTAACTAATTAAGTGACTTATGAAGGCAATTGATTGCACTGTATTTTATTCAGGGGTATCAGAGTACAGGGGGTTGAATACTTTTGCACGTTATACTTTTCAGATTTTCATTTGATCAATAATTTGAAAACCATGTATCATTTTCTTTCCACTTCACAATTATGTGTTACTTTGTGTAGGTGTATCACTTAAAATCTCAATAACATTCATTTAGGTTTGTGGTTGTCAGGTGACAAAATGTGAAAAAGTTCAAGGGGTATGAATACTTTTGCAAGCCACTCTATGTCACAGGCACAATAAGGGGAGGAGGCTGACCCTTATCAGTTTCAAGAAGATGATGATGATGATGACGATGACAACTATGCTGGCCAAAAACACCAACCATGGCAAGTCTCTGGATGTGCGCATATGTTGGCAAGCATGGCAGACTGTATGCTCTGCTACTTACACAGTGACAAGCGTATAATTAGCAGAGGGATGAGTACTGGATGGTAGACCCGTGCTATAAAGACAAAATGGGGGAATTCTTCCCTGTTTCCCAAAGGGAAGAAAAATTAGAATATTTTCAGGATAGTCTTTATACCCAGCTTGCCACAGCGTTTTGGGAGAGCACTACAACTGCTAGTCGCACACGTATCCAGGTGGCCTATGCCTGATCCCAGTCCACCTCACTCAGCCAGCTCTCCAGAATGAGTAAATGCAGCAGCATCCAGGCCCAGTACAGTATCTGGAAGTTAATGAAAATGTTACTGAATTTGACACAGAATTTGCAGCAGAATTTGCAAAGAGGAAAATTTCAGCTTCAAATTTAAATTATATACGCCGCCGAAAGATATAGCAGCAGATATGTCAAGTTTTGTTTTTTGGTCAAATTGCCAAGTGTTTATTTCTTACATATTAACTAATTTTTATACATTTGCTTTTTTAACAGGAGCAAGAAAGACACCAGCATATGATCAGGCGCTGCTATTGGGTTCACAAAATAAATGTACAGAGAAAAAGGGGTTATCTTGGACATTTATAGTTTCAAAGGTATTTATTGAATTTTGTATTATGGCAACAGGAAAAAACACAGTAAACAGTGTAGCAATCAAGATACAGGTACAATGCGACCCTATAACAATATGAAATGTCAAATACAGCATCACATATATCAATATAATATATAAAATACCAGGGGGAAACAGAGAGAAAATAAAAATATATAATTCAACCTGGGACGGGGGAGAATGGAATAGAGGAGAAGGAGGAAAGAGTAGTACCAGAATATATAAGCGTAGCAGAAAGTAAACACTAAGAACCTGCCTAAGGGAAGAAGTAGAGGGAGTGGCAAATCAATCCAGTCACATGGTTAGAGTTGGAGACAATATCGGAGACCTGGGATGCGAGACCTGTGAACCCAAGGCGCCCATACCTTATCAAAGATGGAGTGGGTATCAGAAATGGTGTAATTGAACCTTCTCATGAAGAATAATGGTATCAACCTGTCTCAAAACTGTGGCCACCAAGAGAAAAGGTTTTCTCCAGTTGGATGCGATATGGATTTGGACAGCTAATAAAATAAATTGGAGTAACTCAAACTGGGCTTATTTCAAGTTAGGGGGTTTAAGATTAAGAAGAAATAAGGGGGTCTGAAATGGGAGTGACTGTCCAAAAAGCTGTTGCACAATCCTATGGATAACCAACCAATAGCGTTGGGCATGAGTGCAGGACCACCACACACGGAGTGTGGTACCCAAGGTATTACAGACCCTGAAGCAAAGGGATGAGACTGTAGGAAAGAAGCTATGGAGTCGATGGGGGACCAAATAAGTGCTATGAAGTACTTTTGGGGAGGACTCCATAAGGGTGACCTGGCAACTGCCTTTGCTAATCGATGTACAACAATCATCCCATTGGACGGGAGTTAGGGTAGTGTCCAGGTCTCGTTCCCAGGCCATCATAAAGTCAATCTTATCGTGAGGAGGCGGGGCGTTAAGCAAATCATATATAAATGAAAGGGAGCCTCTATCAGCTGCCCTGAACAAACATAGTCTTTTGAAGCTAGAGGGGGAAACCTCAGGATTGAGAAGTGTGAGGGAATGTAAGAAGTGGAATACCTGGGCAGTCCAAAAATGTGGGAGGCGGGGAAAATGTGCTAGTAAAATAGTCTTTGGTGAAGACCCACCTGTCACAGAGGAAGTCATGAAGACAACAAAACTGGACATGTCTGCACCAAACACCTCAGGTGAAAGGCAAGGGGGAAAAAAGAGGGTTATTAAATATTGGTATTAGTGGTGAGATCGGGCTTTGTAATCCATATTGAAAACATACCCTCTGCCACAACTGTAACTTGTAGTCACTTTAGCAGCAGCAGCTGGAAGAGTGTGAGACATGGACCAGGGGGGGGGGTGGGGGGGCATAAGAGAGCCTGTAGGGAGGTTGGAGCCACTAGTGTGGACTCCATTGTTACCCATTGGGGGCAGTTGCGTTCACTATGGATTGTAGTAAGTTGAGAAAGTTAGGCGGCTATATAATAAAGATATAAAGATGAGAGACTGAGAGTCCACCCAGTCTCTTATGAAAATACATAATACGAAGTAGAGGATACAGGGGTTGGAAGGGTGCCAAAGAAATACAGAATGCGCAGTATAGTAACCATTTTGACCGAATACAGTGCCAGGCATCTAGGTCCTTTAGAAGTTTCGGAATTAATAAAGCGTAATTCCATTGAAAATGTGCAAGGAATTACAGAGGTTAGTGCAGAGGTAGGGAAAATATGTATCTCTGGTCTGAAAGCCATAGTTCAGGGAGATCAGCTTAGTAGTGGCAGAGGGAACTTTACAATGCATGATTTCACACTTAAACGTATTAAGTTTAAGGCCCAACAGTCTTGTGATCTGAGAGAGTGTATTCCCTTACCTTCACGTTGTCCTTGTCTGCCGCTTGCTCTTACTCCGAGGACCTCCGTGCTGCATTCCAGCTTGGTGCGATAGCCAATGATCGTCTTCTTGTGTACCTACACAGACGCACTGCCATCTTGCAAGTTCTGCCATGCCCGCCCGGGACCCATCTCCTGACGATCAGTTCCTTCGCTTCCCCGACGCTTCCCATTGGAGCCACACTCCTACACCTGACAGGGGGTAGTAATAACCCAGCCCATCCTATCACCGTTATGAACTTTTGAGGGACTCCTAGCTACAGTTCTGAAGTGGAGGTTCTCCCACAGTCCAGTGCTTTCTCTCTCCTCCACAATGGAGGCAGCAGGCCTGCTTTCCTCTGCTTGACCCTCCTGGCTATAGCTGAAGTGGGATGAAGGAAGTGCAGAGCCCCTACTTTACCATCTGTGGGGCTCCTCACCTTCCCCCTTCCTGCTGGAAAATATTTATGACCTGTACTGGACTGGAGTGCGTCCCCACTCACATACCCTCAGTTAACTCCTCCTAACGTGATTTCTCCCTGGTCACTGGACTTACATCTCACAGTACTGAGGGGCTGACAGGGTGAGTGTTGAGACCCTACGCAAACATTTGGGGGACTCCTCACCTCGCCTCTCCCCCCTCCTCTGGAGAGGACACACCCCAGAATTACCGGGACCCAGGACCTGCTGTAATGGTCCCTTGGTCTGACCACATGGATGCGGGTCCTCACCATGATTAATTGGCAAGACTTGGCAAGACGTTAGCGTGAAGTGGATTACTGCTTTCCTGTACTACACCACATTTTGACAGCCCTGGGAACCCGCAGGAATCTAACTGGAGTTGACTGTATTCTCGGTGGGTGTGGACCCATTGCTTGCCTACACCACCCACTTCATCTGCACGTTACTACTGAAGTGAACTTTTCTTCTCGAACCTCTTGGCTGTTATATTGCCGCTGTGATGACCAAGAAGATATCCTCCTCCTCTGGAGTCCCCAGGAAACTAACTGAGTTTTTTTGGTTACCATATTCCAGACAATTTGTCCTTACATGACTCCAATCCTTGCAGATTCCCTCTCCATCCGTATCTATGGCTTTTTCTCAAGATTCCGTGGGCTCACAGTCAACTAAGGATGGAGTTACAAGGGGCCCAAGTATTTCTCCTGCCACGTTTCCAGCTACAGTAGAAAAGGTCCTGCCCATAAAAAGAATAACCGAGACCAGGTATCTGCAGCAGATGAAGTTTCGCTGGTTAGCCACACTGACATCTCTGATTTCCCAGCGTCCTCTGATCTGGTTATTATTATTATTGTTTATTTATATAGCACCATTAATTCCATGGTGCTTTACATTTGAGGGTTTACATACAGTACACAAAATATGCAAAACAAATATAATACTAACAGTGACCAACTGGCACAGTGGGATAGAGGGCCCTGCCCGCAAGGGCTTACAATCTATGAGGGAAAAGGGATAGAGACAGAAGGTGAGGGTAGAGGCTGTTCATGTGGTGGTGTGGTGACAGTAGCGTTATTGGAGGTTGTAGGCCTTCCTGAATAGTTGAGCTGAATATGGCCTTCTTGAAGCTTGTGACTGCGGGTGACAGTCTTATGTGTCTTGGTAATGAGTTCCAGAGTATGGGGGATGCACAGGAGAAATCTTGGAGACGGTTGTGTGAAGAGCGGATAAGAGCAGAGCGGAGTAGGAGGTCTTTGGAAGATTGGAGGTTACGTGTGGGCAGGTAGTGTGAGATTAGGTCAGAGAGGGGACAGGTTGTGGATGGCTTTGCATGTCAGTGTTAGTAATTTGAATTCTATTTGCTGGGCAACGGGTAGCCAGTGAAGGGATTGGCAGAGGGGAGCTGCTGATGAAGAACAAGGGAAGAGGTGTATTAAGCGAGCAGCACAGTTTAAGGTGGACTGGAGGGGGGCGAGAGTATTTGCTGGGAAGCCATGGAGAAGGGTGTTACAATAGTCTAGGTGGGAGATTATGAGGGCGTGGACTATCATCTTTGTAGTTTCAGGGGTGAGGAAGGAGCGGATTCGATGGATGTTCTTGACTTGGAGGAGGCAGTAGGTGTTGAGAGTTTGAATATGCGGCTTGAAGGATAGGTCTGAGTCTAAGGTTATTCCAAGGCAGTGGACCCATGGGACTGGGGTGAGTGTGGTTCCATTAACTTTGATAAATGGGTCCGGTAGATGGACCGTGCGAGGAGGGGTGAAGATTATGAACTCTGTTTTCCCCATGTTGAGTTTGAGAAAGTGGGAGGAGAGAAAGGAGGCTACGGCTGCTAGACATTTGGTGAATCTGGACAACAGAGAGGTAATGGTCTGGTCCAGAGAGATATATTTGGGTGTCGTCAGCGTAGCAGTGGTAATGAAAACCATGCGATTCTATGAGTTGGCTAAGGCCGAGGGTGTAGATGGAGAACAGGAGGGGTCCTAGGACACAGCCTTGGGGGACACCTACAGAAAGAGGGCATTGCGGGAAGGTGGTGTGTGAGTGGCAGACACTGAACGTGCGGTTGGTGAGGTATGAGGAGATCCAGGAAAGGGCCAGGTCTGAGATGCCAAAGGATGAGAGCATTTCTAACAGGAGGGGATGGTTGACTGAATCAAAGGCAACAGAGAGGTCGAGGAGGAGGAGGACAGAGTAGTGACGCTTGGCTTTGGTAGTTAGAAGGTCATTAGTGACCTTGGTTAGGGCAGTTTCTGTGGAGTGATGGGGTCTGAATCCTAACTGTAGTCTGTCAAAGAGCACATTGGATGAGAGATAGGAGGATAGTTTGGAATGTACATGTTGCTCCAGCAATTTTGAGGCATACGGGAGTAGTATGGGGCGATAGTTCACTGGAGAAGACGGGTCGAGGGAGGGTTTCTTAAGTATAGGTGTGACGGTACCATGTTTGAAGGCGGAAGGGAAGGATCCATTGGTTAAGGATAGGTTGAAGAGATGGGTTAGGGCAGGAGTAATGACTTCAGTGAGTGTGGGGATGAGATGTGACTGGATCGGGTCAAGCACGCAGGAGGTGAGGTGGGATTTAGAGATTAGGGTGGAGAGCTTTTCATCACTGATGGTGGAGAAACAGGTTAAAGATGAAGAGCACTGAGCAGTTGGGTAGAGTGGTTGTCGGGGGTGTAGGGTAAGACTGTCTCTGATGGTGTCAATTTTGCTTTTGAAATAAGAATCAAAGTCATTAGCTGTGATAAGTGATGTCGGAGGGGGCGCAGGAGGAAGGAGAAGGTAGTTGAAGGTAGTGAATAGCTGTTTGGGGTTGCGGGATAGGGCAGATATTAGTGTTGAGAAGTAGATCTGCTTTGCAGAGGTGAGTGCGTTCTTGAATGCGAGTACTGCCTCTTTGTACATGAGGAAGTCCTCCTGGGAATGGATTTTCTTCCAGAGGCGTTCTGCCACCCGTGAGGCACGTCTCAGTTTTTTAGTCAGGTCAGTGTGCCAGGGTTGCCTATTGCTCGGTCTGGCTCTGATGTTTGCGAAGGGGGCTACCGAGTCAAGGGTGGTATTGTAGAAGTCAGCAGCGGTATCTGCATCCTGGAGTGAGGATATGTCAGCAAGCGGTAGGAGAAAGTCTGAAAGCATGCGGATGTCAAGGTGATTAAGGTTCCTTTGGGGTCTATTAAAAAGGAGAGGGCAGAAAATGCCAGCAGGTTGTGGTCAGAAAGTGTGGATGGAGAGTTAGAGAGGTTGACTAGAGAGCAGAGGCGGGTGAATATGAGGTCCAGTGTGTGCCCCTTTATGTGGGTGTCAGAGGAGGACCATTGAGAGAGGCCAAAGGAGCGAGTAAGATAGGTGTAAGATTTAGGAGGTTCCGTGCGCTGATGCCGCTTGTGCGGAAAGATCCGACAGCAGGGAAGTGCTGGAGTGTTCCAGGATTAGGAAATATGTCGCCAGAAGTAAGGAGTAGCAGGGAGAGGGATAGCAAGTGTAAATAGGAGAGAGTGTGGGGAGGCTGTTTGTATATGGGGAGGAAAGCTTGTAGGTTTGTGAGTAGTTGTGCAGAGAAGGTCAGATGATGAGGTAGAATAGATGGAGAGATAAAGATATTCTTAGTGACATTGCTGGTTTGGGGTGGAAAAATTGTTTTTACAAGTATGGGAAGAACAACAGTGATTATAGTGAGAAGCATTTCTGTAGATAATAGCTAGGTGTTGTTTTAGTGGGTTGTTGTTACCTTCAGTTCCCTTCTGGTCCAATTCTGGCTTAATTCTGGTCTGTACACTTTAGAGCTGCACTTTGAGGCTGCAATTAACCTGATTACCTGTGACACGCCGAAAGGTATGCTGATCCTACAGTGGGGAAAAAAAGTATTTAGCCAGCCATCAATTGTGCAAGTTCTCCCACTTAAAAAGATGAGAGAGGCCTGTAATTGACATCATAGGTAGACCTCAACTATGAGAGACAAAATGAGAAAACATATCTAGAAAATCACATCTGATTTTTTAAGAATTCATTTGAAAATTATGGTGGAAAATAAGTATTTGGTCACCTACAAACAAACAAGATTTCTAGCTCTCACAGACCTGTAATTTCTTCTTTAAGAGGCTCCTCTGTCCTCCACTCATTACCTGTAGTAATGGCACCTGTTTGAAATTATCAGTATAAAAGACACCTGACAACAACCTCAAACAGTCACACTCCAAAGTCCACTATGGTGAAGACCAAAGAGCTGTGGAAGGACACCAGAAACAAAACTGTAGACCTGCACCAGGCTGGGAAGACTGAATCTGCAATAGGCAAGCAGCTTGGTGTGAAGAAATCAACTGTGGGAGCAATAATTAGAAAATGTAAGACATACAAAACCACTGATAATCTCCCTCGATCAGGGGCTCCACGCAAGATCTCATCCCGTTGGGTCAAAATGATCACAAGAACAGTGAGCAAAAATCCCAGAACCACATGGGGGTTCTGGGATTTTTTCTCACCGTTCTTGTGGTTCTGGGATTTTTGCTCACCGAACCACATGGGGGGACCTAGTGAATGACCTGCAGAAAGCTGGGACTAACGTAACAAAGGCTACCGTCAGTAACACACTACGCCGCCAAGGACTCAGATCCTGCAGTCCCAGACGTGTCCTCCTGCTTAAGCCAGTACATATTCGGGTCCATCTGAAGTTTGCTAGAGAGCATTTGGATGTTCCAGAAGAGTATTAGGAGAATGTCATATGGTCAGATGAAACCAAGGTAGAACTGTTTGTTAGAAACACAACTCGTCGTGTTTGGAGGAGAGTGAATGGTGAGTTGCATCCAAAGAACACCATACCTACTGTGAAGCATGGGGGTGGCAACATCATTCTTTGGGGCTGTTTCTCTGCAAAGGGACCAGGACGACTGATCTGTGTACATGAAAGAATGAATGGGGCCATGTATCGTGAGATTTTGAGTGCAAACCTTCTTCCATCAGCAAAGGCATTGAAGATGAAACGTGTCTGGGTCTTTCAGCATGACAATGATCTCAAGCACACCAGGGCAACAAAGGAGTGGCTTCGTAAGAAGCATTTCAAGGTCTTGGAGTGGCCTAGCCAGTCTCCAGATCTCAACACCATAGAAAACCTTTGGAGGGAGTTGAAAGTCCGTGTTGTCCAGCGACAGCCCCAAAACATCATTGTTCTAGAGGAGATCTGCATGGAGGAATGGGCCAACATACCAGTAAAAGTGTGTGCCAACCTTGTAAAGACTTACAGAAAACGTTTGACCTCTGTCATTGCCAACAAAGGATATTTAACAAAGTATTGAGATGAACTTTTGTTATTGACCAAATACTTATTTTCCACCACAATTTGCAAATAAATTATTTAAAAATCAGACAATGTGATTTTCTGCATTTGTTTTCTCATTTTGTCTCTCATAGTTGATGTCTACCTATGATGTCAATTACAGGCCTCTCTCATTTTTTTAAGTGGGAGAATTTGCACAATTAGTCGCTGACTAAATACTTTTTTTCCCCACTTTATAAAACGTATGTTTAAGAAGAGCTTACCTTGGATAGAGCACACCAAATCACGCCAACTCAGCCCCTGGGGATGCACCCAGAGACACCCTGCTTAGAGTTCATTTTTACCACATTAATGACTCTATTCTCTCTGAAGCTCACAAATGTGGCTCTATCCCTGCACCATTCTCATCAATCTCTATCTGGAATTGTCTGCTGCCCCCATTCAAGCACGGCGAAACCTGGCACATGTTACTAAAATCTTGAGAGACAATTACATAAGATACTGCTGGAGTTTCCCCACCAAGCTGCTGATCTTCCGCAATGGTGCTACTCATTCTGTGCCATCTGTGGAGGCTGGTTTGTCTCTCCTTTGCAAATGTTGTTTAGTTCCTGTTGAACCAGAAGTTCGGTCTGGCAGATCTGCTCGTCCTTCCCAAGTGTGAAGGACTGGCACACCTTTAGAGATCCTTGAGAGAATGTCAGGATTTTCTCTCTCCCAAGGTGGATCAGGTGCTTTCAATAATAATAATAATAATAGTCCTTTAATAGTCCCACAATGAGGAAATTCAGTGTGTTACAGCAGCAAAGATAAGATAAGATAAGCAGATACAAATACAACATGTACAGGAATGTTCCAAGGTGAGAGGCATTACATTAATAGCAGACAGACAGATAGGACGTAGCAGAGGGGGGGGGGGGATTTAACAGGCAGAGAGATATTTCAGTTCTCTGTATATAATGATCATTCAAGTTCTTCTCTGTAATCCTGAGCCAAACTGTCTTTCTTTATGTTCCCTATATATTGAGACTGTTGTGAGTTGTTGACTGAGTTTTCGTTTCTCATCACCCCACACAGTATTCGATTCATTTCAGCACTAGGATGTTTTTTTCCTGTTTTATACCTTTGTATGTTACACTGTTTTCTGGTATTTTTATATGTTATACCTTCTGTAGCTCAGGTTCATGCGTAACACTTATCTCTGTTTTTATCATGGGTCCTGCCCACCTACCATGCTGTCATCGTCCCTGCTTACTTGATCAAGCTATGCTCCCCCCTCCACTACAATGGTTATTCGTATATCTTCCATGAATTTTAGGGAAGTTAACAGTCCATTTAACCACTTCTGGACTGCCCATCCTGACCATCCCGATAGGGCCCCTGACCAGTGGCGTAACGATCGCGGTCGCAGGGAATGCGACCGCGACCGGGCTCAGCGGGGTATGGTGCCCGTGGCCAGCTGGAGATGGAAAGGGCATATTGCAGGCCCCTTTCCAATAGATGGCAGGGCAGGGCACCCAGGAGATGTGACTGAAAACAATAAATACATATTCTCACCTCTCTCTGGGCACAGCGTTCTCTCCGCCACTCTTCCGTCATGTGACTGAGGCCTGTGATTAGGCTCCAGTGGTCACATGGGGCGCGGCCGCGTAATGACGTCAGTGCGCCCCCACATGACCGCTGAGGACCAATCACAGGCCTCAGCAGCAACATCGGAAGAGGGCCTGAAGATGCTGAAGATGGCAGGATGGAGTGAGGATGCCAAGGAAAGGTAAGGCAAGGTGAGTATGAATGTTTGTTATTTTTAATCACCTTCCCTGGGCCTCCAATTATTATACTCTGGGGTCTGAGGAGATCCCCGAGTATAATAATAGCACCAAACCAGCTGTTGGGCGCATATAATACTGTGTGGGGGCCACTGTGGAGCATATACCCCATACAGTGGCTCCTTCACTGGTCCCCTATACTGTATGGGGACCATTGATGGAGCCATTATATTGTTGTTGGTGGGGCAGTGATGGAGGTCAATAGCCTGGGGGACATTAAAGGGGTTGTGCAGGATATTTTTTTTTTTTTTTAATTATGCCGGGGCAGGCAAAAAAAAACAAAACAAAAAAAAAAAACCCTAACTTTCTCTCCTGTCCCCAGTATCTCCCAGTGCGGTTCAGTCCTGCAGTTCTCTTGTTTTCTTCCAGCTGAAGTTCCCTCTGCACGTGACTACCTGTGATGTCACGTGACCCCTGAGGCCAATCAGCGGCCTAAGGGAAGGGACCTGGGACGTCACAGCAAGAGAGGACTTCCGGCAAAAAGAAGACAGCAGAGATGCGGGACCGGACCGTGCTGGGACCTGCTGACACCGGGTACAGGTGAGTGTTTAATATGGTTTTTTTTGGGAGGGGGGGGGTAGAGGGAATTCACCTCCCCTGGACTAATTATAAAAAAGAAAAAAATTATACTGCACAAGCTCTTTAAAGTGTGGCACATTAGGGAGTATATTAAAGGGGTTGTCCATGTATAATTTGTTATGGTTTATCCTCAGGATAGGCCATAGATACCTGATCTGTACGGTGCCAATCAGCGACCGATCAGCTGTACGGAGCCACTTCTGATACCCGTCCTGTACACAATACAGGGCCAGAAGCAGAAAGCTCTGTCCACTGTATATTAGCCGGGCACCTTCACTGCATCTCAGCACTTATCAAAGTCAGTGGGAGTTGAGCTGCAGTGAAGGCGTCTGACTGCTATACAGCGGATGGAGCTTTCTACTTCCAGACCTGTGTTGTGTACAGAACAGGCTCCAAAAGTGGCTCCGTACAGCTGATGGGGCCATGTTTCAGCCCTCTACCGACCAGGTATTTATGGCCTATCCTAAGCTTAGGCCATAAAAAAGATTAACCCTGGACAACCCCTTTAATATGCATCACACAGTTTAATGACCCTCCCCCTGCAGGATGATAGCCCCCATCACTGCTCCCACACAATATAATGGCCCCATCACTGTTCCCCATACCGTATGGGGGACCAGTAAAGCGGCCACTGTATGGGAGGACCAGTGAAGTGACCATAGAAAAATTTGGCCCAGACAACCCCTTAAAAGAGGTTGTCCATAAACTGGAGAGACCACTGTGGCGGCCAGGGTGGTGTAAAAATAAGAAAATTAAAAAAAAAAAGCATACTCACCTGTCCCCAGCGCCCTGTTGTCCCATGCCTGTTGCTGTTCGGTCTCACGGCAGCACCTCATTTCTGGAAATCCTGTACCTAATTGGTCTTAGCGGTCACATGAGGTGCAGGACTCCCAGCAAGGAGTTGCCAGCATGAGCCTGAATGGACACTGGCAGCGGACAACAGAGTGCCGGGGACAGGCGACATGCTTTTTAATCTATTTATTTTTTACTTTACACCTCCCGCCAGCCACATGGGTTGCTCCAATTCCTTCGGGGCAACTGTGGGAGTCAGACACACTTGTTTGAGCTCCTGAGTCCAGAGGCTTTTTGGATACTTGGAGACCGATTATTGGGTGTGGTTTTCGGTCTTTTGTGTGTTACATACCGTAGCTCCGACTCCCTTCCCCGTGCGGAGGGGAGCCTTATCATGGAGCGTGGAGCTCCTGCCCCCCGGACCTTACAGGCGGGGGGCAGGAGAATGTCTGCCGACACAGCACCAGCAGAGCAGGGCAGGGCAGGCGGAGGTCGCTGAGGCAGCAAGCCTCAATGAGAATGGCGACCGGGACAACAGCATTGGGAGCAGCATCAGGAGCAGCAGCAGCGACATTGGCGGCTGCAGCATCAGGAACAGCATCGGGAGCAGCGACGTCCGTAGAGCGGGCGATGCCGGCAGGAGTAGCGGTGGCGACAGGGGTGTCAGCAGTCTCGGCAGGTGGATCCGTGAAAACGGCAACATCAGCCACGGCGGTAACATCAGCGGCAGTGGCGGGTGAAGCCGGTCCGAAGGGGGCTATGGCCGCAGGATATGCAGTTCCCTCTGGAAGGGTCCCTGCAAGCAGTAGAAAAGACACAAGCTTACCGTCATCGCTGCCGCAATCACCCGCAGGATGGGGCATCAGGAAGGCTGGAGAGGAAGTCGCCATTTACAGCCGGAGGATCGAGGCGGTCCTGGAGGAATATGACCGAGCCCGGAGGTCCCTGTTCGCAATGAGTGGGGAGCTTCAGAGTGCTCGCGCCCGTAGCGACAGGGCCTCAAGGAAGGACCGCCCGGTTTTCAGTAAGCAGGTAAGGAGCCTGAAAAAAACAAATAAAGGCCCTGGAGGCCAGGTGCACGGAGATTCTGGAGGGCGCGGGGCCGTTCAGAGAGAAGCTGCTGAACGATGACCGCTTCTTCCGCAAACAGCAGGAGCGGTTGTTGAAGGATGGCCCCGCGTCCTCAGACAGCTCGGGAGAGGACGACTATTGTGAGTCAGACCTGGAGTCAGATGACAGCATGGCGGTACAGTATAGTCGAGTAGCCATCCCTAGTAGCAGCAGCCTGATACCCACATATACACAGGCATCAGCGCCGGCAGTGAAACTGGAAGTCAGAATGACAAGACAGGAAGTCAGAATGACAGGACAGGAAGTGACGCAATCTCCCACACTCCCAGAGAACCAACCACTGCCCGAGACGGAGGAGGAGGAGGGTGGAGCCTCGGGAGAAGGCGGGAAGCTGATGAGGCAAATCTGCCAATTGGAGTCCCCGTCCAGAATGGACCAATTAGCATTCAGCTTGTCAGATTTGGACGGGGAGGAGGAGGGAAAAGGAACCAAGACCAGGAAGAAGGCAAGGAAGGAAAAAAAAAGAGTAATAGAGACATTTAAATTTGTCAGGTCGTTGCCTGGGGAGCATCGTGCCGGGACCTCAGCCCAGGTTGCGATGCCTCCAGGAGAGAAAAGGGAGGCGCAGGCACCTCGGGTCACGCCAAGTGGCGGGGTGCCAGCAGTCAAAATGGCGCCTGATAGTACCTTTCAGGTGGTGGCGGACAAGGAGCTCATGGTTGCAGACAAGGCGCTCATAGTTGCGGACAAGGGCAAAGGCAAAGAAGCCCCCCCTGCGGAGGGGAGTGGCATAGGGAAACCTCCCTCCCTGTAAGGAGGTTTTAAAATATCGATGGCTTCCCCCAGAGTAAGGTGTAGGAAAGGGGGAGTGGCAGGTGGGCGTGGCTCATCCTCCTCCAGTGCTGATGAAGCCGGTGATGCGGAGGTCACTTCCGGGGCTAAGGGGGCGTGTCCTCCTACAACATCAGGTGCCGGGGTGACTGTGGATGCGGAGGCCGAGGTAAAAGCGGGGAAGCCATCAGCGAGTGGTGCAGCCGGCCCCGCTGTAAGAAGGAAGACTGCAGGTGCGAATGATGGACGAGTGGAGAAGCTAGTTAAGCAGACAGGTAAGGTAAAGGGGAAAGCGGGTGGGACAAAAGGGGTAATTAGTAGTATTCCTGAAGAAGGTGGTGTAGTATGCATGGGGGTCCAAGAGCCTGTAGTTGGGGAGGCTGCGGGAGGAGGGGCTATTACCATTGCTGCTAAAAAAAGTATTTCTACTGCTGGTAATATTTCTGTTGTGGCCCCTGTTGTTTCTGGTATTTCTGCTGTTGTCCCTGCTGTTGTCCCTGCTGTTGTCCCTGCTGTTGTCCCTGCTGTTGTCCCTGCTGTTGTCCCTGCTGTTGTCCCTGCTGTTGTCCCTGCTGTTGTCCCTGCTGTTGTCCCTGCTGTTGTTTCTGCTGCTGTTCCTGATGCTGTTCCTGATGCTGTCGTTGCTCCTGTTGTTACTCCTGTCACTGCTCCTGATATTGTTGCTCCTGTTGTCCTCTCTGCCGCTGTTCCTTCTGCTGCAGTTGGAGTGACCCGGTCCGCGGCGGCTATGCCAGGGCAGACTGTTGCCGCCTCTGGTGCTCCGGTTGCCGTGGCTGGGCTAAGTAGTTCTGCGGGGGTCCCTGGGAGTGGCGCTGGTACTCCGGCAGCGGAGGTTGCTGCGGCCTCCGGGCCCCCACGCTCCTATGCCAGCGTCGCTTCTGGGGCCCCTGGGGGTGCATCATGTCTTCCGCCCGGCTCCAGGGACGGCGATTTGCAACGGCAGCTCCTGGAGGCTTTACGGGCGGGCCAGTCCACAATGACCATAGATGGGCAGTCGAGAGACCTTAGGTTCTGGATCGAGCGTTTTGGCCTAGGGAAGTTCCGAGAGGAAGGAGGTGAGACCAGATGGACTCTCCCTACACCCGGGCGTAGGGGGCCGACACGGAGGAACGTGGCCCGTCTCGTGTGGGGGGGAGCCGGCCCTTGTCCCCAGAGGAGGGGGGTCGTGGAACTCCTACTCGGGATGGGTTTCAGGGCAAGCGACATCTTTGCCCTGATTCATCCTGTCGGCTCCTCGGAGTTTGACATCAGCTTTGTTACCCCGGAGGGCTTAGAAACCTTCTGGGGAAACTATAGGCTGGTGAAGGACGAGCCCGCCTGGCGTGACTTTATGGTGTGGGCGGTGTCACGCCAGGATAACATTAAGAAAGTGACCGTTTTAACTCGTAACGAGTCACTTTCTTATATGGACATCATGACCTGGCTGAACAGGTTTGGGGAGGTCAAGGACTTCCCAAAGAAAAATCTCGACGAGTTCGGGATATGGTCGGGGGCCTGGACCTTCATGGTCAAATTGCGACACGAGGATAACTCGGTGATGCATATCCCATCCTCAACCTTCCTTGGGAAAGACAGGATCCTTGTCTTCTACCAGGGGCAGCCAAAACTCTGTCACAGGTGCGGTGACCCCTCACACTTGAGCGCCTCCTGCCGTGTGCAGAAGTGCGCCATGTGTGGGGAGGTGGGCCATCTCGCGGCGACCTGTGGCAGGGTGCGTTGCCACCTGTGTCGTGTCCTTGGGCACCCGATCGGGGCGTGTCCACGGTCTTTCGCCAACACCACCCTTCGGCAAGCGGGAGCAGTTGAGGAGGCTGTCCCTGCTGCGGAGGGGGTGAGTGGGGGAGGAGAGACTAGTCTGCCAAGGCAAAGGGAGAAGGCCCAGCCACCATCAAGGGCAAGGAGGCACGAGAGGAGGAGGGAGCAGAGGGAGGGAGTTATGTGCCTTCCTTCTGCCCCTGGCTCTGCTGGGCCAGATCCTGATGCCGAGGCAGCAGTGGGCACGACCCTGGTTGAGGAGATGAAGAGACTGCAGAGGGAGGAAGAGGCTGACCAGTCGTCTTCTTCTCAGTACGTCAGTGCTGGGGAGGGAGAGACGGTCAAGCGGAGAAAGTCACCGAGTAAAGTGAGGGCAAAAACATCTGCCCCCCCCCCCGACGAAGGAACGCAGACTCGACGGCCCTCTAGTGGTAGGTCCCAACCGGTACCAATCCCTCTGTGAGGATGCGTCGGCCTCAGGGGGAGGCTTCAGAGGGAGAGGTGGAGCCGTCAGGGGCTGCTGAGTCTCCCTCCGGGAGGGGCCCCCCTGCCCTCTGGGGGGGAGGCTGGCCTGGAGCCTGAAGGAGGAGATGATGCACCCAGGGCCGAAGTTGCTACTGTCTCTGCGACCACTGTAACTCCTCAGGGAGAAGTTGCGGGGGGAGGTCCATCCCTCCTCTGGCCAAACCGCACCGGGGGAGGTGATGGACCAATCCCAATGTAAGAAGAGGACCCGCAAGACGAGGAGAAGTCGCGGGTCCTCTTCAGACTCATCTAGGGGTGGTGGTGATAGGAGGAAAGGGGGTGGGAAGCTGAAGGTCATTGAGCTCAATCGGTCTTAATGGCAGTCCCCTCTCCACTGACGTTGGCTACCATTAATGTGGCCAGCATTAAGTCTGATACGGCTAGGTTTGCAGCCTTTGATTTTCTTGGCTGGGTTGAAGCTGACATTTTGTTTTTGCAGGAGACCAGGCTCTGTACTCTATCAGAGATAAACAGAGCAAGGAGGGAGTGGCGCAGGGGGCCCTCCTACTGGTCTCTTGCGGCTGAGCCGTATAGTGGAGTGGCGGTGCTTTTTACCGCAGAGGTGAAATGCCAGCGACTGATCGAGCTCGAAATGGGAAGGTGCCTAGTCTTAGACGTCTTCATGAAGGGGCAAAGCCTGCGCCTCATTAACATCTACGGTCCCCAGACAAAGTGGGACCGTAAAAGCCTCTTTATGAAGATTAAGCCTTTTCTTTTTACGGGCAAACAAGTCATCTTTGGTGGGGATTTTAATACCATAACTAGACCCCAAGACCGAGGAGGTACCAGAGATAGACTGCCCTATGATGGCGCCGCGTTAAATAGAATAGTGAGTGAAGCTCGCCTGGAGGATATCCACATCAGGCATTCCCCAGGTCACCGTGGGTTCACCTTTCAGAGAGGTAGTGTTAGGTGTAGGATAGATAGGTTTTTTTTTGAAGGAGAATTCCGTCACCACCCCTGTGTCCGTGGTGGAGGTGGAGTTCTCCGATCACTGTCTAATTTTGTTTTCTTTGAATATTTCAGAGACCCTCCGGAGAGGAAGAGGTTTGTGGAGGCTGAATTCGTCACTCCTTGAGGAGGCAGCTGTAAGACAAGCCTTTGAGGAGTTTCTTCAGGATCAGGTACTATTACTGGGTCTTGAAGGTACTAGGTCAGAGTGGTGGGAGATATTCAAAAAAAGGGTGGCGGGATTTTTCCGCCGGCTCTCAAGCCTCAGGTCACTGGACATGTACCGCATGTACACTGCACTGAGGAAGAGACTTGGACATCTGGTCTCGACCGGAGGTAGCCAGGAGGATATCTCCGGTGTGAAGGCTTTGCTCAAAAGGTGTCAGTACGATAGGCACGCATCTTTGGTTCTTGAGAGGGATTTCGGGAAATACCGCTCGCCCGACCCCTACAGGAACTGTAAGATGTCAGTGACTTGTAAGACAGTAACAGGCCTGATTGACAGTACAGGATCCCTGACAAGATCCAGGTCAGGGATCTTGGAGGTCGTCAGGTCCTTCTACTCGAACCTTTTGGCAAAGAAGGAACTGAATCGGGATCTGATTTCAGGTTTCTTGGCTGAAGCCATTCCTGAGTCAGCAGAAGACCCTTCTCTTGGTGTTTTGATAGAACCTATAAGGGAAGAGGAAGTCGTCAGGGCTATTGAGGGTCTTGCCCTCAAGAAGTCACCTGGCCCAGATGGCTTAACATCTGAGTTCTATCGGACCTTTGAAGGAGCTTTGGCTCCCCTCTTGACTGACGTGCTTAATGAGTGTCTATCCTCGGGCACTCTGCCAAAGTCAATGAGGAGGTCCGCCCTTATAGTTCTGTCAAAGGGTAAGGATCCGAGCCATATTGAGAACTGGCGGCCCATAGCACTTCTCAATACGGACCGAAAGATTCTGGCGAAGGTACTTTTCAACCGGCTGGTACAGTTTGCGCCCCGGCTCCTCTCGCCGGCTCAGCACTGCTCTGTTCCCGGTCATAGCACCTTAAGTGCGGTCCTGAGTGTCAGGGAGGCTGTGGAGCAGAGTAGGGCAGGTCGGTGGAAGGGGTACTTGCTGTCCCTAGATCAGGCTAAGGCTTTTGACAGGGTGAATCATGAGTATTTGTGGTCAACTCTCTCGAGGTATGGCCTGCCTGGGGGGTTCATTCAGTGGCTGCAGACCTTATACGCTGGGGCTGAGTCTTTCCCACTTGTGAATGGTTGGGTTGGTCGTCCTTTTGAGGTGGGGTCGGGCGTCCGACAGGGATGTCCCTTGAGCCCGCTACTGTATGTGTTCGCCATTGATCCCCTTATTAGGCGGATTAATGGTGGGCCGGTGGCGGGAGTCAGGATGGACCTGGAGGGCACCGGCTCCCCTTTGAGGACAGTAGCCTACGCGGATGATGTCACCGTTCTTGTCTCGTCACGGGAGGAGCTTGAATGGGTGATGTCTGAAGTGGACAGTTACTCGGAGGCTTCCGGATCAGCTGTAAACAGGAATAAGTGTGGAAGCCTCTGGCTGGGAGGGGGAGAGCCTGGTTTTTCTCTCCCGGACACCCTCCCAGAACCCCAGGGGTCTGTAAAGATCTTAGGCATCCATTTTGGCCAGGGTGATTACCCACTCCAAAATTGGGAAGGTAGACTTAAGGATGTTGCCCAGAGAGTTGATTGCTGGAAGGGTTGGTCTTTGACCCTGAGAGAAAGGGTTCACCTTGCCAAAGCCTTCCTGCTCCCGTTGGTGATCTATCTAGGTAGCGTCTGTGCCTTGCTAGAGTCTTGTTGGAGTAGGATCTGTTGCCTGTTCTTCCAACTGTTATGGGGGAACAGGCTCAACCTAATCAAGAGGGAGGTTACATACCGCACAAGGAGGCTAGGGGGGTTAAATATGGTTAACCCCGTGGTGTTCTTAATGAACACCTTTCTTAAGATCAATTTACCAAACCTCTCCTCCGAGGGGGCTCCTTCGTGGGTAGCCTCCTGCCAGGGGTGGTTTCGGCCCTTCTTCCAGAAATGGGAGTCAGGAGGGCAAGTGAAAGATCTTCGTGCACCCCATGGATATCTCCCGGCCTATGCTTCCCTGGTCCTGAAAGTGATTCGTCGGTGGGGTCTGGGGGCGTGGGAGATCAGGACTCAGTCAAGACGTTTTCTTGACGACAAGGTCCTGTTGACCCGCTTCCAGAAGCCTCTGGCGCTCAAAGATTGCCCAGGAGAAACCTTACAGGGAGGGTTGCGTTTTCTTAACTCCAAAAGGTTTCCTCGGAAGTTTTGGGATCTGACCTGGCGCTGCCTCCTAGGTAAGTTATATGTGAGGGGGAACTTGAAGTACTGGAACTCCGACGAGCGAGGCTGCCCTCGGGAGGAGTGTGGCGACATGCTGGAAAGCATGGAGCACTTCCTGTTTCAGTGCCCCTTCAATATAATGGTTTGCAAATTGGTGGGGACCTCCACCGGTTGGCTACGGCTGGCTGGCCTTTCCTACGCCGAGTGGGCCTATGGGGCATTCAAATACCCGGAGGGCAGGGACTGCCAAACACTTTTTGTAGTTAGTGCAGTGGTCAGGTTTCACCTATGGTCAGCACGGTGTTTAGTATCGACGAGAGGCAAAATCCTCCCGGAGGTGGAGGTGGTTAAAAACATCATGGTGGACCTGGTGAGGGTGCGCTCTCGGGAGTACGAGGGGCTGGGCGCAGAAAGGGCTGGTACCCTCTGGAGGGGGTTCACTTTTTCTGTTCCCTGAGGGTTAGATAAGGGATTTAAAGTAGGTTAGTTAGGTTCGGGCCAGATAGGGATAGGTAGGGCAAGGTTTGCACGAGGGGTGGGGTTTATTATTTTCTGATAGGGAGGGACAGGTAGGGACAGGGTAGGGACAGAATGATAGATAGGGATATAGCGGTAGGGCGAGTAGACAGGGATGGGCCTCCTGTGCTCTCTTCCTGGTGGAGGGCTGGCGTGTCACCACATAGGCATTTTTGTTTTGGAAATCAGATGGAAGGGTAAGAGGCTTGAGGATAACCGACCCTAGGCCCATGGGAGGTTCATGGGAGGGAGGGTTGGTTTGTACAGTTTATGGTATTGTGGGTTTTGTCCGTTATTATAGCATTTGTCTGGTATTTTGTTATTGTCATTTCTGTTATTTTCATATTATTGTACTGTTTCTATGTCCGTTGTTCCATTTTTTTTTTTATTCCCATTTCCATAATATGTTGATCGTAAAAGGGTTTTTTAGGGGGGTAGGTTGTTTGGGAGGGGGGTTTCTTTTTGGGGGGTGGAGGGCTTGGGTTTATAGGTTTCGAGTGCCTGACCTGGCTCTGGACTATGCAGACACGGGAGGACATGAGGCGGAGAGCCAGGTCGGGGTTCAAGGGCTTGGTGGTGGGTGGTGCCAGCACCAGGACTATGCGGACATGGGAGGACATGGGGCGTGGTGCTGGCCGGGTGTGGTGAGGGAGGAAAAAAAAAAAAAAAAAAATTTCTAGTAAGTTTTAGTTGGGGTTTTTGTTGTTTTATGTTTGTTTCTATGTTGTTGTATATCGCTCATATTGGTTTTCTTTTTTTTCCAGATGATTAGAGTTTTGACTGAAGGATGGTTGGAGAGAGACTGAAGAAGAATGAAAGGCGGAATGAAAGGCGGAGTGAAAGACAGAATGGATGGGGGCTGGTTCGCGCTTGGTTTTTGTTTTGATTTTTGTCCCAGTGTTTTATACTTATGTTCTGATGTTATTTTATGATTTTACTTTGGTTTCATGTATTGTGTATGATTATGGTTTTATACTGTATTTTTTTTGGAGTGACAGATTAAGTGTTTGTAAAATTTTTCTACTTTTCTAATAAAATAGTTCCAATTCACGGACAACCTCTTTAAAGGATTTATCCGTCTTTCTAAGGTAGGGTGCACACTAAAGTTGGAAATCCGTTATGAAGGTGTCCGTTAAAAAAAAAAAAATGGACACCTACAATAACGGACACAAACGGACTTTAATGATACCTACGTGTCCATTTTTTTTTAAACTCAATCCGTTAAAAATACATAAAAAAAGGACAGTAAACCATCCGTTTGTGTCCGTTTATGTCCGTTAATTTCTAGTCTGTTTTTTTTGCTTAATTGGTTGCCATAAACACAGAATGACGAAAGAGAGAATATAAAAGCAGGAAGAAGAGCTGACACTTCAGTCTGGAGCCAGCTTTGGAGAGGAGAGTATCGTTGCTGTGTTCCAGTTCTTCTTGCGGTGCTGCTGTCATTTCTTGAAAATGATTCCACCATCTCTTTTATTTGACCTAGAGTTGATCCGGCTGAGGGCGAAGTGGAGAAGGCAGAGGCGGCGTCAAAGGCGACGATTCTGGGTCCATCCCATTACATCCGCCCGCATGACAAGGGGAATGTATTCAAGCCTGTATGGAGAACTGCGACAACATCCAGAGAAGTTCCACGATTATCTGTGTATGTCCATTCCCAGCTTTGATGAACTTCTTCTGCGGCTGTCAACAAGACTCCAGAGGCAGGACACCCACTTAAGGAGAAGCGTTACACCAGAGGAGCGCTTAACAGTGACCCTTCGGTGAGTATCAACACTGTATTTCAAGTGTGTGTGTGTGTGTGTGTGTGTATATATATATATATATATATATATATATATATATATATATATATATATATAAACTTTAATTTTTTTTTTTTTTTTTCCAAGGTATCTGGCAACAGGCGAGAGCTTTTCCTTCATGCACTTCCAGTTCCGCCTTGGCAAGTCGACCATCTCCTACATCATCCGGGATACTTGCCAGGCTCTGTGGGATTTGCTGCATGAAGAATTTCTCCCACATCCATCTACCGAACAATGGAAGGACATAGCAGAAAAGTTCTGGGAGGTGACATGTTTTCCAAACTGTGTAGGAGCAGTCGACGGAAAGCACATCCGTATCCAGAAACCTGCAAGGAGCAGCTCCCTGTTTTTCAACTACAAGAAGTATTTTCCATTGTGCTGATGGCCATTGCTGATGCCCAGTATCGATTTTTGGCTGTGGACATTGGGACATACGGCCGCACCAACGACTCCAGAATCTTCAAGGACTCTGACATGGGACAGAGAATCTATTCTGTAAATTTCGGATTGCCAGTACCAAAGCCATTTCCTGGAACTGATGGACCTCCTTTGCCGTTTGTGGTTGTTGGCGACGAGGCCTTCCAGATGTGTGGAAACCTTCTGAAACCGTACTCCAGCCGTGGACTCAACTTCAACAATCTACAACTACAGACTATCAAGAGCCCGGAGACTTGTGGAGTGCGCGTTTGGGATCCTCACTTCGAAATGGCGAATTTTTACCACTGCTATGCAGCTGAAGCCAGAATCTGTGGATGACGTTGTGAAAGCCTGCGTGGTCCTGCATAACTTCCTGCTGACAAGGGAACCGTTGCCAGTTGACACCCAGGAACTGGAGTCTGGGTTACATGGTCTCAACTCATCTGGCCCACGATCTACAGTTGCTGTCAGCCGCATGAGGAACAATTTTGCAGCTTTTTTTTCTTTCCAACGCAGGTTGGGTGGACTGGCAGGATGGCAGAGTGTAAGTTTTTTCATTGGATTTTTTTTTTCATGCTTTCTCAAAGAGTGGTGTCATGGGAGGGTGGCCCTCAGTGGACAAAGTGTAAACATACACTTTGTCCACCGAGGGTCCCTCCCCTGACACCGCCTTTAAAGAAAGTGTGTTTGTTCATTCTTTTGTCTGAGTTTGTGTTTTGTACATGCTTTTTCAAAGGGTGCTGTCATGGGGGGGTGGCCCTCAGTGGACAAAGTGTAAACATTACACTTTGTCCACCGAGGGTCCCTCCCCTGACATCGCCTTTAAAGAAAGCTTGTTTGTTCATTCTTTTGCCTGCATTTGTGTTTTGTACATGCTTTCTCAAAGGGTGCTGTTTATGGGGGGTGGCCCTCAGTGGACAAAGTGTAAACATACACTTTGTCCACCGAGGGTCCCTCCCCTGACACCACCTTTAAAGAAAGCATGTTTGTTCATTCTTTTGGCTCTGTTTATAATTTTGTGGAAAAGAAAACACATTTGTTTTAATAAAAAAAAACTATTAAAAATTTTTTATTGTATATAAATTTCCATTGAAAATTTCGTCAAACATATAAATAGTAAAACAGTTGAGGTATATTTTGGGCCTGAGTGGTGGAGGTACAGGGCATAGGAGTGCAACACTTGTTGTTTTTAAGTGCAAGGAGTGCAAAACTTTTTTTTTTATTTTATTTTTTTTTTTATGAACTTTTTTTTTTTTTTTTTGTGGCTTGAAGCTGCCTTTTTAAAATTTTTTTAATTTTTTTTTACATTTTTTGTTTTAGAAAAATAAAATTTGGTATGTATAGGGTTGGGAAAACTTGCGGTATAAACAGACGCCCTAAATATCAGGTATGTCCGGATGAGGAGTGGAAGACCGTGGAGTAAACTGGCCTGCCTCACCTGCTGTGTGCCTCATAGCACCAGAAATGGCTTCACTGAGCCGAGGAACTCCAGTGGGAGTGGAAGGGTGAGGTGTTTGGAGGGAATAGGAATGAATAAAGGAAGGAGTTTGAGGAAGATGAGAAGTAGGAGTAGGTAGTGAAGTGGCAGGTGGAAAGTGAAAAGAAGGTGAAGCAGAGAAAGAGTGTGATGGGGATAGGAGTGGGATGGGGTAGGAGTGGGAAAGGGGAAGGGTGGTGGAAGGGGGAAGGGTAGTGGAAGGGGGGTAGGGATGGGATGGGGGTGGGGGGTTGGTATGGGGTGCGGGATTGGGAGCGGCACTGGAAATCCCGGGCATAGGAAAGCAGTCCTATTTGGGCATCATATACCTGCTCAGGCGGTAATTGGTCCAAGAAAGGGAGCAGAGTTTGAAGAAAATGTTGGTTGGTTGTAAGGGTTGACGAAGACCCCACTCCCTCAAGTCGTTGTTCAACTAAATCCATAAACCGACCAACATGCTCTTCTAATCTCAAAAGGCAATCTCGCATTGCCTATATGAGATCCTCTATCTCACTTCCTTGTCTCTGGCCAGTTCTCTGCCGCCTTAACAGCTGCCCAAATGTATTTTGTATCTGTTGACGAGCTGTTAAGGCGGCAGAGGGTTCTGGCCGGGGACCTTCTGTTTCCTGAACAGGTATATCAGCAGATGAGGGGCCAGCAGGCTGGTCTTCCACTTGGATCGCTTCACAAGGGACATTTTGACAAGAGGATGTTCTGTGAAAAAAAACAAAAGGTTAAAATTATAATATGAAATAAATTTATATATCACATAACATTGCAGTATTAAAACAGAGTTAAAAGAAAACAAGAACACTCAAACCCAAAAAAATCGACATAGCTTATTTTGAGCTCAACTTGTGTTTGAGAGGCCCTTCTAAGAAAACTTAGTTTTTCCATAAACCGGTACAATTTGCACTTTTTTGGAGCTGAACCGCTGGGCCTCTCCCTCTCCTCTCTCATGTCCCTTGTGAAGCGATACTTTATGGACCTCCACCTCATCCGGACATACTTCCCTTTAGAACAAAAGTTTACATACAAATTTTTACACTATGTTCCATTCTAAAGACATACCTGAAAAGTAAAAAAAAATAATTATATTAAATTTAAAAATATATGTACTCACAACATGCTTCTTTATCTGAATCAGACAAGCCCTCGTAGTCCAGTATTAAATGAGACGCTATATCCCTCCAGAGGCGCTCCGTCAGGTGTTTGTCTGAGTGGAGCTGGTCAGAAGAGTCCCACAGCGACGCCTTGGCCTCCACCAGCTCCATGAGGAGCTCACTGTCTATAGACCAGACAAGCTCCTCACCGGCCTCTTCGCTGGCGGAGACAAGCTGAAGAAAAAAAAAAAAAAAAAAATTTAAATTTCAGAAAATAAAAAACAAATTATCCAAAAAACTTTCCAGACCTGGATATTAAACAAAAAGCAATTAATATATTATAGTTTAACATTTGTCAGCTCAAGGCGCTTTCAGGTCCTAGAAGAGGCGTGTTATTATATAAGGCTACAAAGCTGACTGTCTGATAGGCTGGTATGGATGACTGTCAATGTCTGTAAAGCGCTGTGGAATATGATGGCGTTATATAAGTAACAAATAAATAAATAAAATAATAAATTTGCTAGACATATCGTTGCCTTGATTCCACACATCTTTATATTGTAAAATATATACTGTGTATATATATATATATATATATATATATATATATATATATATATATATATATTGCACACTTAAAAACACTAGAAAGCTCCTCCCTACACTTGAAATATACCACACTTTTCAAAATAATGTAAATTTTTTAAAGAAAAAAAGAAAAAAAAATGTACCCGTCTTCGACCAGGGGCACGTCTCTGACTAGCTCCACACCGCTGGCTCCCGGCTTTTCCTCTGGAGGAATGAGTCCTCTGTCTTGAATCCTAAAATTAAGAAAGGATTATATTTTAAATGTGTATTGATTTAAAAAATTGTAATTGATATTTTTTTCAATTGTAAAATACATATAATTATCTATATTTAATATATACCATTAAATATTTAAAAAAAAAAAAAAAAATTAAAGAATACATACTACAGGACTACGAGGGCCCCGTGCCATCTCTTGAACTCTAATCCGTGTTAATTCCTGTAAAAAAAAATATAAATTAAAAAACACAATAATTTTTCTTTGCTATTCACTAATAAATAAAAAATTACATACCTCATCTTCTGAAGTTTCGGGTGAAAAATGCAGGGACCTCAGAGGAGTTGGTGTTCTCTGTAAAAATAATCAAAAATTTTTTTTAAAATTTTTGGGAAAGTATGTAAAGGCCCGGTTCACATATGCGTTCAGGTTTCCGTTCTGGAAATCCGATTTGGGACCCCCCCGAATGGAAACCTATACGCATCAAAAAGCTGTTTACCTGGGAAACCCGTGGACCCCATAGACTCTAATGGCATCGGTGTGGTTTCCGCACAAAACATGCGGAGAGGAAAGTGCTGCTTACACTTTCCCAGGTAAAACGCTTTTTTATGCGTATAGGCTTCGTTTCGGGGGGTCCCCAAGTGGACTCCCTGAACGGAAACCCGAAAGCAGATGTGAACCGGGCCTTAAAGAAGACCTTCCTCTTCGCACATCCGTTTTTATATAACGCTAGAAAGTCGACAGGGCACTGAATTCCTGTTATGTGCCCCGGGGCCGGAGATATCGGTGCCATAACCGATCTCAACCTACTGTCAGAAGGGCGTTCTTGACTGTCTAGCTGGGCTGTGAGGAATGCCACCCTGACTGTACTCGTCCATAGCCCTGTACTGTCAGAGGGGGCATTCCTTACCTCCCACTAATGATGCTGAGCTGTGAGGAACGCCCCCGTACAGGGCTATGGACGAGTACAGTCAGGCAGGGCGTTCATCACAGCCCAGCTAGACTGTCAGGAACGCCCTTCTCATATTGAATGGTAAAACTAAGACCACCCATATCTCCAGCCCCAGGACACAAAATCGGCTTTCTAGCGGTATATACATGAGGACATGAAAGGTCCTCTTTAAAATCTGCTGGAAAAAAAAAAACAAAAAACTTACAACTTGTTGTCTCCTTCGTCTCACTGGAGGTCCCCGCATTTCCTAATCCGAAGACATCTGTTTTACAAAAATAAAGTTTATTAAATTTATGTTAAATTTAATTTATGTTAGAAATGTATGCAATTTGCTAGGAATAAAAAAAAAAAATCTGCTTACTTTTTAAAGGATTGTGTTGTTTTTGGTTTTTTGAAAATCTGTATGAAAAGGAAAAAAAAAATTATATTATGAGGGATACATGAACAGAATAGATCTTGCACAAATTCAATTGCAAGGCCTGTATTTGTTGATCTTTTTCTATATTATTTTTTTTCATAAAAAATAAACTTTTTAGTGAATTCATCTACAATATACTTGAAGGTAGTGTTCTATTGCATAAACTCTACCCTTGAAAACTCTTGTGCAAGTATGTTAGCACAGCTGAAAACAGTTTTGCTGGTTAGAGAAGCTATAAAACTGACCTTCCTTTGAGCTAGTTGAGAATCTGGAGCATTACATTTGTTGGTTCGATTAAACTCTCAAAATGGCCAGAAAAAGAGAACTTTCATGTGAAACTCGACAGTCTATTCTTGTTCTTAGAAATGAAGGCTATTCCATGCGAGAAATTGCCAAGAAACTGAAGATTTCCTACAACGGTGTGTACTACTCCCTTCAGAGGAAAGCACAAACAGACTCTAACCAGAGTAGAAAGAGAAGTGGGAGACCCCACTGCACAACTGAGCAACAAGACATTAGAGCCTCTAGTTTGAGAAATTGACGCCTCACAGGTCCTCAACTGGCAGCTTCATTAAACAGTTCCCGCAAAACACCAGTGTCAACGTCTACAGTGAAGAGGCGACTCAGGGATGCTGGCCTTCAGGGCAGAGTGGCCAAGAAAAAGCCATATCTGAGACTGGCTAATAAAAGGAAAAGATTAATATGGGCAAAAGAACACAGACATTGGACAGAGGAAGATTGGAAAAAAGTGTTATGGAGAGACTAATTGAAGTTTCAGGTGTTTGGATCACACAGAAGAACATTTGTGAGACGCAGAACAACTGAAAAGATGCTGGAAGAGTGCCTGACGCCATCTGTCAAGCATGGTGGAGGTAATGTGATGGTCTGGGGTTGCTTTGGTGCTGGTAAAGTGGGAGTTTTGTACAAGGTAAAAGGGATTTTGAATAAGGAAGGCAATCACTCCATTTTGCAACGCCATGCCATACCCTGTGGACAGCGCTTGATTGGAGCCAATTTCATCCTACAACAGGACAATGACCCAAAGCACACCTCCAAATTAAGTAAGAACTATTTAGGGAAGAAGCAGTCAGCTGGTATTCTATCTGTAATGCAGTGGCCAGCGCAGTCACCAGATCTCACCCCATTGAGCTGTTGTGGGAGCAGCTTGACCGTATGGTACGCAAAAAGTGCCCATTAAGCCAATCCAACTTGTGGGAGGGGCTACTGGAAGCATGGGGTGAAATTTCTCCAGATTACCTCAGCAAATTAAGAGCTAGAATGCCAAAGGTCTGCAATGCTGTAATTGCTGCAAATGGAGCATTCTTTGACGAAAGCAAAGTTTGAATGAGAAAATTATTATTTCAAATCAAAATCATTATTTTTAACGATGTCAATGTCTTGAATATATTTTCTATTCATTTTGCAACGCATTTGATAAATAAAAGTGTGAGTTTTCATGGAAAACACAAAATTGTCTGGGTGACGGTAGTGTAGATAGATAGATAGATAGATAGATAGATAAAGGGAGACAGAGGAGAGTGGGGGGCACTGAAGGGTGGGGGAGAGTGTGTGTAGGTGTAGTGATTTTTACTTACCAATCTCCTGCCCTGCCAGAATCTGAGGAGAGGAAGATTGGTAGCCACTCTTTATATTTTTATTATTTACTAAATAAACTTTATGTCTTTACGTCTGGAGTGTGGTCAGAGCTGCTGCATGTTTCTGCACCCTAAAATATATTTGTCATAAAAGCAGATTTTTTTTGTGCTACATACATGAAGGTTATTGTCATACTTTTAGGGTGCAGACATGCAGTGGCTCTGGACGCACATAGTATAGGGAAGAAATGTATTGATTATTGTCTACAACTTGTTACTGACTGTCTGGCGTGTGGTCAGAGCTGCTGCATGTACTTGCACTCTACTGTAAAATGCTTGTGTGACACAGGCAGTCTACTTTAGTTATAGTTGTAGAGAGTTTAGTGGATGTCTTCTATTCAGTTAGTGATCTTATAGATCTTATAGTAGTGGTTATTAATTAGTTGTATTGAATACATTTAAAGGATATTATATTTATTTGTCAGGTTGTCAGTATAAGAAAACATGTCACAGAGAGGATATACTGCTGAGGAGGCTTATGCTATACTTTGTTCCTCTGATGAGGAGAGTAGTGTGGAAAGTCCAGGCTCTGAATATGTACTGGTTGAAGACAGGGGTACCTTAACCATACCTGACAACTTTCAAAGGACAGAAAGACGGACAAAATGTGTGGCGTGCTATGCGCGCCATGGCAAATTTAACTCCACTCTCTTCTACATTGACTCCGCCTATTCTCATACATTTTTCTTTGTGCCCCCACAGAGTATAATGCTCCTACAGTCACTGTAACATTATATGCTCCCACATTATCATGTTCTCCTCCAATTTCTCCACAGTAAAAAGTCCCTCTCCTCGTGCCCCAGTTTAAACTGGGGGCAACTAGAGGCAGAAATGTCCCCCTCCTGCTACTCCCACTGTTTAATGTCCTCCTCTAGTTGCCCTCAGTTTAATGTCACCCTCCATCTGCCCCCTCAGTTTAATGTCCACTCCTCCATTTGTCCCCAGTTTAATGTCCCCCTCCATCTGTCCCTAGTTTAATGTCCCCCTCCATCTGCCACCATTTTAATGTCCCACATTCATCTGCCACCAGCTTAATGCCCCCATTCATCTACCCCCAGTTTAATTGCCCACCTTCAATTGCCACCAGTTTAATGTCCCCCTTTATCTGCCACCAATTTAATGTCCCCATCCATCTGCCCTCAGTTTAATGCCTCCCTTGATCTACCACCAGCTTAACGTCCCCCTCCATCTGCCACCAATTAATAATATAATAATGATAATAAATTTTATTTATATAACGCCAACATATTCCGCAGCACTGTACAATTTGTAGGGTTCAAGTACTGACAAAAAAGATACATTACAAAGAAATATTCAATTCACACACTGGGACTGAGGGCCCTGCTCGCAAGAGCTTACAATCTATGAGGTAGAGGGGGTGACACAGGAGGTATCAGGGGTGGCAACAGACGTAGCATTGCTTGTACAATGGTCAGACAATTCTGTAATAGAGTTTACTGTTGTTACACATATATAAAGCTGTATGAGCCGTCAGTCGTGTCCTTTAACGTGCAGATGGTGCCTGGACATATAAAGTTAGTCTGATACGTCATCATATCCTGTGAGGTAATGCGGGAGTTTGAACAGAGGAGGGTATGTTTTAGGGATTCTAACTACAGAAGGGTTTACATTAGTACATGTGATAGGCCTGTCTGAAAAGATATGTCTTTAGTTTACGATTGAAGCTGTGGAAATTGGGGGTTAATCTAATAGTCCGGGATAGAGCATTCCAGAGAAGTGGTGCACCTCGGGAGAAGTCTTGTATACGAGCATGGGAGGTTCTGATAATAGAAGATGCTAGTCTTAGGTCATTGAGTGAAAGGAGAGTACGGGTTGGGCAATAGACAGAGATGAGGGAGAAAATGTAGAGTGCAGCATTATGGAGAGCCTTGTGGATGAGGGTGATAAGTTTATATTGTATTCTGTATTGAATAGGCAGCCAATGTAGTGACCGGCACAGACAGGAGGCCTCGCTGTAGCGTCTAGACTGATAGATCAGCCTGGCCGCCGCATTCAGAATAGATTGTAGAGGGGAGAGTTTAGTAAGGGGAAGACCGAATAGTAAGGGGTTACAGTAGTCAAGGCGAGAGTGAATCAGGGCAACTAATAATAATAATAATAATAATAATAATAATAATAATAATAGTCCTTTAATAGTCCCACAATGGGGAAATTCAGTGTGTTACAGCAGCAAAGATAAGCAGATACAAATACAAATACAACATGTACAGGAATGTTCCAAGGTGAGAGGCATTACATTAATAGCAGACAGACAGATAGGACGTAGCAGAGGAGGGGGGGGGATTTAACAGGCAGAGTCTTTAGTGTATTTGTGGTAAGGAAAGGGCGATTCTGGAGATGTTTTTGAGGTGGAGATGACATGAGCATGCGAGTGATTGGATATGGGGGGTGAAGGAAAGGTCTGAGTCAAACAAAACCCCGAGGCAGCGGGCATACTGCCTAGGAGTTATGGTAAGGCCGGAGACTGCAATTGAGATATCAGGGACAGATCTATTAGATGGTGGAAACAGCAGTAGTTCAGTCTTTGAGAGATTCAGTTTCAGATAATGCGAAGACATGATATTTGAGACAGCAGAGAGACAGCCACTGGTGTTCTGTATTAGTGCAGGGGTGATGTCACGGGATGACGTATATAATTGGGTGTCATCAGCATAAAGATGGTACCGGAAGCCAAATCTAGTGATGGTTTGTCCAATGGGGGCTGTGCAGAGGAAGAAGAGCAGGGGACCTAGGACCGAACCCTGAGGAACCCCAACGGCAAGGGGAAGAGGGGAAGAAACAGAGCCCGGAAATGATACACAGAAAATGCGGTCAGAGAGATAAGAGGAGAACCAGGAGAGAGCAGTGTCTGTGAGGCCGACAGAACGGAGCATAGTGAGGAGGAGTTGATGGTCAACAGTGTCAAATGCTGCTGAGAGATCTAGAAGAATAAGACGAGAGTAATCACCTTTGGATTTAGCCTTCAGGATATCATTGGAGACTTTTGTGAGGGCCGTTTCAGTAGAGTGCAGAGTGCGGAAGCCAGATTGTAAGGGGTCAAGAAGAGAGTTAGCAGAAAGATAGCGGATTAAACGAGAATAGACTAAGTGTTCCAAGATTTTGGAGATAAAAGGGAGGTTAGAGACAGGTCGATAGTTAGCAACACAGGATGGGTAAAGAGAGGATTTCTTCAGTAGTGGGGTTATGACAGCATGTTTGAAAGAGGATGGAAAAATTCCAGAAGAAAGAGAGAGAGGTTAAAAATTTTAGTAAGGTAAGTCATGACGGTAGGTGACAGACTGGAGAAGGTGTGAGGGGAAAGGGTCACTACTACAGGTTGTAGGGCGAGAAGAAGAAAGTAGCTGAGATACTTCCTCCTCTGTAACAGGTTCAAAAGATGAGAATGAACAGTCTGAATTGCAGCTGGTGAGGGGGTCAGTGCCACCTGGGGATTGGGAGGTTATTTCCTAACGGATCTTATCAATTTTATCATGGAAATAAGTGGCCAGGTCATCTGTGCTAAGATCTTTGAAAGGCATTTGCACCTTGGGAGTGAGTAAGGAGTGAAAAGTTTCAAATAGCGTTTTAGAGTTACAGGAGAGAGAAGAGATGAAAGCGGTGAAATAGGCTTGTTTGGCTAGGAGAAGGGCAGAATTATAGGTTTTAAGCATAAATTTAAAGTGGAGGAAGTCTGCAGGTGTACGTGAGAAAGCACTGATGGTGAGAGACAGAAGGTTATGATCAGAGAGTGGCAGAGAAGAGTTAGTAAATTTAGAAACTGTGAGGAGTTGATGGAAGACCAGATTAATGGTGTTGCCATCTACATGTGTGGCGGAAGAGGAAAGTTGTGAAAGACGAAAAGAAGTGGTTATTGAGAGAAACTGTGAGGCAGCTGGGGAGACAGGGGTGTCAGTGGGGATGTTAAAGTCACCTATGATGAGGGTAGGAATTTCACTGGATAAAAAGAGGGGAGCCAAGAAGTGAAGTGATCCAGAAATTGGTAGGGTGAGCTGGGAGGACAGTAGATCACAGCTACATGTAAGGAGAGTGGGCGGAAAAGTCTGATAGCATGTACTTCAAATGAGGGGAATGTGAGTGAGGGTACCGGTGGGATGGCCTGAAAAGTGCACTGCGGTGACAGAAGTAACCCTACCCCTCCACCCTTCCTGTTGTCAGGCCTAGCGGTGTGTGAGAATTGTAGGCCACCATGAGACAGAGCAGCAGGGGAGGCTGTATCAGACTGCTGGATCCAGGTTTCAATAAGGGCAACCAAGTTGAGAGATTTACTGAGGAATAAGTCATTAATATATTCTAGTTTGTTACACACTGAGCGGGTGTTCCAGAGAGACCAGTTAAAAGAGACAGGAGAAAGATAAGGAGAGGGAACACGGTAAATATTGATTAGGTTTATAGGAGTTCTATGTGTGTAGGAAGAGGAAAAATTAGGGAGAGAAGGAGGGCCAGTGTTTGGAGAGATGTCCCCAGCAGCTAGGAGGAGCAAAATGGACAGAGACAGAAGGTGGTTCAGTGATTTATGTGGATGTTTATGTTTGGTTTCACTGCTAAAAGCAGTATAGGGATTAGGATGGTTGAAGAGAGTGAAAAGTGTGTGAAAGCTGTACATGGGAGAAGGCAGAAGAGAAGGACTGATATGGATATTGTACACTGGTGGTAGAGATGGAGGGGAGTTCTGCAGGAAGACAATTGCTAACATAGTAAATAACAGTGCAGCTATATCATACCATGTGATAAAGCTTGTTGTTTTAGTTTTAAGTTTACCTGGTGGTCTTCCATGGTTGGCCTGTCTTGTGCCCTGTCTAAATGCCATGTATAAGTACACTTTGGTTAATATGCACTTCGGTTAAGATGGATTCTGCCTTAGGAAATGCCCCCCTGCATTGGAAATGCTTCCCCCATAATCTGCATCTACTTATATAGGGATATAGAGCTTCATAACTAGCACTAATTTAAGTCGTTAACCAATTAATCTACAAACTGTGACACATGAGGAGACTGGGCTATGTAGTTACAAATACACTGACCAGGGAACTACAATAAAATCACTGAGCATCAAAAGACTGACACTAGTACAGATAAGGACACATGGGATTGCAAAAAATACAGCCTTGATGAAATTCTAGGATAGGGGTCAGAGAACAGCCATGTAGAGATGAGTTCAAGAGAATATGTACCATTCAGAGTTGCAGGGTGAGCTGAAGGTAGACACAGAAAGCAGAGATGGGTTCAAGAGAATATGTACCATTCAGAGTTGCAGGGTGAGCTGAAGATAGACACAGCAAGCAGAGATGGGTTCAAGAGAATATGTACCATTCAGAGTTGCAGGGTGAGCTGAAGGTAGACACAGCAAGCAGAGATGGGTTCAAGAGAATATGTACCATTCAGAGTTGCAAGGTGAGCCAATTTAATGTCCCCCCTTCATCTGCCACCAATTTAATGCCCCCTTTCATCTGCCATCAGCTTAATGACCCCCTTTATCTGACCCCAGTTTAATGCCCCCTTCATCTGCCACCAATTTAATGTCCACCCTTCATCTGCCACCAATTTAATGCCCCCTTCATCTGCCATCAGCTTAATGCCCCCCTTTATCTGCCATCTGCTTAATGTCCCCCTCCATTTGTCCCCAGTTTAATGTCCCCCTTCATCTGCCACCAATTTAATGTCCCACCTTCATCTTCCACCAATTTAATGCTCCCCTTCATCTGCCACCAGCTTAATGTCCCCCTTCATCTGTCCCAGTTTAATTGCCCCCTTCATCTGCCCCCATTTTAATTGCCCCCATCCATCTGCCCCCAGTTTAATGTCCCCTTCATCTGCCACCAGCTTAATGTCCCCCTCCATCTACCACCAATTTAATGTCCCCTTCATCTGCCACCAGCTTAATGCCCCTGTCATAGAAATGTGATGTTACTTTAATTTTTAGCTTGCTATTCTCAAAAATCATAGAAATGCATTCAGTAGAAGAAGCTTACAGCTTCTAATGATAAGGATATACACTGAGAGCAAGGCCAGACACCCAGTCTAGGGCAACATGTCCTAGTAGATTTGTTGTTAATAAACTTTCTGTGAGCTGTCCTTCAAAGAGTCTGGAGAGTAACACTGCTTACGCAAACAGCCCCCAGCACATCGCTGCACAACTTCTCCCCTCGAATGTGCAATGTAGAACAACAGGTCCCAGCCATGCTTTGCATTACGTAGCTCGTAGTACTAATATACTTTGATTATTGAGATGAGTAAGGGGGTGTGTCAAGACCCTCCTCCCGCCAATGGTCAATCAGGTTTACCAGTTTTCATGCATACTTTGTTATAATTAATAATTATTTACTGTTCTGTATTAGAGCTTATGCTATAATTTTAATAAACACACAACTTGCTTAACACCGACTGAGTGTGTCAGGCTAGTTATTTCTCTGTGAGCGCACAATATATATATCCATATGGATTATAAATAATTTGGCACCACTTGACAATCAGAATTTTGAACCCAGTTTGGGTTTCGATAACAGTCGGGGGGCACTGCTGAGATTAAGGACCAACCCGTTAACCCACCAAGCCTGAGATCTATCATGAGATTATTGGCACATCTGAATGGACAGAATAGTTTTTCTTGATAAAATTCTGTCCCTTCCGTTGTGTGTCAGCTCAAGATGTTGGGTGTTGGTGGTAAGTAAAAGGGAAGTTACATTTGGTTGGTCCTTTGTAAAAAGAATTCTGTTTTTTCCTTCAGATATAAAAAAAAAGGTGATTGTCAGGTGGTTTGTTTTGGTCGGTAAAGGTCATGAGTGTAACAAATGATTGTTAAAGATCCTTGTTCCTTGTTTTGGATAGATGCCATGTATGAATTGTTTATGTACTGTGCCGAAGCTGGTGGAGGAACTCATTTTGATGATTGGACTTATTATATTTGTAGTTTTAAATGCTGATACTGCTGTACCACACCCAGAACACTGGAAGGAAACATCATTCGAGAAATTGGTAAACAGAAGAGACCACATACCCAAACAACCAGAAGGGAATTTATTTGTGTGAAAACACCCTTAGATATTGGGAAGAAGTGTTGAAATTGATTTTATTTTTGCATATTTTGTGGTATTGGGCTTGGGAAAGAGTAGGAGAGGGAGAGAACCCCCATATTTGGTCAGACAAAAGTTAATTGTTTAGGAATCTAAAGTTCAGGAATCTACAGTGCTGGCCAAAAGTATTGGCACCCCTGCAATTCTGTCAGATAATACTCAATTTCTTCCAGAAAATGATTGCAATCACAAATGCTTTGGTAATAATTTCTTCATTTATTTTGCTTGCAATGAAAAAACACAAAAGAGAATGAAAAAAAAAGTCAAATCATTGATCATTTTACACAAAACTCCAAAAATGGGCCGGACAAAAGTATTGGCACCCTCAGCCTAATACTTGGTAGCACAACCTTTAGACAAAATAACTGCGAACAACCGCTTCCGGTAACCATCAATGAGTTTCTTACAATGCTCTGCTGGAATTTTAGACCATTCTTCTTTGGCAAATTTCTCCAGGTCCCTGAAATTTGAAGGGTGCCTTCTCCAAACTGCCATTTTGAGATCTCTCCACAGGTGTTCTATGGGATTCAGGTCTGGACTCATTGCTGGCCACTTTAGAAGTCTCCAGTGCTTTCTCTCAAACCATTTTCTAGTACTTTTTGAAGTGTGTTTTGGGTCATTGTCCTGCTGGAAGACCCATGACCTCTGAGGGAGACCCAGCTTTCTCACACTGGGCCCTACATTATGCTGCAAAATTTGTTGGTAGTCTTCAGACTTCATAATGCCATGCACACGGTCAAGCAGTCCAGTGCCAGAGGCAGCAAAGCAACCCCAAAACATCAGGGAACCTCCGCCATGTTTGACTGTAGGGACTGTGTTCTTTTCTTTGAAGGCCTCTTTTTTTTTCCTGTAAACTCTATGTTGATGCCTTTTCCCAAAAAGCTCTACTTTTGTCTCATCTGACCAGAGAACATTCTTCCAAAAAGTTTTTGGCTTTCTCAGGTAAGTTTTGGCAAACCCCAGCCTGACTTTTTTATGTCTCTGGGTCAGAAGTGGGGTCTTCCTGGGTATCCTACCATAGAGTCCCTTTTCATTCAGACGCCGACAGATAGTATGGGTTGACACTGTTGTACCCTCGGACTGCAGGGCAGCTAGAACTTGTTTGGATGTTAGTCGAGGTTCTTTAGCCACCATCCGCACAATCTTTCGTTGAAATCTCTCGTCAATTTTTCTTTTCCGTCCACATCTAGGGAGGTTAGCCACAGTGCCATGGGCTTTAAACTTCTTGATGACACTGTGCACGGTAGACACAGGAACATTCAGGTCTTTGGAGATGGACTTGTAGCCTTGAGATTGCTCATGCTTCCTCACAATTTTGCTTCTCAAGTCCTCAGACAGTTCTTTGGTCTTCTTTCTTTTCTCCATGCTCAATGTGGTACACACAAGGACACAGGACAGAGGTTGAGTCAACTTTAATCCATTTCAACTGGCTGCAAGTGTGATTTAGTTATTGCCACCACCTGTTATGTGCCAAAGGTAAGTAACAGGTGCTGTTAATTACACAAATTAGAGAAGCATCACATGATTTTTCAAAGGGTGCCAATACTTTTGTCCACCCCCTTTTTTATGTTTGGTGTGGAATTATATCTGTGATGATTCTTCTTAAGTGTGGCTATAACTCAGATGTATTGTGATCTCTGGGTATAGTATCTCCCTTCTTGCTTGCACTCATTCATACTATGCGCAGCTATAAGCCTAGGTGCATATTGGCAGTAGTGGCCAGGCTGGAACAATAGGGCTCCATTGTATTCCTATACAGCCCTGAGTGATCAAACAATAGTGCATTGTTCAAGCCTGGGCTGTTGATCAGATATGGCTGATAACATTGTATCAGGTCATTTGGTCTCATCTACATACAAAAGATCTGGATTTGAGGGGATTATTCTATGAGACCAGCTGTCGCCGGTGACCTCATTCTGGGAGGTGGCATAAAGGGTATAAAAGATGAGGTAAGAGGTCTGTGGGAGGAGATTACACTATGGAGAGTATGCTATAGAGATGATGCTACAGGATATTACAGACTTTGACTGAGATGCTACTATGAGCAGGCAGGTTGGAATGCTGCTGCTGACGATGATGAGCCTACAAGAGACTGAGAGAGACTATTGGACTAATGCTGAGAGACTGTTATGGAAGAGTGAAGAAATCAGGCGATACCTTTTAGAGGCTAACTGAGTATATTTATAAGTAAGCTTTCAGGAGTACTCGCTCCCTTCATCAGACATGGTGTGATACAAGAACTGAAAATTAACAGATTTTTATACACATGGTTTTCAAAGCATTTTAGAGTCCTTAAAAAAAATTGCAATCTAAGTAGAGAAGTTATTTACAACAGGTCAAAAAAAACAGTCTGGAAACTTGTGGTGCGTGACGGAGGGATCAGTAATTCTTGCTGTTATCTGTTTGCTATCAGGAGGTGATTTGTGACCCTCACAGGTCACACATAGTGTGATTTGAAGCTGGCATGAATATTGAGTTCAGTTCATGGTTCAAACATAGTGTGACATGAAGCTGGCATGAATATTAAGTCCAAATTGCAGAGTTTGAAATTTTTGCATAAATTTATACTCCATTTCTTTTCTTTTCTCCTGTGTCTTAAAATGTCCCATTAAAACCACAACCCGCAAATCTTCAATAGAGTGGTTTTCTCCGGAGAAATGTGCGGCCACTGGGAGATCGGTTCTGCTGTTATTAATGGTGGATCTGTGTGAGTTCATTCGTTGACTGAGTCTCTGCCCTGTTTCCCCCACATAGAGGCCTGTGGTGGGACATTGCACACACATTATGAGGTACACCACATTGGAGGACCTGCAGGAAAATGTCCCCCTAATTCTGTGCACCTGCTGTGACTGTGGGATAGGTACACTGTCAGCGGTGTGGATGTGCTTGCAGGTCATGCACCTTTTATGTAGGCAAGGTGAGGTGCCATTTTCAGTTGGGGCCTTCAGGGCACTCCGGACGATAATGCGCCTCAGGTTTGGTGGTTGTCGAAAGGAGAGGAGAGGGGAGACTGGAAATATGTCCTTGAGTCTGTTGTCCCTATGTAGTGCAGGTTGGAGCTCCTTGGCAATCCTTCGTAGGATCTCCAGCTGTGGGTTGTAGGTGACAACTAGGGGCACTCGGGCTTCTTTCTGGGTCTCTCTATATGTGAGCAGACTGTCTCTGTTAATGGCTGCTGCTTTGTTTAATTGGTTGTCTGTCACTTTTGGTTTGTATCCCAATCTGAGAAATTTCAACCTCAGATCCAGGAGGTGCTTGTCCAGGTCTGTTTTGTCGGAGCAAATACGATTGTATCGTATAGCCTGGCTGTAGATTATAGATTGTCTTGTGTGCTTGGGGTGGAAGCTGTCGTTTCTCAGGTAGGCCGTTCTGTCTGTGGGTTTGTGGTATATCGATGTGAGTAGCCGGTGGTCTTTAATGTATATTGTGGTATCCAGAAAGTGAATTTCACTCCCTGAATAGCTAAGTTTAAGGTTGATGGTCGGGTGAAAGTCATTGAAGTCATTATGGAATTGAAGTAGGGCCTCCTCACCTGCAGTCCAGACAACAAGGATATCATCGATATAACGAAGGTAAATCATAGGTTTGGTGGTGCATGTTGATAAATATGTTCCTTCTATTTCTGCCATAAAGAGATTTGCATATTGGGGTGCACATCTGGTCCCCATTGAAGTTCCCATTCGCTGTAGATATAGATCCTCTCCAAAGGTAAAATGGTTGTGGCTAAGGATGAATTGTATGAGCTGCGTTACTGGTTCTGTTGGGAGGTTTTGTTTTGCTAGGTGTACCCGACATGCTGCAACTCCATCCTTGTGGGGAATGTTAGTATACAGGGATTCCACATCCATGGTGGCCAAAATGGTACCCTCAGGTAGAGGGCCCAGGGCATTCAGTTTGTTAAGAAGGTCAGTGGTGTCCTGGATATAGCTTGGAGTATCCCTGACAAGGGGTTTTAGGAGATTTTCCACCCAACCTGAGATGTTTTCTGTCAGTGTCCCAATGCCAGAAATGATAGGCCTCCCAGGGTTGCCATCTTTGTGTATCTTTGGGAGCATATAGAAGCAGCCCGGCCTGGGATCTTGGGGGATAAGTCCTTTTACCTGATTCTGGATCTGGACTGGAAACTCCTTGATCATACTCTTTAGTTCTTTCATATAGGCCTCTGTGGGATCACTTCCAAGTTTGGAGTAATGGATGGGATTTGACAGTTGCCTGTTTGCTTCCTGGATATAGTCTGAGGTATTCATTATGACTATTGCGCCCCCTTTGTCAGCTGGTTTTATTATTATATCCTGATTTTCTTTCAGTGATGTAATAGCCTTCTGTTCCTGCAGGGTTAGGTTATGCACCTGTTTTTTTTGTTTCTCTAGGATTTCTGATGACCTGTGAGGGTCACAAATCACCTCCTGATAGCAAACAGATAACAGCAAGAATTACTGATCCCTCCGTCACGCACCACAAGTTTCCAGACTGTTTTTTTTGACCTGTTGTAAATAACTTCTCTACTTAGATTGCAATTTTTTTTTAAGGACTCTAAAATGCTTTGAAAACCATGTGTATAAAAATCTGTTAATTTTCAGTTCTTGTATCACACCATGTCTGATGAAGGGAGCGAGTACTCCTGAAAGCTTACTTATAAATATACTCAGTTAGCCTCTAAAAGGTATCGCCTGATTTCTTCACTCTTCCACTACTTTCAATGGCTAACACGGTACAACATTATACTACTATCAACTTGCGAGAGACTGTTATGAGAGCATGCAGGCTGGATTACTGTTGTTGATGCCACATGCTGAAAAGCCTCCACTGGTTATTCACACATGACAGAGCATGTGTGAGTGTTGGACTACAGAACCACATCAAGGACATGTGTGGTAAAGTAATCATTTCACCTTTATCCCTTTTATTTTATTTGCACTGTATCTTGCAACTAGTAACTGTTAATGCTTGCATATATATGCAGATCTGTTCTGATCTGTATATGTTAGATTTTAATACCGACCCATTTAGGGGTTAATAAATATATAAAATTTAGAAGGCTTGTCTTGTATTTATCTGGTGAACCCGGCACTCACTGGCGGTGAGTGTGGTTTTTATATGAAAGAGGACTCAGGGTGTGGCCAACGCGGGTTTGGCGCACGGAGGATCTTTCACAATATCCAATTTGGCTTTTTGACAATTCTTTTTGTGGTTTTCCATTGAAGACAAATTAAATGAAGATATTATTACCAAAGCATTTGTGATTGCAATCATTTTCTGGAAGAAATTGAGTATTATCTGACAGAATTGCATGGGTGCCAATACTTTTGGCCAGCACTGTAGGTCCTGGGTCCGGCCCTAACATGCATCCTTTGCTGGAAAAATTCTCTGGCCAGAGTGTGGTTGTGTATAGAAATACAAAGCAGCAAAGATGGGGGGTTCCTCCAGTAGTGAGCCCAAACCAGGCTTAACCCCTGCAGAGATTGTGATGCAGAGGGAGGGAAAAGAAGCCATAAAGAGTATGCATAAGCTCATGAAAGGGATGGGTATGCCAAAAGATGGTAGACTTTACCCGGAGAAATGGGAGCAAATTGAGAAGCAATATAAGGGATGGTTGAAAGATAGTGGCTTGAATGGGCAAGCCAGGATGTGGTCTAAAGTGTTCAAAGAATCAGAGGTAGATATTGATGTACCATACTCAGTAAATAATTCAGTAGGTTGGGTGTGTCTGGCGTGTGGACAGTAGAATCAGAATTCCAGTTGGAGGGATAATTGTATAAATTCGGTCATCCTGTCACAGACGGGAAATTCACCCAATAATCCTATTGTGACTCCTCAGCAAACATCCCAATGTGTAGTGGCCACAGTGACAACGACAACTAAATCAAAGTCTGGAAGTGATAAGAACGGGAAAATTATAGTGACAGAAGTTCCCATTTGTGACAATTGTGACAGACATGAGGAAAGATGACCAGACAGCTCATCAAGACAGACAGACTGGACTAAGGTTGATTTCTCTGACTCTCCACAAGAGACTGAAATAAAACCTCCCCAAAAAGAAAGTGTTAAGATGCATGTATCACCTAGGTTTTCTGATGATTTTCCCCAGTATACTCTACTGGGAGGTTAACTGACAAATATGGATAACAGAGAGATTCAAGAGTCAGCAGGGTCACCTGAAATAATTGATAGAAGTGGAGGGGAGAGTGACGACATGAAACATGTGGTTGCAGACTCTTTGTGTAAAATGGCTCAGCCTCCAGTGAGACAATATCAGGTGTACAAATGGTCTGACATGATGTGGTTTCTCAAAACCTTGACAGACCCAGAAATTAGACCCCTGCCCTTCGTAAAAGCACTGTCTCAAATACAGACAAGTTATGGGGCCACATGGAATGACATGAAACAGTTGGTTGAAGCTAAAATGGCTAGTACCATGTTATGTGATTTAACCCCACAATGTAATGCCCTGTTGACAGAAAACGACTATTTGATAAGTAAAGTTTCAAGACAAGACTATGTTGCTCAATTGAAGAAATGGGCAAGAGACAGACAAAGTGAATTATCAGTCAGCTTGACGGACATGACACAGGACAGAGGGGAAAGTGTAGAAAAATTCTACAACAGAGTGTACACTGCGTGGAAAGATATGGAATATGAAGCAGATAACTAGATGCATTTGAAGTTGTTAGCCTCTGCCTTCATGGAGAGGCTTGTAAGGCAAGTAAGAAATGCAATACAAAAATCCAGGTCAGAATGGAGGACAATGGATCTAGCCACTTTGTGTAAAATTGCTCAGGGGTAGAATTGGATAGTAGACCCCACAAGCCTGCAGTGGTTGGCATTAACCCCTGTTATGGGATAGGTAAGCGAAGAGGTGATCTACTGCTTCAATTGTGGGAAACCAGGACTTGTGAGAAGGCAGTGTAGAGTTCCAAGAAGGAAATTGAGAGGGGATGACAATTCAGGAAATAATGAATCACCCCCACCTCACTCAGAGAATCAGGCTTGAAGGGGGACTTCACCCTTCTCAGTATTAGTGTTTAATATAACTCATCTTACCTCCCATTTCTGTGTGAAATATTACTTACCTTAACAAAATACTCAGAGAATCTGATATAGTGCAAAGAGAAAAACTGTACACCATCGGTATGATGTTTAGAGGATTATGCATTATATATATATATATATATATATATATATATATATATATATATATATCAACCTGTATTTGTAATATTCATTCTGTTTATATCAATGCCAGGATTCAACTTTTATGCTTTTTGTAAAATTAAATCCGCTTTCAGGAAATGACCCCTAAAAAAAAAAAAAAAAAAGGAAGAAAATAGGATATTGTGATGTTCCACGGGGTTCAACTTTTGGTTGGAATCCAGTGAAGAAAATTCTAAAGTCTGGCAGTTTGCCCTTAAGGTAACCTGAAGTACAATGTCTGAAAATTGCACAAAAATAGTAATATGTAATTTTGGTGTCAGTATTAACTGCTATCTGCTTGAATTGTATTCCTGTATTCTGTTGTAGCGCTGTGCAGACGTTCTGCAGGGAATAACCAAAACATTAATTGACTGCCAAGTAACTCCAAGAACATTGTATCTGATGTGATGGACACACAGAAATCACGAGCTGATGCTGTGTTAACCAATAATATTAAATGTAAATTATTACAAAGTGAAACTTGGCTTTGGGCCATCTGGGTCCGCAGCCTGGGTATGATGACTGTTTGTGCCCAAAGGGAAAATATTTTGATAAAAGTGTTAACCTATGGTTAAATGGAAAAGTAAGCTACAGTCATGGCCAAAAGTTTTGAGAATGACACAAATATTATATTTTCACATGATCTGCTGCCCTCTGGTTTTTATGTGTGTTTGTCAGATGTTTTTATCACATACAGAAATATAATTGCATTCATATTATGAGTAACAGAAGCTTATATTGACAGTTAGAATGAGTTAATGCAGCAAGTCAATATTTGCAGTGTTGACCCTTCTTCTTCAGGACCTCTGCAATTCTCCCTGGCATGCTCTCAATCAACTTCTGGACCAAATCCTGACTGATAGCAGTCCATTCTTGCAGAATCAATGCTTTAATTTTGTCTGAATTTGTTGGTTTTTGTTTGTCCACCCGTCTCTTGATGATTGACCACAAGTTCTCAATGGGATTAAGATCTGGGGAGTTTCCAGGCCATGGACCCAAAATCTTTATGTTTTGTTCCCTGAGCCATTTAGTTATCACCTTTGCTTTATGGCAAGGTGCTCCATCATGCTGGAAAAGGCATTGTTGAGCGCCAAACTGCTCTTGGACGGTTGGGAGAAGTTGCTCTTGGAGGACATTCTGGTACCATTCTTTATTCATGGCTGTGTTTTTAGGCAAGACTGTGAGAGAGCCGATTCCCTTGGCTGAGAAGCAACCCCACACATGAATGGTTTCAGGATGCTTTACAGTTGGCATGAGACAAGACTGGTGGTAGCGCTCACCTCTTCTTCTCCGAATAAGCTGTTTTCCAGATGTTCCAAACAATCGAAAAGGGGATTCATCAGAGAAAATGACTTTACCCCAGTCCTCAGCAGTCCACTTCCTGTACCTTTTGCAGAATATCAGTCTGTCCCTGATGTTTTTTCTGGAGAGAAGTGGCTTCTTTGCTGCCCTCCTTGAGACCAGGCCTTGCTCCAAGAGTCTCCGCCTCACAGTGTGTGCAGATGCACTCACACCTGCCTGCTGCCATTCCTCAGCAAGCTCTGCACTGCTGGTAGCCCGATCCCGCAGCTGAAACACTTTTAAGAGACGGTCCTGCCGCTTGCTGGTCTTTCTTGGGCGCCCTGGAGCCTTTTTGGCACCAATGGAACCTCTCTCCTTGAAGTTCTTGATGATGCGATAGATTGTTGACTGAGGTGCAATCTTTCTAGCTGCAATACTCTTCCCAGTTAGGCCATTTTTGTGCAGTGCAATGATGACTGCACGTGTTTCTTTAGAGATAACCATGGTTAACAGAAGAGAAACAATGATGGCAAGCACCAGCCTCCTTTTAAAGTGTCCAGTGGTGTCATTCTTACTTAATCATGACAGATTGATCTCCAGCCCTGTCCTCATCAACTCCCACACCTGTGTTAATGGAGCAATCACTGAAACGATGTTAGGTGGTCCTTTTAAGGCAGGGCAGCAATGATGTTGAAATGTGTTTTGGGGGGATAAAGTTCATTTTCTAGGCAAATATTGACTTTGCAAGTAATTGCTGTTAAGCTGATCACTCTTTATAACATTCTGGAGTATATGCAAATTGCCATTAGAAAAACTGAAGCAGTAGACTTTGTAAAAATTAATATTTGTATCATTCTCAAAACTTTTGGCCATGACTGTAGAATGACAATATATATGTGTATAATATTGTTTAATATACAGTATATGCATAAAATATTAAAGAAAATATTCAAACATATGAAGTTATGTTCTGTTATCATCATCACCTGAAATAAGGTATCCGCTAAAAGAGGAAAAAAAAAAAGGTGGCAGTGAAAGATTCTGGATCTCCACAGCGTGGGTATGGCGGGTCATGGAGGGGAGAGAAGGGCCCATTCACCCACTCCATCGCCAAAGCAGCCCACAGCAACGGGGTTTGAGAATCTTTATTCTAAGGTGCCTAATCCCTAGTGCAAGAATTCAAGTCAAAAAGGGATTATGGGAATATTACAGGGAATATTCTGAATATTATTGCTGTGTTTATGTATCTATGTGTTCATGTATTATCTACATAATTTGGTTTACAAAGACATTTGCTAGAAGGAGACACCAACCTCGGACAGTGGGACTATGATGGTTGGTTATACTGCCAAACTTCACTGTGAAGAGATGCCTCTAAGGGTGTTAGACCGATAGGTATGTAAATGGTATAAACATATTTATGGGGAATGAGGTGAAGTTTATGGAAAAGTCCTCAGGATCTGACTAGCAGCTCCTAATGTACCCTGAGTATGGGCTATATCATTTACAAAGGTGGGAAAATGTGGAGGATGCAGCTTGTCCGTCTCCATCTTACATTTCATTCTCGGGCGCTGCCCAGAGCTCATCCCCCCTCCTTTACTGAAAATTGTTATCCATCATGTTATGAAACTTCTTCGTGTTTTATCCAATAGTTATGTGTTAAAACTTATGTTATAACTTTATACCCAATCATGTTATGTTAATTATACTAATGGCACCTTCTCTTTGTTTCAGCAACGTATAACCACATCAATAAGAGATTTTGTGCTGTGTTTTAGGCATGCATCCCATTTGGTTTATTAATGTGCTGGATCATGTGGAGGGAAGGATAGATTGCCCCACCACCCGTCTTCTCCAAATTGTGGTGGAGGAGAATGTAGCAATCCGGGGCTACTGTGTGTACCCAGGATATATCTTTACAGGTTCTGAACAAGGAGCTGCACTCATTAACACTTGGTATGCCGAAAGTGAGGGTTTGAGGCAGAAGTTAGGCAGATCATGGAGAATTTGCCTGGGCGGTGTATAGCTGATCCCAAGAATAGAGAAATTCCAGTTACAGAGATTGGAAGAGTAAAAGAGGATGCAGTGAAGGAATGCCAGAAAATATTCAGTAAGTCTGGTAAGCCTAAAGTTTAGAATGCCAAAAAGATGGAACTTTGAATGTGGAGAAATGTTATAATATGCACATAAAGGAAGGTTATCAGACAAAGGTATGAGAAACTAAGCACTGTGTTGGTTGAAACTGCCCAAGTGCACAAGGGTTGATTTAAGTCCATTGAGAAGGCAAAAAGAATTTGGTATGCAAAAGGAAAGGACATAGCACAAGCGATTTGGCGTCATCTTTAGTCTAAATCCCCTCACCGTACAGGTGACCAGCAGGCTAAACCTGCCTTGCATGTAGACAGAAAAATCTGTTACATTTTGTGTTATTTTGTTATGAACCATGCCCCAATAAATCAGGACTGTTCCCCATTGTATAAAAACTGTCATGAACACTTACAAAGTGAAGAAGGTGTCCCAAATTTCCAGATTTGTGAACATGTATGTGTACGTTGTTTAATCAAAAGACTGTTATGTTACAATGTTTTTTTAAAGAGGAAAAAAAGAGACAAATTCTAGTGTTTCAACTCTAACTAAGTGAATTAGAAGTCACTCACATATCTGCTATGCTGTAATGTCTTTTTTTGTATAATTTTTGTTATGTGAACAGGGGATCGACTATTCAAGGCTTCTGCCCTCTCTGCTGATATATTCTGAGAATTTACTAACCTTATTTAGCAAAATGATTCATATTTGGACTGGACATGGGGCTAAGTGTAATCTGCAGTAAGCCTGATTTGTGGGGGCAGAGGGTACACATCACACAGCCTAGTCTTTTTGCTGAAGAAATCCAAACAAATTTTTACAGTCTTACTAAAATGAATGATGGCAAATTTAGCTGCCATGTTATACTTTGCACAGGTAGGTGCTGGCTACTAGCCTGGACACTTAGACATTGTGCCTCATGTTTCCAACACCTCCCAGTGCATCCTCCCGTCCGACTGCATTTACATCAACGGTTAGAGAGAGATTGCCACCTGGAGCAGAGAGAGTCCTGTGCCAGGTAGATATGCCTTGGGTGCCGACTCTGACACCAGTGCCGGGGGTTGCTGACCCCTGCGCTATACCAATGCCTTCAGAATTTATGAGGGAAAAGACTGCCTTCTTAGTCGCCCAGTGTGATGATAAGAGCCCCATATATATACTTCTTGTACTACTACTCGCTCATATTGTGTGGTACCTGTCTGTTATAAGCCATTTGGTCATAGGTTTGAGAAATGTGGTATGTGGGCTCTGTAATCAACAACCCTTTGTAGTCCAATTTATAGCTCCATTTGCATACCTTTGTTACACTCATTGTCACAGCAGGGGGAAGTCCCTGCAAGGATGTGGTGGGGGAGCTCTTTGCACTCCAGACCCAGACTTCATGGCGCCAACGGCCCTAACAAAAGGATTATGGTTTTATGACCATATCTTCACCGGGGAACCTCTTACAGGCGCCCGGATAAATTTGCCAGATGCATCAGGTCAAGGCGCACGTTTTAGTCATGGTTCAAAGCCCGGAAAAGGTCCAGACACTGATCTCCTTACCCAAAGGGGATTAGGGTGTCATCCTTGTGGTCTACATGATGGGGATCTCGCCACGAACCCTATCATACCTCCTGCCCGACTCTACAGTAATTGGGTGAGGAAATATAAGGAAAGATGATTCTGGGGGGGATTTGGAAAGGAGGGCGGGGCTATCCTCCTGATGACATCACTTAAGGAGGAGACCTTTTTAGTTAAAAGTTCTCAGACCAGGAAGAGGGGGGTCTTTTGTCTTTGTTTTTCCTGGATGAGATGTGAGGGCAGGTCATGGTGTAGACTCCAACCATGTGGCCTAAACATGCGGCCTAGCATTGAGGCCCTTAGACTCTTTGTTATCCTGGAAGAGATGTAACAGCATGTAATAGACACATGCTCGGTAACTTGCTTAAGGAAGAATCCTGAAGCTTACTACATGGGTTCAGAGAAACAGACGGATCTACTTGTTCTGGGAATTGGTCTTCTTCTGCTGAAAGCCACCCGGATAGCACTGTCCAGAGCCAAGGGGGTGCTGCCACTGGACTAGCATGCCTGGACGCATGCTTTTGGATTGCTTTAAATACGGGCCCTGATCTCAACATCCAGAGCCCAGAGAACCAATCACAGGCCTGTGTTGGCAATATTTCCTTTTCTTCTGTTTATTCCCATTTTTTATTTTGTGCACTGTCATGTTGCTTTCCACTTGTATTTGCTTGATAATCGCTACATGTATTTTTTGTATGTGTTAAGTGTCTAGTACCGACCCGTTTAGGGGTTAATAAATATATAAAATTTAGAAAGCTCGTATCGCATTATCCTATGGGCCCAGAACACTCACTGGCGGTGGGTGTGAGGTAATTAAAGCGATCTCAGGTGTGCCGAACTCGGGTTTGGTGGGACGAGATCCTTCATACCCTGGTTGACCAACCTACATGGGTATTAATGGGAAGATTGTGTAGGATCTCATAAACCCATTACATCATCAGGGCTATCACTTATACTTGGACAATTATTACATAAGTATACCACTTTTTAAGCATATGTACATGGAGGCACAGTTACTTGTGGAACCGTAAGATCCAATCGGAAGGGCTTTCCAGAGAGACTTGTAAATACGAGACTGAAACGGGGAGAGTCCTCATGCCTGCCTAGCTCAGAACTGCTGGCAATAAAATACAGGGACAAAAAAAAAAGTCTTTCTGCTCAGCACCATCCATGCTAATACAAAAGTCCCAGTAGCAGTAACATACAGAAACATGCAGGCAGAAAAACCAGTGAGTGTGGTGGACTACAACAAATTTATGGGCGCAGTTGACTTAAATGACTTAAATGACCAGATGCTTAGGCCATATCTTGTGCAAATCAAGATACTGGTATAAAAAAGTGTCCCTCTACCTGCTTCAACTGGCAATGTACAATGCCTTTGTGATTTATAAACAATGTGGAAACCAGGCTCCCTTCCTAAAGTTCCAGGAAGAAATAATTTTGAGTCTACTTTATAAGATAAGATAAGATGAGATAAGATAAGATAAGATAAGATAAGATAATCCTTTAATAGTCCCACCATGGGGAGATTCAGTGTGTTACAGCAGCATAGATAATACAAATACAAAAGCACCAAGATAGAAGCATTACAGTGACAGTAGGTACAGAGAAAAAGGTAAAGGTAAAAAAGTAGTAGAAGGGATATCACAAGTTTAGATCTTTCAGTTCTCTATATGGAATGATCTCCGCTTAGGTCGGTGTTGGTTGTACAGCCTAACCGCAGCGGGGAGGAAAGACTTCCGATAGCGCTCCTTCTCACACCTAGGGTGAAGCAGTCGGTCACTGAAAGTACTGCCCAGTGCTATCACGGTCTCATGCATGGGATGGGAGTTATTCTCCAGCATGGAGCTCAACATGGACAGTAACCTTCTGTCACCCACCACCTGCACTGGGTTCAGAGGGCTCCCCAGGACAGAGCTGGCCATTCTAATCATCTTGTTGAGTCTATTTCTATCCCTGGTTGATATGCTACTCCCCCAGCAGGCCACTCCGAAGAAGATGGCTGATGCCACTACAGAGTTGAAAAAGGCCCTAAGAAGTGCCCCCTGGACTCCAAAGGCTCTCAGCCTTCTAAACAGGTAGAGTCTGCTGTGGCCATTTCTGTACAGTGCATCCAAGTGATCTACATATACGTGGGAGAATGTGGTTAGTTACCGCATCCCCACGTACAGGTACGTGATGGTGATCGAGCGGGCTCAGAAGCAGAGCCCGTGCGATCACCGCGGGAGCCCAGCTGTATCTGACAGCCAGGCTCCCGCTGCAACAGCGGGGACCAGTGATAACACCGATCCCCGCTGTTTAACCCTTAAGATGCCATGGTCAATAGCGACCGCGGCATTTTAAGTGTTTGCTAGCGGCACTGAGTGCCGTGGGCGGCATCGGGAGAGGGTGTTAGCTGTAACTGACAGCTAACACCCTGCTCCTTAACCTCCGGTCGGAACTGAGTTCTGATCGGAGGTTTTAACCCCTTGGATGCCGCGGTCAAACATGACCGCGGCATTCAAGGGGTTCCGCCATCTTGCCGCCCCCCCGGCACCCCCCCGCGGCGAGATCGGGGGGGTGCCGATATCTATAATCTGCAGCCTGGGGTCTGCCAAGTGACCCCAGGCTGCCTGGAGACCCCACTACCTGGTTGATCCTGCCGAGACCTCAAGAAGTCAGCGCTGTGTTTCCAAAGCAATGACTTCCTGTATAGACTGCAAGACACTTGCATACTTGTGTCTTGCAGTCTATAGTACTGAGCCAGAGATCAAAGCATCTCTGGCTCAGGTGTCCTAATGGGACACATGAAAAAGTAAAAAAGTGAAAAAAAAATAAATAAATAAAGTATGTGAAAAAAATTAATAAAAGAATAAAGCCCCAAAAATTCCCTTTTCCTATATAAAATGAATTATATAAAAAATAAACCTAAAAATTAATAAAAACAATACATATTTGGTATCGCCGCGTCCGTAACAATCTGTACAATAAAACTGAAACCATATTTAATGTACACGGTGAACGTCGGGGAAAAAAAACTGCAAAAAAACCGCCAAAAGTAATGATTTTTCGCCATCTCACCTTACTAAATATGCCATAAAAAGTGATCAAAAAGTCATATGTACCCCAAAACAGTACCAATAAAAAGCACATGTTGTCCCGCAAAAAATAAGCCCTAAACCAACTCTCTAAACTGAAAAATAAAAATGCTACGCATCTTAGAAGATGGCAATGCAAAAAAAATAGATTTATGTCCCCAAATGGGTTTTTGTTCTGCAAAATTGGTATCGCATAAAAAAACAGTATAAATGAGGTATCGCCGTAATCGTACCGACCCGCAGAATAAAGATAACATGTTACTTACGCTCTATGCTGCATGGTGAAAAATTTAAAAGGTAAAGCGCAGTGCCAGAATTGATGGGGTTGTTTTTTAATCCACCAAGAAAGAGTTAATAAAATGTATTTAATAAGTTGTAAGCACCTAAAAATGATGTCATTAAAAAATACATCTCATACTGCAAACAACAAGCCCTCATATGGCTACATCACCAGAGAAATAAAGAAAATATAGCTCGTACAATGTGAAGACAAAAACCCCCAAAATATCGCCAAATCATTAGAACATAACTGGCTGCGGCAGGAAGGGAATGTATAAACTGTGTGAGCATATATGAGGGTACAAACCAGATTTAGAGCTTACGAGGGATAATAAACCTGAAGTGACCCCCAGAGTGACCTCCCCAATAATAGGAACTACTGGGGATATAGTAGGGAATTTAGTGTACCCAATTTTCTACGCACAGCTTACATATTCACTTTTCCCCATCCGCTGTGCAGTCACGTCTGGGATACTAATTCTTGTTACACCCCTTGATAAATTCTTTGAGGGGTGCACTTTTCAAAATGCGGTCATTCCCTAGGGGATTCCACTTTACTGGTACTTTAGAGGCTCTGCAAACATGACATGGCGTCCAGATCCCAAACATCTGAATCTGCGCTCCAAAAGCCACATAGTGCTCCTTCCCTTCTGTGCCCTACTGTGTTCCCAAACTGCAGTTTATACCCACATGTATTACACTTGTCGTACCCAGAATAACGTACTTAATGTCATATGTGGGCATAAACTGCTGTTTGGGCACAGCCGAGCACAGAAGGGAAGGAGCGCTATTTGGTTTTTGGAGCACAGGCTTGGACGGTTTGGTTTTTGGACGCCATTGCACTTTTGCAGAGCTGAAATGCCAGTACAGTGGAATCCCCTGACATGTCACCCCATTTTGGAAACTACACCCCTGAAGGAATTTATGCTGGGGTACAGTGAGCATTTTTAACCCCCAAGTGTTGCTATAATTTATTATCCATAAATGAATACGCAGCTGATGGTGAAAGGTGAATGACAATTTTTCCAGGAATACGACATTGCAGTGCATAATATGTTGTGCCCGGCTTGTATCAGAGATGAAAGCTCCAAAAGCTGTTGTGCCCGGGATCCCCGCTCACCAGTTTTTGGAGTGTGTGTCTGTGCAGACATAAACTGGGCACAACATATTGGGCACTGAAATGGCGTATCTATAGAAAAATTTCATTTTTAACTTTTCATTATCAGCTGCGCATTCATTTCTGGAAATTAAAAGAATGCAACACTTAAGGCTTAATAATGTTCGCTATCCCACTTGATAAATCCCTTGAAGGGTATAGTTTCCAAAATGGGGTGACATGTCTGCGGATTCCACTTTACTGGCAATTCATGGGCTCTGCAAAAGTGGCATGGTGTCCAAAAGCAAACTGTGCTCCAAAACCAAAATAGCGCTCCTTCCCTTCTGTGCCCGACTGTGCCTGGTTTATACCCACATATGGCATTGTTAAGTACTTTATCCTGGGTACACCAGTGTCATACATGTGGGCATAAACTGTCATTTGGGCACACAGCAGGGCGCAAATGTGAAGGAGCGCTATGTGCTTTTGGAGCACATATTTAGATTGTTGTTTTTTTGGACGCCATGTCACATTTGCAGAGACCCTAAAATTGCCCCTACAAAATGGGGGGTCACTTCTTGGGGAATTCCAATTTACTGGCACCTCCAGTGTAATGTCTTCAGGAAACATTAGAACTCAGGGATAAAATCCAACAGCATTTTCTTTTATTCATATCTCCACATTCTGATATACAACACACTAGCCTCCAGCAAGCAGTGCCACTTCATGGTTCCTGTATCCTGTGCCCTCCTCTTAAAGAGGCAGAAATGCTTGCTGTATGTTACATCACCCCCCTGTGTTTTTTTTTTTTTTTTTTAAAAAAAACCCATTTGACATTTGAACAGTTATGGTGAAATACAACAACAAAACAAAAAAAAACAACAAGGAAAACATGAACATGAAAACACAGTTCACAATCATATATATATATAATCTGATCAAAGTTCCAGGATCCTGACTAAACCTCCTCAATGAGTCTAGATGGGGCTCTTCTTTCTCTGGTAGGATACCGTCTAGAATGGCCCGGATCACTGCTTACCGATGGGCTGGCTATATCCTGTTGAGAGTTGCCACTATCAACAGCAGCTCCATCAGTCTGAGAGAGTTCATCAAAGTCATTGTCTGGTATTATTTTGAAATGTGAGGCATTCCTGGTTATGGAGTGTCCATCCCGCTCAGCTGTGACCATGCTTCCTTTCTTGGCTGTTACATGATAGCCTGCTGGATCATAGACTGGACATGTCTTATTGTTTGGCTTTCGACGAACAACAACTTTATCACCCGTCCGAATAGCAGATGGCTCCGCACGTCTTCTCTTGTCCGCATAATGTTTCATTTTGTGCTTGTTGTGTAAGTCTATTGGTCTAACAGTTGACTCAGCTGGCAGTGCATGAGTAGCCACATCAGGAATGCGTATGCGAGGAGTTCGGTTGAACAGTAGATGAGCAGGAGCAGCATTAGTCGTTGAGTGCGGCGTACTTCTGTAGTTGCGTAGAAATTTGTTCAGGGCCTGCTTCAGTGGTATCTGCTCCAGAGCGGCTGCTTTGACTCTCTTCCCTAAGGTGCGCATAAATCTTTCCACAATTCCATTTGCTTGTGGCCAGCAAGGTGTTATCTTCCTGTGAGTGAACCCAAGGTATTCAGAAAATTGTACAAATGTATGTCCATTAAATGGAGGTCCATTATCTGTTTTGACTATTTGTGGAATACCATATGCTGAGAAAATAGTATCCAACTCCGGTATGACACTGGTTGCTGAAGTTGACGAAATAAATGCAATTGTAGGATATCTGGAATATTCATCAATTGCCACTAGGATGTACTGTCCATTAGGTAGTGGCCCATAGATATCAACCGCTACTTCCTCCCAGACAGCCGTTGGTAGAGGAGACATTTGTAGGGGTTCAGGGTTCGCTGCAGGAGTCACAAGCTGGCAAGTATTGCAGTGTTTTACTGTGTGTTCTACTAAATAATCCATATCTGGGAACCACACTTTTTCTCTAATAAGTTTTTTTGTACCCACAATTCCAAAATGACCTTCATGAACAATCTGTAGTACTTTGGGACGCAAGGCCTTTGGAACCACCAGTTTGGTTCCTCGCAGAATTAGGTGATTCTCAGTGACTGATAGTTCATTTCTGACACTTGAGAACGATTTCAGTTCCCTAATGTTGATGTCAAGATCTGGAAATTTTGTTCTCTGGATTTCATGCCATTTTCCATTCCGGATAATTTGTATTAAAGCACAAAGCGTCTTGTCATTTGCAGTTGCCGTCACAAATTGATCAGCTGAAAGTGCTTTTGGCACTGCATGAACTGCAACAAAGTTGATGTACTGTTCAGTTGCCTGATGTAGAATTTGATCGTCTTCTTCTGTGGGATTCTTGGCTCTGGGGTTTCCAAAGATGATGAGAAGTGCTTGATGGTCTGTGACTATGGTGAATGGAGCTCCATAGAGAAAGAGATGAAAGTGTTCACATCCCCAGACAACAGCTAGGCTCTCCTTTTCAGGCCGAGAGTATTTTTTTTCAGTATTCGTTAATGCTCTGCTGGCATATGCAATGATGGAAGGGTCTGGATTATTGGGTAAGTATTGTGTTAGAATAGCCCCCAGTCCCACCGGACTTGCATCCACAATCAATTCAGTGCGTAAAGTGGGATCAAAGTAAGCCATGGTAGTTGTGGAGCACAGTTCACTTTTAATTGCATCAAAAGAGGTTTGACACTCTGGGGACCACTTGAATTCACAGCCTTGTTTCGTGAGTTCCCTCAGTGGTGCACTAATGGTGGAGAAGTTCTGGATATATCTAGCACAGTAACTGGACATTCCAAGAAAGGAGCGAACTTCACTGACATTCTGAGGAACGGAGGCCATTTTTATCACCTGTACCTTTTTGGGATCAGGCTGTACTCCTGCTGCTGAAAAGATGTGACCATAAAACTCCAAGGACGTTTTGTTAAATTCACACTTGTCTTTGTTTAGAGTGAGTCCCTGAGATGCTAAGCATTGAAAGACCTCATGTAATGCACTATTGTGTTCAGCTTGGGTTTTACCATAAACTAGAATGTCATCACTGTAATTGAAAGCATTGGGAATATGTTGGATTACACTTCTTATAGCATCCTGAAAAATTTCTGCAGCTGAACACACACCAAATGTCAACCGTTTGTACCGCCTGAGGCCTAAATGTGTGGAAAATGTTGTTAGGTATCTGGACTCTGGACTCAGTTCTAGCTGATGGTAACCTTTATTAAGGTCCAGCTTTGAAAAGATAGTTGCTCCATTTAGTAGATGAATAATATCATATTGTGGAAGAGATGTGTCTTTCTCTCTGAATAGCTGCATTTGGCAGGCGCATATCCACACAAAGTCTCACCTGGTCGGGATTTTTGGGTTTTGGAACAACAACAATTGGAGAGACCCATGGAGTGGGGCCTATAACAGTCTCAATAATATCATCATCTTCCAAAGATTGAAGTTCTTTTTCCACCTTCTTTCTCAGATGAAATGGAATGCGCCTGTGAGATTGTGCGACTGGACGAACATTTTCATCCACATGAAGATGTGCTTGAAAGTCCTTCAGTTTTCCAAGTCCACTGAACAAAGAGGAAAATTCATTAATCATAGTTTGTACATCCTTGTCAGCTGGATCAGTTATTGTATGGACGATCTGAATGAGATTTAGGGCAGTATGGTAGCTGAGAAGGCAGCCTCCAGAGCCCTTTAAGATGTAAAAACTTGTTTTCTGTGTCTTACCCTTGTAGCTGATTTCGGCTTCAAATTTTCCCACAGTTGGTAATGGGGTCTGAGATCCATATGAAAAGATTTTGGTCTGAACAGTTTCCAAGACAGGCTGTATCTTCAATTTCTTATATGTATCACTATCTATAATGTTCACTGATGCCCCAGTATCAATGGTGAAAATAATATCAGTTTTGAGAACATTGATTGTAACACTTGGAGACTGCATGGATTTTGGTGTAGAAGTAATGTAAACATAGTCCTCACTTGTGGTAGATGTCTCCTCTGCAGTCTGATGTATGGCTTTTACATTAGCCTGTTTTGCTGGACTGTAATGAGGTTTGGTAAGTACTGATCTGCACACTGTTGCAAAATGGTTCTCTTTACCGCATTTGCTGCAGGTTTGTCCTAACGCTGGACATTTATTTACATGAGGAAAGTCTTTCCCACACCGGTAACATTTCCTTTGTTTCTGGGTTGAAGTGTCTGCAGTAGCTTTATGTTTGAGGTTATGCACCTGGATGTCATCCCCCTTTTCCATCACAGTGGCCTGATGATCTGCTATTTCTATGGCACGGGCCATTTTGAGAAGGTCATGTAGAGAGTAATCCTGCTGCAACGCTTTGCGTCTTATAGTGGATGATGTGCAAGATACAATGATTTGCGTTATAATTTCATCATCAACATCAGTAAATGCACACCCCTGTGCTAGTTCCCTTAAGCGTGTGACATATGTGTCCATGGATTCTTCTGGAAGCTGTTTAGCAATCCTGAACTTGTATCTCTCATATCTGATGTTTTGCTTAGGGTTGAAGTAATCTGTTAAGGCTTTGGCGCAGCGGCCATAAGTGTCAGTGTCTGTAGCAGGTAGGGTGCTGTAAATGTCATACACCTCTGTGCCAGCATGGTGCAACAATAGAGCTTTTTCTTTTGTCATCTTTTATGTCTATTGCTTCCAGAAAGTTCTCAAACCTGTGCATCCATTTTTTCCAGTTATGAGCCAGGTTATGGCTGTCAGCTGTATCAAACTTTGGGAACACATGCATGTAGTCTGCCATCCCTCCTGTATTCAGTAATGCAGTATAGGAGATAAATGTGCAGGTTTCTGGGTACAGTTCTTATATGTGGATCTGTAAGCACACTCCTTGTATCTGGATTATGCAGATGGCAGTCAGTACTCACAGCAGCAGAACTCTCATCCCATCCTCGTCGCCAGTTGTAATGTCTTCAGGAAACATTAGAACTCAGGGATAAAATCCAACAGCATCTTCTTTTATTCATATCTCCACACTCTGATATACAACACACTAGCCTCCAGCAAGCAGTGCCACTTCCTGGTTCCTGTATCCTGTGCCCTCCTCTTAAAGAGGCAGAAATGCTTGCTGTATGTTACATCCAGGGCTCTGCAAAAACAACATGGCCACGAGAAAGTACTCCAAAAGCTAAAAAAAACACAGTGCTCCTTCCCTTCTGAGCCCTGCTGTGTGCCCAAGCAGCATTTTACACCCACATATATAATTTTTTTGTCCCCGGGATAGCCCACTTAATAGTTTTAGGAGTTCATGTCTCTGATGCCACAAAGTGGCCGTAACGTATTAGGCACTGACATTGGATATTTCTTTAAAAACTTTAATTTTCACTTTGTACATTAATTTTTGGGAAGCATTTTTAGGCTCAAAATCATAATATCCCTTGATACATTCCTTGAGGGGTGTAGTTTCTAAAATGGGGTCACTTTTAGGGGGTTTCCATTGTACTGGTACTTTAGGGGCCCTGCAAATGCGACATGGCACCTGAAAACTATTCCAGCCACATCTGCCCTCCAAAAGCCAAACAGTGCTCTTTCCATTCTGAGCCCCACCATGTACCCATACAGCAGATTACAACCACATATGGGGCATTTCTGTGTTCAGAAGAAATTGTGTAACAAACTGTGGGGTGTTTTTTCTTCTTTAACCACTTGCAAAAATTAAAAATATGTCGCTAAATGGACGGTTTATTGGAAAAAAGTAATTTAACATTTTTACATCCCCAAGTCAATAAAATCTGTGAAACAGCTGTGAGGTCAAAATGCTCACTATACCCCTAGATAAATTCTATGAGGGGTGTAGTTTTCAAAATGGGGTCAGTTTTTGGCAGTTTGTTTTGTATTGGTACTTTAGGGGCTCTGCAAATGCGACATGGCACCTGAAAACTATTCCAGCAAAATCTGCCCTCCAAAAGCTAAATAGCGCTCTTTCCATTTTGAGCCCTGCCATGTACCTATGCAGCAGATTACAACCACATATGGGGCATTTCTGTGTTCAGGAGAAATTGTGTAACGAACTTTGGGGAGCTTTTTCTCCTTTGTCCTCTTGTGAAAATGAAAAATTTGGGGCTAAATTGACGGTTTATTGGAAAAAAAGTAATTTTTCATTTTAATGTCCCAATGTTAATAAAATTTGTGAAACAGCTGTAGGGTCAAAATGCTCACTATACCCCTTGATATGTTCTGTGAGGGGTGTAGTTTTCAAAATGGGGTCACTTTTAGGGGGTTTCCACTGTATGGGTACTTTGGGGGCTCTGCAAATGCGACATGGTACCTGAAAACTATTCCAGCAAAATCTGCCTTCCAAAAGCCAAATAGCGCTCTTTCCATTCTGAGCCCTGCCATGTACCCATACAGCAGATTACGACCACATATGGGGTATTGCTGTGTTTAGGAGCAATTATTTAGCAAACTGTGGGGTGCTTTTTCTCCTTTAACCCATTGTGAAAATGAAAACTTTGGGGATAAAGTGACATTTTAGTAATGTTTCATTTATACATCCCAGTGTTAGCAAAATCTGTGAAACAGCTGTAAGGTCAAAATGCTCACTATACCCCTTGATGAATTCTGTGAGGGGTGTAGTTTCCAAAATGGGGTCACTTTTTGGATTTTTCCTTTGTATTGGTACTCTAGGGGCTTTGCAAATGAGACATGGCACCTGAAAACTATTCCAGCAAAATCTGCTTTTCAGACGCCCAGTGTCACTCCTTCCCTTCCATGTGCTGCCATTCGCATATTTCCGGGCTCGGAAGAAATTGCATAACAAACTGTGAGATGCATTTTCTCCTTTAACCCTTTGTGAATGTGTTAATTTTAGGGCTAAATTAAGGAATTAGTGGGAAAAAATTAAATGTCTAAATTTCACCTCCATATTTTTTTAAATTCCAGTGAAATGCTTAAAGGGTTAACAAACTTCCCAAATGTTATTTTGAATTATTTGAGGGGTGCAGTTTTGAAAATGGGGTCATTTATGGGGGTTTCTAATATATAGACCATTATAATCCTCTTCAGAACTGAAGTGGTTCCTAAAAAATGAGTTTGGGAAATTTTCTTGTAAATCTGCAAAATCACTGTTACACTTGTAAGCCTTTTAACATCCAAAATAAATAACAGGACGATTAAAAGATGATGCCGATATATAGCAGAGATATGATAGATAATATGTATTAATGTATTTGGGTGCTATGACTATCTGTATTAAAAGCAGAGCATTTCACATTTTGAAAATTGTGATTTTTTTTTCCAAATTTCCATCAAATTTCCTATTTTTTTATAAATAAATACAAAAATATTCATTAGTGTTTACCACTAACATGAAGTACAATGTGTCACGAAAAAACCATCTCAAAATCACTTGTGTAAGTTAAGTCTTCTCAAAGTTATTGCCATATAAAGTGACACATGTCAGTTTTGAAAAACGAGGCCTGGTCCTTAACGCACTTTTGGGCTCGGTCTTGAAGGGGTTAATCACAATGTGCCTAGAGTTACACCAGCTATCCACAAGTATCGCCAGCCCTCCTCCTTTTCACTTACTGCTCTCCCTTGTTCTGTCCGCCCGAAGGAGTTTAAAGCAATTCAAGGAGACCGTCCGGAGTAACTTTGGTAAGCCAAGTCTCTGTAAACAGCATCATGCTGCATTCCCGAAATTCCTGATGATGATGGTCAGCACTGCCAGTTCATCCATCTTATTCGTAAGAGATTTCACATTGTCCATAATGATGGAGGGGAGAACAGGTCTATAACATCTCCTCCACGCCCTCCGAAGGGCTCCAGCTCTACAACCTCTTCTCTTTTTCTTCCTTATTTCCTGGGGGATGTCTGGTCTAGTAGCATGCAGCCATGCTGTGTCCCTAAACTGCAGCAGATCCTCCCTGGAGTAGACAATAGAATCCTGGTTACATATAGGATCTCCAGACACAATAGTTCCCAGTGAAAACACAATAAAAAGTACTGCAAGTTTCAAGTCCAAGTCCTCATATATATACAGTCATATGAAAAAGTTTGGGCACCCCTATTAATCTTAATCATTTTTAGTTCTAAATATTTGGGTGTTTGCAACAGCCATTTCAATTTGATATATCTAATAACTGATGGACACAGTAATATTTCAGGATTGAAATGACGTTTATTGTACTAACAGAAAATGTGCAATATGCATTAAACCAAAATTTGACCGGTGCAAAAATTTGGGTACCCTTATCATTTTATTGATTTGAATACTCCTAACTACTTTTTACTGACTTACTGAAGCACAAAATTGGTTTTGTAACCTCACTGAGCTTTGAACTCCATAGCCAGGTGTATCCAATCATGAGAAAAGGTATTTAAGGTGGCCAATTGCAAGTTGTTCTCCTATTTGAATCTCCTCTGAAGAGTGGCATCATGGGCTCCTCAAAACAACTCTCAAATGATCTGAAAACAAAGATTGTTCAACATAGTTGTTCAGGGGAAGGATACAAAAAGTTGTCTCAGAGATTTAACCTGTCAGTTTCCACTGTGAGGAACATAGTAAGGAAATGGAAGACCATAAGGACAGTTCTTGTTAAGCCCAGAAGTGGCAGCCAAGAAAAATATCAGAAAGGCAGAGAAGAAGAATGGTGAGAACAGTCAAGGACAATCCACAGACCACCTCCAAAGAGCTGCAGCATCATCTTGCTGCAGATGGTGTCACTGTGCATCGGTCAACAATACAGCACACTTTGCACAAGGAGAAGCTGTATGGGAGAGTGATGCGAAAGAAGCCGTTTCTGAAAGCACGCCACAAACAGAGTCACCTGAGGTATGCAAAAGCACATTTGGACAAGCCAGCTTCATTTTGGAAGAAGGTCCTGTGGACTGATGAAACAAAGATTGAGTTGCTTGGTCATACAAAAAGGCGTTATGCATGGCGTCAAAAAAACAGCATTCCAAGAAAAACACTTGCTATCCACTGTAAAATTTGGTGAAGGTTCCATCATGCTTTGGGGCTGTGTGGCCAATGCCGGCACCGGGAATCTTGTTAAAGTTGAGGATCGCATGGATTCAACTCAGTATCAGCAGATTCTTGAGAATAATGTACAAGAATCAGTGACGAATTTGAAGTTACGCCGGGGATGGATATTTCAGCTAGATAATGATCCAAAACACAGCTCCAAATCTACTCAGACATTCATGCAGAGGAACAATTACAATGTTCTGGAATGGCCATCCCAGTCCCCAGACCTGAATATCATTGAACATCTGTGGGATAATTTGAAGCGGGCTGTCTATGCTCGGCGACCATCAAACTTAACTGAATTGGAATTGTTTTGTAAAGAGGAATGGTCAAAAATACCTTCATCCAGGCTACAGGAAGCGACTAGAGGCTGTTATTTTTGCAAAAGGAGGATCTACTAAATATTAATGTCACTTTTCTGTTGAGGTGCCCATACTTTTGCACCGGTCAAATTTTGGTTTAATGCATATTGCACATTTTCTGTTAGTACAATAAACGTCATTTCAATCCTGAAATATTACTGTGTCCATCAGTTATTAGATATATCAAATTGAAATGGCTGTTGCAAACACCCAAATATTTAGAACTAAAAATGATTAAGATTAATAGGGGTGCCCAAACTTTTTCATATGACTATATATTATCCATCTTGTAATGTTTCTGTGAGCATTGAGTCACAATCTGTCAGCAGGCTGCACAGCAGACACTTTCCTGACAGCCTTCCACCAACAGAAAATAAACAAAATCCCCAGAAAAGGTGCAGGGTTTGTGACAAACATGATATTCGGAGAGACTCAAGCTACTACTGCCCACAGTGCCCATCAAAGCCTTCACTCTGCATTGTAGACTGTTTCCGCAAATACCACACATCTGGAAAACTTTAAATTAACAAGCTTTTAGAGGAAAAATTGTATCTTTTCTGCAAGTAAATGTTTTAGTTTGATTTATAACTTGTTTATTGATGTTTATTGTTTATATATTTCACATAAATAGAACTTTTAGCACAAGTCATGTTTGTTGGACTTTTTTTTAACATTTTACCTAATAAGAAGAATAACTATAAAATGTAAATAGAAATGGTGGTGGTCTAATTTGTTCCACACAGTCATTTTGTCATTTCACAAAACCTGTACTGATCGTATGGTGTCAGCAAACCAGCTATGGAGAATTTGGCCTCAAGAAGCCAGTTTGCACACCATTCATTGCAGGTTCTGCTGTAGGCCCAGCAAGTAAGGAATGCACGTACATTTGGTATCTATGAAAACAGCATAAGTTGCTAAATATGTTATCAGGTGTGTTTCTCAAGTAGCACTCACCACATTTTAAAAATACCTGAATTCACATATCTGGAGAAAAAATGTCGTTTTCAATTTTTTTTTCCACCGACTTCATTGAAAAGTCTGGAAAAAAACAGAGGTTCAATATCTTTTATATGCCCTTTATTGAATACCTTGGGGGGTGGGTCTAATTTATTGCATGGAGTCATTTTGGGGGTGTTCATACTGTTTTGGGCTTTCACAGTAGCTGTAGCGATAGTATGGTGTCAGCAAACCAGCTATGGAAAATTTGGCCTTCAAAAGCCAGTTTGCACACCATTCATTGCAGGGTCTGCTGTAGGCCCACATAATGGAGAAAATACTCAAATGTGGTATCTATACAAACAGCAGAAATAAGAAAATATATTTTATAATATATATATATTATAATTTATTTTTTTGAGGTTATCATGTGTATAAACTTTTTTTGCCCTTTTCCCTCTATGTTTTTAAAAAAAGTAATATATATCACTTATTTTGTTATAAAATGTGAAAGCCCATTATGTTCCGAAAAAAAGAAGACCAAATACATGTATGTTGGCACAGTAATAGAAAGACAATTTGCAGTTACACTGGAACATGGCTAAAACTTGAAAATGCGCCTGGCCTGGAAGGGGGGGGGGGGGGGGTAAAGAATCTGGTATGGAAGAGAACGTTCGTGGTTATCTCAACTTGACGTAATGTTTAAAGATGAAACAATGATTTGTGGTTTTACTGGTCCTAGCAATATAAGAATCTTTTACATAAACACACCAAGATTTGGTGGAACCAAGCATTTCTTGATAATTATGCAAAAATAAAATTAATTCCCAGGGGTTTAAGGTTACAGGTGTTCCCCTCTTTCCCTATATCCAGTGATGAATTTATTAAAAAATGGGAAATGGCGTGTACTACGTGTTCTTTTAGATTTATGGAGCTCCTTATTGAATTTAATACTCAATCTTTAGAATTATTAGACAAGGAGATTGAAACATTACAAATTCAATTAGGAGCCTGTTGACTAAGCAATCCTTAATGTCATTTAACCAACTAATGGACCAAAAATTTTCTTATTGGAAAAAAAGTATTTGTGAAGTGAAAACAAAACAATTTAAATCGGGACACAGATTTCCAGACAAATAAGATCTATCGATAGAATTAAAAATGTTTACCTGGATTGAACAGATCCACGTCTTATTCCTCTCTGTCATCACAGGAAGAGTCTATTGTTTCAAACAATTCAGATATTTGTACACGTTTTAACAGCAGCAATAAACGGAAAAAAAATACAGTCTCGGATGCCGACCAAACGACGTCCAGACACCAGAAGTTTTCAGAAGCAAAACCAATTACAGGTAATAAATTTATCTAAACATACTTTCTCATCTACAGAATTATCAGTTTTGAAGAGAGAACTCACCTTCTCTCCAAGTGCCAAGTTTGATTCTTTTACAGCAATCAAAGATCTTTGAGCCAGATGACAGATGTGGTGATAAAGGCAGCGGATAAGGGCAGAAACGTTGTTATGTGGCCTGTGGATATGTATGAGGCTGAGGCCTTCAGACAACTACGAGATCCCAAACATTATAAAAAACTAACATATAATCCACTTCTCTCTTTTTGCAAAGGATTAGTGGACATCTTAGTGTCAGCTTTGGAAAAAGGCGTGATCACTAGAGATCTTTTTAATGCCTTGAAAGTCGATGAACCTACTGTTCCCACCTTATACCTTTTACCTAAGATACTCAGGGACACAAGTGATCTACTGAAACGGGTAGATGGTTTACCCCTAGATAACAACACTCTTTTGGTGATATGTGATGTTGAGTCACTTTATACGAATATCCGCGATGAGGATGGATTGCGTGCTGTAAAATTTTTTCTTGTGATGAGCAATTTAACATCTGATCTAAGCCAATTAATACTGACCCTTTTGGAGTACATTTTAACACACAATTTTTTTACTTTTAAGGGGTCCTTCTACCTACAATTCCAGGGTACAGCAATGGGGGCTGCTTGCACACCCTCATATGCGAATCTGTTCCTGGGGATGTGGGAGAGGGACCTCTCCCTTGATGATTGGGATGTATCGGTAGGCCGAATCCATACTTGGATGCTGTACATCGATGACATCCTGATCGTCTGGGAGGGTACTGGACAGCAGTTACAGATCTTTATTAATGACCTCAACCAGAATAATGTAAATATTCACCTTACTTCAAAATTTGATAGATCTAAAATTGATTTTCGTGATGTTTACTTATTCATAGATAATCATGACATGTTACAAACTGAAATTTTTAGAAAAGAAACAGCCGTTAATTCTTTGTTACTCGCCTCTTCATCTCATCCATTTCAGACAATTAACGCAATTCCTACAGGTCAGTTTTTACGGGTTAGATGAAAAGTTTGAATGTTACGCTCACGATTTGAAACCGCGATTTACTGATAGAGATTACAGCCAAAGACAAATTAAACGTGCTTATCAGAGAGCGAGAAGCACGTTACATACAGACCTGATACACACTACTAATCCTAAGAAACCTAAAATAAATCAGGTACGCTTTATAACACAATTCCATTCGCATTGGAAAGAGATGCAGATAGCCTTATCTAAATTGTGGCCTATTTTGCAGAGTGATACTATGTTAGGACAATATGTTTCTTCATTTCCAAGTATTGTCTCCCATAGATCCAGGAATTTGAAAGATCTACTTGTTAAAAGCCACTATGAGGTGAGACACCAAGGCATTTTTGGTGCTAGTGGTCCGAATAAGGGTTGCACTCTGTGTGGACGTTGTGTTGCATATCCTAACATCCAGAGAGCTACCAATTTTTGCAATGCACAGGGCAACAAAATATTTAAAATTCAACACCATATAAAATATAATACACGTTACGTTATTTATTATGCTTCCTGTCCTTGTGCATTGATTTACGTTGGACTTACGTCCAGGGAATTTAAGATCCGAGTTAGGGAACATGTACAAGATATTCTGGCTACTAAAAATGAGATAGGACATGCCAAACTTAAGCCAATTGCCAAACATTTTGCACAATACCACGACAGTAATCCAGCTTTATTCCAAGTACGTGGCATCGATTGCATTCCAATAAATATACGAGGAGGTGGATTGAAATCACGATTAGGCTAAGTGGATATGGACTTTAGGGACCCTTTCTCCTGCATGTTTAAATGAATCTCTTAACTTTGGTGTATTCTTGTGATCTCATATTGCTTGGACCTAGTAACCCCTTTTTTGTTGTGGTAGAGGGGTTGCTTTTTATGTTTATATCTATTTTCATTTAGATTTTATTGCTTATTGACTTATGTTTTTCTGTTTTTCACTTAGCTAATTCTTGTTTCTGGCTTTGTTGAATGGATTTCAGCGATGGTCCCCACTATTTCCTCCTTTTTTTTTTTTTTTTTTCAACACTATTTACACTATATCACTTGTTATTTATTTTCATATGTACACCTCTTAATTTCACTTATGTTATGTCCCTGATGTTTTTTTATATTGACGACATGCTTATGATGTTTTTATATTCATTGCATATGTCACTTTTGTATATTCAATTATATATTCAACTACATTCATTGCACATGTCACTTTTGCATATTCAATTTGTATATTCAACTACTTTCATAGGACACATTGTGGATTTTTATGCTATCTAAGCACCTCCGCAGTTAATCTGTGGTTCTTTAGGTATTGTCAGACTGACGGTTGGTTCTCTTTTATGTGTGCCTTCACTGGAGATATTTACCTTTGTAGTGCATATATTATTCATTTGCACGCTTCCTGGTTGTTGTGATGCTCCATAATATGTTATATATATATATCTGTTAGCCCTACCTGTTGTGCGCATGCCCGCTTACCCTGCTGCTCATCCATGTGCCCTGCCCGCAATCCCGCGAGACGTGACGGTGACTCATGACTATGATGTCATCACCCTTGGACTCGCATTCACGTGAGGGCGTGGTCACATCGTTGTAGAGATGGGCGGGCATGCGCCATTATACTCAGGTATTTCGTTCTTGGGCGTTTCTATTTGTTATTATTATAGAGATTCACAACAATGCACCAGTTCTGAAGTCCTACACTGATTATATCCACACATATAAGCCTCTTTGTTGCCCCACTGACACCACTCCCAGATGAAGGCATTTCCTGCCAAAACGTGCGTCGTGTGTTGACAGCGGTCAGAGGCTCTGCTTGAAGCACTTGTTATACCATCAATATGGGTATTGTATGATTTCATACTATGCACTTTACCTTGAAAAATGGACTATAGTCTCATACACTGTTTATTGATATAGGTATTATATTACATGTGCTAGACTAGTATTGCATGATTTCATACTATGCACTTTACCTTTTAGACTATGGTTCTGTGGGGGGAATTCCCCAGGTTATGTTGTCTTGGGCCTAATTAATAAGGAACAATTATCGAGCGCTCGGGAAACAGACAGACAGATACCAGGGTATCATGTATAGAATGCTTCAATTTATTGATTGGCAGAGCAAGTTTATATAGAAAGCACAGTTATACATCAATCACATGACACAATGCCCAAACTTGGTCTTGTGGTTCCGGTGTCACGTACATCCCAGAACCGGTTTTGACTAGCTTGATACAAAAGTATATTTTAAGACATCACTTTATGCCACAAAACATAACACCTAAGGCTAAAAAGGTCAGAGATAGCGATCTTTAGACTTTTGCGATATAGCCTTATCTTAACCACATCCTGTACTGGCATACAGCGCAGACTTTGTGGTGGGCAAGATGCTTTGAGCAATAACTTCTATTTTTCAAATATATTTTTCTTAAAAACATATATGTCTGGCAAGCAAAATATTTTTAACCCTTACATTTCCCCCATTTTAGACATATAATGACTTCCCCAACGAGTACATTCACCCTCGAGTGCCAGTCCAGCTGGATTCCCCGTTGGAGTCATTACCAGATGTCTACCACTTATGCTTATCTCTATTACAGCGATTAATGCAAATTAAAATGATTTTTGCAAAGCAATATATCAGTAATATAATCATTGCTATTTGTATGACCATCTGGATCAATCCTGCCACCCACCCACCTATACCTTTAAACCAATTGACTGGATTTAAGAATGAAAATGTTTCGGACCACCAACTGTCTTTGTTCTGAACATTCATCCTCTCATACTCTTCTCTTAGCCTGTATACGTCCTCCAATTTTCGTTTTTCTTTGATGTTGCCTTCTGGGTCAATGTAGTGGCAGCATGTAGGTCCCACTATCTGGCACATTCCTCCCGGAGCTGCAGTTATATAGTCCAATACCAATGTGTGTTGATTAGTGACTATTATCAATTGATTCTGTACTGCAATAGTGGTATTAAGTATCTCCAGAATTTCCCATATTTGATCATCAAGATAGTCAGTACTTTGCACTAGCTTGTCCCACATCTGCATTATCATAGGATATATGAGTATTGTGCTTACTATCTTATTCCCAGTGCTTGACTGTACCAAGTGAGGACTACCACTTTTCCTAGGAATGTTGTCTGCAGCTCTCTTGTACAGAGTGTGTTTAGGTATGGATTTTGTATTTAATTTATCAACAACAAAGGTAGCAGGAGTAAGTCTTACTATTGTACATGTGCCCTTCACTCCCACTGGCAACCACTTATATGCACTGCTGCCACATGCCCAATACATCTGAGGAGGTAAATCGAATAAGGCTGAGTGTTGTGTAATAAGTTTGTGCACAAGATCCACAAAGCCAGATACATTCTTTAGCATACACCAAGAGGGTAGTTTACCCAGTGCTCCACAGTACCCCAGGTCTCGATTTCCACAAACAAATGAAAAGTTCTTTTTCCTGTAAAGCCTTTCTTCAACCGTCTCATTCACACACTCTATGTTCCCGGGGATCTCTTTACACGTGTGATTGTCTCCCTCTACAAATAGGTGTGCATGTTCCCAGGAAGTGTTGTGTACTGTTCTTTCTATGACCCAAGGTGTCCAAAAATACCCTCTCTTTTGTCCATCATCCCCAAAACTTATCTGTAATTGGGTTTCTTCAACTCGGTAGTGGCATCAGCCACTTCTTTGGAGTGGCCTGCTGGGGGAGCAGTATATCAACCAGGGACAGAAATAAACTTGACAAGCTGATTAGAAGGGCCAGCTCTGTCCTGGGGAGCCCACTGGACCCAGTGCAGGTGGTGGGTGACAGAAGGATACTGTCCGTGGTGAGCTCCATGCAGAAGAAGAAGTCCCATCCCATGCATGAGACTGTGATCGCGCTGAGCAGTACTGTCAGTGACCGACTGCTCCACCCTAGGTGTGAGAAGGAGCGCTATCGGAAGTCTTTCCTCCCCACCGCGGTTAGGCTGTACAACCAACACCGACCTAAGCGGAGATCATTACACACAGAGAACTGAAAATATCTCTCTGCCTGTTAAATCCCCCCCCCCCCTGCTACGCCTATCTGTCTGTCTGCTATCAATGTAATGCCCTCACCTTGGAATATTCCTGTACATGTTGTATTTGTATTTGTATCTGCTTATCTTTGCTGCTGTAACACACTGAATTTCCCCATTGTGGGACTATTAAAGGACTTTATTATTATTATTATTATTATTGTTTGGGGAATCTTTCTCAATATAGTGGCAGTGGATTTGTTTCGAGGAACCCATCTCTCCCCACTATAAGCCATGTATTGGATATTCTTATTGTTCCCAGTAAGGTTACCTTGCCACCACGGATAATCTGTCCACCCCACTATTGGTATTCCTACAGTAACATTTGCCCACGACCTGGTCTTGAAGTCACCTGCAACATTATCTAGACACCCTGGCCACTGCAGTAGTTCATCAATAGGGACAGGTATGGCCAGAAAGGGTAAGCTAGTGGAGGTGATAGGAGAGTGTGTACAGATCCAGCAATCTTTGAGGGCATTATTGAACCCTTCTACCATTACAAGATGGAGTCTAACAAATTTATTGTCCACCTCTTTAAGTCCCTGGAGGGATTTCCAGGTTCCACTGGTTATAAGTCCTTTAAGAAAGCATAAAACAAATAATGCCCATCTTTTCATTCTTGCTGTGGTTCAGGAACCTTTTTACAATGGGAAGCGTGTATCCAGGTAGATTTTCCCTCCAATTTGACTGAAGTGGCAGTTGTCAGCAGTACTTGGAAGGGACCGTCATATCTGGGTTCAAGAGACTTCCTGGTGTGTCTTTTCACGACCACCCAATCACCAGGCTGCAAGCTATGTGTTCCTGAAAAATCAGAAGGGTCTGGAATAGAAGAGAACACATGTTTATGTGTTACTTTCAGTCTTTGACACAAGCTCTGAACATAGCTGGCAGTGCTGTCATAATTGAGTTGTAAAGTCTGAGGAAAATACAACCCCAACCTAGGCACACTTCCAAACAATATCTCAAATGGTGATAACCCTGTTCTCCTGTTAGGAGTAGTCCTTACTGAATATAAGGCTAAGGACAGACATTCGGGCCAGGGCTTTCTTGTCTCTGCCATGGCTTTCTGAATCTTCAATTTAAGTGTGCCATTCAACCTTTCCACTTTGCCTGAACTCTGAGGATGGTAGGGAGTGTGGAAAGCTTGCTCAATCCCCAATGCAGACATTATTTCTTTCATTATCTCACCTGTGAAATGTGTACCTCTATCAGATTCTATCACCTCAGGTATCCCAAATCTACACACAAGCTCAGACATCAATTTCTTGGCAGTTACCTGTGCAGTCGCTTTGCTCACAGGGTAGGCCTCAGGCCACCCTGAAAACAAATCCACACAGGCCAATACATACTCGTACGTTCCAGACTTAGGCAACTGTATGTAATCTATTTGTATTCTCTGGAATGGGTACAGGGATTTTGGTGTGCATTTGATAGGTGTTTTAACTACCTGTCCTGGATTATGTAGAGCACATATGTGACATGCTTTTACGTGATTACTAGCAGCCCTTCCAAAACCTGGGGCAAACCATAATTTACCCACTAATGACTCCATGGCATTTTGAGAGGCATGCACCTTACCGTGGGCTAAGCCAGCCATTTGGGGGTATACTGCTGCAGGTAGACACAGTCTATCCCCCATTTTCCACGTTCCTTCATACTCTCTGGCACCAGCCTTTTTCCATTTTTCAGTTTCCACACTGGTTACATTAGAGTACAGCCCCTTGGGGTCTGTTAGGTCAATGTCCATTTTGCTCACCTGGTTGAGACCCTTCCGTGGCAGCAGTGCTGCTGCTTTGGCTGCTGTGTCAGCCTTCTCATTTCCAAGACTTTCAGGGTCTCTTCCTTTTTTTGTGAGCTCTGACTTTCACAATTGCCAACTGCTTAGGGAGCAATATGGCCTCCATCAATCGACTTACCGAATCTCCATTTTTGATTGGCTTGCCCTGTGCCGTCAGGAAGTTTCTTGACCTCCATATAGGACCATAATCATGCGCAATGCCAAAAGCATACCTGGAGTCAGTGTAAATGTTTGCTGTGCTATCTTTAGCTATTTTGCAAGCCTCTGTAAGGGCTTTCAATTCAGCCTCTTGTGCTGACATGTGTGGTGGAAGGGCTTCTTATACTATGATGTCATGTATAGTGACTACTGCATACCCTGTAACAAATTTGCCTTCATCTGTTAAGTACCTAGAACCATCCACAAACATCTCATAGTCAGGGTTCTGTAATGGGATATCCGTGACATGGCTGAAGCCCACCGTCTCTTGAGACATTAGGGCCACACAGTCATGCTCATGTTGACTGTCAAACAAATCATCTTCTGAGAGGGAGTTTAAAAATATCTCATCATCTACTCCCCCCTTTGAATCATGAACTCCTACTGGTAAAAGAGTTGCAGGATTCAGGGTCAAACAACGCTGAAATGAGATGTTGAAGGAGGATTGTAGAGCAAATTCCATTTTGCTCTGTCTTGCCAAGGAAAGATGACGTCTGTCTACCTGTGTGAGGATTGCATGGATGTCATGTGGTGTATATCCTTACTGGCCTTGCAGCCGCTCTGGCAGAGGAAACACAACAGGCTTATGGTAGCAGCTTCACATGTCTGTTTATCTGGGGCACAAAGAAGAAGATCATCAACATATTGTAGCAACACAACATCATCTGAGGGTGGTTCCCAGGCATTCATGATCAAAGTAAAACATCTCGTAAATTGATTTGGACTATTTTATGCTCCCTGTGGTAAGACTGTCCAGGTGTATTGTTTGCCCCTAAAGGTGAAGGCAAACAAGTATTGGCAGTCCTTTTCTAGGGGAATCGAAAAATATGCATTTGTTAAATCAATAGTCGTGTAATGTGCGGTCCCTGCTGGAATTGCAGACAACAGTGTATGGGGATTAGGCACTACCAGGGTTTCAAGCAAAGTCACTTTGTTTAGTTCTCTCAGGTCATGAACCATACGATAAGTGTCTGGCTCGCCCTTTTTACCTTTCTTCTTAACAGGGAATAACGGTGTGTTTGCCACTGAAGTACATTCCCTTAAAGCCTTAGCTTTTAGCAATTCTACTATAGTCATAGCTATAGCATTTTCTTGAGCGTGTGTTAATGGGTATTGCTTGATTCTGGGTGGCTTGGCCCCTGGTTTCAAAGTTACCACAACAGGAGGGACATCTAACTTGCCTAGATCTGTTTTACTTGTTGCCCAGAGACTTTCTGGCACCTGTGACAATAGTATATTCTCTTCTTCAGTGAGGGTGAACACAAAATGTGGAGTATTCACTATAGCAGATACTAGGCAAAGTATCTCATGGTTTGTGTGTGTGGTCCGCACATAAGCTTCACCAGAGGGATGTAACATGATGTTACAACCTAAGACTCCCATCACATCTGTACCCAATATATTATCTGAGGTGTCAGAGACAAGGTATCTAGTTAGAATTCTACATCCTTGAAATGATGTCTCTATGGGGTCTGTTTGGTCAAGGGTAACAGGGAGACCTGACACTCCCTGAACCACCTGGCTATCTCCTGACAATGGTAGGTTAAATTTGTTAACAATGTCCTTACTGACACAAGATTTTGTGGCCTCAGTGTCTATTAAAAACGGCACCTCCTTTCCATTAATCAATACAGGTTGAAAGATTTGTATACCTCTCTCTGCTGAAGATAAGAGGGACACTGGGGCAGGAGGGCCTAACCTTCATTGTGAATTACCCTGGCCTTGGTCGGGGCCAGGTGGGCAGTTTCTAGACTGTCCTCTGTTATTGTCACTTTGCTTGGGACACCAGCAATCTCTGGCCAAGTGTCCTTGCTTTCCACAATTAAAACACTTCCTGTTTTCCCTCTGTCCCTGTTGTCTAGGGCGGGTACCTTGTCTGCCCTGATTACTCTGGTTACCCGGATTTGGAGTAACTGAATTAGTGTAACTCTTTACCGGGGCTGCTGCCTTTTTCTCTCTTTCATCTACAGCAAAACCAACAGCTTTGGCATACAAATCATCAGGATCTACACGTCTCCAGTCTGGGGTACAACCCTTAATCTTTTCTGCTAAGGTAGATCCTATTCCCTGCATGAATGCTTCAGCAATCATGGTGTTCTTTAAGGCAACAGGGGCCTCATCCCACCCGGAATCTACTACCTTCGTGAGTAGTCTGCCATAGTATGCTTCAACAGACTCTCCCTTCTCCCTTTTACAAGTAGTCAAGGCAGTACGTCTGGTTTCTGCTTGTTTGTCACACCATCGCAATCTATCTAAGAAATCTTCCCCACTCCTGGTGGTTTCTGTACTGCGGGGCTCATTTCTACCAAACCGGGCAGTAAGATTAATGGTCCCCATCAGTCCCTCGGTACATTTAACCTGCGCAAGGGCCATAAGGTCCTTCCAACTGGCTTTATAATTCATCTGGATCATTCTCATTTTTCTAAGAAAGGCACTAGGCTCTAACTGAGGGTCTGGTAGTTGTTGACAAAGAGCCAATTGCTCACTGGGGGTCCAGGGTCGCCATTCAACTGTAGTTGTGGTGACATCCTGACTACCCGTCCCTCCCCCTGTTGCTCCTCTAGAAGGAGACGGGGATGTGCCTTCCTCTTTTGAATCCTCCTCTGTATCGGTAGCGGTACGGGGAACCTGAACACCTGAAGTTCTCCTAGTTTGGGATCTTGTTAAAACTGGGTATAATTGTTGTGCCGGCTCTGATGGGGGTGATGGAGGAAAGATATCATCGGGTGAATGCACCATTTTGACTTGTTGGGGGTGTGGACGGTGGGCTCCACACGCCAGACAAGTTTCTTGGTAGTCTGGATTCTGTCGACCACAGACTCTACAGGTCCATCCCTCTGCATCTCCATATGGTGGAGGTGCAGTTGGTAGACTGTTCCGTCCCTTTTGATTTAAAATCATGACGGAGGGTAAATCATATAATGTAACCTTTTTATCACCCGATTTTTGAGGCCAATCCTCCCTCTCTACTCTGTTGCTCCCTTCAATTAGAGCATATATTCCCCTTTGTAATTTGTGCTCCTGGATTTGTCCTGCATGGTCTAATCTCCATTGGTCCCAAAATTTACTATCAAACAGTCCTGTCTTGTGAACCCCTGCTCTCTTAAGGATCGTTTTTACTTGGGCGGCAACTTCTTTCCCTTCCCTTATCTCTATTAGTTCATATGGGGTGTACCATATCTTAGAGGGTCCCTTCCCCATACTGGCTGGAAGCTAATCAGCCGTGAATTCCCACTCCTCTAGGTCAATTAAGACAATAGAGGGTCACTTTGACTACTCTAGTCGGAACTCCCAAACAGACACTCTGTTTTACTTGAACTAATTCTTGATGTGCAAGTTCTGGTGTAGTGCTCAGGGCAAAACCTCAATTGGTTTCCACAGACCGAACTTTCTGCCTGTGTCCCCTTACCGAAACACACCTGAATTATTGCACGTACCTGCGCGGATTCTACTCAGTCCTTCGTGCTACTACTCGGGTCTCATTCGACCCTGACCGTCCAGGCACAGCTGGAAGCTAGTGTTCCAAAACAAGGACTTTTGAATCACTCAGTACTTTTCTTTCCGGACCTTGTCCGCAACTCTAGGGATTAAGGATGGAGAATGTCTCTCCCTTCTGTGCCGCCTTATGCACTTTATAACAGATGTAACAACCAAATGATAGTATGACCAACAGACAAAGAACAATATACTCGATCTCCCACTCTGCCACAGACAACATACCCTTTAATTACGGTTCTTCCGTACTATATAATATGGCATCAAGTGTCACAAAAACATGCAGCAACTAACCTCACTCATCGATACACAGGATCAAAGACACGTAGGAGCTCAGATAAGTTATTTGGCAAGACAAGGGCTTACCTTACAGCGCAGTTTTATTTATCTGAGGTCCTCCGGTCCTGTCTCCAAATCGATCGGTGAGTGGGTTGGCATGCTATCGGCTGCACATCGGACAATTCTTGACGCCCCATGTTGGATAGCCAGTTTCTGTGGGGGGTATTCCCCGGGTTATGTTGTCTTGGGCCTAATTAATAAGGAATAATTATCGAGCGCTCGGGAAACAGACAGACAGATACCAGGGTATCATGTATAGAATGCTTCAATTTATTGATTGGCAGAGCAAGATTATATAGAAAGCACAGTTATACATAAATCACATGACACGATGCCCAAACTTGGTCTTGTGGTTCCGGTGTCACGTACATCCCAGAACCGGTTTTGACTAGCTTGATACAAAAGCATATTTTAAGACATCACTTTATGCCACAAAACATAACATCTAAGGCTAAAAAGGTCAGAGATAGCGATCTTTAGACTTTTGCGATATAGCCTTATCTTAACCACATCCTGTACTGGCATACAGCGCAGACTTTGTGGTGGGCAAGATGCTTTGAGCAATAACTTCTATTTTTCAAATATATTTTTCTTAAAAACATATATGTCTGGCAAGCAAAATATTTTTAACCCTTACAGTTCCATATAGTGTTCATTGATATAGGTGTCATATTACATGTACTAGACCTGATTTACTACCTTTATCCTTTATATCAATTTGTTTATACCCCTTGTAGTGCATAAAATGTTACCTGAGTCTAACATTATTACTTACTTAATTCAGCCTCTGCCCCTCTGTTTGTATGTGCTGACACTTTTTGTAGTGTTGTTTCTGTCTTATATTTATTTAATATGTATTTTATCAGGATTTCAATAAATTTTTGCTAATTTTTATTACTCTGAGTGCTTTCTTACTTTTTCTTTATATTTTTCGTCAATGATAGTATGGTGTCAGCAAACCAGCTATGGAAAATTTGGCCTTCAAAAGCCAGTTTGCACACCATTCATTGCAGGCTCTGCTGTAGGTCCACATAATGGAGAAAATACTCAAATGTGATATCTATACAAACAGAATAAATAAGAAAATATATTTTAGAATATATATATTTATTATAATTAATTTTTTTGAGGTTATCATGTGTATAAATGTAGGAAAAATTTTTTTTTTACTTTTTTTGCCCTTTTCCCTCTATGTTTTTTAAAAAAAGTAAAATATATCACTTATTTTGTTATAAAATGTGAAAGTCCATTATGTTCAGAGAAAAAGGAGACCAAATACATACAGTATAGGTTGGCACAGTAATAGAAAAACAATTTGCAGTTAAACTGGAACATGGCTAAAACTTGAAAATGTGCCTGGCCTGGAAGGGTGGGGGAGGGGGGGTAAAGAATCTGGTATGGAAGTGGTTAAGAAGAGCTCGGTTTGGAGGGAGGTGCAACGACTGAGGTGTGATATGCTTATGCTTCAGCAGGCGCACTTCCATTCAGAGAAAAGCCCTCGGTTTTCTAACCCTTCTTTTCCTCATATTTTCAATTCCTCCTGTGCAGCAAAAAGAAAAGGAGTCCTTATAGCTGTCCGTGAGCCTGTTGCTTTTGCATTAGAATCTACCCTGATGGACTCCCAAAGCCGCTTTCTCAGCCTTAATTGTACCATTAATAACATGAAGGGAAATCAATCGAAAAAATATATGTGTTACCCACAAAAAGCGCCTTCAAACAGTCAGTTCGTCAATTGGTATGTCTGATCAGATAGATCAGAGCAGGAGTTGCCTGGTTATATAAGCTGCTGCTCACCCCAGGACCACTTATCTCTGAGGACAATGGTAAACAGAAGTAGGGAAAGAAAGGAGGAAAAAACGGGGTATGATTGAGCAATGCTTAATAAGCCATACTTGTGGAGGCAGAGAGAGTAAAATCCAATTGTTTTTATTCCACTCAGAAATGTTACAAGGCAACGTGTTTCGATGTTGGGCAAACGTCTTCGTCAGGCCAACTACATAACAATGATAATAACAAACAAATATATATATATATATATATATATATATATATATATATATATATATATAATATATGTATAAACACGTTAGGATAAACGTAATAAAGATTATCACATAAAATTAGTAATAATGGTAATAATAATAATAGTATTAAAAGGTTACTCGTCAACATGTACCGATATGTACAATAAGTCAAGGATGGTATAAGGGTATACAGGTAATATGGGTAAATAAATAAATCAAAACATGTACACATGTATACACATACAAGTGAATGCAGGCACATGCACATATACAGGAATATGCATCAAAAGTAAGTATATAGTGGTTATATGCAAAATCAATGGAATAATATGGTGAACGAATAGAAGTAGTATATAAATTGTGGTCAAGATTGGTATATTTGATGGTATAGATGAATATGAGTATAATAGGACCACATAACAGTTCTGGGAAATTATAGTCATTAATGTTGCAAGGTTATGGGGCATAAGGATACCATAATTGATAAAATATTGGGTGAAGTAGTAAGTGTAAGCATATATAGAACCAGGATGGACATAGTGTAGATGTAAAAAGTGGCTTACCAGAATAAATGAGGAAGAAAGCACCAAACAGCTGCATGTCTGTTCAAGCAGGGGATAGGGGGCGTTCACACTACCCTTGGTGCCCGTCAGTAGTGTCCGTTGCTATTGTCCGTTACAAGATTTTAGCATCGGACACTAGCTGAACCATCAGAAATCCGTTAAAATTTCCATTCATTTCAATGGGTTTTTATATTGTGTCCGTTAGTGTCCGTTTGTGTCCGTTTACACCAAATCGCGGACAAAAAATCCTACATGCAGGACTTTTTTGTCCGTTTGAAAAAAACGGATTCTTGATGGACAGCAAGTGTCCATTATTTTTTTAACATTGAAGTCTAAGGGTAACGCACTTATAACGGACAGTAACTGATGGCCATCAGTTACTGTCTCTTATTTTATGTCCATTATTTTTCTGCTCATGCTCAGAAAGCAGAAAAAAAACAAAAAAAAACAGTGTTAAAAAACGGACACTAATTGATGCTAATGTGTCCGTTTTTTTAACTAATATATAACTATATAACTAATGATATTGAGGTGAGGTGAGGTGGATTGGGGGGCAAAATGGGTATTAAGTGAAAAATGGGATTATGTTAAATGGTGAAAAGCCAAATCTGGTGGCTCGCAGGAGGGGGTTTAGAAATTAATTTTAAAAAATGGATTTGACCATGTCATTGAGACCGTTAAAGACTAGGGTTTGGAGCTTGTAAATCCAGAAGGACTCTCGTTGTTTATGTTGAAGATAGCAGTTAACCGAGGTGGTGGGAATTTGTTCAATTGGGGTGATGGAAATATCTTTGAAATTTTGTTGATGCACTAAGGAGAAGTGGAAGGATAATGTAATCTCTCTGCCTGTTCGGATCTCTGTACCACCCTCTGCCCGCACACTGTGGTGCAGGAGGCGTGTTCAGTTTGATTCCTTGTTTAAGGTCCTTGTTCCTCAGTCTGAACGCTGTCCTAGACTATGTAATTGATTTTCAGCCACACCCGTCTCCTGCACCTTTGTTTCTCTCTGCTCCTCAAATAGTTAATCTCAGCCTTGCCTGTGTGATTACATCCTTTCGTCCTACCAAGTCTGTGGTGGGTTCTTCATTCTTATTTATTCTTTGCTCACATTCACATTGGCGCTTGCTATTGCTTTTGCGTACTGGCCTTTACGCCTTGCTGTTTTTGTTACTTGTATTCCTATTCCTGACCTCTGGCTTTGACTTTGACAATTCTCTTGGATTTTGATTCTGTACTGCATTGCTCATCTGTTACTGACCCTTTGGCTAGCTGACCTCCCTTTTTGTTGTTCGTCCAGTCTGCGTTCTGTGTTGCCACTTATATTAAGAAGGGACTGTCGACCAGTTGCTTGCTGTCACCTAGGACAGATAGGCAAGTTATCCAGGGACAGTGGGGGGGTTCAGTTTTAGGGCTCACTGTCTTGTTGTGCCCCTCCCCCCAGGGTTCTGCAGCAGAACTGGGGAATTGCTCAACTGGCAATTCCCTTACAGAATAGCAAGCTCTAAAATTACCTTCTGCCATTGCTTCCCTCCGGATCAGCATGGATCCTATTCAGGGCCTTGCAGCCAAGATGAAGGGTTTGGCAGGCCTGGTAGCTGAGCTAGCTAAACAGGTTCAGACCCTTACTGATGCTGCTGTAGCATCCTGTGCTGTTTCTTCGCTTTCCAGGGTGAAGATGTTACTCCAGGATCATTTCTCGGGGGACCGAGAAAAATTTGAGACTTTCCAGGAGTCTTGTCGCCTGTATTTTTGGATTAACCTTCATGCATCCCAGGTCCAAATGGTTGGAGTAGTTATATCCCTCCTACAAGGGGATCCACAAGCTTGGGCCCTTAAACTCCCTCCTGGGGCTAAGGAGTGGTCTGATTTAGAAAAAAATTTTTTCGGGGTCTATCTATGCTGAGCCAGACCACATTGGGCTTGTGGAATCGCAACTCCTCCCCGTGCGGCAGGGCAAATGCTCTGCTGAAGAGTACTGCTCAGAATTCCGTAAGTGCAGTGTAACTGCAGGTTGGGGTGAGTCGGCTCTAAAGGCTCACTTTAAACAGGGCCTATGTGATCGTGTTAAGGAGGTCTGGGTTGGTCACCCAGATCCCCCTACTCTTGAGCAGGCTATGACGTTGGCTGTCCATATTGACCGCAGAATCCGGGAAAATGTTAAAGAGAGAGTAGGGTCTGTTTCCTCCAAATTTTCTGTCTCTTCCTCTCTCTCTCCTGATAAACCCACCTTTTCTCCCATCACTCCTTGTGAGGAACCTATGCAACTGGGAGCTATAGACGCCAAGACTCGACGAGAGCATCGTCTTAGGAATAACCTTTGCATGTACTGTGGTACGTCAGGTCATATTTTACAAGACTGCTCGATCAGACTCCGCACACCAGCAGAAAAGCTTCAGTGCCTGAGTGGTGGTCAGAAGAACCACTCAGGCAACCAGGTATTTGCTGAAAATAACAATAAGATGATGTTATCTGTGTCTCTGTCCTCTGGGGGCAGATCTGTTTCTGGCCAGGCCATAGTTGACTCTGGGTCTGCAGCAAACTTTGTCACATTCTTGTTTGTCTCAGCTTTAGGCATTAAGCTTTTGCCACTTGACACTCCTCTGTCTGTTACTGGGGCGGATTTTGCCCCACTGGCCAGGAGTAAGGTCCGATTCAAGACCCCTTTAATCACTTTGCATGTGGGCTCTGCACATTTGGAAGTAATGAGCTTTTTTGTTATGGAGCATCTGTCTTCCGATATTATTTTGGGGCTTCCCTGGTTGAAACTCCATAACCCTATTTTTGATTGGGGTAAAAGGGAGCTGGTAAAATGGGGATATCAGTACTCATCCCACTGTATTGCTTTGCACACCTTAGATTGTGTCAGTGAGGAGACTGTTTTGGCTACTAAAGGTTGGAAACTCCAGGCGAATAAAAAACGTTTGCCTGGTCCACCAGCACCTGTTGTTGTTCAGGGAAAGGCAGAAGAAATACTGGGTCCTTCTAAAACTGGTTTGACTGGTGAGGGTCTGGTGGCGCCTCATAAAATGGGGGGTACTGTAATGTCTCTGCCTGTTCGGGTCTCTGTACCACCCTCCGCCCGCACACTGCGGCGCAGGAGGCGTGTTCAGTTTGATTCCTTGTTTAAAATCCTTGTTGCTCAGTCTGAACACTGTCCTAGACTACGTAATTGATTTTCAGCCACACCTGTCTCCTGCAACTTTGTTTCTCTCTGCTCCTCAAATAGTTACTCTCAGCCTTGCCTATGTGATTGACAGCCTTTCGTCCTACCAAGTCTGGGGTGGGTTCTTCCTTCCTATTTATTGTTTGCTCACATTCACATTGGCACTTGCTACTGCTTTTGCGTACTAGCCTTTACTCCTTGCTGTTTTTATTACTTGTATTCCTATTCCTGACCTCTGGCTTTGACAATTCTCTTGGATTTTGATTCTGTACTGCATTGCTCATCTGTTACTGACCCTTTGGCTAGCTGACCTCCCTTTTTGTTGTTCGTCCTGTCTGCATTCTGTGTTGCCACTTATATTAAGAAGGGGCTGTTGACCAGTTGCTGGCTGTCACCTAGGACAGATCAGGCAACTTAGCCAGGAACAGTGATTGGGGGGGAGGGTTCAGCTTTAGGGCTCACTGTCTTGTTGTGCCCCTCCCCTCAGGGTTCTGCAGTAGCACTAGGGAATTGTGTTTTTCAAAACTGTTACTGATATTGGAACGGTGGTTGTTCATCCTTTTATGCAAAGGTTGGATAGTGCGTCCGATATACAGTTTAGGAAAGAACTAATGGGGAATTCTTCTTTTGTTGTCCTAGAAGTAAAAGATGTACGTCTGTGTTGAATATTAAGACAGTTGGCACATTTTGGTTGTCTACATTTGTAGACGCCTTTAGTCAGTGTTGGTAGGGTGAGAGAGGCAGTTGCGTTATATTTGGACGGAGGAGACTAGGAACTAAAGAGGTCGAAGGGTTGTTGCTCTACAAAAGGTAAGGGTTGGTCGGTTGGGAAGGTGTTTAATTAAATGGCTATCACTCAGGGCAACTTTCCAGTGATGTGTTAGAATGGACCAAATCTTTTTATGGCTGGTATTAAATGTTGTAATAAAAATGGGATTTTTGTACTCACCGTAAAATCCTTTTCTCGTTGTATTTACTGGGGGACACAGCACCATGGGTATAGACCTTGTCACTAGGAGACAGACACTAGGAAAATGAAAGCTGTTGGCTCCGCCTCCAGGCTATACCCTGCCACAGCCACTGTGCATGAATCAGTTTTAAACCTAGTGTCCATAGGAGGCAGACACGACCTGACTCAGGTCTCCTGTCTTGATTCATCGTTTTTATTTTTACTTTTCTTTCAGGTGCAGGGAGTCTTCAGCGTGTACACCACACTAGTCATACCCTCCTGCGGGCGCAGCGGTCTGCAAAGAGCGCCTCGTCGGTCACCCAGTCCCCACTCGCCGCACTGGTGGCCGGAGTACTGGTTGCCCCACTCCCACGTGCAAGGTCCTACCGAGGGGGTGACCCTGCGGCGCCTGAAGACACCTGTCAGGTGAGTATGAGAAGAGTAGAAGACAGATGAGAATGAAAGTTACCTCAGCCCCTCTCCTCCTCCACCTCAGACCCCACTCAGTGCCTCTCCCTGGGGGAAAATAGCATGGGTCCTGTTTAGGGGGGCATCACAAGGACCCACAGAGCTGGGCCTTAAATTTTAGCAAATAAGCCCCTTTTTTTTTCTGGGGTGTTTTTGGGCCTTCTGGTCACTCCTACCGAGCGGCACCCAGCTTCCCCCCCCCCCCTTCGTGTGTGGACCCCCTTTCCTGCCCCCCGGTACCTTTCCCAGGCATCCGTCGGGCCTTCCGGAGTTCGCGGCCGCGCCTCACCGCCGACAGTGCCTAGCGGCCGGCCATGTTTCTTTGAGAGTCCGAGGCCTGGCCGGGAACTACGCCACAATGAGGTGCGCCCCTTTCCGGGCTCCGCCTGGGGCCTTCTATTGGCCAGGGGGCTGTCCTGGCAAGCCATCCAGCCTGCCCAGTAGCTACTGAGCCTGTATTACCAGGGGAAGAGCTTTGCTCTCCTCATAATCACTTTTTATTTGCTTCTTGCCTTTTTGGCTTGCCAGGACAGCGGGGATTCCTCTTACTCACCTCACAGCTCCCTGGGAGACATTGCACCTGCGGAGCCCTCTCTGTAGCAGTTGGTGAGCGGCCATCTTTTGCGATCTGGTAGGTTACCCCCTGGGTTACCCCTAATTTCCATGGGCCCCCTCTGCTTTGTCTCTCACCCTCTGGCCCCTCTGGTTCCATAACGTTTTTATACGTGCGCCCGCTGTATCAAAAACAGTTGCTGTGTGGACAGTCTGAGCCCATGTGCTCTCTCTGCCTTCCTCTTCAGCCAGTCAGGAACCTCCTGGCCCCTCTCCGGTTCATCCATCCCCGGATTGGGCGGCCTCCCTCACCTTGGCCATGGTGTCCTTACCAGACTTAACTAGTCAGTGCTGGAAACTTGGAATGGCTGCTTTCCCAGATCGCCTCTCAGTCAGCGGCTTCTAGAGATCACCCTGGACACCCTCATAGTTCCCGTCGCAGCTCCAGGAGCCATCCCCTCGAAGGGACCAGGAAGTCTTCCAACAGTTCACAGTCCGCAACCCCTTCCTCTGGGCACTTCCAAGATAGGGACTCAACTCACGGCTCCACTCAGACAGGCGGATCCCTGCCTCACCCTGCTCGGTCTACTTACCTGGGGATGCCTCTGACTCTGACTCGGAGCTTCAGCTAGGCTCATCTATATCTGCTGCTATGTGGGAGCTCATCCATGCAGTAGAGATACCCTGACAGATCTCTGAGGACCCGGACCCATCCTCTCAAGTGGACATCTCCTTCTGCCACTGGGTGTTTGATCACATCTTGAGGGCACAGTGGCTTCTCCCTGGACCATCCTCTGTCTTCTACTAGGAAGTTAGACTTCCCTTCCCTTGACCTGTGTGTCTCAAAGTGGAAGCTGAGCTCGGGCAGTTCTGCCAGGCTGTGCTGTGACACGTCTCTAGCTCTCTATCAGGTTGCTTCAGTGGTGCAATCGGTTAGTGCGCGGTACTTATATATCAGTAACTAGTGAGCGCTAGACGGCCTGTCTTAACATCTTGCAGAAGAATGGACCAAACCCAGAAGGTTGTATAAACCATAATGGATGGATAATAAACCAGCGCTTACCCAACCGTTAAGTGAAGAAAGCCTCCCGCGGTGGATCCCGTGATAGCTAGGCTCTCCAAGGATTTTATTCTGCCTTCAGGTGACTCTGCCTACCTCAGTGATTCCTCCGAGTGAGATTGGATCGCTTCTGTTGTATTGTTTGCAACGCAGAACGTACACATTGCATTGTCCTAAATTCTGGCTGTTGTATTGCTGCAAGAAGGTGGCTTTCCTTGACAGGGTGGCCTTCGTAGTGACTGGCTTTTCCCTGTGGCCTTCCGTCGTTGCCTCTTGGGTCAGCAAGGCCTACTTTTCCTGGGCCAAACAGCTTCAGTCAAACCTCCCTGATGCAGCTTCCCTCCAGCTGCTCGTCTCTGAGATCCTGAACGCTTCCAAATACCTGGAAATGCCTTCCAAATCTGTCAAGGTGGCCACCAACGCAGTGGCTAACCGCCATACCGTTTGGATTTGTTGTGGAATACTGAATCCACCTCCAAGAAGGCGAACACAGCCCTTCTCCCTTTCCGGGTTGACCTCAGCCGAATTTTTGTTAAAGGCGTCGAAAAGCTTATCCCTGAGGCCATGGGGGAATAGATTCTTCCTCCCTGAGAGGCGTCCTATGTGTCAGCCGTTCTCCTGTTCCAGAAAGCTTCTTTCAAGTCCAGGCCTCCCTGGCGGTTCTGCACCAAGTCGTCCAGGCCTTCCTCTTTTTAGCCCTCCTCGGCATGAAGTTTTTTTCCGCTCTCTGGGCCTCTCAAGTGGCGGGTCGTCTGGGTCCTGGGCCTGAGAGGTGGTGTTATCCAGCTACACCAACTTTCGCTGGAGTCTCTTTGCCTTCCCTACGTCGGACAATCCAGGCTGTCTCCAATCTCCAGCGGCAGGGAGTCAGTGTCCCCATTCCCGCTTCAGAGCGTATTCTGGGTTACTATTCCTACCGGTTCTCCATTCCCAAGAAGGACGGCTTCCTTCGTCCAATCATGGACCTGAAAGGGCTCAACAGGTTCGTCCATGTCTGCAAGTTCCGCTGTAGTCTATGCAGTCTGTGGTGGCATCCCTGGAGATGGGTGAATTCTTCGTCCATCTACATCATCTGTGCCGTCAGCGGTTTCTTCATTTTGCGGTGGATCCTTGATATTTCCAGTTGTTGCTCTCCCCTTCTGGCTGGCCTCTGCCCTCTGGGTTTTTTTTTTTCCTCAGTGATGGCGTATCTCATGGCCATTCTCCGCGCCAGAGGTGTTGCCATGTTTCCAGACTTGGACGACCTGCTGGTGAAGCCCCTTCAGGTCAGACAATCTGACCAGCTTGTGGCTCACCTTGGTCCTTCTTCGCCGGTTCTGCTGGCTCATCAATGAGGATGTCTCGTGCCCTCTAAGCACATGGAATCTGGGACATGATTCTCTACACGCTCCAGGGCGTGATTCTCCTCCCGGAGGCCAAGATCCTGAGGAGTACCCACCTTCGGAGGTACTCTCCTTGTTCTCTTCGTTTCGGCATGTGGGTCTTGCGGACGATGGCCTCGACCTTCTAGGCTGTACCTTTCATTCACTTACTCTGTCGTCCTCTCCACTTGACAATTCCGGCCTGCTGGGACAAATCTCCGGACAGCCTCATCTGCCTGGTTCTTTTTCCTCCTTGGTTCACCAAGAGATTTGTGGCTGTTGAATCCGAGGTTTGAGGTGTCGTGGTTTTTTTTTCGGAGTTTGTTATCCTACCATACTCAAGGCCCGGAAATTCCAGATAGCTTAGAGCTTCCATCAAACGTGGAAGGACTATGTCCACCGTTGGGAGAGTAACGGTTCTCATCGGATCTTCCCCAGTCTGGTCTGGATCAAGGTCTTAGTCTTTTTCCCTTTAAAGACTTTCCTACAGGAGTGCCACTCTGTGCTCCTTTGGAACCCTTGGATCCGTGGGATCTTAACCTTGTCTTTAAGGTGCTTCAGGTTCCCCCCTTCAAGCCTTTGATATCCCTTTTTTGTCTTCTGTCCTGGTAGATCGAGTTCCTGGTGGCCATTACCTCCATCTGAGGGGTCCCGAATTGGCTGCCTCCCTTTCTGGTCCTCTACAAGAATAAGGTTTTCCTCCTTCTGCCACAGTCTTTTTTTCTTAGGGTGGTTTTACTCCTTCCACATCAAGGACTTGGTCTTGCCCTCTTTCTGCTCGGTCCCCAGGCATCCATTTGAGTGCTTTCTCTTCCCTGCCCGGTTGTTGCCCGGGCGATTTGCATCTATATTTTCCCTCACGGATCCATTCTGTTGTTCAGACGCTTTGCTCGTTCTCCCTGAGTGCCCTTGCAAGGGCCTGCCTGCTTCCAGAGCTCCCATCTTCTGATGGCTTTGGTCTGAGATTAATGAGACCTATTGGTTTAAGGGTAGGGCTCTGCCTTTCCTTGTGACGGCTATCTCCTCTAGAGCTGTTGGAGCTCCCTGGGCCTCCCACATCAGGCTTCTGCTGCCCAGGTCTGTAAGTATCCCACTGGGCCTCCATCCTCTTTCTCTAAGTTTCACCAGATCCATTCGGTGGACTCTGCCAATGCCAGTTTGGGTTGTAAGTTTCTGGAAGCGGCTGAGCATTAAGGGTTTGCATGGCTGTGTTATTGCCACCCCCTGGGACTGCTTTAGGACATCCCATGGTGCTGTGTCCCCCAGTGAAATAAGCGAGAAAATGGGATTTTTGTACTCACCATAAAATCCTTTTCTCGTTGTATTCACTCGGGGACACAGATCCCACCCTTGTTTTCCAGTGTTGTTCCTGCCCGAGCTGTGTTGGTTCCTTTTTGGGTTTAGGCATAGTTGGTGGTTGTTGGTTCCATGTTCCTTTGTGTCTCTCTCCTACTGCCATGGTACAAACTGATTCATGCACAGTGGCTGTGGCAGGGTATAGCTTGGAGGTGGAGCCAACAGCTTTCATTTCCCTAGCGTCTGTCTCCTAGTGACAAGGTCTATACCCATGGTGCTGTGTCCCCCAGTGAATACAACGAGAAAAGGATTTTACGGTGAGTACAAAAATCCCATTTTTATTACAACATTTAATACCAGCCATAAAAAGATTTGGTCCATTCTACACCTTCCCAACCGACCAACCCTTACCTTTTGTAGAGCAACAACCCTTCGACCCATTTAGCTCCTAGTCTCCTCTGTCCAAATATAACGGCAACTGCCTCTCTCACCCTACCAACACTGACTAAAGGCCTCTACAAATGTGAACACCCAAGATGTGCCTGCTGTCTTAATATTCAACACAGACGTACATCTTTTACTTCTAGGACAACAAAAGAAGAATTCCCCATTAGGTCTTTCCTAAACTGTAGCTCTGACTATGTCATCTGCCTCTTAGAATGCACATGTAATTTGCAGTATATCGGACGCACTACCCAACCTTTGCATAAAAGGATGAACAACCACCGTTCCAATATCAGCAATGGTTTTGAAAAACACAATTTATCCCTACACTTCTCCGTAGTCCATCAGTAAAATTTCAAAGATATTCCCATCACCCCAATTGAAGAAGTTCCCACCAATGCGGCTAACCGCTATCTTCAACTCAGACAAGTCCTTCTGGATTTACAAGCTCCAAACCCTAGTCTCTAATGGTCTCAATGACATCCAAAATTAAAATTAAAATTAAATTAAATTAATTTCTAAACCCCCTCCTGCCAGCCACCAGATTCGGCTTTTCACCATTTAACATAATCCCATTTTTTACTTAATACCCATTTTGCCCCCCAATCCACCTCACCTCATCTCAATATCACCCCTGACCAGTATCAGCTTCTGGCTGCCCACTTCTCTCTTTATGAGATTTCCAAAGCCATCTCTTTCCTAAAACCATTAAAATCCTGAGGCCCTGATGGTTTTTCTTTCATCTATTATAAAAAATACGTGACGATTTTGTCTCCACATTTGTTGAGGTTATTTGTGATGGCCGCAGAGGATCAGAGATTTCAGGAGTAAATGCTAACCACCACTGTGGTTACTCTTCCCTAACCAGGCAAGCCCCCTATTACCTCGGCAAATTTCCGGCCTATTTCTATATTAAACGTGGACATTAAACTATATGCAAAAATGTTGGCAGAGTGCCTCCTGCGCCTCCTCCCCCAGTTAATTAAACCTGATTAAGTGGGGTTTGTCATAGGTAGAAGGGCTCCAAATGGTACCCGCAGATTTATTAACTTAATTCAGAGAGCTGAACATACTAAGGTGTCGTCTCTCCTCCTAACTCTTGACACCAAAAAGGCGTTTGAGTCCATTGGGGCCACCTAGACCGCCTATCTGACAAATCTTCAGAAATTGCTCTGTGACTTTATATGGGAATGGAGGAGGTCGAGAGTCCATGCCATGACTAGACTCTGGTCCAGATGGGGGCGCTGGAGCCCCAGATGTTAAAAAAGAAAACTACGCTACAACAGTCTTGGAGCAACTGAAATCCTGGTGGGGTGGCGCTGCTGGTTGTTGGGTGGACCTAGAGGAGTTCTCACTGGTTATCCCACCCATATGCCTCTTGCATCCTGACGCGCGCTGCTCGCCCCTTGCCCTGATCCCCTTCTTGAGTATGCAGGCCTCTGTATGGGCGTGGTGATATCTGTCCCTGCATCTCCCCACAGATGTGTTGGCCCCCTTGCTGGACCTGCCCGCCCGTTATTGAACTACATTTTTACTGCAGCTGAGCCTGAAACAGTAGTCAGATTCCGGTCTCAAGACAGTTAGTCACTTGTTCCTAGATGGACACATAAAGTCATTTACCATGTTGACGGAGGAGTCCCAGATCCCACATAGGGACTTCTATAAATACCTACAAATCAGACATCTTTTCCAGTCCCAAAATATTTCAGTACCCATATTTCCCTCTTAGGCTATGGCAGTCACCTGCCTTTACTAGGGAGTTCCTTGCTTTTTTATAAATTTTTGACCCTTCCATTGGAGCAGTTCAATCCTCTTTGTCTTACAGTGGGTACGGAAAGTTTTCAGAACCCTTTAAATTTTTCACTCTTTGTTTCATTGCAGCCATTTGCTAAAAACAAAAAAGTTCATTTTATTTCTAATTAATGTACACTCAGCACCCCATCTTGACATAAAAAAAACAGAAATGCAAATTTATTAAAAAAAAGAAAAAATGAAATATCACATGGTCATAAGTATTCAGACCCTTTTATTAATGAGAAATAAAATGAACTTTTTTGCTTTTAGAAAATAGCTGCAATGAAACAAAGAGTGAAAAATTTAAAGGGGTCTGAATACTTTCCGTACCCACTGTATATGATGGGAGACGGACCTCGCTAGATGCATCTCCCTCCAGGATTGGTACAAGGCCAATGGGTTTTACTCGAGGGGATCCGCTCACTGGAAGACAGCTTGTAAGATATACAGTCATATGAAAAAGTTTGGGCACCCCTATTAATCTTAATCATTTTTAGTTCTAAATATTTGGGTGTTTGCAACAGATATATCTAATAACTGATGGACACAGTAATATTTCAGGATTGAAATGAGGTTTATTGTACTAACAGAAAATGTGCAATATGCATTAAACCAAAATTTGACCGCTGCAAAAGTATTGGCACCTCAACAGAAAAGTGACATTAATATTTAGTAGATCCTCCTTTTGCAAAAATAACAGCCTCTAGTCGCTTCCTGTAGCTTTTAATCAGTTCCTGGATCCTGGATGAAGGTATTTTTGACCATTCCTCTTTACAAAACAATTCCAGTTCAGTTAAGTTTGATGGTCGCCGAGCATGGACAGCCCGCTTCAAATTATCCCACAGATGTTCAATGATATTCAGGTCTGGGGACTGGGATGGCCATTCCAGAACATTGTAATTGTTCCTCTGCATGAATGCCTGAGTAGATTTGGAGCTGTGTTTTGGATCATTGTCTTGCTGAAATATCCATCCCCGGCGTAACTTCAAATTCGTCACTGATTCTTGTACATTATTCTCAAGAATCTGCTGATACTGAGTTGAATCCATGCGACCCTCAACTTTAACAAGATTCCCGGTGCCGGCATTGGCCACACAGCCCCAAAGCATGATGGAACCTCCACCAAATTTTACAGTGGGTAGCAAGTGTTTTTCTTGGAATGCTGTGTTTTTTTGACACCATGCATAACGCCTTTTTGTATGACCAAACAACTCAATCTTTGTTTCATCAGTCCACAGGACCTTCTTCCAAAATGAAGCTGGCTTGTCCAAATGTGCTTTTGCATACCTCAGGCGACTCTGTTTGTGGCGTGCTTTCAGAAACGGCTTCTTTCGCATCACTCTCCCATACAGCTTCTCCTTGTGCAAAGTGTGCTGTATTGTTGACCGATGCACAGTGACACCATCTGCAGCAAGATGATGCTGCAGCTCTTTGGAGGTGGTCTGTGGATTGTCCTTGACTGTTCTCACCATTCTTCTTCTCTGCCTTTCTGATATTTTTCTTGGCCTGCCACTTCTGGGCTTAACAAGAACTGTCCCTGTGGTCTTCCATTTCCTTACTATGTTCCTCACAGTGGAAACTGACAGGTTAAATCTCTGAGACAACTTTTTGTATCCTTCCCCTGAACAACTATGTTGAACAATCTTTGTTTTCAGATCATTTGAGAGTTGTTTTGAGGAGCCCATGATGCCACTCTTCAGAGGAGATTCAAATAGGAGAACAACTTGCAATTGGCCACCTTAAATACCTTTTCTCATGATTGGATACACCTGGCTATGAAGTTCAAAGCTCAGTGAGGTTACAAAACCAATTTTGTGCTTCAGTAAGTCAGTAAAAAGTAGTTAGGAGTATTCAAATCAATAAAATGATAAGGGTACCCAAATTTTTGCACCGGTCAAATTTTGGTTTAATGCATATTGCACATTTTCTGTTAGTACAATAAACCTCATTTCAATCCTGAAATATTACTGTGTCCATCAGTTATTAGATATATCAAATTGAAATGGCTGTTGCAAACACCCAAATATTTAGAACTAAAAATGATTAAGATTAATAGGGGTGCCCAAACTTTTTCATATGACTGTATTTCTGTTGGTACAGAACCCCTACACAGCTAGCACATATAGACCCTACTTGCTCGAACTTATGTTGGAGGGGTTGTGATAAACAGGGTACCCTTATATATACAGTGCCTTGAGAAAGTATTCGGCCCCCTTGAACCTTTTGCCACATTTCAGGATTCAAACATAAAGATATAAAATTTTTATTTTTTGGTGAAGAATCAACAACAAGTGGAACACAATTCTGAAGTGGAACAAAATTTATTGGTTATTTTAAACTTTTGTAAAAAAATAAAAAATGAAAAGTGGGGCGTGCAATATTATTCGGCCCCCTTAAGTTAATACTTTGTAGCGCCACCTTCTGCTGCGATTACAGCTGCAAGTCGCTTGGGGTATGACTCTATCAGTTTTGCACATCGAGAGACTGAAATTCTTGCCCATTCTTCCTTGGAAAACAGCTCGAACTCAGTGAGGTTGGATGGAGAGCGTTTGTGAACAGCAGTTTTCAGCACTTTCCACAGATTCTCGATTGGATTCAGGTCTGGACTTTGACTTGGCCATTCTAACACCTGGATACGTTTATCTGTGAACCATTCCATTGTAGATTTTGCTTTATATCTGGGATCATTGTCTTGTTGGAAGATAAATCTCCGTCCCAGTCTCAGGTCTTTTGCAGACTCCAACAGGTTTTCTTCCAGAATGGTCCTGTATTTGGCTCCATCCATCTTCCCATCAATTTTAACCATCTTCCCTGTCCCTGCTGAAGAAAAGCAGGCCCAAACCATGATGCTGCCACAACCATGTTTGACAGTGGGGATGGTGTATTCAGGGTTGTGAGCTTTGTTGCTTTTATGCCAAACATATCGTTTTGCATTGAGGCCAAAAAGTTTGATTTTGGTTTCATCTGACCAGAGCACCTTCTTCCACATGTTTGGTGTGTCTCCCAGGTGGCTTGTGGCAAACTTTAAATGAGACTTTTTATAGATACCTTTGAGATATGGCTTTCTTCTTGCCACTCTTCCATAAATGTCAGATTTGCGCAGTGTATGACTGATTGTTGTCCTATGGACAGACTCTCCCACCTCAGCTGTAGATCTCTGCAGTTCATCCAGAGTGATCATGGGCCTCTTGGCTGCATCTCTGATCAGTCTTCTCCTTGTTTGAGATGAAAGTTTAGAGGGACGGCCGGGTCTTGGTAGATTTGCTGTGGTCTGATACTCCCTCCATTTCAATATGATTGCTTGAGCAGTGCTCCTTGGGATGTTTAAAGTTTGGGAAATCTTTTTGTATCCAAATCCGGCTTTAAACTTCTCCACAACAGTATCACGGACCTTCCTGGTGTGTTCCTAGGTCTTCGTGATGCTCTCTGCGCTTTAAACAGAACCCTGAGACTATCACAGAGCAGGTGCATTTATACGGAGACTTGATTACACACAGGTGGATTATATTTATCATCATCAGTCATTTAGGACAACATTGGATCATTCAGAGATCCTCACTGAACTTCTGGAGTGAGTTTGCTGCACTGAAAGTAAAGGGGCCGAATAATATTGCACGGCCCACTTTTCAGTTTTTTATTTTTTACAAAAGTTTAAAATAACCAATAAATTTCGTTCCACTTCACAATTGTGTCCCACTTGTTGTTGATTCTTCACCAAAAAATAAAAATTTTATATCTTTATGTTTGAAGCCTGAAATGTGGCAAAAGGTTAAAAACTTCAATGGGGCCGAATACTTTCGCAAGGCACTGTATATACAGTACAAACCAAAAGTTTGGACACACCTTCTCATTCCAAGAGTTTTCTGTATTTTCATGACTATAAAAATTGTAGATTCACACTGAAGGCATCAAAACTATGAATTAACATATGTGGAATTATATACTTAAAAAAAAGGTGTGAAACAACTGAAAATAAGTCTTATATTCTAGGTTCTTCAAAGTAGCCACCTTTTGCTTTGATTACTGCTTTGCACACTCTTGGCATTCTCTTGATGAGCTTCAAGAGGTAGTCACCTGAAATGCTCTTCCAACAGTCTTGAAGGAGTTCCCAGAGATGCTTAGCACTTGTTGGCCCTTTTGCCTTCACTCTGCGGTCCAGCTCACACCAAACCATCTCGATTGGGTTCAGGTCTGGTGAGTGTGGAGGCCAGGTCATCTGGCGTAGCACCCCATCACTCTCCTTCTTGGTCAAATAGCCGTTCCACAGTCTGGAGGTGTGTTTGGGGTCATAAATGATGGTCCAACTAAACGCAAACCAGATGGAATAGCATGCCACTGCAAGATGCTGTGGTAACCATGCTGGTTCAGTATTCCTTCAATTTTGAATAAATCCCCAACAGTGTCACCAGCAAAGCACCCCCACACCATCACACCTCCTCCTCCATGCTTCATGGTGGGAACCAGGCATGTAGAGTCCATTCGTTCACCTTTTCTGCGTCGCAAAAAGACACGGTGGTTGGAACCAAAGATCTCAAATTTGGACTCATCAGACCAAAGCACAGCTTTCCACAGGTCTAAGGTCCATTCCTTGTGTTCTTTAGCCCAAACAAGTCTCTTCTGCTTGTTGCCTGTCCTTAGCAGTGGTTTCCTAGCAGCTATTTTACCATGAAGGCCTGCTGCACACAGTCTCCTCTTAACAGTTGTTGTAGAGATGTGTCTGCTGCTAGAACTCAGTGTGGCATTGACCTGGTCTCTAATCTGAGCTGCTGTTAACCTGCGATTTCTGAGGCTGGTGACTCGGATGAACTTATCCTCCACAGCAGAGGTGACTCTTGGTCTTCCTTTCCTGGGGCGGTCCTCATGTGAGCCAGTTTCTTTGTAGCGCTTGATGGTTTTGGCCACTGCACTTGGGGACATTTTCAAAGTTTTCCCAATTTTTCAGACTGACTGACCTTCATTTCTTAAAGTAATGATGGCCACTCATTTTTCTTTACTTAGCTGCTTTTTTCTTGCCTAATACAAATTCTAACACTCCATTCAGTAGGACTATCAGCTGTGTATCCACCTGACTTCTGAACAACACAACTGATGGTCCAAACCCCATTTATAAGGAAAGAAATCCCACTTATTAAACCTGACAGGGCACACCTGTGAAGTGAAAACCATTTCAGGTGACTACCTCTTGAAGCTCATCAAGAGAATGCCAAGAGTGTGCAAAGCAATAATCAAAGCAAAAGGTGGCTACTTTGAAGAACCTAGAATATAAGACATATTTTCAGTTGTTTCACACTTTTTTGTTAAGTATATAATTCCACATGTGTTAATTCATAGTTTTGATGCCTTCAGTGTGAATCTATAATTTTTATAGTCATGAAAATACAGAAAACTCTTGGAATGAGAAGGTGTGTCCAAACTTTTGGTCTGTACTGTATATTGTGAGAGTATGAACCCAGAGGGTTCTAGTGAGCGACCCAGGTCCAGGCCTGAAAAGGTCCTCAGCCACACCTACGGGTGGGGGCACCAACTCCAGACGGAGTGTCTGCAGCAGGAGAGAGTGTTGTGGAGACCTGCAGGAAGCAGGGAGACGGGGAACCAGTCGGAGACGGACAGGCGGTCTGTCCCAAGAGGACTGGGGTCCTGAAAGGACTAACTGAGCCAGGCTGTTTGTTATTTTTTGTTCCATTCGTAAGCTGAAATAAAAGCCATTTTATTTAGTTTTGTGTAAAATGATCAATAATTTGACTTTTTTTTCATTCTCTTTTGTGTTTTTCCATTGACGACAAATTAAATGAAGATATTATTACCAAAGCATTTGTGATTGCAATCATTTTCTGGAAGAAATTGAGTATTATCTGACAGAATTGCAGGGGTGCCAATACTTTTGGCCAGCACTGTATGTGGTGGGATTGTCCCCTGGTGCTCGCTTCCTGGTCCGCCACATTCCAGTTGATGTCTTCTTTAGCTTGGGTTACTATTCCGATATCTCCTAGTCTGGCACTCTGCTTCTTGGATACTGATCTACTCGGAGATGGTTTGGAGGTAGTGTTGGGACAGATTATTTTAGTGGCCAGAGCTATGATTGTGCAACAGTGGAAGGCTGTGCCTTGTCTAACGGTGGCAGAACTTACTCAACATGTTAACCTGGCATTTACCCTGGAAAAGTTACTGGCATGTAAAAGTCATTACTTTCCCAGCTTTCGCTCCAGATGGGTTTTGTGGTCTGATTTTGTTGACCGAGCATAGGGCTCCAGTCATGGTCATCCTGACCCTCCATCCTAGCTTCTCTCCAGAATGGACCCGCAGGCTGGTACTTGTGCGCGATCTTAGATTGCCCCTATCCTATATGAACTATTGAGCTATTGTTTGTTCCCCCCCTCCCACTCTGCTCCACTGTTTGTATCACTCCTGACTTGATTATGTCTACATGTTTTCTTCTGTTGTATGATTCTGTTACCAAAAAATTTTTCAATAAAAATTTTAATTTGAAAAAAAATAAAAAAAATTTATGAGAGAAACTAAGGAGTTAGTGATGGTTAATAACATATCGTTGCCAAAGAGGTTGGATTTATATTCACAGTCTCCAATCTGCATACCCCGAATATCAGGATGTGAGTGGATTGCAATTGTCAGGGGCTCAATGGCTAGGGCAAATAGGGCAGGGGATGGGCATACAGTGTTGCTCACCATTATTGGCACCCGTTCATTTTTTTCATAGACTGTACAATATCTTCACAAATAAATGTAAATGCAACAACGTTATATACTCAGGTTTTTTTTAATTAGTCGTCCAAAGTAAAACAACAATAAAATATTGTTTTTCAACGTATATGTTGTCATTTCAAAGAAGAAACAGAATAAACAGCATGTGCAGCAATAAAGGCACCCCTAATTCATACTTTGTTGCATACCCTTTGGCATTGATGACAACCTCCAAATGTTTCTTGTAGCCATCTATAAGCTTCTTGCACTTCTCTTCTGGTATTTTCTTCCACTCTTCCTTTGCAGTTTGTTCAAGTTCTTGAATATTTGCAGGGTTCTTTTTCCCAATGGCAGATTTCAGCTCACCCCAAACATTTTCAATGGGATTGTGGTCAGGACTCATTGCTGGCCATTTTAAAGGAGTCCATTGTTTCTTTTTCAATTATTCTTGTGTACTTTTGGATGTGTGCTTTGAGTCATTGTCTTGCTGGAGGACCCATGATCTTCGACTCAAACCAAGTCGGACATTTCGCTCTAAAATCTCTTGATGATTCTCTCATTTCATGATTCCTGTGATATGGTCAAGGCCTCCAGTACCAGATAAAGCAAAGCAACCCCACAGCATTATGGATCTTCTACCATGCTTAACTGTTGGTAGGGTGTTCTTTTCCTTATATGCTTCAGACGGCGAGTCTGTAAACAAACTGTGGCTTTGCATTGCCAAAAAGCTCGATTTTTGTTTCATCTGTCCATAGAATATTTTCCCAGAAGGTTTGTGGTTTGTCAAGGTACTCTTTGGCAAAGATCAGTCGTTCTTTTTTCTGTCTTTTCTTCAGCAATGGTTTCCTCCTTGGCCTTTGCCCATAAAGTTCTGCTTGGTTTAGTGTGCGGTATATGGTACTTGTTGAAATCATGACCCCAGACTGTTCCAAGTTAGCCTTCAGGTCCTTGGATGTTTGACGTGATGTTTTTTCCACCATTCGCACCAACCTTCGAAGACATCGCTTGTCAATTTTCCTCTTTCCCCCACGTCCAGGGAGGTTCTTGATAGTTCCATGCTGGCAAACTACTTATTAACATTGCGCCCTGTTGAAACTGACATACCAAGGTCTTTGGAGATGGCCTTATACCCTTTGGAAGTCTTGTGTTTGCTATCGCAGTTATGATGTCCTCAGACAGCTCCTTTGTCAGTATATTCAACCTGAATAAGTGCTGCGGTCATTGCAATGCGATCGTTACTTGGGATTACTATTACTATTGTTATCATTGCCAGCGTTCTATGGACATACAAGTTATGAACTGCCAGGACGCTGGACAGCTCCTGTTACATTGTGTTGCGTTCTTTTAGCCACTGTAGGTTATCTGGCGACTATTCGTCCTCTTCCTCCCTCCTACCCTTGAGACCTCGGGACCTGGATCATTGATCATTTTCTTTCTTCTACCGCATAGCAATAAAAAGCCCCTCCCCTATGAGAGTTCCTATTAATGCTGTATTGCGTTTTAAGGTACAGCCTTGTCCTTAATGTTGTGTTATGCACTCTCATTTCCTTATGTATATTAGATATTAGATTTGTCAATTGACTTTAAAGTCCAATTGGGTAATAATGCTCAAACTGAGATGTGACCCTTATATGTTGATGTGTGTGTGTGTGTGTATATATATATATATATATATATATAATTTTTTTTTTTTTTTTTTTTTTCTTTCTTTCAATACTAAACTTGTTCCTTTATTGGTGGACGGCAGCTCGTTCTGATCAGGACTTTCTCCTTTTCCCACCTAACTGCCCTTCTCCTTTGTCGAGAGACTAGGGTTGTGTAGTTACCTCCTCCACTCAGCGGTATACAGATTCATCCGCTGAACCTCACCTCCCCACCACCACCGATCCCTCTCCCGACACCTGCTTCACACTCTCTTCCCCTCCCCTACCCCTCTCTCCCTCCTCTAGTTCCTTCAGCTTTCTTTTTTTCTCCTCTCCTCTTTACTTTCTCTTTTTCTTTCTCTTTTCTACTACTCTCTAGCATCATATTTTGCTTCTTCTTCGAAAGCTGAAAACAGGAGTGGCCTTTTTGCAGGAAACACATTTTAAGAGAGATAAAATTCCTAGTCATAGTACCAACCCGCACTCTGCCTCCAAAGGAGTCTCAATTCTTATTAATAACAAAATTCCTTTTCAACAGCAGCAGCAGTACTTGGATGCTGATGGACGAGTGCTTTTTGTAAAAGGTACCATAACTTCCATGAAGTACACTTTTGAGAATCTATATGCCCCAAACAGAGGCCAAATCACGTGGCTTATAAATACTCTTCAGGCACTGAGCTTATTCATGAAGGGTCATCTGATTCTGGGTGGTGACTTAAATGTTGCTGTTAACCACTTAGTAAACTCCTCTTCGCCCTCCACCCCTTTTTCACAGAGTTCGTTAAGTAAGCTTATGCATTCTTTGCAACACTTTAAGGTTGTTGATGTTTGGAGATCACATCACCACACTACAAAAGATTATACTTTTTATTCGTATACTGGTCATTCTTACTACAGACTGGATTATATATTCATCTCACAAGACCTTTTACCTCTCTCTAGCAACTCACATATCAACGCTAAAACGGTTTCTGATCATGCCCCTGTCTCGGTGTCCATTGTCATGAAGCAGCTCCCTTGAGGGCAGTGGACATGGGGACTGAATGAATTTGTAAGGGAATTATCAGTTGAGCAATTCCCCAGTGCTGCTGCAGAACCCTGGGGGGAGGGGCACGACAAGACAGTGAGCCCTAAAGCTGAACCCCCCCCAATTGTCCCTGGCTAACTTGCCTATCTGTCCTAGGCGACAGCAGCAACTGGTCGACAGGCCCTTCCTAATATAGGTGACAACACAGAATGCAGACAGGACAAACAAACAACAAAGGGAGGTCAGCAAGCCAAGGAGTCGGTAACAGTCGAGCAATGCAGTACAAAATCACAATCCAAGAGAATAGTCAGAGACAAAACCAGAGGTCAGGAATAGGAATACAGGAAATAGCAGAATAGGATCTAGCAGGGACAAGTCACAAGACAGAATCAATAGCCAGCAACCATGTGAGGGCTGACAACCTTTTTATAGAAAGTCAGGACCTGCCCCAGATTGGATTGGTAGACAGGTTGTCAATCACACAGGCAAGGCTGAGATTAACTATTAGTGGAGCAGAGGAAACCCAAGGTGAAGGAGATGGGTGTGGCAGAAAATCAATTACATAGTCTAGGACAGTGTTCAGACTGAGCAACAAGAATCTTAAACAAGGAATCAAACTGAGCACGACTCCTGCGCGGAGGGTGGTGCAGAGAACTGAACAGGCAGAGACATTACAGAATCTCTTTCTGTAATTTGGGAGTCCCACAAGGCATTTACGAGTGGTATCCTAATTTCCTTAGCTTCCAAAGCAAGGAAAGACAAACAGAAAACATTGGACTTGACATTGGTACATACTGCTAAACTTGAAAGAACTCTTTAAAGATCAGTTGTGTTACAAACTCAGGCAGAACTTACAGTTCTGAGAGAGTCACTGTTAGACCTCCTACACGCCAGATCGGCTAAATATCACCTTCACTTTAGAAAACTTTTATACGCCCATGGCAACAAAGGGAGTCGACTCATGACGTCTTTGATCCGGAAGGATAAAGCTCGTTCCTTCATCTCCTCTATCAAAAGCAAATCTGGCGAACTTAAAACAACCACAAAAGATATTGCCGCAGAATTCGTCTTCTTCTACTCTAATCTATACAACTTACGGAACGAGTCTACACCTCCATCAGATGTAGATAGAAAAATTCTAATTAAGCATTTTCTGGCTCATCTCTCCTTGCCCACAGTTTTGGCTGACCTAGCCTCTGCACTGTTGGACCCTATCTCCCTCACAGAAGTAACTAAGGCCCTCCATAGTTTCCCTGCGGGGAAAAGAACCCGGACCGATGGCTTCCCCCTGGCCTACTATAAAAAGTTTCAGCAAATCCTAGCTCCGCAGTTTTCATTAGTATGCAATGCCTTATTACAAGGTAAACAATTGTCGACCCAGGCACAAGAAGCACATATCGCACTGATACCCAAAGAGGGCAAAAACCCGAGTGGGTGTGGCAGCTATAGACCTATTTCATTGCTAAACCTCGACTTAAAAATTTGGGCGAAAATTCGAGCCCTCCGAATGAATTAATTATGAATGAGTTAATTCCTACTCTAGTACATATAGAACAGTCCGGTTTTGTGTTTGGGAGAGAGGGGCGTGATAACACAGCAAAGTTATTACCTCTAGTACATCGAGCTAAAGCCTCTAATCAGCCATTAGTCCTCCTAGGGGTAGATGCTGAAAAAGCCTTTAACAGGGTAGATTGGGACTTTATGCATGTCACCCTGCTGAAATTTGGTTTTCCAAAAGCAATCTTTACTCTGTACATGCGGCCGCATGCAAAATTGAAAATTAATGGCACTCTGATACCTTTCACATAACCAACAATACTAGACAAGGCTGCCCACTTCCCCCTACTTTGTTTATATTAGTGTTGGAGACTCTGCTTCAGATGGTCAGGCAGGACCCCAGAGTCAGGGGGTTACAGTGGGAGACTTTACCCTTCAAGCCACAGCATTCGCAGACGATGTGCTATTTGTCATCTCTAACCCGGAGGAGGGTTTGCCGGCTATTATGGAAATTCTACTTCATTTTGGCAAGGTCTCTCACTACAAAGCAAACCTCTCTAATTCGGAGGTGCTGAATATAACGCTATCAAAGTCGAGAGAAAAAAAAGCTCCAGACAAACACTCCCTTCCACTGGACGAATACCTCGATGAAGTATCTCGGGATCAAACTTACCCCTGACCTTGAGGACTTATATTGCAGTAATTTTGTCCCCCTGCTAGACGAAAAAAAACGAGAAACTCCTCTTACTCTACCCTGCCACTTTCCTGGTTCGGCAGAAAGAATCTGATTCACACCTACCTGGTTCCTTTGACGCCCTTTGAGAAACTACTGCTTTCTAATACTAAACTGTTACAGAAAACATCCATTTCACTACACAATTATATAGCTCCTGTAGTAACCTCCAAACCAGCCTTTCTTGTTAGTAGGGAAAAAGAACTCAACATCAACCTGGACAATGATGCAGTTAAAACAGCTCTGCGTTCTTCTCATGGCTTTTCCACCTGCATACACGTGAAGGAAAATCACTATAAGCTACTCTACAGAACCCCATATTGGCTCTATCATAAACATTTGTCGAAAAACAATATATGTTGGCGCTGTTCAGCACACTCAGGGACATATCTACAATTATGGTGGTCTTGCCCTGTTATTCAGCCTTTCTGGTCCGAGATACAAGATTGTATGAGAAGAGTTTTGCACTCCACTATAACCCTCACACCGTCAATAATATTCCTTGCGCTTCTCACTGATACAAATAGGCCTTCCAGAGACTGTCTGGCCACCCATCTTATCTCAGCTGCTAAATTACTAATCCCTCAATTTTGGCTCCAGACAACGGGTCCCCCTGTTTCATTATGGAAGTCTAAGGTTCAGGAGATAGCTAGGTTCGAAGAACTCATGAGCTGGACGACTAGGACCCATGATCGCTTCTTGAAAGTTTGGACCCCGTGGCTGTCATACTCCAGGGGACTGTCCAATATGCCAACTGCTGTCCAGACCTGATCTGTGTCTGCGGTACCTGAGGGCAGCTGTCTTTACGGTGGCCCACATCTACAGTGGTATACTACATCAGGAGACCTCTGGTTCTGCCAGGAATCTTTACTGCTTTTCTGACTACTGGTGCTTTCTCTCTCTCTCTCTCTCTCTTTTTCTTCTACTTCTTCTTCTTTTTCCCCCTTTCCTCTTTTTTTTTTTTTCCTACTCTTTCCTTGACTCATTTGCTTCACCCGACCCTACACTTGCTTTTCCTCTACTAACTTCCGATCCTACCTACCTTGTTCCTGGTTTCTCATCCCACTGCCCTCCCCTATTTTAAAGTTACCATTAGTGGTGAGGATTGAAGACCCTGTATGGTCTTTATTTAGTACTGTTATGTTATTCACTGCATATGCTTTGTGCTATTCTATTCTATTTTATTTTATTATGCTTGTCAGCTCTACTGAAGCTTATTACAGTGTATTCATTATCAATTGTTCTTTGCCACTGTTTGTATCTGTTTTCACCATTGTTAATATAAAATCAATAAAAAACTTTGAATAAAAAAAAAAAAGCAAAAAGTCCAAGTATTCCCACCAAGTATGGAGTTTAACTGAAGAAGTCCACATGCCAAAGGGTCAGGGTGCCAGGAGGAGCAATGGTAGGTTTGGGAAGAGAGAGACCCATGGTCCAGTGAGACTTATGGATAAGCAGGCTGGAGGACAAGTAGTAAGCTTGCCAGGAAGAGTTGCAAGAGTGGTGCAGGAGAGAAAAATAGCAGCACCACAGCTAGACGAGACCCACAGCCGCACAGTACAAGAATCCTGGGACGTGTGACCTGGAGCTCCTCTTTTGCTGCTATTTATCTAATACCATTGCTGGGTCTAACTGCCGCTACTACCCTCAGAAGTTCCCCCCAGACACCACTTTGTGGAAGTGAGGCCATAGTTCCCTGTCTAGACGTCTGCAAACAGAGGACCCTCCTTGCAGCCTGTAAACTCCCGTTGCCGTGTCCGCCATGTTGGGTATCAGGACTGCACCTAAAACGCTTCGATCCTAGAGAGACGGCGTGCCCCTGTGATCCCGCTTATACAGTGGGGAAAAAAAAGTGTTTAGTCAGCCACCAATTGTGCAAGTTCTCCCACTTAAAAAGATGAGAGAGGCCTGTAATTGTCATCATAGGTAGACCTCAACTATGAGAGACAAAATGAGAAAACATATCCAGAAAATCACCTTGTCTGATTTTTAAAGAATTTATTTGCCAATTATAGTGGAAAATAAGTATTTGGTCAATAACAAAAGTTCATCTCAATACTTTGTTATATATCTTTTGTTGGCAGTGACAGAGGTCAAACATTTTCTGTAAGTCTTCACAAGGTTGGCACACACTGTTGCTGGTATGTTGGCCCATTCCTCCATGCAGATTTCCTCTAGAGCAGTGATGTTTTGGGGCTGTTGCTGGAAAACATGGACTTTCAACTCCCTCCAAAGGTTTTCTATGCGGCTGAGATCTGGAGACTGGCTAGGCCACTCCAGGACCTTGAAATGCTTCTTATGAAGCCACTCCTTCGTTGCCCTGGTAGTGTATTTGGAATCATTGTCATGCTGAAAGACCCAGCCACGTTTCATCTTCAGTGCCCTTGCTGATGGAAGGAGGTTTGCACTCAAAATCTCACTATAGATGGCCCCATTCATTCTTTCATGTAAACGGATCAGTCGTCCTGGTCCCTTTGCAGAGAAACAGCCCCAAAGTATGATGTTGCCACCCCCATGCTTAACAGTAGGTATGGTGTTCTTTGGATGCAACTCAGCATTCACTCTCCTCCAAACATGATGAGTTGTGTTTCTACCAAACAGTTCTACTTTGGTTTCATCTGACCATATGACATTCTCCCAATACTCTTCTGGAACATCCAAATGCTATCTAGCAAACTTCAGATGAGCCTGGATATGTACTGGCTTAAGCAGGGGGACACGTCTGGCACTGCAGGATCTGAGTCCCTGGCGGCATAGTGTGTTACTGACGGTAGCCTTTGTTACGTCAGTCCCAGCTTTCTGCAGGTCATTCACTAGGTCCCCCTGTGTGGTTCTGGGATTTTTGCTCACCGTTCTTGTGATCATTTTGTCCCCATGGGGTGAGATCTTGCGTGGAGACCCTGATCGAGAGAGACTATCAGTGGTCTTGTATGTCTTCCATTTTCTAATTATTGCTCCCACAGTTGATTCCTTCACACCAAGCTGCTTGCCTATTGCAGATTCAGTCTTCCCAGCCTGGTGCAGGTCTACAATTTTGTTTCTGGTGTCCTTCCACAGCTCTTTGGTCTTCACCATAGTGGAGTTTGGAGTGTGACTGTTTGAGGTTGTGGACAGGTGTCTTTTATACTGATAACAATGTCAAACAGGTGCCATTACTACTGGTAATGAGTGGAGGACAGAGGAGCCTCTTAAAGAAGTTACAGGTCTGTGAGAGCCAGAAATCTTGCTTCTTTGTAGGTGACCAAATACTTATTTTCCACCATAATTTGCAAATAAATTCTTAAAAAATCAGATAATGTGATTTTCTAGATTTGTTTTCTCATTTTGTCTCTCATAGTTGAGGTCTACCTATGATGACAATTACAGGCCTCTCTCATCTTTTTAAGTGGGAGAACTTGTACAATTGGTGGCTGACTAAATACTTTTTTTCCCCACTGTACCTACCTACTTGCAGTCTCATCTCCGAGGGTCATCGCTGGCACATCTGGCCTGAAGGTGCTGAGAGACGCTGTCTTCCTGCTGGCCTGGATCGCTCTGCCCCCATCTTGGGGCTGACAATGAACGGAGGCACTGCTCTGCATCACAGACACTGGGAGGAAAGATCAGGGCCTGACTCCCTTAACCTGCTCCCCTGTTCCTCACCAGTATTTGTTGCTAGTGCCCTGTTTCCTCCCTGGACCAGGGGTGGTACTCAAGGACTTCATTCCTCTGACTCCATCCCTCTGTTTCCTACTGCCTGAGCCTGGAGCTTGAGTCCTGTGGGGCTGAGACCTCATAGGCCTGTTAATGCACGCCTCTCCTGGATTCTGAGCTGCCTAGCTAGTATATCGCTTTATCCATCTAACGGCCTCCCTGAAGTGCTCCCTGCTTAATCTGCCATCTGCTAGTTTCTGGACTTTTGGAGGCCACATTTTTCCTCTGATGCTCCTCCTGACATCTGGGCGTGCATTCTCCTGGTGGGGGTGGAGGGAGTGCTGAGCCCCTACTCTATCATCAGGGAGGCTTCTCCCCCCCCCCCCCTTACCTGCACCTCATCAGAGCACATGCTCTTCCCCAAGACACATCGCTGCATGGAGCCACTACTTTAAACTCTTCTGACACCACCCGAGCACAATCTAACCCCTGGAAATACCATCCCCACTGGTCCTGTCTACTATGGCTGGTGCACAAGCAGGATAGTACACTACAGAGACCTGCCATCTTCCTCTGCCTCCCAGTAATATACTTTGTAGCTCCAGCACAGCCTACCAGTGGCCAATGTCTGTTAGTCCATATATTTACCTATTGTTGTGATTTCCTCTGACACCAGCTTGGAAGGACTATCTGGACAGACCCCATCCTGTTTCACACCCTCCCCCTGCTGTTGCATACATCATAAGATCTCTACTCACATTTGTCTCTGCAGCACTAACCCGGGACTATCATCTCGTATTTGACCCTTAGTAGCTCCTACGGGAAATACCCTTGTTGGTTCCTGGTCTTGGAGAGGGGAGTGCCGAGTTCCTACACATCCACCAGGGGGGCTTCTCACCCTCTCCTTGACACAACCTTCACAAGCGGTTGCGGAGCTGCCGCCATCTATTTTAATCCACTGCCTTACATTTTGGCCTATTGTGTGATTCCCTGGACAGACTATCTTTTTGGGACTGTATTGGGGAGGGGAGTGCTGAGCCCTTACGCATCCATGATGGGGTCTCCTCACCCTCTCTTTGACGTGCTCTAGGTGATCAACTTAATTTATGTGCCTGGAGGCAGATATTTGGGCGGAGATGGCGGCTTCCTACTAGATTAATGGTGTCTGCGACCTGCATGTCATTGCCACTGCCTTTATTCTAGAGCTGAAATGGTCAAGATTGGAAAGGATAGAAGCAGTGAACTCCCCAGCACACCTAGGGGCTCCAACTCTCCAAGGTGGCCTACAACGATTCCTGAAGAAGACTAATTTCCATTCTCCATCAGGAGCAGCTAAAATGTCACTTGAACCTAGACAGGAACATGAGACAGGTGACTACTCTGATGCTGACAGTGTAGCTGACTATACACAACGTGAGCCTAACTCTTCAATCATATTGAGATCTTTCCTCCAGAAAGCCTTAGCTAAGGCAGTGAGGCCTATCTTGTCTGAGCTAGTGGATATCAAGTCGGGGATTCAATCTGTGGGCCATAGAGTATCTAATCTGGAGGAAGCCTACTCCTCTCTTAAAGGTCACTCAGAGTTGGTCTCAGATCACCTCAGCCAACATAAAGAGCTCATTGACAGATAACTTATTCTGATTGAAGATCCAAAGAATAGCTGCCGTAGAAGGAAAATTCGGCTAAAGGACTACCAGAGTCTTACACCCAGGATGATCTTCCTAACATGGTCAGCCGGCTTTTCTCTGCGTTGCTGGGCCCTGATAGGGCAGCTGCAGTGGTGATCGAAAGAATACACAGGGCATTATGACCTAAGCACAAACAAGGGGAGCCAACACGTGATGTTATTTGTGGCCTCTTGTCATACTGTAACACAGATACCATGCTCTCAGCCACAAGAAATAAACAAACGATCCCCTTTGAAAATGCAGATTTGGCGATCTATCAGGATATAGCTCCTTCTATCTTAGCTAAGAGACGTTTTCTGAAACCTCTGTTGGTCGAGTTGCGCTCCAGAAATGTCCAATACATGTGGCTATATCCTTTTGGTTTGGCGATTCTTCTGGGTGGAAGACGGATGACTGTCCACACTCCAGATGATCTACAGGCTGTCTGGCCACTCCAGGACATGGATCCCATTGATATACCATCTTGGATGCCATTCGCAAATATCTCCGCTCAGGATTTTCCGGTTCTGCAGCAGTGGTCAGTAGCTATGAAACCCAAATCTCTGAGAGGTGCCGAAACCTCGGTTGGACTCGGCTTAATTTTTCTTGAATGAGTTAGTGAGTGTTAAGACAGAGCTATCAGCTCCTATCTGTCAGTTACCACTCACAGTTCTGGCTTCACCCCTTCTATATAATGTGTTATCTAGATTCTTGCTTGCATACTCTACTTTAATGGCTTTCGATTCATTAGGGTTTTATCTCCACTCTTTTCCCTTACTTTTGCTCTATTTGCATTGGTTTTCTCTTGAATATGTTTATTATGCATGTTTTTCTTTTTTGATGCAGGTTATGACTTGTTAGAATGTAATGGTTGACACACTTTTGTCTACTTTTAGTATTGTAGATGGTGTCATGCAGGTCGGGCTCCATACAGGATTTATTTCTATATGTGTTATTGCTACTATTGTATTACCCTGAATGTTTACACACCTCCGTTAAGAGACTCCTCACTTCTCGAATAGTACAGCGGTTAAGTCACTGCACCCAAACCCACCCCCGTCACCACCCGCCCACATCCCCACCCCCTCTGCACCCCACAACCCTAGAACTTCTTCCAGACCAGATCTGACGACTACACAATCATCTGTTTACATCATTAGTCTGATGACCTTGCAGTGGGACTGAGGGCTCACAGGAAGTCATGAGTGTTCAAAAGCTTACGTTGACATCTTAGAAGCCCCTCCCCTTATTACGACTTTACATTCACTCAGGAATGACATCTCTACAAGTTTCTACTTTTAACGTAAAGGGTATGAACTCCCCAAATAAGAGGCATTCCATTCTATGCCTAATCCATAAGGCCAAGACGGACATCCTTTTGCTCCAGGAGACACACCTTAAATTAAGCAAAATACTCAATATGCCAAAGAGAAGGTTTGAGCAGTGGTTTTTCAGTTGCCACCCGCAGTCCTCCTCCAAAGGAGTGTCAGTTGCCATCAGGAACACAGTTCCCTTCAATTGTAAACAGCAGCATGCAGATGCTGAAGGCAGACTATTGTTTCTTAAAGGGACATTGACATCAAGACCTTTGACCATAGCAAATATTTATGCACCAAATCATAACCAGGTTGAATGGCTGTGCTCCACATTGCACGATCTTTCGCTTTTTGTGGAAGGAGAGATCCTGCTAGGAGGTGACCTCAATGTTGCATTAGTCCCATTGTTAGATACAGTGGCGTAACTAGGAATGGCTGGGCCCCAAGGCGAACATTTGACATGGGGCCCCCCCCGAACCGCTGCCCCAGCCACCCCTTCCAACCGCCCCCCCCCAAAAAAAACGCATTCCTGCGCACACTATTATGTGCCATAGTGGCACCTGCACACAGTATTATGCCCCATAGTGGCCCCTGCACACAGTATTCTGCCCCATAGTGGCCCTTGCACACAGTATTCTGCTCCATAGTGGCCCCTGCACACAGTATTATTCCCCATAGTGGCCCCTGCACACAGTATTATGTCCCATTGTGGCCCACCCATGAACAATTATTATACTCTGGGGTCTTTTCAGACCCCATAGTATAATGATCGGAGACCCAGGGGAGGATAGAAACATAAAAAAAAACAATGCTACTTACCTGTTCCTCGCCCTGGTCCTCTCCGTGCTACTTCGGCCTTCTTCAATGTTGGATCAGGCCGGCGTCACGTGATGCGAGCTGGCGTCGCAACTCAAAATGACGTCGGCTGACGTCTGGGACGTCACCAAACAGGCCCGAAGCCTGGAGAATCGTAGAAGAGTACATTGGTTTTTATGTTCCCTCACCTCCGCTGGGCCTCTGATTATTATACTCCGGGGTCTGAAAAGACCCCGGAGTATAATGCTAGCAGTGATTGTGGGGATTGGCCTTACCTACCGATCCCCGATACTGCGCACAGGCACCTCCGCAGAATCGGAAGCGCAGGCGGGCGTGAGCAGGAGCGGAGATTGGCAAGCATATAGGGCCCGTTACCTGCTGGGGTTACTCTAGCAGGTAACGGCCTATAAAGAAAAAAAAAAAAAGAATCGGGGGCCCACGGGTCCCGTTATGTCCCGGGCCCTGTGGCAGCCGCTACCGCGGCTACCCCGATAGTTACACCCCTGGTTAGATACCTTGTCAGGGAAGTCACCGATAACTCAGAAGGGGTTGAGACATATTCATACTGCTCTGCAAGAGCTACATCTTTTAGACATTTGGAGATCACAATGCCTTGGCTCTAGGGACTACTCCTTCTACTCTGTACCACACAGGTCCTACCAAAGATTGGACTACCTGTTCTGTTCCTGACATCGATTTTATTAGCATCTCAGACCATGCGCTGGTCTTTATGACACTAACTATAACTAATCTTACCCCCAAACAGTGGACCTGGAGACTAAATGAGTCCTTATTGGATAGACTAGAAGTGAGGGGGGAAGGAGAGCAAGCCCTTGAGACTTCCTTTGAAATAAACTCTACCCCAGATGTCTCTGTGACCACTGTGTGGGAGACACATAAATCATACATATAGTGCTGGCCAAAAGTATTGGCACCCCTGCAATTCTGTCAGATAATACTCAATTTCTTCCAGAAAATTATTGCAATCACAAATGCTTTGGTAATAATATCTTCATTTAATTTGTCGTCAATGGAAAACCACAAAAAGAATTGTCAAAAAGCCAAATTAGATATAATTCCACACCAAACATAAAAAAGGGGGTGGACAAAAGTATTGGCACCCTTTGAAAAATCAGGTGATGCTTCTCTAATTTGTGTAATTAACAGCACCTGTTAATAACATAACAGGTGGTGACAATAACTAAATCACACTTGCAGCCAGTTGAAATGGATTAAAGTTGACTCAACCTCTGTCCTGTGTCCTTGTGTGTACCACATTGAGCATGGAGAAAAGAAAGAAGACCAAAGAACTGTCTGAGGACTTGAGAAACAAAATTGTGAGGAAGCATGAGCAATCTCAAGGCTACAAGTCCATCTCCAAAGACCTGAATGTTCCTGTGTCTACAGTGTGCAGTGTCATCAAAAAGTTTAAAGCCCATGGCACTGTGGCTAACCTCCCTAGATGTGGATGGAAAAGAAAAATTGACGAGAGATTTCAACGAAAGATTGTGCGGATGGTGGCTAAAGAACCTCGACTAACATCCAAACAAGTTCTAGCTGCCCTGCAGTCTGAGGGTACAACAGTGTCAACCCGTACTATTCGTCGGCGTCTGAATGAAAAGGGACTCTATGGTAGGATACCCAGGAAGACCCCACTTCTGACCCAGAGACATAAAAAAGCCAGGCTGGAGTTTGCCAAAACTTACCTGAGAAAGCCAAAAACTTTTTGGAAGAGTGTTCTCTGGTCAGATGAGACAAAAGTAGAGCTTTTTTGGAAAAGGCATCAACATAGAGTTTACAGGAAAAAAAAAAGAGGCCTTCAAAGTAAAGAACACGGTCCCTACAGTCAAACATGGCGGAGGTTCCCTGATGTTTTGGGGTTGCTTTGCTGCCTCTGGCACTGGACTGCTTGACCGTGTGCATGGCATTATGAAGTCTGAAGACTACCAACAAATTTTGCAGCATAATGTAGGGCCCAGTGTGAGAAAGCTGGGTCTCCCTCAGAGGTCATGGGTCTTCTAGCAGGACAATGACCCAAAACACACTTCAAAAAGCACTAGAAAATGGTTTGAGAGAAAGCACTGGAGACTTCTAAAGTGGCCAGCAATGAGTCCAGACCTGAATCCCATAGAACACCTGTGGAGAGATCTCAAAATGGCAGTTTGGAGAAGGCACCCTTCAAATCTCAGGGACCTGGAGAAATTTGCCAAAGAAGAATGGTCTAAAATTCTAGCAGAGCATTGTAAGAAACTCATTGATGGTTACCGGAAGCGGTTGTTCGCAGTTATTTTGTCTAAAGGTTGTGCTACCAAGTATTAGGCTGAGGGTGCCAAATGGATCAAGTCTCTTGTGAGAACTGTCTTTAGGAACACTCTTTTGATTTTGAAGGCATTCAAGTTCACGTGAATAAGTCTCTTGTTGGATACAATGGATGATAGCTTCTCTGGCCTGTGAGCACTCATCCACTGTATAGGCTTTGTGACAGTAGTGCCACCCTTTGCAACGCCCTGATGATGGCGGCGTGGCTCTGAACGATCTAGCAATGTGAATCAAACAAGCTATGGCTCTGTTTAATGACTTCCAAGTAGAAAACTTGTTAAAACGTGTGGATCCAAGCTGTGTGTTAGAGACTGTCGTGGCAAGTGTAGAAACTTGAGGTTGAATCTCTATATCAGAATCTGGCTCTAATAGTTCATATGTGCCTTCGCCAAGATTGTAAGGTATCGGTTTGTACAAGAATGTTGGCCCTGTGAGCCATGTAGTGTCTTTTAGGTGAGATGCTGATACAGCTCTTGTAGCATGGTCTGCTGGGTTGAGGTCAGTCGGTACATAGCACCACTGGGTAGGCTGTGTTGACTTCCTAATTCTTTGGACTCTATTATTCACATAGACATAAAATCTTCTAGTCTCATTGTAAATGTAGCCCAGCACTACTTTGCTGTCCGTATGAAACAGTGTATTGTCAAGTCTCACATCTATTTCTGACGTAATCAGTTCTGCCAGCTCTACTGCTAGAACTGCCGCACAGAGTTCAAGTCTTGGTATGGTAGGTTCTGGACGAGGTGTCAGCTTTGCCTTACCCATCACAAAGCCGACAGAGACTTTGCCTTTAATGTCTTTTGTTCTAAGGTAAGCAACTGCACCGACGGCTTTTACTGAGGCGTCACAGAATACGCACAGCTCCCTAGATTGAACATGTTCAGAAGGGATGTGGGCATAAGGTCTAGGTATATGTAGGTTAGACAACACCTTTAGAGAGTCTCTCCATGTCACCCATAATGCTTCTTTCTCTGGAGAAAGTGGGGAGTCCCAATCACATGCGTCTGTAGTTAACTCTCTGAGCAGAGTCTTACCTTGGATGGTCACAGGTGCTGCGAAGCCAAGTGGATCATATAGGCTGTTTATGGTGGAAAAGACACCACATCGTGTGAAATGCCTTTGCTCTTGGTTTACCTGAAAGGTAAAGGTGTCAGTTTTGAGGTCCCAATTGAGCCCTAGGCTGCGTTGCATGGGTATGAAGTCTGTTGCCAAGTCTAGATCTTTCAAATCACTGGCATGATCTTGAGTGGGGAAAGCCTCCATAACAACTTTACTGTTTGAAGCTATCTTATGCAGTCTTAGGTTTGAACAGGATAACAAACTTTGGGTCCTTCTGAGTAGGCTGATTGCAGCTTCTGGTTAAGGAAGTGACTTTAGGCCATCATCTACATAAAAGTCTCTTTCAACAAACTGCCTGACATCTTGCCCATAGTCTTTTTCACCTTCTTGGGCAGATCGTCTTAGTCCATAGATAGCGACTGCAGGAGATGGGCTGTTGCCAAAAACATGTACCTTCATGCGGTATTCTATGATGTCTTTGGTGGGGTCGTTGTCTCTGAACCAGAGGAATCTCAATAAGTTCCTGTGCTCTTCTTTGACTAGGAAACAAGGAAACATTTGTTGTATGTCGGCAACAATGGCAATGGACTCCTTGCAGAATCTGATGAGGACACTAAGTAGTGTGTTGTTGAGATCTGGTCCAGTCAAAAGAACATCATTAAGGGATACTCCCTCATATTGTGAGCTGGAGTTAAATACTACCCGGATCTGTCCTGGCTTTTTAAGGTGGTAGACACCGAAGATTGGTAGATACCAGCACTCTTCCTTTTCTTTTAGGGGTGGAGCCACCTCCACATGGCCATTCTCAAATATCTTGCTCATGAATGAGAAGAAATGTTCCTTCATATCTGGTTTTCTTTGAAAGTTGCGTCTGAGTGAAGAAAGACGCGTTAGTGCCTGATCCCTGTTGTTGGGAAGATGGCGTCTCTGCATTCTGAAAGGCGGCGGTGCAACCCAGCTATTTGTTTCATCCTTTAAGAAACCTTGTTCCGTTATCTTTAAGAAAGCCTCATCTTCAATAGAGGGTACTATTTTGTTGTTTTCTTTAGTCCTCTGGAAGATCGTACACCCTAAGTGATCTCTCTCTTCATCAGAGGAATAGTTCATGGTTTCTGTAAGGTCAGGGTGTACAACACTAGTGGGCTTCTCCTTTATGAGGAACCTGTTAGGACAAGGCTGGAAAAGAGATGGATGCCCATTCTCCAATAAGCTTGTGTAAAGCGCATTTACAGTGGTTGGTTTGTGAACAGTTCCTAGGCAGACATTGCCTATAATGACCCATCCTAGGTCAAGCTTCTGAGCATATGGGAAATTGTGAGGGCCATTTATCTGCTTTCTCACCTTGTGGACTCTTATGATGTCTCTTCCGAGCAGAAGTACTATCTGGGTCTCTGAGTCTAGTGCAGGGATTAGAGGCACTATGGTTTTCAGATGTTCATGATGTAATGCTGCCTCCGGTGTAGGGATCTCCTCCCTGTTGTTGGGAATCTGATTGCATTCGATCAAGGTAGGTAGAGGCAGGGATGTTTTGCCATCTATAGATTCAATTTGATAGCCTGTGGCTCTTCTTCCTGTTTCTTTGCTCACACCTTAGCATGTCTTAAGTGAATATGAGGAGCTGTGTCCTTTAATCTTGAACATATCAAAGAAGGATGAGTTTGAAAGTGATCTGTTGCTTTGATCATCCAGGATTGCATATAGTCTTACTGCCTTATCCTTGTGACCAATGGGGTACACTGTAACAAGACAAATCTTAGAGCAGTATTTACCGCTAAGTCCTCTTCCACAGACTTGGGTGCACTGTGGTGTCACTTCAGGAGGTACTGTCGCTTTCTCCTCCCCGCCGTGCTCTGTATCTTGCTCTGAGGGTGTGAGAATCCATGGAGCTGTCCCTGAGTGTAAAGCTGTACTATGTTCTTTGCTGTCACATTTTGTGCATTTGATGTTTGCTGTACAGTCCTTTGCAAGATGAGAAGTTGATGCACAACATCTGTAGCAAATGTGATTTTCCTTGAGGAAGGTTTTGCAATCCTTAAGAGGTTTCTCTCTAAACCCTCTACATTTTTACAGTGCATGAGGTTTCTTGTGTAGAGGACACTCTCTACATGGGTCTTTTGCTGAGGTCTTCTCAGTCTCTGCAGTACTGCAAGTTTCGCGTGAGGAGTTTGCAGGAGACACGCTGTTTCTCTGCGCAGAAACAGGTGTAGCTTTCAGGTTACGAAAAAATGCAGGTTTACCTGTTTTGAGATGAGCAGTGTCAGAAGTTTAGAAGTCAAAACTAGGATCATTTCTAGTCTTTGCTTGTTGGCGCACAAAGTCCACAAAAATGGAGGAAATGAAACATTGTGTAGTTGTTTGTACCTGGAACCTTGATTGATCCATCTCTCTTGCAGACTATAAGGTAGCTTTTGTACAATGGGGTTGACGCCACGTGCTGTGTCTAAGAATGCAAGACGTTGCAAATCTCCTTCAGCTTTGGCAACTTGGAGTTCCATCAGCAGATCACTTAATTCTCTCAGCTTTTGGAAACGTTTGTTGGAGATTTTAGGAAAGTCATCAATTCTTTTAAAGAGTGCATTCTCTATAACTTCTGGTGAGCCGTAACACTCGTCAAGTCTCTCCCATATCATGTTTAACCCTTTGCTTGGGTAGTTGATGTCTCTAATGCGCTTTGCGTGCTCTGCTGACTCATTCCCCAGCCATTTGACTAGAAGATCAATTTCTTCACTTGCAGACATTTCTAGATCTTTGATAGTATTCCTGAATGTAGCTCACCAGGCTCTGTAGCCTTCAGGACGGTCGTCAAACTTTGAGACTCCTTTGGTTATTAGATCACGTCGTGCAAAGAACTTGAAGAAGTCAGATATCCCTTGATCTTTATGTGCTGCTTCTGGAGAGAATTGACTGTGTAGAGGACTTGGTGGGCTATTGTGCTTTTTAAATGTGTTGTTGCTGTAATAGCCACCATCTTCTTGTTCCCTCTTAAAGGGCAAGGCTGCACTGCGGGCATTTGTTGGGTTGGGTACAGACTGCGTTGGAAGCTGATGGTAAACTGACGATGCTTGCTGTGTGACAGGATTCTGCTGGAGCTCATTAGCAAGGGTTGACTCTGTCTCTGGACCAATATGCAGGCTGTCATCTGACTTGGCATGTCGTAGTATATAGTTTGAAGTACGCTGTGTGTTATCACGATGACTGGGTTCAGGCCCAAGTATGCTGCTAGATCTCCCACTTGTAGGATTTGCTGCTTCCTCTAGGGCCATAGCAGCTGCAGCTTCCTTTTCTGCTGCTAGTTTCTCTAGTGATGCTTCTAAGCATGCTCTCTCTATTTTCATCTGCTTTTCCTGCTCAGCAATGGTTGCTTCCAGGGTTGCTCTCTCTATTTTCATCTGCATTTCCTGCTCAGCAATGGTTGCTTCCAGGGTTGCTCTCTCTATTTTCATCTGCATTTCCTGCTCAGCAAAGGTGGCGCGTATTTTGGCGGCTTCGGCCTTTGCGCGGGCAATGGCAATGGTGGAGCTGCTCACTGACCTCTTTGAGCTCCTGGAGCTTGCTGAGATGTAAGACCTTGTTTCAAAGGGTCTGCTGTCGCTCGCTGACATGATGAGACTGTGGACTGGCTTGTACACTTAAACTGTCTTGGGTGTCTGGTAGCAGTGATGCTGCACTATAGCACCATGCAGGGTTCAGAATCCCACTGTCCGGCCTGTCAGAAGCCGCTGTTTCACTGTTCTGTCCTCCTTATTTGTGAGGCATAAGTCGACATGCAGCTATACTCCCTCCTAGTAATTCATTGACTCTGGAGCGATGTCCAAACTTTAACTTTTATTACAAGGATAGGGTGAAACTGGGAAACAGAAAGATAATGCATTTACTGTACTGTACTGTACTGATGAGGGACAACAAACAGTGCTGTATGCAGATAAGTGAAATTGGCTTGGCTAAAATCCCTTTTGCTGTCTCAAGACTCGGTGAGTCAAAAGCAAATTGATGATCTGTTACATCCAACAGAGGGCGTATGAGCTCCCCAGCTCCTTTCCCATAATGCCTTGTGATATGTAGATGCTAAGTAGAGGGCAAAAGGCAGTTCAATGGTTGCTTTGATCATCCAGGATTGCATATAGTCTTACTGCCTTATCCTTGTGACCAATGGGGTACACTGTAACAAGACAAATATTAGAGCAGGATTTACCGCTAAGTCCTCTTCCACAGACTTGGGTGCACTGTGGTGTCAATTCAGGAGGTACTGTCGCTTTCTCCTCCCCGCCGTGCTCTGTATCTTGCTCTGAGGGTGTGAGAATCCATGGAGCTGTCCCTGGGTGTAAAGCTGTACTATGTTCTTTGCTGTCACATTCTGTGCATTTGATGTTTGCTGTACAGTCCTTTGCAAGATGAGAAGTTGATGCACAACATCTGTAGCAAATGTGATTTTCCTTGAGGAAGGTTTTGCAATCCTTAAGAGGTTTCTCTCTAAACCCTCTACATTTTAACAGTGCGTGAGGTTTCATGTGTAGAGGACACTCTCTACATGGGTCTTTTGCTGAGGTCTTCTCAGTCTCTGCAGTACTGCAAGTTTCGCATGAGGAGTTTGCAGGGGACACGCTGGTTTTGTGCACAGAAACAGGTGTAGCTTTTCAGGTTACGAAACAATGCAGGTTTACCTGTTTTGAGATGAGCAGTGTCAGAAGTTTAGAAGTCAAAACTAGGATCATTTCTAGTCTTTGCTTGTTGGCGCACAAAGTCCACAAAAATGGAGGAAATGAAACATTGTGTAGTTGTTTGTACCTGGAACCTTGATTGATCCATCTCTCTTGCAGACTATAAGGTAGCTTTTGTACAATGGGGTTGACGCCACGTGCTGTGTCTAAGAATGCAAGATCTTGCAAATCTCCTTCAGCTTTGGCAACTTGGAGTTCCAAGTAATTCAATTACAGTAATAGCAATAATGATTATCGATAGAGATGAATGTATAAATAAATGTTTAAAGGCCCCCTCCAGCTACCCCCACAGTTTAGTGCACCCTTCCAGTTGCCCCCAGCTTAATGTTACCCTCCAGCTGCCTCCAGTTTAATGTCCTCCTCCAGCTACCTCCAGTTTAAAGGCCCCCTCCAGCTACCCTGACGGTTTAATGTCCCCTTCCAGTTTTCCCAGTTTAATGTTCATGACATATAAAGAATAGAATAGATATTCATAAGAAATTATTAAAACTTTAGATATTAATTTAAAAATAAATAAATTAAGTTTCATGCATATGAAATAGATGTACAATTATTCTTATTCTTTTTGGCAGCATACAGGAGCTTCTCATGTGATGAGATAAGTTGGATGATGTCCAAAGTTGTTCTCCTGCATCCTCAAAGTGGCTGGTGGCTTAATAATGAAGTTGCCACCCCTTTTTTGGGCAGGGGCAAGTTAAAAATTCCACGAGCGGATTTTCTGGATTTGACAAACTCCATGCCAACAAAATAGGTGGTATTTTCCACCTCCAATTCATTTCAATGGGATTTCTCATGCAGAATCTACCTGAAGAACTAGCATAAAAAAAAATCTGTTACAGCCTTCCATTAAAATGAACAGGAGACGAATTTCATGTGGAATTTGATGCAGATTGTGTGTCAAATTCCATATCAAATTCTGCTACATTTTCCTACGTGTGAACTTACCCTTAATCGATTAAACTTTCCACAGGTATTGTGGAAAAAATAACATGTAAATAACAGACATGTCCTGCGGCCTGATCCATAATATTATGCCCTGCCACACATTCTTCCCACAGCTGCCTAGTGCCTACCACCACTGTCACCAGTCAGGCAGACATGTCCTGCGGCCTTGTCCATCATATTATGCCCTGCCACACATGTTACCACAGCTCCCATCACTCAATCAGACATGTCCTGCAGCCTGGTCCTTCATATTACATCCTGCCGCTCTGCCACAAATGTTGCCACTGCCACCACTCAGTTAGACGTGTCCTGTGGCCAGATGCACCATCACATTCCACTATAGTACACTGTTGGTGCCACTACCACAAAGTCGCTTTTTTTTTTTGAAAATCCAATTCTTCTTCACTTTTCTGTTTTTCTATTTTCTATAACATTAAGCCCCTGTAGCACTTACAAGCCAACAAAATGGGCTAATTTTTCTACAAAACCATTGCTTTTTGCAATATAACTGCAGTGTGTGTCTTAAAAACCACAGGCACACACATTTCCCTAAGAAATGGATAATTTTTGGAGCATTTTAAATGTTAAATCTGTAAGTTTGTATCCTTTGCTTTCTATTCTATTTTTCCATAGACATACAGTTGAAACCAGAAGTTTACATACACTATATAAAAAGACACGCACGTGGACAAAATTGTTGGTACCCCTCGCTTAATGAAAGAAAAACCCACAATGGTCACAGAAATAACTTGAATCTGACAAAAGTAATAATATATAAAAATTCTATGAAAATTAACAAATGAAAGTCAGACATTGCTTTTCAACCATGCTTCAACAGAATTTTTTAAAAAAAAGAAAACTCATGAAACAGGCCTAGACAGAAATGATGGTACCCCTGAAAATAATGTGACCAAAGGGACATGTTAAATCAAGGTGTGTTCACTAATTAGCATCACAGGTGTCTACAATCTTGTAATTAGTCAGTGGCTCTGTATATAGGGCTACAGATACTCATTGTGCTGTTTGGTGATATGGTGAGTACCACATTCAACATGGACCAGAGGAAGCGAAGGGAAGAGTTGTCTCAGGAGCTTAGAAATAACATTAATAGACAAGCATGTTAAAGGTAAAGGTTATAAGACCATCTCCAAGCAGCTTGATGTTCCTGTGACTACAGTTGCACATATTATTCAGAAATTTAAGATCCATGGGACTGTTAGCCAACCTCCCTGGACGTGGCCGCAGGAGGAAAATTGATGACAAATCAAAGAGAAGGATAAACACGAATGGTAACAAAAAAGTCCAGAAACACTTCTAAAGAGATTAAAGGTGAACTTCAAGCTCAAGGAACATCAGTGTCAGATCGCACCATCCGTCGTTGTTTGAGCCAAAGTGGACTTCATGGGAAATGTCTAAGGAGGACACCATTGTTGAAAACAAATCATAAAAAAGCTAGACTGGAATTGGCCAAACTACATGTCACAAAGCTTCTGGGAGAATGTCCTATGGACAGATGAGACAAAAATCGAAATTTTTGGCAAGGCACATCAGCTCTATGTTCACAGATGGAAAAATGAAGCATATCTTGAAAAGAACACTGTCCCTACTGTGAAACATGGAGGAGGCTCTGTTATGTTCTGGGGCTGCTTTGCTGCATCTAACACAGGGTGTCTTGAATCTGTGCAGGGTACAATGAAATCTCAAGATTATCAAGGGATTCTAGAGAGAAATGTGCTGCCTAGTGTCAGAAAGCTTGGTCTCAGTCGCAGGTCATGGGTCTTACAACAGGATAATGACCCAAAACACACAGCTAACAACACCCAAGAATGGCTAAGAGGAAAACATTGAACTATTCTGAAGTGGCCTTCTATGAGCCCTGACCTAAATCCTATTGAGCATCTTTGGAAGGAGCTGAAACATACCGTCTTGAAAAGGTACCCTTCAAACCCGAGACAACTGTAGCAGTTTGCTCATGAGGAGTGGGCCAAAATACCTGTTGAGAGGTGCAGAAGTCTCATTGATCGTTACAGGAATCGTTGGATTGCAGTGAATGCCTCAAAAGGTTGTGCAACAAAATATTAAGTTAAGGGTACCAGCATTTCTGTCCAGGCCTATTTCATGAGTTTTCTTTTTTTAAAAATTCTGTTGAAGCATGGTTGAAAAGCAATGTATGACTTTCATTTGTTCATTTTCATAGCATTTTTTAAAATATTATTACTTTTGTCAGATTCAAGTTATTTCTGTGACCATTGGAGACAGGAGACTGTGGTGAACTCCAGCCGTGCCCCTCCTTCCAGCTTGGAGGTCTCTGCAGTGTGGTTCCTCCCTTAGTTGGCCGCATAGGAGTTGGCAATTTGTGTAGCTTGGCCTGCTGTCTTGGGTTCCCGGTCACACACAAACTGGCGGACATCCAGAGAACAAACCTGGAGGAACTGGTCTTTGACCATAAGGTCCACAAGTTCCTCACACTTGGTAACAGTAAGTCCTCTGATCCATTGCCAAAATGTAGCCCGCAAGTTGCCCACAACATCCGCATAGCTGCTTGTGGGGTCCCGCTTTATATTCCGGAACTTTTTGCGGTACAGCTCAGGAGTGAGGTTGTACTTTTTGTTGAGGGCCTCCTTAATAGCGTCATAGTCCGCATCCAATTCCAGTGATAGATCAACAAAGACTTCCAGGGCTTTGCCCTTTAACCCTGGAGTCAAATACTGCACACAGGGCAAATGGTGTTGCCGGCAGGTTTTTTCAAACCCCCGCAGAAAAAAATCCAAGTCGCCATCCTTCTCCAGGACAGGGAAACTCTCCTGGCAAGGCCTCCATGCACACACATCCTGGACTTGGTTCAGAGAAGTGCTACTAGTCCTCTCCAGCCGGGCCATCTCTAATTGATGTTCTCTTGGCCTGATGCGCTGCAGAAGCCGCCTGTCGCTCTGCCTGATGCTCTGCAGCAGCCACCTTATGCTCTTCCTGACGCTCTGCAGCTTCTCGCTCAGCTCGTTGATATTGGAGGAACAACGGCAGGCGAGCATTAGAGTCACTGGAGCCCAGCTGCTGCAAGGCCAGTTACAAAGAAAAGTCCATACCCCACCGGGCTAGGGCTACTGGTCCCTCCAGGAGAAGTTATCTCTGGGACAGGGCCAACTGCTGGACCTTCTGGAATGGCAATGGTGGGGCCCCCCCCCCCCTCTTGTCCCAGCATTTCAGGACTTTGCTCCATGCCCTGCATGGCGGTGGCGTCCTCGACCTCAGCCATCTGCTCAGTGCCTCTATAAGCCAGTTGTTGGAGCTCTCTCGTTCTGCTCCTCAGACCTTCAGCCATCCGCTGGAAGCCATTGCCAAATAAAAGATAGGACAGAAAACAAAGAAAAAGGGAAGGGAACAGCACCGTACCAAACTTTCACCATAATTTTTAAGCTTGATCTAGTACCAAGCTCGATTCATAGGATTGCCGCAATCCTCAGCGTCTGAGTGATATCGTACCCACACGCTGTTATCCTATATCCCACAACGCTGCCACCACTGTGAAGAATATCGCCTTGCCAAGCTGCTTGGCACACCTGCAATCAACCTTCAAATCTGGCAACCTGCAATCAAATGAGTTTTATAAATTTTATATATGTATTAACTCGTGTGTCCATGTGTTGGGCCTCAGGGCACGTCCTTAAGCAAGTTACAGAGCAGCTAACCCCTAGCTGCCTCCTTCCTGAGTGACAAAGACCCTTGCCCTTCCTCCCAGTATGAAGCTAGTGTCCAGCCACACCTCCCTTCCAGGTAGCCCCCCTCCTCTTCACCCACTGCAGGGTCTGGGAAAAGAAGGGTGTTTTCCTGGCTGGGGAAAGATGTGTGTCTGGGTTTGAGCTGAGGGTCATTAGCCCTCTCTCCCCCCTTAGACATCTGCTGTCCAGGTGTAATAAACTGGCTGGCCAGAAAGGCCCTCTCCCATAGTATGCACATAAAACTGATGAAGCGAATTGACCATCAATGTAAACACAGCTCTTACACCTAAAAGTATGTAAGACTAATATGAATCAGGAATGATACATTTCAAAGAAAGATATATAACTGAGGGTCTGTTCATCACATCAGGGCTTTGTGATGACCACTCCAAAACATCGACTTTGTTATCCTTAAGCCACCAGTCTGGCAATATGCTTTGGGTCATTGTCCATTTGGAAGATCCATTTGCGCCCATGCTTTAACTTCCTGGCTGATGTCTTGAGATATTGCTTCAGTATTGCCACATAATGTTCTTTCCTCATGATGCCATCTATTTAGTGAAGTGCACCAGTCCCTCCCGCAGGAAAACAACCCCAAAACATGATGCTGCCACCCCCATGTTTCACAGTTTGGATGGTTCTCTCTGTACATGTCACTTTCACTTTGACATAACTTCGGCTGTGTTTGCGTAAGAGAGCTAGAAATTGGATACATAGGTTCCTAGGAGTTCTACACTATGGTTTAAGCCAATTTATACAGTGGTTTGTAAAAAACTTGTTCATCCCGATTAGAACCAGCGGTCACCCATCTCTATGATCAACGATTTTCCCGTGTAAATACAGTATAGAAAAAGACATTTCATAGTTCTGCCTTTTTCTCCTCCTCCTCCACTATTACAACCAAATTATTTTTGAGAGGTCCCAAGGTATCAGTTTTTAGTTTCTTGCTATTAAGAGAAAAACTATTTGCAATTAAACTGGCATATGGATACAATTTGAAAATGTGGATTGGAAGGAGGGTAAAGCTTCAAGTTTGAAAATGGTTAACCCCTTCCCACTGGTGGCATTTTTTGATTTTCGTTTTAGACTCCCGCATTCCAAACTCTATAACTTTTATATTTGTCTGTTTACAGAGTCATAATTCAGAATGAAGTGGAAAAAGTTGAGAAAAAGAAAAAGTGCATTTGTGCGACTTTCTTACGGGCTTCGTTTATACGACGTTCATTATGCAGCGAAAATGACATGTCATCTGTATTCTATATTTCAGTACGATTCTGGAGGTACCAAATTTATATAGTTTTATTTACATTTTAACCCCTTAACAAAAATCCAAAACTTTGCAAAAAAAAAATTTTTTTTTAAAGTTGCCATATTCTGCCACCCATAACTTTTTTTATATTTCCATGTATAGGGCATCTTTTTTTGCAGGGCCAGGTACTTTTTAGTTATACCATTTTGGGGAAACTCTATTGCTTTGATCACTTTATATTCAAGTTGAAACAATGAAAAAACAGCGGCTTGGCAATTTAGATTTTTTTTTTTTTCCGCTACGTCATTCACCATTCGGGAAATATATTTTTCAAAGTTTGCAGACCGTTCGTTTTTGGACTCAGTGATACCTAATGTGTATGTGTTTCACAGTAATTTTCTACTTTTAAATGTATTCTAGCAAAATAGTTGCAATTTTAATTTTAATTTTTATATATATATATATATATATATATATATATATATATATATATATATTTTTTTTTAGACTATTTATTAGACCCCCTAGGGGTCTTGAACCCCATGGGTTCTGATCACTAATGCAATGCATTACAATGCTAATGCATTGCAAAATAACGTCATTTGTATGAGTCTGATTAAAGCACCTTGTCATACAAATGAATACCATACAAGCCTGGGAGCCTTTAATAGGCTTCCGGCTGTCATGGCAATGGATCGCCAGTCCTTCAACTTGTGGCAGGAAAATGATACCTTGGTCAGCATTGAACAAAGCGACAGGGGCCTTGCGGGCACTAATCACAGCTATCGCGGCTAATTACCCAACAACCGCCATACTTTTCCAGTGGATGTCGGTAAGGAGTTAACGAAAATGTTTTATATGTTACCAATAAAAAATAAAAATTAACATGTTTCCCTCACCCTTTCCCTTCAGCCATGTCCTTTTCCCATCCCTTGGTTGATCTTGATGGATTTCAAACTATGTAACTATGTTGAAAACAGAACACAAGCACCAACATAGTGCAAAACAAGGAAAGTAAAGCAAAGTAAAAAAAAAAACAACAATAATAAGTAGTTATTATTATAAAGTAGGAATGACCTGACAAGCACTGGGTACGCTCCTGGCTAGAGTACTGGCTGGAGAAAAATGGCTCAGGTTGGGTCATAAATGTCCCTGGTTGGGTCACAGGTGATGATGTAGTCCTAAGTAGGAAACGTCATCTTGGTCCATAATGTCTAGTGGAGGAACCAGGTGGTCTATAAGTCCAGGTTTTGTCTGGACAGGTTATATCATATCATATCCCTGAAATTGGGCAAAAGGCACATTAAATAGTGGCCAATATGGGCAGCCAAGACTGTCGGGGAGCTGACTCTATAATTGTGGGTGATTGGTGCAAGTGTGGCAGTTGTGTAACATGACCCATCCTGCTGTTACTGCCACATAATGAGGCACCTAATTATTGTAGATGGATCAGTTGGTGGATGAAATAACTGCAGTATAATTTGGGTTCTGGTCAGTTCTTTCAAATGAGCAGGAGCAGGTGCAAATTCAGAAGCTGCATGTCTATGTTCTGACATGCAATGATTGGTAGAGCTTGCAGTGGAGGTAGTACCCAGATCATTACCACCTTGAGGCATTTCTTCAGGAACTTTGACATGTAGGTAATCAGATTCAATGTCCCCCTCCACCTCCACATGCTCTTCCTCCTTCTGGATGGTCTGACAATCTGTCAGTTGACCTATGAAGTGAAAGATATGTGAAAAAAAAATATTAAAAATTATTTACTGTTAAAAGGACATGGCAAAATGCCCCTTTAACACTTTGAACAAAGTGACGCAGTGGCAGCACGCTATAAGGCACAAAAACATTACAAAAACAATTAAATACCTGCCCTTCATGTCCACCTCTAGTACAAGAAACTGTAGGTGATGGGCATAGGTATAGGTTTTCTTCTTGATTGGTGCATGGCCAGTATGTTTAGTTGTTAATTATGTTAGAAGTGGCATGACCCCCATCTTGACTGTTAAAAATAATAATAATGATAATAATAATAATAATAAAGGGCCCATAAAAATTTGGGGAACACTGGTAATACTAGATGTGAGTCTGTAACAGGGTCAAAGGGAAAATAAAGTAATGGCAGCACATTCTGATTTTAGTGAATCAAGAAAAAGGGGGCAAATTTACTATGACAATAGGATCAAAAGGACAAAGTTAGGGAATTGATGTATTTTCTTTTCATTTCATGGAACTTGCTTCCTTTGGATAAGTCGTGAGGGATCATGTATTGGCCAACCTCCTACCAGATGGTGTCCTTCTGGTGTCAGTTATGGTAAGTATCACTACTGTCCTGGACCAGGGAAATATGTGTTATACATACTGAAGGTCTGAGCATTTTTCTGTCAAACCTCCTTGAACTAGGCAGGAAATGTCAGTGTTCTCTCCAAAGAGAAGAAAGACATAAGAAGTGCTGTTTGTCACAAGCCATATAGGGGACACAACACAGCAAACATGTGGAGGAAGGTGCTCTGGTCAGAGGAGACCAAAGTTGAACTTTTTGGCCTAAATTTTGGGCCGGTTTTAGACAAAGCGGGGCCCTGGGCAAAATTAAAAGGGAGGCCCCAAATGCTGATATGCAAACTTCCAGTGGCAACCCCCATAATAACGCCTCCTTTCTGCCAACAAAAAAGTAATAACAACCCCCATTTTCCCACACACAAGTCAAATGAGCACCTTTGTACGGCCTAATAGATTTTTGCACCCAATCATCAGTTATTATAGCGCCTCCTTATAAATAATAGTCCCTGCTTATAAATAATATTACACCTTTATCAGTAATAGCTCCCTTATAAATGATAACTAGTGCCCTGTATCAGTAATATTCCCACTTATCAGTAACAGTCACCCTGTGAAATAATACTCCTCCCTTATTAATTATAACCCTCTCATAAATAAGTTACCCTTATAAATACAGTCATATGAAAAAGTTTGGGCACCCCTATTAATCTTAATCATTTTTAGTTCTAAATATTTGGGTGTTTGCAACAGCCATTTCAATTTGATATATCTAATAACTGATGGACACAGTAATATTTCAGGATTGAAATAAGGTTTATTGTACTAACGGACAATAGCAACGGACACTACTGACGGGCACCAAGGGTAGTGTGAACGCCCCCTATCCCCTGCTTGAACAGACATGCAGCTGTTTGGTGCTTTCTTCCTCATTTATTCTGGTAAGCCACTTTTTACATCTACACTATGTCCATCCTGGTTCTATATATGCTTACACTTACTACTTCACCCAATATTTTATCAATTATGGTATCCTTATGCCCCATAACCTTGCAACATTAATGACTATAATTTCCCAGAACTGTTATGTGGTCCTATTATACTCATATTCATCTATACCATCAAATATACCAATCTTGACCACAATTTATATACTACTTCTATTCGTTCACCATATTATTCCATTGATTTTGCATATAACCACTATATACTTACTTTTGATGCATATTCCTGTATATGTGCATGTGCCTGCATTCACTTGTATGTGTATACATGTGTACATGTTTTGATTTATTTATTTACCCATATTACCTGTATACCCTTATACCATCCTTGACTTATTGTACATATCGGTACATGTTGACGAGTAACCTTTTAATACTATTATTATTATTACCATTATTACTAATTTTATGTGATAATCTTTATTACGTTTATCCTAACGTGTTTATACATATATTATATATATATATATATATATATATATATATATATATATATATATATATTTGTTTGTTATTATCATTGTTATGTAGTTGGCCTGACGAAGACGTTTGCCCAACATCGAAACACGTTGCCTTGTAACATTTCTGAGTGGAATAAAAACAATTGGATTTTACTCTCTCTGCCTCCACAAGTATGGCTTATTAAGCATTGCTCAATCATACCCCGTTTTTTCCTCCTTTCTTTCCCTACTTCTGTTTACCATTGTCCTCAGAGATAAGTGGTCCTGGGGTGAGCAGCAGCTTATATAACCAGGCAACTCCTGCTCTGATCTATCTGATCAGACATACCAATTGACGAACTGACTGTTTGAAGGCGCTTTTTGTGGGTAACACATATATTTTTTCGATTGATTTCCCTTCATGTTATTAATGGTACAATTAAGGCTGAGAAAGCGGCTTTGGGAGTCCATCAGGGTAGATTCTAATGCAAAAGCAACAGGCTCACGGACAGCTATAAGGACTCCTTTTCTTTTTGCTGCACAGGAGGAATTGAAAATATGAGGAAAAGAAGGGTTAGAAAACCGAGGGCTTTTCTCTGAATGGAAGTGCGCCTGCTGAAGCATAAGCATATCACACCTCAGTCGTTGCACCTCCCTCCAAACCGAGCTCTTCTTAACCACTTCCATACCAGATTCTTTACCCCCCTCCCCCACCCTTCCAGGCCAGGCACATTTTCAAGTTTTAGCCATGTTCCAGTTTAACTGCAAATTGTTTTTCTATTACTGTGCCAACCTATACAGTCATATGAAAAAGTTTGGGCACCCCTATTAATCTTAATCATTTTTAGTTCTAAATATTTGGGTGTTTGCAACAGCCATTTCAATTTGATATATCTAATAACTGATGGACACAGTAATATTTCAGGATTGAAATGAGGTTTATTGTACTAACAGAAAATGTGCAATATGCAAAATTTAAACCAAAATTTGACCGGTGCAAAAATTTGGGTACCCTTATCATTTTATTGATTTGAATACTCCTAACTACTTTTTACTGACTTACTGAAGCACAAAATTGGTTTTGTAACCTCACTGAGCTTTGAACTTCATAGCCAGGTGTATCCAATCATGAGAAAAGGTATTTAAGGTGGCCAATTGCAAGTTGTTCGCCTGTTTGAATCTCCTCTGAAGAGTGGCATCATGGGCTCCTCAAAACAACTCTCAAATGATCTGAAAACAAAGATTGTTCAACATAGTTGTTCAGGGGAAGGATACAAAAAGTTGTCTCAGAGATTTAACCTGTCAGTTTCCACTGTGAGGAACATAGTAAGGAAATGGAAGACCACAGGGACAGTTCTTGTTAAACCCAGAAGTGGCAGGCCAAGAAAAATATCAGAAAGGCAGAGAAGAAGAATGGTGAGAACAGTCAAGGACAATCCACAGACCACCTCCAAAGAGCTGCAGCATCATCTTGCTGCAGATGGTGTCACTGTGCATCGGTCAACAATACCGCACACTTTGCACAAGGAGAAGCTGTATGGGAAAGTGATGCGAAAGAAGCCGTTTCTGAAAGCACGCCACAAACAGAGTCGCCTGAGGTATGCAAAAGCACATTTGGACAAGCCAGCTTCATTTTGGAAGAATGTCCTGTGGACTGATGAAACAAAGATTGAGTTGATTGGTCATACAAAAAGGCGTTATGCATGGCGTAAAAAAAACACAGCATTTCAAGAAAAACACTTGCTACCCACTGTAAAATTTGGTGGAGGTTCCATCATGCTTTGGGGCTGTGTGGCCAATGCCGGCACCGGGAATCTTGTTAGAGTTGAGGGTCGCATGGATTCAACTCAGTATCATCAGATTCTTGAGAATAATGTACAAGAATCAGTGACGAATTTGAAGTTACACCGGGGATGGATATTTCAGCAAGACAATGATCCAAAACACAGCTCCAAATCTACTCAGGCATTCATGCAGAGGAACAATTACAATGTTCTGGAATGGCCATCCCAGTCCCCAGATCTGAATATCATTGAACATCTGTGGGATAATTTGAAGCGGGCTGTCCATGCTCGGCGACCATCAAACTTAACTGAACTGGAATTGTTTTGTAAAGAGGAATGGTCAAAAATACCTTCATCCAGGATCCAGGAACTGATTAAAAGCTACAGGAAGCGACTAGAGGCTGTTATTTTTGCAAAAGGAGGATCTACTAAATATTAATGTCACTTTTCTGTTGAGGTGCCCATACTTTTGCACCAGTCAAATTTTGGTTTAATGCATATTGCGCATTTTCTGTTAGTACAATAAACCTTATTTCAATCCTGAAATATTACTGTGTCCATCAGTTATTAGATATATCAAATTGAAATGGCTGTTGCAAACACCCAAATATTTAGAACTAAAAATGATTAAGATTAATAGGGGTGCCCAAACTTTTTCATATGACTGTAATAGTCCCCATTATCACTAATAGCCCCCTTTATAAATAAACCCACTTAACAATTATACCCCCCTTATAAATAGTTCCCTTCTTATATATATTAGCTCCCCCCTTATAATGGATGCCTTACATATAATAGTTTCCCCCTTTTTATAGGCCTCTTATAAATAGTTCCACTCTCATAAATAATAGCCCGTCTTATAAATAATAGTTCCCCCTTATAATAGCCCCCTCATATTTAACAGCTTCTCAATTATATATAGTAACCCACCCTTATATATAATAGTTCCTCCCTTATAAGTAAGAGCCCTCTTATATATAATAGTTCTCCTTTATACAGTGTCGGACTGAAGGGCCTTAGGCCCATCAGAGGAACTTGTTCTGGGGCCCTACCCAACAGCTTCCTGCTAGTAGCCTACACCACAGCTCCTTCACTGAAGTCTTACATATGTGCTGACTATCTGATATTACTGAGTATGTTCCCAGTAAAATCAGCACCTATATTACTGTGCAGGCCTCAATAGCTCCATGGCCAGTTCATGCATGGTATTGTATGGAGAATGACATGGCTATGGAGCATTACACGTATGTGCAAGATTATAGTGAGGGAGCTGAGATGCAGACATAGCACACAGGGCTGCCAGCAGGAATTTTGAGCCCCCCCACCACAGTATAATGCTCCACATGGTATATAATGCTCCACAGTATAAAATGCTCCCCTGAGCCCTCCACAGTTTCCCCACATGGTATATAATACTGCACAGTGGCCCCACACAGTATAAAATGCTCCCCTGAGCCCCAATAGTGGCCCCACATGGTATATAAGGCTTCACACAGTATAATACTCCACCAGGCCCACACAGTATACTACCCCTTAGTGGCCCCAGACAGTACAATACGCTCCCCAGCAGCCCCACACAATATAATATGCTCCATACAGTATAATATGCTCCCCACAGTGCCCTCCCAGTATAATGCTCCACAGTGGCCTAACACAGTATAACATGCTCCACAATGGCCTCCACCAAGTATAATATACTCCCCAGAGGATTTGCCCCAGTATAATGCTCCACAGTGGTCCCCCACAGTCCCCCCCGTACAATGCTCTACAATGGCCCCACAGAGTATAATATGCTCCTGAGAAGCCCCACACAATATAAAACACTTCACAGGTGGTCCGACAGAGTATAACAGCCTCCCCACATTCCCCCTTCCCCCCAGTATAAAGCTCCACAGTGGCCCATAGTATAATATGCTCCCCGCAGTCCCCTCCCCATATAATGCTCAACAACGGCCCCACAGAATATAATAAACTCCCAAGAAGCTCCACACAATATACTTTGTGGGGTCACTGTGGAGTTCATTATAACAGGCTCCCCACACTGCCCCTTCCCACCTAGTATAATGCTCCACAGTGCCCCCCTCAGTATAATGCTCCACAGTAGGCCCCATGCAGTATAATATGCTCCCAAGAGGGCCCCCTAGTATAATGCTCCTTAGTTACCACGAATAATGCCCCACAGTGGTGCTACACAATATAATATGCTCTGCAGATGGCCCCCCAGAATAATGCGCCACAGTGACCCCACACAGTAGAACATGCTCCATAATGGCCTCCACACAGAATAATATACTGCTCAGGGAGGTTCCCCCAATATAATGCTCCACAGTGGCCCCACACAGTATAATATACTATCCAGAGGGCCCCCCCCCAGTATAATGCTCCACAGTGGCCCCACACAGAATAATATGCTATCCAGTGGGCCCCCTCAGTATAATGCTCCACAGTGGCCCTACAGACTCCCTCAATGCTATTATTATATTGTAGTCTGGGGTCTCTTCAGACCCCAGAGTATAATAATCAAAGGCCCAGGGGAGGTAAGGAAAAATAACAAACAGTTATACTTACCTTGCCTTACTTTTCCTGGACCTCCTCACACTGCTCCGCTGTCCCTGTCACTTCCTCTTCTCTGCGGCTGACGTCACGCGTTGTAGACGAGGCCTGTGATTGGGCCTCAGTGGTTATGTGAGGCATGCTGCTAACTCGCCCCACGTAACCACTGAGCAGAGGTGACATCCGGAGTGCCAGAAGAGGAAGCCGGACACCAAGGACAGGTAAGTAAAAATGTTTGTTATTTTTACTCACCTCGGAAAGGGGCCCTGCGGCACATGACGCTGGGTCCCTTTCTGTTATTGGTATGGCCGGGCCTGACACCTGATGACTCCAGATCCCGGGGGCCCCTTTAGGGACGGGGGCCCTGGGCAATTGCCCAGTTTGCCCCCCCCCCCTAATGCCGGCCCTTCCTAAATGCATAATGCTATGTTGTGCAGAAATACTGCTCATCACCCTAAACACACCAAGCTTTTCTTCAGCAGGGATGCTTTTCTTCAGCAGGGCTGGGAAGCAGGTCAGAGTTGATGAGAAGATGGATGGAGCTAAATACAGGCCCATCCTGGAAGAAAACCTGTTGGAGGGTGCAAAAGACTTGAGACTGAGAGGGAGATTCACCTTCTAGCAAGACAATGACCCTAAACATACAGCCAGATCTACAGTGGAATGGTTTAGATCAAAGAATATTCATGTGTTAGAATGGCCCAGTCAAAGTCCAGACCTAAATCCCATTGAGCATCTGTGGCAAGACATAAAAATTGCTGTTCACAGACGCTCTCCATCCAATCTGGCTGAGCTTGAGCTATTTTGCAAAGAAGAATGGGCAAAAATCTCAATCTCTAGATGTGCAAAGCTGGTAGAGACATGCTCCAAAAGACTGTAAAAAAGCTGTAATTGCAGTGAAAGGTGCCTCTACAAAGGGCTGAATACTTTTGCATGTCAGATTTTTTTTTATTAAAATTTTGAAAACCATGTGTCATTTTAATTCCACTTCACAATTATGAGCTACTTTGTGTTAGTCTGTCACTTAAAATCTCAAGAAAATACATTTAAGTTTGTTGTTGTAAGGTGACAGAATGTGAAAAAGTTCAAGGGGCATGAATACTTTTGCAAGGCACTGTACTAGTGGTAGTACAGTGCCTTGCAAAAGTATTCATGCCCCTTGAACTTTTTCACATTCTGTAAAAGTATTTAGTCAGCCACCAATTGTGCAAATTCTCCCACTTAAAAAGATGAGGCCGGCCTGCAATTGTCATCATAGGTAGACCTCAACTATGAGAGACAAAATGAGAAAACATATCTAGAAAATCACATTGTCTGATTTTTAAATAATTTATTTGCAAATTATGGTGAAAAATAAGTATTTGGTCAATAACAAAAGTTCATCTCAATACTATGTTTAATATCCTTTGTTGGCAATGACAGAGGTCAAACGTTTTCTGTAAGTCTTCACAAGGTTGGCACACACTGTTGCTGGTATGTTGGCCCATTCCTACATGCAGATCTCCTCTAGAGCAGTGATGTTTTGGGGCTGTCGCTGGGCAACACGGACTTTCAACTCCCTTCAAAGGTTTTCTATGGGGTTGAGATCTGGAGACTGGCTAAGCCACTCCAGGACCTTAAAATGCTTCTTACGAAGCCACTCCTTCATTGCCCTGGTGGTGTTCTTGGGATCATTGCCATGTTGAAAGAGCCAGCCACATTTCATCTTCAATGCCCTTGCTGATGGAAGGAGGTTTGCACTCAAAATCTCACAATACATGGCCCCATTCATTCTTTCATGCACACGGACAGTAGCGTAACTAGGAATGGCTGGGCCCCAAGGCGAACATTTGACATGGGGCCCCCCCCCGAACCACTGTCCCCAATCGCCCCCTCCAACTCCCCATCCAAAAAAAAACGCATTCCTGCGCACACTATTATGTACCATAGTGGCTCCTACACACAGTATTATGCCCCATAGTGGCCCCTGCACACAGTATTATGTCCCATAGTGGCCCCTGAACACAGTATCATGCCCCATAGTGGCCCCTGCACATAGTATCATGCCCCATAGTGGCCCCTGAACACAGTATCATGTCCCTTAGTGGCCGCTGCACACAGTATCATGCCCCATAGTGGCCCCTGCACACAGTATCATGTCCCATAGTGGCCCCTGCACACAGTATAATGTCCCATAGTGGCCCCTGCACATAGTATCATGCTCCATAGTGGCCCCTGCACACTATCATTCCCCATAGTGGCCCCTGCACACAGTATTATATCCCATAGTGGCCCCTGCACACAGTATTATATCCCATAGTGGCCCCTGCACACACTATTATTCCCCATAGTGGCCCCTGCACTGAGTATTTTGCCCAATAGTGGACCCCGCACACACTATTATTCCCCATAGTGGCCCCTGCACTGAGTATTTTGCCCCATAGTGGCCCCTGCACTGGGTATTTTGCCCCATAGTGGCCCCTGCACACACTATTATTCCCCATAGTGGCCCCTGCACACACTATTATATGTCTCATTGTGGACCACCCATGAACAATTATTATACTCTGGAGTCTTTTCAGACCCCAGAGTATAATGATCGGAGACCCAGGGAAGGATACAAACATAAAAAAACAACGTTGCTTACCTGTTCCTCGCTCCGGTTCACTCCCTGCTGCTTCATCCACCTTCAATGTTAGACCAGGCCGGCATCACATGATGCGGGCAAGGCGTCGCAACGCAAAATGACGTCGGGGATGTCACCAAACAGGCCCGAAGCCTGGAGAAGCATAGGAGAGGTAAGTATATTGTTTTTTATGTTCCCTCACCTCCCCTGGGCCTCCGATTATTATACTCTTTGGATGCAACTCAGCATTCACTCTGCTCCAAACATGATGAGTTGTGTTTCTACCTAACAGTTCTACTTTGGTTTCATCTGACCATATGACATTCTCCCAATACTCTTCTGGAACATCCAAATGCTCTCTAGCAAACTTCAGATGGCCCGGATATGTAATGGCTTAAGCAGGGGGACACGTCTGGCACTGCAGGATCTGAGTCCTTGGCGGCGTAGTGTGTTACTGACGGTAGCCTTTGTTACGTTAGTCCCAGCTTTCTGCAGGTCATTCACTAGGTCCCCACGTGTGGTTCAGGGATTTTTGCTCATCGTTCTTGTGATCATTTTGAACCCACGTGGTGAGATCTTGCGTGGAGCCTCTGATTCAGGGAGATTATCAGTGGTCTTGTATGTCTTCCATTTTCTAATTATTGCTCCCACAGTTGATTTCTTCACACCAAGCTGCTTGCCTATTGCAGATTCAGTTTTTCCAGCCTGGTGAAGGTCTACAATTTTGTTCCTGGTGTCCTTCCACAAGTCTTTGGACTTCACCATTGTGATGTTTGGAGTGTGACTATTTGAGATTGTGGACAGGTGTCTTTTATACTAACAATGTCAAACAGGTGCCATTACTACAGGTAATGAGTGGAGGACAGAGGAGCCTCTTAAAGAAGAAGTTACAGGTCTGTGAGAGCCAGAAATCTTGCTTGTTTGTAGGTGACCAAATACTTATTTTCCACCATAATTTGCAAATAAATTCTTAAAAAATCAGATAATGTGATTTTCTAGATATGTTTTCTCATTTTGTCTCTCATAGTTGAAGTCTACCTATGATGTCAATTACAGGCCTCTCTCATCTTTTTAAGTGGGAGAACTTGCACAATTGGTGGCTGACTAAATACTTTTTTTCCCCACTGTATATAAGCACCAAAATAGCCAGTAATATCAGTCCAGTTAGTATGATGCAGAGTATAGAAGTAAATCCAATGCTGATCAGACACACTCACAGACAGAATACATAATAATTAAGAAACATCCATATTTTTAATATTTACAGTTAGGTCCATATATATTTGGACATGGACACAAATTTTGGTTTTTTTTACCTATTTACTGAAACATATTCAAGTTATAGTTATATAATGAACATGGACATAAAGTCCAGACTTTCAGCTTTCATTTGAGGGTATCCACATTAAAATTGGATGATGGGTTTAGGAGTTTCAGTTCCTTAACATGTGCCACCCTGTTTTTAAAGGGACTAAAAGTAACTGGACAATTGACTCAAAGGCCGTTTCTTGGGCAGCTGTGGGCAATTCCTTCATTATGTCATTCTCAATTAAGCAGATAAAAGGCCTGGAGTTGATTTGAGGTGTGGTGCTTGCATTTGCAAGATTTTGCTGTGAAGAAAGCATGCAGTAAAAGGAGCTCTCCATGAAGGTGAAACAAACCATCCTTAAGCTGCGGAAACAGAAAAAACTCATCCGATAAATCGCTGCAATATTAGGAGTGGCAAAATCTACAGTTTGGTACATCCTGAGAAAGAAAGAAAGCACTGGTGAACTCATCAATGCAAAAAGACCTGGACGCCCACGGAAGATAACAGTGGTGGATGATCTCAGAATAATTTCCATGGTGAAGAGAAACCCCTTCACAACTGCCAACCAAGTGAACAACACTCTGCAGAATGTAGGCGTATCAATATCCAAATATACCATAAAGATAAGAATGCATGAAAGTAAATACAAAGGATTCACTGCATGGTGCAAGCCACTCATAAGCCTCAAGAATAAAAAGGCTAGATTGGACTTTGCTAAAAAAAACATCTAAAAAAGCCAGCACAGTTCTGGAAGAACATTCTTTGGACAGATGAAACCAAGATCAACCTCTACCAGAATGTAGAAAGAAAAAAGTATGGTGAAGGCATGTTACAGCTCATGATCCAAAGTATACCACATCATCTGTAAAACACAGCAGAGGCAGTGTGATGGCTTGGGCATGCATGGCTGCCAGTGGCTCTGGGTCACTAGTGTTTATTGATGATGTCACACAGGACAGCCGGATGAATTCTGTGCTATTCAGAGACATACTGTGTGCTCAAATGCAGCCAAACTGATTGGTTGGCATTTCATAATACAGATGAAAAATGACCCAAAACATAAAGCCAAAGCAATCCAGGAATTTATTAAAGCAAAGAAGTGGAATATTCTTGAAAGGCCAAGTCAGTCACCTCATCTCAACCCAATTGAGCAGGCATTTCACTTGTTAAAGACTAAACTTCAGACAGAAAGGCCCACAAACAAACAGCAACTGAAAACCGCTGCAGTAAAGGCCTGGCAGAGCATTAAAAAGGAGGAAACACAGGGTCTGGTGATGTCTATGAGTTCAAGACTACAGGCAGTCATTGCCAACAAAGGGTTTTTATTATTATTATTGTTTATTTATATAGCACCATTAATTCCATGGTGCTTTAGATTTGAGGGTTTACATACGATACACAAGATATACAAAACAAATACAATACTAACAGTGACCAACTGGCACAGTGGGGTACAGGGCCCTGCCCGCAAGGGCTTACAATCTATGTGGGAAGATGGATAGAGAAAGAAGGTGGGGATAGAGGCTGTTCAGGTGGTGGTGTGGTGACAGTAGCATTATTGGAGGTTGTAGGCCTTTCTGAATAGGTGAGTCTTCAGGGCCTTCTTGAAGCTTGTGACTGTGGGAAACAGTCTTATGTGTCTTGGAAATGAGTTCCAGAGTATGGGGGATGCATGGGAGAAGTCTTGGAGACGATTGTGTGAAGAGCGGATAAGAGCAGAGCGGAGTAGGAGGTCTTTGGAGGATTGGAGGTTATGTGCGGGCAGGTAGCAGGAGATTAGTTGGAGATATATTGAGGGGACAGGTTGTGGATGGCTTTCTATGTCAGCGTTATAAATTTGAACTTTATTCGCTTGGCAACGGGTAGCCAGTGAAGGGATTGGCAGAGGGGAGCTGCTGATGAAAAACGGGGGGAGATGTGTATTAAACAAGCAGCACCATTTAAGGTGGACTGAAGGGGGCGAGAGTGTTAGCTGGGAGGCCATGGAGAAGGGTGTTACAGTAGTCTAGGCGGGAGATTATGAGGGCATGGGCTAGCATCTTTGTAGTTTCAGGGGTGAGGAAGGAGCGGATTCGATGCATGTTCTTGAATTGGAGGCAGCAGGAGGTGTTGAGGGTTTGAATATGTGGCTTGAAGGATAGGTCAGAGTCTAAGGTTATCCCAAGGCAGGGGACCCATGGGACTGAGGTAAGGGTAGCACCATTAACTATGATAGATGGGTCATGTAGGGGGACCGTGCGAGGAGGGGTGAAGATTATAAACTCCGTTTTCTCCATGTTGAGTTTGAGAAATCGGGAGGAAAGAAAGGAGGCTACGGCTGCTAGACATTCTGGGACTATGGACAACAGACTCTGACTCTGTCGTCAGTATAGCAATGGTAACGGAAACCATGAGATTCTATGAGTTGGCCAAGGCTGAGGGTGTAGATGGAGAACAGGAGGGGTCCTAGGACGGAGCCTTGGGTGTGGCGGGGAGGTGGTATGTGAGTGGGAGACGCTGAATGTGTGGTTGGTGAGGTATGAGGAGATCCAGGAAAGGGCCAGGTCTGAGGTGCCAAGGGATGAGAGCATTTCTAACAGGAGGGAATGGTCGACTGTGTCAAAGGCAGAGGAGAGGTCGAGGAGGAGGAGGACAGAGTAGTGACGCTTGGCTTTGGTAGTTAGAAGGTCATTAGTGACCTTGGTTAGGGCAGTTTCGGTGGAGTGATGGGGTCTGAAGCCTGACTGTAGTCTGTCAAAGAGCACATTGGACGAGAGATAGGAGGATAGTTCGGAGTGGACGTGTTGCTCCAGCAATTTAGAGGTGTATGGGAGCAGAGAGATGAGGCGATAGTTGGCTGGAAAGGACGGATCGAGGGAGGGTTTCTTAAGTATAGTTGTGACGGTAGCATGTTTGAAGGCGGAAGGGAAGAATCCATTGGTTATGGATAGGTTGAAGAGATGGGTTAGGGCAGGAGTAATGACTTCAGAAAGTTTGGTGATGAAATATGACTGGATCGGGTCAAGCGCGCAGGAGGTGAGGTGGGATTTAGAGATTAGGGTGGAGAGCTTTTCATCAGTGACGGTGGAGAAACAGGTTAAAGAAGAAGAGCACCGAACAGTTGGATAGAGTGGTTGTCGGGGGAGTAGGGTGAGACTGTCTCTGATGGTGTCAATTTTGCTTTTGAAATAAGAGGCAAATTCATTAGCTGAGGGGGCGCAGGAAGACGGAGAAGGGAGTTGAAGGTAGTGAATAGCTGTTTGGGGTTGTGGGATAGGGCAGATATTAGTGTGGAGAAGTAGACATGCTTTGCAGAGGTGAGTGCATTCTTAAAAGTGAGAACTGCCTCTTTGTACCTAAGGAGGTCCTCCTGGGAGTGGCTTTTCTTCCAGAGGCATTCTGCAACCCATGAGGCACGTCTCAATTTTTTAGTCAGGTCAGTGTGCCAGGGTTGCCTATTGATCGGTCGGGCTCTGGTGTTAGTGAAAGGGGCCACAGAGTCAAAGGCTGAAGTGATGATGGTATTGTAGAAGTCAGCGGTGGTATCTGTGTCCTGGAGTGAGTATATGTCAGCGAGCGGTAGGAGAGACTCTGAGAGTGTGCTGATGTCAAGGCAATTAAGGTCCTGCAGGAGTGTGTTGGTTTAGGGGTTGAAGGGTCTGTTACAGAGGAGAGGACAAAGAATGTCAGCAGGTTGTGGTCAGAGAGCATGGACAGAGAGTTAGAGAGGTTGACTAGAGAGCAGAGGCAGGTGAATATGAGGTCGAGCGTGTGTCCCTTTGTGTGAGTGGCAGAGGAGGACTATTGAGAGAGACCAAAGGAGACGGTGAGGGACAGGAGACTGGAAGCGGGGGGATGATTTTTGTTAATGGGGATGTTGAAATCACCCATGATGGTGGGGGTGTCAGTGGATAGGAAGTGCATTAGCCAGGTGGTGAAGTGGTCGATAAAGGCAGCAGTAGTTCCTGGCGGTCGATATATGATGGCCAGTTGGAGGGTGAGTAAATGCAAACAGAGTGCATTTCAAAGGAGGGGAGGGTGAGAGCAGATATAGGTTGGAATGGGGCGAAAGAGCAGTTGTCAGACAGGAGTACACCTACGCCTTCACCAGGTTTATTGTTGGGGGCGGGGAGTGTGCCCATAGGAGAGGGCAGCAGGGGAGGTGGTGTCTGAGGGTGTTATCCATGTTTCTGTGATACCAAGAAATGATAATTTATGAGAAATGAAGAGGTCGTGGATGTAGTCAAGTTTGTTGCGTACGGACCAAGTATTTCATAGTGCACCGGGGAGGGAGTGGGGAGGGGCAGGAGCGGGTAAGATAGGTGTAAGATTTAGGGGGTTTCTTGCGCTGATGCTGGTTGTGCGGAAAGAGCCGACAGCATGGAAGTGCTGGGGTGGTGCAGGATTAGGAGATATGTTGCCAGAAGTGAGGAGAAGCAGGGAAAGGGATAGCAGGTGTAAATAGGAGAGAGTGTGGGGAGGTTGTGTGTGTGTACAGAGAAGGTCAGATGGTGGGGTAGAATAGATGGAGAGTGTGATGATACGAGGCTCAGATATGGATTTATGGTATTAATACCGGTCTATATTACTACACAGTGGAGGTTGGTGCCTAGGCTCAAGAATAGTGGGGCAGCTGGAATGCGGTCAGTCTACTCTAGACCAAGGAGATGGTGGTGGACTTCCGTAAAGGCAGATGCCCTCCAAAACCAGTGGACATCCTGGGGACGGGCATCGAGATTGTGAACACCTATAAGTACCTGGGTTTGCTCCTTAATAATAAGCTGGACTGGGCAGATCATATGGAGGCCCTGTACAGGAAGGGCCACAGCAGGCTCTACCTGCTTAGGAAGCTGAGAGCCTTTGGAATCCGGGGGGCACTTCTTAGGACTTTCTTCAACTCTGTAGTGGCATCAGCCATCTTCTTTGGAGTGGCCTGCTGGGGGAGCAGTATATCAACCAGGGACAGAAATAAACTTGACAAGCTGATTAGAAGGGCCAGCTCTGTCCTGGGGAGCCCACTGGACCCTGTGCAGGTGGTGGGTGACAGAAGGATACTGTCCGTGGTGAGCTCCATGCGGGAGAATAACTCTCATCCCATGCATGAGACTGTGATTGCGCTGGGCAGTACTGTCAGTGACCGACTGCTCCACCCTAGGTGTGAGAAGGAGCGCTATCGGAAGTCTTTCCTCCCCACCGCGGTTAGGCTGTACAACCAACACCGACCTAAGCGGAGATCATTACATACAGAGAACTGAAATATCTCTCTGCCTGTTAAATCCCCCCCCCCCTCTGCTACGTCCTATCTGTCTGTCTGCTATTAATATAATGCCTCTCACCTTGGAACATTCCTGTACATGTTGTATTTGTATCTGCTTATCTTATCTTATCTTTGCTGCTGTAACACACTGAATTTCCCCATTGTGGGACTATTAAAGGACTATTATTATTATTATTATTATTATTATAGCCAAGGTCTATTGTCCTGTCCCTGAAGCAATCAGCAATTTGGTTATAGGATTGGGGGATGTGGTTCCTGGGATCTGTAGTCAACAACCCTTTGATCCCCAGAGAGTCACTGACACAGGCCTTTATTAGCATAAGACTGCTACCCTCATTAGCCCGACGGGAGGTCCTGCAGAAAGGATGTGCTGGGGGTCTGCAGACCGACTGGAGCCAGGTCTACTTCAAAGGGATTATGGTTTTATGACAATATCTGGCCTGGGGGACATCTTACAATCGCCCTGATAAATTCCCCAGATGCATCAGGTCAAGGCGCACACTCAGAATACACACGTCACAGTTCAAAGCCCAGAAAAGGTCCAAGCACTGATCTCCTTACCCAAAGGGAATTGGGGTGTCAACCTGGAAGTCTACATGTTGGGGATCTCATCATGAACCCTATCATACCACCGGCCCGACTCTATAGTCATCGGGAGAGGAATTATAAGAAAAAATGATTCTAAGAGATGTGGAGAGGGGGCGGGGCTCCTCCCCCTGGTGACCTCACTTAGGGAGGAGACCAGGGGAGGTAAAAGGTCTCAGTCCAGGTTGAGATAGTCTCTTTTGTCTTCTGTCCTTGGTGATGTGTTGCTCCTGGAGGAGAGGTGTGGGGGAGGTCAAGTTGGAGACTTCCACCATGTGGTATACACGGCCTAAGCAGTGAGGCCTGAGACCATTTTGTTAACCTGTAAGAGGTGTAACCACATGTAGGAAACACATGCTTTGCTTAAGAACGAACCCTGATGCCTACCACATGGGCTCAGAGAAATGGACTAACTGAAAATGGTCTTCTGCCTGTTGTTCTGCTGAAATTCGCATGTGTTGGACTTTTGAAGTACATGCCCTGAGCTCCTCATCTTCATCATCTGGAGCCAGAGAAACCATCACAATCTGGTGTTGGTAACATGTTCTTTTCTTTCTGGTATCCCATTTTTATTTTGTGCACAGAGTCATGTTGCTTTCCACTTGTATTTGCTTGCTAATTGCTACATGTATTCTCTGTATGTGTTAAGTGTTTAGTGTCGATCCGTTTAGGGGTTAATAAATATATAAAATTTAGAAGGCTTGTCTTTCGTATTATCCTATCAACCCAAAACACTCACGGGTGGTGGGTGTGAGGTAATTGAAGTGATCTCAGGTGTGCCAGAAGCGGATTCCCTTAGGACAAGATCCTTCACAGAGAGATAAAGATATTCTTAGTGACATGACTGGTTTGGGGTGGAAAAGTGGTTTTTACAAGTATGGGAAGAACAAAAGTGATTAAAGTGAGAAGCATTGCTGTAGATGATAGCTAGTTTTTTTTTTTTTTTTTTTAATGGGTTGTTGTTACCTTCAGTTCCCTTCTGGTCCAATTCTGGCCTAATTCTAGTCTGTACACTTTAGAGCTGCACTTTGAAGCTGCACAATGACCTAAGTCAAAATGTCCTGTGGCCTTACATTTATACTAACTAGGAATACATTTGTTTCATGTGTATCAGGTGTAAATAGGGGGTGTGGAAACAGGCAGACAGAATCAGAGACACCAGGAAGGGACTGGTGAGAAACCAGCAGGGGGATAGAGACAGTGGTTTCAAAGTTAATACAATTAAAGTGGAAAATAGCATACCAGCAGATAGATATAATATAATAAAATCATCAGCAAGCAGACATATTGTGAATGGAGCAGGAAATGTTCATTATAAAGGTCCAGATGTATAACACATACCAGCAGATAGATATAATAAAATCATCAGCAAGCAGAGATATTGTGAATGGAGCAGGAAAGGTTCAGTATATGGATCCAGATGTATGACACATACCTGTGGATTACAGATGGTATACAGGGTCAGATGACAATTACAGATGCAGGATGACAGTCTATTGCATTCTATTGCATTCTGACCTAATTCTGATCTGTACACTTTAGATCTGCACTTTGAAGCTGCAAAATGACCTTGTTTTCCTTGGTTTTCAACCAAGTATTAGAAATAACATTTTATTTACAGTTATTTAATTTGTACAATTACTTTTGAGCCCCTGAAATGAAGGGATTGTGTATATAAATGCTTTTAGTTCCTCACATTTTTATGCAATCATTTTGTTCAAGCCACTGAGTTAAAGCTGAAAGTTAGTCCATATATATATTCCTTCTACAGTGCTGGCCAAAAGTATTGGCACCCCTGCAATTTTGTCAGATGATACTCAATTTCTTCCAGAAAATGATTGCAATCACAAATGCTTTGGTAATAATATCTTCATTTAATTTGTCGTCAATGGAAAACCACAAAAAGAATTGTCAAAAAGCCAAATTGGATATAATTGCACACCAAACATAAAAAAGGGGGTGGACAAAAGTATTGGCACCCTTTGAAAAATCATGTGATGCTTCTCTAATTTGTGTAATTAACAGCACCTGTTACTTACCTGCGGCACATAACAGGTGGTGGCAATAACTAAATCACACTTGCAGCCAGTTGAAATGGATTAAAGTTGACTCAACCTCTGTCCTGTGTCCTTGTATGTACCACATTGAGCATGGAGAAAAGAAAGAAGACCAAAGAACTGTCTGAGGACTTGAGAAGCAAAATTGTGAGGAAGCATGAGCAATCTCAAGGCTACAAGTCCATCTCCAAAGACCTGAATGTTCCTGTGTCTACGTGCGCAGTGTCATCAAGAAGTTTAAAGCCCATGGCACTGTGGCTAACCTCCCTAGATGTGGACGGAAAAGAAAAATTGACGAGAGATTTCAACGAAAGATTGTGCGGATGGTGGCTAAAGAACCTCGACTAACATTCAAACAAGTTCTAGCTGCCCTGCAGTCCGAGGGTACAACAGTGTCAACCCGTACTATCCGTCGGCGTCTGAATGAAAAGGGACTCTATGGTAGGATACCCAGGAAGACCCCACTTCTGACCCAGAGACATAAAAAAGCCAGGCTGGAGTTTGCCAAAACTTACCTGAGAAAGCCAAAACTTTTTGGAAGAATGTTCTCTGGTCAGATGAGACAAAAGTAGAGCTTTTTGGGAAAAGGCATCAACATAGAGTTTACAGGAAAAAAAAAAAAGAGGCCTTCAAAGAAAAGAACACGGTCCCTACAGTCAAACATGGCGGAGGTTCCCTGATGTTTTGGGGTTGATTTGCTGCTTCTGGCACTGGACTGCTTGACCGTGTGCATGGCATTATGAAGTCTGAAGACTACCAACAAATTTTGCAGCATAATGTAGGGCCCAGTGTGAGAAAGCTGGGTCTCCCTCAGAGGTCATGGGTCTTCTAGCAGGACAATGACCCAAAACACACTTCAAAAAGCACTAGAAAATGGTTTGAGAGAAAGCACTGGAGACTTCTAAAGTGGCCAGCAATGAGTCCAGACCTGAATCCCATAGAACACCTGTGGAGAGATCTCAAAATGGCAGTTTGGAGAAGGCACCCTTCAAATCTCAGGGACCTGGAGAAATTTGCCAAAGAAGAATGGTCTAAAATTCCAGCAGAGCATTGTAAGAAACTCATTGATGGTTACCGGAAGCGGTTGTTCGCAGTTATTTTGTCTAAAGGTTGTGCTACCAAGTATTAGGCTGAGGGTGCCAATACTTTTGTCCGGCCCATTTTTGGAGTTTTGTGTAAAATGATCAATGATTTGACTTTTTTTTCATTCTCTTTTGTGTTTTTTCATTGCAAGCAAAATAAATGAAGATATTATTACCAAAGCATTTGTGATTGCAATCATTTTCTGGAAGAAATTGAGTATTATCTGACAGAATTGCAGGGGAGCCAATACTTTTGGCCAGCACTGTAAGTAGACCAATATGCCCCCTATACAAATTGATACATCTCCCTCTAAGTAATATCATTCCTCCCATTATCTTCTCTTATCTTATCATCCCCAACAGTGCCATATCTCCCTTACCATATTTTTGCTCTCTCAAATTTTATACCCTAAAACTAAAATCTTCACTAGGATACTTTTTCTACCAATGTATTATCTTCATCATCACCAAGTATTATCCATCCTTACTTCTGTTATCATGCAAAGTATGTTCAGAATCCATAGGTTTCTATTGTGAAAAAAAAATCTCAAAATTTTGTAAAAAAAAAAAAAAAAAAATTTGTGGGTGCTATACAGAGGCATCAATCAGGGAAACATAAGGAGGCTACATCATTGTAGTATGGAACTTCAGCTGTGTCCATGAGGTCCTAACTGTTGCCATAATGGCTTAAGTTCACAATTTAAGTTCACATTTGCTTCAGAGGCTCCATTATGAGAATCCGCTACAGAATCTGTTAAAAATTACAGGCAAATATCCCTGCACAGTGTCGGACTGGGATGTCTAGGGCCCACCAGTGGAATTGTTTCTAGGGGTCCACCATCAGAACCCCTGCAGATCAGCGGTACCGAGACAGGGCGGCTAAAGGTAATAACATGCCAGGAGCCATGCTGCTCACCCACTATATCATGTGCACCACTGCACTACCTAAACCTACTGCTACACCTTGTATGGCAAGTGAACAGCGTGGCTCCTAGAATTGTTACCTTTACCTGTAGCCGCACTGTCCTGGAAAAGCTGATCTGCAGAGGTCCTGGCTGTTGTATCATCGTAGATGTAATATTGGTGGCCTATCCTAAGGACAGGCCATCAATATTAGGAAGATGGACAAATCCTTTAAAGAGGTTGTCGAAGGAATTGGAACTATTTTTATTAGAAAAGTAAAAATTCACAAACAGTGTCACATACGAAAATACAATATAAAACCCATAAACAGAAACAATACATAAATCCAAAACATAGTATAAACAACATCAATAAATAAGATACAAGAAACCGGGACAAAATTAAAGACCAAAAAGAAAATCCAGCCGCAAACCAGCCCCCATCCATTCTGCCTTTCACTCCGCCTTTCACTCTCCAGTCTTTCTTCAGTCATCCGCCAGTCAAAACTCTACCTATCTTGGAAACAAAAGAAAATCCAAATAAGTAATATACAATGGAAAACATATAACACTAACAGAAAACTAACAAAAACCCCAACTGAAACTTATTAGAAATTTTTTTTTTTTTTTTTTTTATTATAATTATTTTTTTTTTTTTTTTTTTTTTTTTTCCCCTTCACCGCACCCGGCCAGCACCACGCCCCATGTCCTCCCATGTCCGCATAGTCCTGGTGCTGGCACCACCCGCCACCAAGCCCCTGAAAACCGACCTGGCTCTCCGCCTCATGTCCTCCCATGTCCGCATAGTTCAGAGCCAGGCCGGACACACGAAACCTATATATCAAACCCTCCACCCCCAAAAGAAACCCCCCTCCCAAACAACCTACCCCCCTAAGAAAAAAAAACCCTTTTAACTACATACAATGGGAAATAGAAAAATGGAAACGAACAAAAAAATATGTTAAGTGGCAAAAGCAAATAACAAAATACCAGACAAGAAAACCAGACAAAATACAATAACAAAACCCACAATCTTATATAAACCGTTGACACCCCCTTCCCTCCCATAAACCTCCCACAGGCCTAGGGTCGGTTATCCTCAAGCCTCTTACCCTTTCATCCTATTTCCAAAACAAAATGCCTATGTGGTGACACACCAGCCCTCCACCAGGAAGAGAGCACAAGAGGCCCGTCCCTACCTACTTGCCCTACCACTATGTCCCTATCTATCAATCTATCCCTACCCTATCCCTACCTGTCCCTCCCTACCCAAAAAAAACAAACAAACCCCAACTCTTGTGCAAAACCTTGCCCTCCCTTTCCCTATCTGGCCCTAACCTAACTACCTTTTAATCCCTTATTCTATCCCTCAGGGAACAGAAAAGGTGAAACCCCTCCAGAGGGTACCAGCCCTTTTTGCGCCCAACCCCTCATACTCCCGAGAGCGCACCCTCACCAGGTCCACCATGATGTTTTTAACCACCTCCACCTCCGGGAGGATTTTGCCTCGCGTCGATACTAGACACCGGGATGACCACAAGTGGAACCTAACCACTGCGCTAACTATAAAAAGTGTCTGGCAGTCCCTGCCCTCCGGGTGTTTGAATGCCCCATAGGCCCACTCGGCGTAGGAAAGGCCAGCCAGCCGCAGCCAACCGGTGGAGGTCCCCACCAATTTGCAAACCCTTATATTGAAGGGGCACTGAAGCAGGAAGTGCTCCATGCTTTCCAGCATGTCGCCACACTCCTCCCGAGGGCAGCCTCGCTCGTCGGAGTTCCGGTACTTCAAGTTCCCCCTCACATATAACTTACCTAGGAGGCAGCGCCAGGTCAGATTCCAAAACTTCCGAGGAAACCTTTTGGAGTTAAGAAAATGCAACCCTCCCTCTAAGGTTTCTCCTGGGCAATCTTTGAGCGCCAGAGGCTTCTGGAAGCGGGTCAACAGGACTTTGTCATCAAGAAAACGTCTTGACTGAGTCCTGATCTCCCACGCCCCCAGACCCCACCGACGAATCACTTTCAAGACCAGGGAAGCATAGGCCGGGAGATATCCATGGGGTGCACGAAGATCTTTCACTTGCCCTCCTGCCTCCCATTTCTGGAAGAAGGGCCGAAACCACCCCTGGCAGGAGGCTACCCACGAAGGAGCCCCCTCGGCGGAGAGGTTTGGTAAATTGATCTTAAGAAAGGTGTTCATTAAGAACACCACGGGGTTAACCATATTTAACCCCCCTAGCCTCCTTGTGCGGTATGTAACCTCCCTCTTGATTAGGTTGAGCCTGTTCCCCCATAACAGTTGGAAGAACAGGCAACAGATCCTACTCCAACAAGACTCTGGCAAGGCACAGACGCTACCTAGATAGATCACCAACGGGAGCAGGAAGGCTTTGGCAAGGTGAACCCTTTCTCTCAGGGTCAAGGACCAACCCTTCCAGCAATCAACTCTCTGGGTGACATCCTTAAGCCTACCTTCCCAATTTTGGAGTGGGTAATCACCCTGGCCAAAATGGATGCCTAAGATCTTTACAGACCCCTGGGGTTCTGGGAGGGTGTCCGGGAGAGAAAAACCAGGCTCTCCCCCTCCCAGCCAGAGGCTTCCACACTTGTTCTTGTTCACAGCTGATCCGGAAGCCTCCGAGTAACTGTCCACTTCAGACATCACCCATTCAATCTCCTCCCGCGACGAGACAAGAGCGGTGACATCATCCGCGTACGCTACTGTCCTCAAAGGGGAGCCGGTGCCCTCCAGGTCCATCCTGACTCCCGCCACCGGCCCACCATTAATCCGTCTAATCAGGGGATCAATGGCGAACACATACAGTAGCGGGCTCAAGGGACATCCCTGTCGGACGCCCGACCCCACCTCAAAAGGACGACCAACCCAACCATTCACAAGTGGGAAAGACTCAGCCCCAGCGTATAAGGTCTGCAGCCACTGAATGAACCCCCCAGGTAGGCCATACCTCGAGAGAGTTGACCACAAATACTCATGATTCACCCTGTCAAAAGCCTTAGCCTGATCTAGGGACAGCAAGTACCCCTTCCACCGACCTGCCCTACTCTGCTCCACAGCCTCCCTGACACTCAGGACCGCACTTAAGGTGCTACGACCGGGAACAGAGCAGTGCTGAGCCGGCGAGAGGAGCCGGGGCGCAAACTGTACCAGCCGGTTGAAAAGTACCTTCGCCAGAATCTTTCGGTCCGTATTGAGAAGTGCTATGGGCCGCCAGTTCTCAATACGGCTCGGATCCTTACCCTTTGACAGAACTATAAGGGCGGACCTCCTCATTGACTTCGGCAGAGTGCCCGAGGATAGACACTCATTAAGCACGTCAGTCAAGAGGGGAGCCAACGCTCCTTTAAAGGTCCGATAGAACTCAGATGTTAAGCCATCTGGGCCAGGTGACTTCTTGAGGGCAAGACCCTCAATAGCCCTGACGACTTCCTCTTCCCTTATAGGTTCTATCAAAACACCAAGAGAAGGGTCTTCTGCTGACTCAGGAATGGCTTCAGCCAAGAAACCTGAAATCCGATCCCGATTCAGTTCCTTCTTTGCCAAAAGGTTCGAGTAGAAAGACCTGACGACCTCCAAGATCCCTGACCTGGATCTTGTCAGGGATCCTGTACTGTCAATCAGGCCTGTTACTGTCTTACAAGTCACTGACATCTTACAGTTCCTGTAGGGGTCGGGCGAGCGGTATTTCCCGAAATCCCTCTCAAGAACCAAGGATGCGTGCCTATCATACTGACACCCTTTAAGCAAAGCCTTCACACCGGAGATATCCTCCTGGCTACCTCCGGTCGAGACCAGATGTTCAAGTCTCTTCCTCAGTGCACTGTACATGCGGTACATGTCCAGTGACCTGAGGCTTGAGAGCCGGCGGAAAAATCCCGCCACCCTTTTTTTGAATATCTCCCACCACTCTGACCTAGTGCCCTCAAGACCCAGTAATAGTACCTGATCCTGAAGAAACTCCTCAAAGGCTTGTCTTACAGCTGCCTCCTCAAGGAGTGACGAATTCAGCCTCCACAAACCTCTTCCTCTCCGGAGGGTTTCTGAAATATTCAAAGAAAATAAAATTAGGCAGTGATCGGAGAACTCCACCTCCACCACGGACACAGGGGTGGTGACGGAATTCTCCTTCAAAAAAACCTATCTATCCTGGACCTAACACTTCCTCTCTGAAAGGTGAACCCACGGTGACCTGGGGAATGCCTGATGTGGATATCCTCCAGGCGAGCTTCACTCACTATGCTATTTAACGCGACGCCATCATAGGGCAGTCTATCTCTGGTACCTCCTCGGTCTTGGGGTCTAGTTATGGTATTAAAATCCCCACCAAAGATGACTTGTTTGCCCGTAAAAAGAAAAGGCTTGATCTTCATAAAGAGGCTTTTACGGTCCCACTTTGACTGGGGACCGTAGATGTTAATGAGGCGCAGGCTTTGCCCCTTCATGAGGACGTCTAAGACTAGGCACCTTCCCATTTCGAGTTCGATCAGCCGCTGGCATTTCACCTCTGCGGTAAAAAGCACCGCCACTCCACTATACGGCTCAGCCGCAAGAGACCAGTAGGAGGGCCCCCTGCGCCACTCCCTCCTTGCTCTGTTTATCTCTGATAGAGTACAGAGCCTGGTCTCCTGCAAAAACAAAATGTCAGCTTCAACTCGGCCAAGAAAATCAAAGGCTGCAAACCTAGCCGTATCAGACTTAATGCTGGCCACATTAATGGTGGCCAGCGTCAGTGGAGAGGGGACTGCCATTAAGACCGATTGAGCTCAATGACCTTCAGTTTCCCACCCCCTTTCCTCCTACCACCTCCACCCCTTGTTGAGTCAGAAGAGGACCCGCGACTTTTCCTCGTCTTACGGGTCCTCTTCTTACATTGGGATTGGTCCATCACCTCACCTCGTGCGGTTTGGCCAGACAAGGGATGGACTTCCCCCGTAGTTTCTCCCTGGGGAGTATTGGTAACATTTTTTACTACGGTTTCCAAAACAGCTTGAGGTGCATCGTCTCCATCTCTGGGTACCAGGCCAGCCTCCTCCACTGAAGGCAGGGGGCCCTTCCCTGAGGGAGACTCAGCAGCCCCCGACGGTCCCACCTCCCCCTCTGAAGCCTCCCCTGAGGCTGATGCGTCCTCGCAGAGGGTTTGGTACCGGTTAGGGCTGATCACTGAAAGGTCCTCGAGTCTCCGTTCCTTTGCCGGGGGGGGGGCAGATGTTTTTACCCTCGCTTTACTCGGTGACTTTCTCCTCCTGACCGTCTGTTCCTCCCCAGCACTAACGTACTGGGAAGATGAAGACAGGTCAGCCTCTTCCTCCCTCTGCAGTCTTCTCATCTCCTCAATCAGGGCCGTGCCCGTCGCTACTTCAGCATTAGAATCCAACCCAGCGGGATCAGGGGCAGAGGGGAGACACATAATACCTTCCCTCTGCTCCCTTCTCCTATCTCTCCTTCTCGCCCTTGATGGTGGCTGGGTTTTCTCCCTCCGCGTCGGCAACCTGGTCTCTCCACCTCCGACCCCCTCCTCGGTGACAGGGACAGTCTCCTCACCTGCCCCTGCCTGTCGGAGGGTGACATTAGCGAACGACCTCGGACACGCCCCGATTGGGTGACCAAGGTCACCACACAGGTGGCACCGAATCCTATCACAGGTTGCAGCTAGATGACCTAATCCCCCACACATGGCACACTTCTGCACCCTGCAGGAGGCACTCAAGTGCGAGGGATCACCACACCTGTGACAGAGCTTCGGCTGCCCCTGGTAGAAGACAAGAATCCTGTCTTTCCCGAGGAAGGTTGAGGACGGGATATGCATCACCGAGTTATCCTCATGCTTCAATTTGACCATAAATGTCCAGGCCCCCGACCAAATGCCAAACTCATCAAGGTTCTTCCGGGGGAAGTCTTTCACTTCCCCATACCTGTTGAGCCAGGTCATAATGTCCATGTAAGAAAGTGACTCGTTACGAGTCAAAACGGTCACTTTCTTAATTGCATCCTGGCGCGACACCGCCCACACATTGAAGTCGCGCCAGCCGGGCTCGTTCTTTGCCAACTCATAATTACCCCAGAAGGTTTCTAAGCCCCCCGGGGTAACAAAGCTGACATCAAACTCTGAGGAGCCGACCGGGTGAATGAGGGCAAAGATGTCACTTGCCCTAAAGCCCATCCCGAGCAGAAGTTCGACGACCCTCCTCCTCTGAGGACAAGGGCCTTCTCCCCCCCACCCGAGACGGACTACATTCCTCCGGACCGGCCGCTGCCCGGGTGTCGGGAGAGTCCACCTGGTCTCACCCCCCTCATCTCGGAACTTCCCTAGGCCAAAACGTTCAATCCAAAACCTAAGGTCCCTCGATTGACCATCCACTATCATCGTTCTCTGCCCTGCTCGTAAGGCCGCCAGGAGCTGCTGTTGTAATTCACCATCCCTGGCCCCCAGTGATGGACACGAGGCACCCCTTGGGACCCCCGAGGCGACACTGGCATAGGAACGTACCAAGCTTGAGGCCGCAGTCCCAGCCCCCCGCAACTCCAGTGCCACCTTCGGGCGCCCCCTGAAGCCCACTCGGCCCGGCCACCACCGCGGCCACCGGGACACCAGAGACAGGAGCGGTCGTTCCCAGCGTCGCAGGCGTGGACCGGGCAAACACATTTGGCAAAGCTACTTCTGCAGCAGCCATGCCTACATTTTCCAAAGTCCTAGGAACCTCCACTACCGCATCTTTAACAAAAGGGACAGCAGTAGCAGCAGCAGCAGCAACACAAGGGGTGACAGCCTCCATAGCCCCCCCTCCCCTTTCCCTCACAAGGAACATCTAAGTCACTCTCTGGAACCACAGTTTTTTCCCCCTCCTCCGCCCTCCTCTCCTGACGCCTGCTTTTCCTACTCCCCAGTCTGCTCTTACTCACCGCTTTCTTACCCACGCTCACCATTACCTCATTCACACCGGGGCTTGCGGCCTTGGGCGGCTCCACGAGCGGGATTGGCCTATTCCGGGCCTCCGCTTCACTCTCCTCCCGCTTAGCTGGGGCGACTTGTGCCTCTGCCTCGACCTCCGCATCGTCAGCTGTCGCAGCGCTCAATGCTTTAGGAGCGGACTTGCTCCTAGCGCTGACGGCAGCCTCCGCATCACCGGTCTCATTGGCTTCCTCGGCACCTGAAACCGGAAGGGAGGGACAAGCCGCATGCCCCTTCCCCTTACGATGGACCTGGGGAGGGGCCGGCGCTACTTTGACCCTGCCCACAGGGGCAGGCTTCACCGCTTCTCTACCTCCCTTCGTGGGAGGTGCTTTTCCGACCTTGTCCGCTGCAGTTTCGGGCGCCATTTTCAATACTGCACCCAGCTCCCCAGCCACACCGCTACTGAGAGAAAGCGGGGTCTGGGGAGTCTGCGCCCCCCTTATCTCACCCGCGGGCAACACCCCAGATTCAGCCTGTGCTAGAGTCAATGGGGGTTGCCCTGCGGGAACAGTTATGCCTGCTGCAACACTCACATATTTCAGGGTGCCGACTTCTTGCGGCTTAGCCTTCTTCTTTTTCTTTTTTTTGATTCCTCCTCATTTGCAAGGTCGTCTACGGAAAAAGCCATCTTCTCCATTCTTGCCGGGGATTCTAGCATGCATATTTCGTGGATTAGCCTCCCCGCAGCAGAACCCATATCGTCTTCTGATGTTGCCGGTAATGGTGGTAAATTCTCCGGTAGCTGGGGTAAACTTGCCAATTTCTCTGGGGGCGTATAGGTCGGAATACTTGAACTCACCCTCGTAGGCTTCCGGCTACTGCCGTACTCTGCCAGCAGGCTCCCCTCTGAGTCAGTATCTGTCTCATATTCCGGATCCGAGCTTTCGGAGGACGCGAGGTCTTCCCGCAGCAGCCGCCCCTGCTGCTTGCGGTAAAAACGGTCATCATTCAGGAGTTTCTCCCTGAAAGGCCCCGCGCCCTCCAGGATCTCTCGGCATCTTTGGTCAAGCCCTTTAATTTGTTCCTTCAGCTTTTTGACCTGCTTACTCAGTGCCGGTCTCTCATGCCTTGAGGCCCTGTCACTACGGGCACGGACACTCTGAAGCTCCGCACCCATAGCGAACAGGGACCTCCTGGCTTTATCATATTCCTCAAGGGTAGTGTTAATACGCTTACTGTATGCAAGCACATCCTCGCCAGCCTTCCGAATCCCCCAACCTGATGATGGCAAGGAAGGAGGGGGGGCTTCGCTGGCCTTTTTACTGGTACAGGGCTCAGCCTCCGCCGGGGTTTTCTGACCTAGACGTCCCTTGCTGCGGGTTGCCATACCGTTTTCCACTAGAGCCTGCTGCCTCTCCAATCTTCTCCTGCTGCTGCTGCTACTGCCGTCCATTGAGAGCCTCCTGCCCCCCGCCAAGCTGGCTCGGGGGGCAGGAGCACCTTGCTCCATGGTGAGAAAACCCCAACCTTGGAAAAGGAAAGGGGTTGGAGCCTCCAACTATGGCTGGAATAACTGCTGCTGTTGCACAAACACCACACACCAAGCCTCTCTTCTGAGCTGACAAACAGACTAGAGCCTCTGGTCTCAGGAGCTCAGACAGGCGTGTTTGATTCCCACAGCTGCCCCGAAGGAATTGGAACTATTTTTATTAGAAAAGTAAAAATTCACAAACAGTGTCACATACGAAAATACAATATAAAACCCATAAACAGAAACAATACATAAATCCAAAACATAGCATAAACAACATCAATAAATAAGATACAAGAAACCGGGACAAAATTAAAGACCAAAAAGAAAATCCAGCCGCAAATCAGCCCCCATCCATTCTGCCTTTCACTCCGCCTTTCACTCTCCAGTCTTTCTTCAGTCATCCGCCAGTCAAAACTCTACCTATCTTGGAAACAAAAGAAAATCCAAATAAGTAATATACAATGGAAAACATATAACACTAACAGAAAACTAACAAAAAAAACCCCAACTGAAACTTATTAGAAATTTTTTTTTTTTTTTTTTTTTTTTCCCTTCACCACACCCGGCCAGCACCACGCCCCATGTCCTCCCATGTCCGCATAGTCCTGGTGCTGGCACCACCCGCCACCGAGCCCCTGAAAACCGACCTGGCTCTCCGCCTCATGTCCTCCCATGTCCGCATAGTCCAGAGCCAGGCCGGACACACGAAACCTATATATCAAACCCTCCACCCCCAAAAGACACCCCCCTCCCAAACAACCTACCCCCCTAAGAAAAAAAAAACCCTTTTAACTACATACAATGGGAAATAGAAAAAAAATGGAAATGAACAAAAAAAAATATGTTTAGTGGCAAAAGCAAATAACAAAATACCAGACAAGAAAACCAGACAAAATACAATAACAAAACCCACAATCTTATATAAACCGTTGACACCCCCTTCCCTCCCATAAACCTCCCACAGGCCTAGGGTCGGTTATCCTCAAGCCTCTTACCCTTTCATCCTATTTCCAAAACAAAATGCCTATGTGGTGACACACCAGCCCTCCACCAGGAAGAGAGCACAAGAGGCCCGTCCCTACCTACTTGCCCTACCACTATGTCCCTATCTATAAATCTATCCCTACCCTATCCCTACCTGTCCCTCCCTACCCAAAAAAAACAAACAAACCCCACCTCTTGTGCAAAACCTTGCCCTCCCTTTCCCTATCTGGCCCTAACCTAACTACCTTTTAATCCCTTATTCTATCCCTCAGGGAACAGAAAAGGTGAAACCCCTCCAGAGGGTACCAGCCCTTTTTGCGCCCAACCCCTCATACTCCCGAGAGCGCACCCTCACCAGGTCCACCATGATGTTTTTAACCACCTCCACCTCCGGGAGGATTTTGCCTCGCGTCGACACTAGACACCGGGATGACCACAAGTGGAACCTAACCACTGCGCTAACTATAAAAAGTGTCTGGCAGTCCCTGCCCTCCGGGTGTTTGAATGCCCCATAGGCCCACTCGGCGTAGGAAAGGCCAGCCAGCCGCAGCCAACCGGTGGAGGTCCCCACCAATTTGCAAACCCTTATATTGAAAGGGCACTGAAGCAGGAAGTGCTCCATGCTTTCCAGCATGTCGCCACACTCCTCCCGAGGGCAGCCTCGCTCGTCGGAGTTCCGGTACTTCAAGTTCCCCCTCACATATAACTTACCTAGGAGGCAGTGCCAGGTCAGATCCCAAAACTTCCGAGGAAACCTTTTGGAGTTAAGAAAATGCAACCCTCCCTCTAAGGTTTCTCCTGGGCAATCTTTGAGCGCCAGAGGCTTCTGGAAGCGGGTCAACAGGACTTTGTCATCAAGAAAACGTCTTGACTGAGTCCTGATCTCCCACGCCCCCAGACCCCACCGACGAATCACTTTCAAGACCAGGGAAGCATAGGCCGGGAGATATCCATGGGGTGCACGAAGATCTTTCACTTGCCTTCCTGCCTCCCATTTCTGGAAGAAGGGCCGAAACCACCCCTGGCAGGAGGCTACCCACGAAGGAGCCCCCTCGGCGGAGAGGTTTGGTAAATTGATCTTAAGAAAGGTGTTCATTAAGAACACCACGGGGTTAACCATATTTAACCCCCCTAGCCTCCTTGTGCGGTATGTAACCTCCCTCTTGATTAGGTTAAGCCTGTTCCCCCATAACAGTTGGAAGAACAGGCAACAGATCCTACTCCAACAAGACTCTGGCAAGGCACAGACGCTACCTAGATAGATCACCAACGGGAGCAGGAAGGCTTTGGCAAGGTGAACCCTTTCTCTCAGGGTCAAGGACCAACCCTTCCAGCAATCAATTCTCTGGGCGACATCCTTAAGCCTACCTTCCCAATTTTGGAGTGGGTAATCACCCTGGCCAAAATGGATGCCTAAGATCTTTACAGACCCCTGGGGTTCTGGGAGGGTGTCCGGGAGAGAAAAACCAGGCTCTCCCCCTCCCAGCCAGAGGCTTCCACACTTGTTCTTGTTCACAGCTGATCCGGAAGCCTCCGAGTAACTGTCCACTTCAGACATCACCCATTCAATCTCCTCCCGCGACGAGACAAGAGCGGTGACATCATCCGCGTAGGCTACTGTCCTCAAAGGGGAGCCGGTGCCCTCCAGGTCCATCCTGACTCCCGCCACCGGCCCACCATTAATCCGTCTAATCAGGGGATCAATGGCGAACACATACAGTAGCGGGCTCAAGGGACATCCCTGTCGGACGCCCGACCCCACCTCAAAAGGACGACCAACCCAACCATTCACAAGTGGGAAAGACTCAGCCCCAGCGTATAAGGTCTGCAGCCACTGAATGAACCCCCCAGGTAGGCCATACCTCGAGAGAGTTGACCACAAATACTCATGATTCACCCTGTCAAAAGCCTTAGCCTGATCTAGGGACAGCAAGTACCCCTTCCACCGACCTGCCCTACTCTGCTCCACAGCCTCCCTGACACTCAGGACCGCACTTAAGGTGCTACGACCGGGAACAGAGCAGTGCTGAGCCGGCGAGAGGAGCCGGGGCGCAAACTGTACCAGCCGGTTGAAAAGTACCTTCGCCAGAATCTTTCGGTCCGTATTGAGAAGTGCTATGGGCCGCCAGTTCCCAATACGGCTCGGATCCTTACCCTTTGACAGAACTATAAGGGCGGACCTCCTCATTGACTTTGGCAGAGTGCCCGAGGATAGACACTCATTAAGCACGTCAGTCAAAAGGGGAGCCAACGCTCCTTTAAAGGTCCGATAGAACTCAGATGTTAAGCCATCTGGGCCAGGTGACTTCTTGAGGGCAAGACCCTCAATAGCCCTGACGACTTCCTCTTCCCTTATAGGTTCTATCAAAACACCAAGAGAAGGGTCTTCTGCTGACTCAGGAATGGCTTCAGCCAAGAAACCTGAAATCCGATCCCGATTCAGTTCCTTCTTTGCCAAAAGGTTCGAGTAGAAAGACCTGACGACCTCCAAGATCCCTGACCTGGATCTTGTCAGGGATCCTGTACTGTCAATCAGGCCTGTTACTGTCTTACAAGTCACTGACATCTTACAGTTCCTGTAGGGGTCGGGCGAGCGGTATTTCCCGAAATCCCTCTCAAGAACCAAGGATGCGTGCCTATCATACTGACACCCTTTAAGCAAAGCCTTCACACCGGAGATATCCTCCTGGCTACCTCCGGTCGAGACCAGATGTTCAAGTCTCTTCCTCAGTGCACTGTACATGCGGTACATGTCCAGTGACCTGAGGCTTGAGAGCCGGCGGAAAAATCCCGCCACCCCCTTTTTTTGAATATCTCCCACCACTCTGACCTAGTGCCCTCAAGACCCAGTAATAGTACCTGATCCTGAAGAAACTCCTCAAAGGCTTGTCTTACAGCTGCCTCCTCAAGGAGTGACGAATTCAGCCTCCACAAACCTCTTCCTCTCCGGAGGGTTTCTGAAATATTCAAAGAAAATAAAATTAGGCAGTGATCGGAGAACTCCACCTCCACCACGGACACAGGGGTGGTGACGGAATTCTCCTTCAAAAAAAACCTATCTATCCTGGACCTAACACTTCCTCTCTGAAAGGTGAACCCACGGTGACCTGGGGAATGCCTGATGTGGATATCCTCCAGGCGAGCTTCACTCACTATGCTATTTAACGCGACGCCATCATAGGGCAGTCTATCTCTGGTACCTCCTCGGTCTTGGGGTCTAGTTATGGTATTAAAATCCCCACCAAAGATGACTTGTTTGCCCGTAAAAAGAAAAGGCTTGATCTTCATAAAGAGGCTTTTACGGTCCCACTTTGACTGGGGACCGTAGATGTTAATGAGGCGCAGGCTTTGCCCCTTCATGAGGACGTCTAAGACTAGGCACCTTCCCATTTCGAGTTCGATCAGCCGCTGGCATTTCACCTCTGCGGTAAAAAGCACCGCCACTCCACTATACGGCTCAGCCGCAAGAGACCAGTAGGAGGGCCCCCTGCGCCACTCCCTCCTTGCTCTGTTTATCTCTGATAGAGTACAGAGCCTGGTCTCCTGCAAAAACAAAATGTCAGCTTCAACTCGGCCAAGAAAATCAAAGGCTGCAAACCTAGCCGTATCAGACTTAATGCTGGCCACATTAATGGTGGCCAGCGTCAGTGGAGAGGGGACTGCCATTAAGACCGATTGAGCTCAATGACCTTCAGTTTCCCACCCCCTTTCCTCCTACCACCTCCACCCCTTGTTGAGTCAGAAGAGGACCCGCGACTTTTCCTCGTCTTACGGGTCCTCTTCTTACATTGGGATTGGTCCATCACCTCACCTCGTGCGGTTTGGCCAGACAAGGGATGGACTTCCCCCGTAGTTTCTCCCTGGGGAGTATTGGTAACATTTTTTACTACGGTTTCCAAAACAGCTTGAGGTGCATCGTCTCCATCTCTGGGTACCAGGCCAGCCTCCTCCACTGAAGGCAGGGGGCCCTTCCCTGAGGGAGACTCAGCAGCCCCCGACGGTCCCACCTCCCCCTCTGAAGCCTCCCCTGAGGCTGATGCGTCCTCGCAGAGGGTTTGGTACCGGTTAGGGCTGATCACTGAAAGGTCCTCGAGTCTCCGTTCCTTTGCCGGGGGGGGGCAGATGTTTTTACCCTCGCTTTACTCGGTGACTTTCTCCTCCTGACCGTCTGTTCCTCCCCAGCACTAACGTACTGGGAAGATGAAGACAGGTCAGCCTCTTCCCTCCCTCTGCAGTCTTCTCATCTCCTCAATCAGGGCCGTGCCCGTCGCTACTTCAGCATTAGAATCCAACCCAGCGGGATCAGGGGCAGAGGGGAGACACATAATACCTTCCCTCTGCTCCCTTCTCCTATCTCTCCTTCTCGCCCTTGATGGTGGCTGGGTTTTCTCCCTCCGCGTCGGCAACCTGGTCTCTCCACCTCCGACCCCCTCCTCGGTGACAGGGACAGTCTCCTCACCTGCCCCTGCCTGTCGGAGGGTGACATTAGCGAACGACCTCGGACACGCCCCGATTGGGTGACCAAGGTCACCACACAGGTGGCACCGAATCCTATCACAGGTTGCAGCTAGATGACCTAATCCCCCACACATGGCACACTTCTGCACCCTGCAGGAGGCACTCAAGTGCGAGGGATCACCACACCTGTGACAGAGCTTCGGCTGCCCCTGGTAGAAGACAAGAATCCTGTCTTTCCCGAGGAAGGTTGAGGACGGGATATGCATCACCGAGTTATCCTCATGCTTCAATTTGACCATAAATGTCCAGGCCCCCGACCAAATGCCAAACTCATCAAGGTTCTTCCGGGGGAAGTCTTTCACTTCCCCATACCTGTTGAGCCAGGTCATAATGTCCATGTAAGAAAGTGACTCGTTACGAGTCAAAACGGTCACTTTCTTAATTGCATCCTGGCGCGACACCGCCCACACATTGAAGTCGCGCCAGCCGGGCTCGTTCTTTGCCAACTCATAATTACCCCAGAAGGTTTCTAAGCCCCCCGGGGTAACAAAGCTGACATCAAACTCTGAGGAGCCGACCGGGTGAATGAGGGCAAAGATGTCACTTGCCCTAAAGCCCATCCCGAGCAGAAGTTCGACGACCCTCCTCCTCTGAGGACAAGGGCCTTCTCCCCCCCCACCCGAGACGGACTACATTCCTCCGGACCGGCCGCTGCCCGGGTGTCGGGAGAGTCCACCTGGTCTCACCCCCCCTCATCTCGGAACTTCCCTAGGCCAAAACGTTCAATCCAAAACCTAAGGTCCCTCGATTGACCATCCACTATCATCGTTCTCTGCCCTGCTCGTAAGGCCGCCAGGAGCTGCTGTTGTAATTCACCATCCCTGGCCCCCAGTGATGGACACGAGGCACCCCTTGGGACCCCCGAGGCGACACTGGCATAGGAACGTACCAAGCTTGAGGCCGCAGTCCCAGCCCCCGCAACTCCAGTGCCACCTTCGGGCGCCCCCTGAAGCCCACTCGGCCCGGCCACCACCGCGGCCACCGGGACACCAGAGACAGGAGCGGTCGTTCCCAGCGTCGCAGGCGTGGACCGGGCAAACACATTTGGCAAAGCTACTTCTGCAGCAGCCATGCCTACATTTTCCAAAGTCCTAGGAACCTCCACTACCGCATCTTTAACAAAAGGGACAGCAGTAGCAGCAGCAGCAGCAACACAAGGGGTGACAGCCTCCATAGCCCCCCCTCCCCTTTCCCTCACAAGGAACATCTAAGTCACTCTCTGGAACCACAGTTTTTTTCCCCCTCCTCCGCCCTCCTCTCCTGACGCCTGCTTTTCCTACTCCCCAGTCTGCTCTTACTCACCGCTTTCTTACCCACGCTCACCATTACCTCATTCACACCGGGGCTTGCGGCCTTGGGCGGCTCCACGAGCGGGATTGGCCTATTCCGGGCCTCCGCTTCACTCTCCTCCCGCTTAGCTGGGGCGACTTGTGCCTCTGCCTCGACCTCCGCATCGTCAGCTGTCGCAGCGCTCAATGCTTTAGGAGCGGACTTGCTCCTAGCGCTGACGGCAGCCTCCGCATCACCGGTCTCATTGGCTTCCTCGGCACCTGAAACCGGAAGGGAGGGACAAGCCGCATGCCCCTTCCCCTTACGATGGACCTGGGGAGGGGCCGGCGCTACTTTGACCCTGCCCACAGGGGCAGGCTTCACCGCTTCTCTACCTCCCTTCGTGGGAGGTGCTTTTCCGACCTTGTCCGCTGCAGTTTCGGGCGCCATTTTCAATACTGCACCCAGCTCCCCAGCCACACCGCTACTGAGAGAAAGCGGGGTCTGGGGAGTCTGCGCCCCCCTTATCTCACCCGCGGGCAACACCCCAGATTCAGCCTGTGCTAGAGTCAATGGGGGTTGCCCTGCGGGAACAGTTATGCCTGCTGCAACACTCACATATTTCAGGGTGCCGACTTCTTGCGGCTTAGCCTTCTTCTTTTTCTTTTTTTTGATTCCTCCTCATTTGCAAGGTCGTCTACGGAAAAAGCCATCTTCTCCATTCTTGCCGGGGATTCTAGCATGCATATTTCGTGGATTAGCCTCCCCGCAGCAGAACCCATATCGTCTTCTGATGTTGCCGGTAATGGTGGTAAATTCTCCGGTAGCTGGGGTAAACTTGCCAATTTCTCTGGGGGCGTATAGGTCGGAATACTTGAACTCACCCTCGTAGGCTTCCGGCTACTGCCGTACTCTGCCAGCAGGCTCCCCTCTGAGTCAGTATCTGTCTCATATTCCGGATCCGAGCTTTCGGAGGACGCGAGGTCTTCCCGCAGCAGCCGCCCCTGCTGCTTGCGGTAAAAACGGTCATCATTCAGGAGTTTCTCCCTGAAAGGCCCCGCGCCCTCCAGGATCTCTCGGCATCTTTGGTCAAGCCCTTTAATTTGTTCCTTCAGCTTTTTGACCTGCTTACTCAGTGCCGGTCTCTCATGCCTTGAGGCCCTGTCACTACGGGCACGGACACTCTGAAGCTCCGCACCCATAGCGAACAGGGACCTCCTGGCTTTATCATATTCCTCAAGGGTAGTGTTAATACGCTTACTCTATGCAAGCACATCCTCGCCAGCCTTCCGAATCCCCCAACCTGATGATGGCAAGGAAGGAGGGGGGGCTTCGCTGGCCTTTTTACTGGTACAGGGCTCAGCCTCCGCCGGGGTTTTCTGACCTAGACGTCCCTTGCTGCGGGTTGCCATACCGTTTTCCACTAGAGCCTGCTGCCTCTCCAATCTTCTCCTGCTGCTGCTGCTACTGCCGTCCATTGAGAGCCTCCTGCCCCCCGCCAAGCTGGCTCGGGGGGCAGGAGCACCTTGCTCCATGGTGAGAAAACCCCAACCTTGGAAAAGGAAAGGGGTTGGAGCCTCCAACTATGGCTGGAATAACTGCTGCTGTTGCACAAACACCACACACCAAGCCTCTCTTCTGAGCTGACAAACAGACTAGAGCCTCTGGTCTCAGGAGCTCAGACAGGCGTGTTTGATTCCCACAGCTGCCCCGAAGGAATTGGAACTATTTTTATTAGAAAAGTAAAAATTCACAAACAGTGTCACATACGAAAATACAATATAAAACCCATAAACAGAAACAATACATAAATCCAAAACATAGCATAAACAACATCAATAAATAAGATACAAGAAACCGGGACAAAATTAAAGACCAAAAAGAAAATCCAGCCGCAAATCAGCCCCCATCCATTCTGCCTTTCACTCCGCCTTTCACTCTCCAGTCTTTCTTCAGTCATCCGCCAGTCAAAACTCTACCTATCTTGGAAACAAAAGAAAATCCAAATAAGTAATATACAATGGAAAACATATAACACTAACAGAAAACTAACAAAAAAAACCCCAACTGAAACTTATTAGAAATTTTTTTTTTTTTTTTTTTTTTTTCCCTTCACCACACCCGGCCAGCACCACGCCCCATGTCCTCCCATGTCCGCATAGTCCTGGTGCTGGCACCACCCGCCACCGAGCCCCTGAAAACCGACCTGGCTCTCCGCCTCATGTCCTCCCATGTCCGCATAGTCCAGAGCCAGGCCGGACACACGAAACCTATATATCAAACCCTCCACCCCCAAAAGACACCCCCCTCCCAAACAACCTACCCCCCTAAGAAAAAAAAACCCTTTTAACTACATACAATGGGAAATAGAAAAAAAATGGAAATGAACAAAAAAAAATATGTTTAGTGGCAAAAGCAAATAACAAAATACCAGACAAGAAAACCAGACAAAATACAATAACAAAACCCACAATCTTATATAAACCGTTGACACCCCCTTCCCTCCCATAAACCTCCCACAGGCCTAGGGTCGGTTATCCTCAAGCCTCTTACCCTTTCATCCTATTTCCAAAACAAAATGCCTATGTGGTGACACACCAGCCCTCCACCAGGAAGAGAGCACAAGAGGCCCGTCCCTACCTACTTGCCCTACCACTATGTCCCTATCTATAAATCTATCCCTACCCTATCCCTACCTGTCCCTCCCTACCCAAAAAAAACAAACAAACCCCACCTCTTGTGCAAAACCTTGCCCTCCCTTTCCCTATCTGGCCCTAACCTAACTACCTTTTAATCCCTTATTCTATCCCTCAGGGAACAGAAAAGGTGAAACCCCTCCAGAGGGTACCAGCCCTTTTTGCGCCCAACCCCTCATACTCCCGAGAGCGCACCCTCACCAGGTCCACCATGATGTTTTTAACCACCTCCACCTCCGGGAGGATTTTGCCTCGCGTCGACACTAGACACCGGGATGACCACAAGTGGAACCTAACCACTGCGCTAACTATAAAAAGTGTCTGGCAGTCCCTGCCCTCCGGGTGTTTGAATGCCCCATAGGCCCACTCGGCGTAGGAAAGGCCAGCCAGCCGCAGCCAACCGGTGGAGGTCCCCACCAATTTGCAAACCCTTATATTGAAAGGGCACTGAAGCAGGAAGTGCTCCATGCTTTCCAGCATGTCGCCACACTCCTCCCGAGGGCAGCCTCGCTCGTCGGAGTTCCGGTACTTCAAGTTCCCCCTCACATATAACTTACCTAGGAGGCAGTGCCAGGTCAGATCCCAAAACTTCCGAGGAAACCTTTTGGAGTTAAGAAAATGCAACCCTCCCTCTAAGGTTTCTCCTGGGCAATCTTTGAGCGCCAGAGGCTTCTGGAAGCGGGTCAACAGGACTTTGTCATCAAGAAAACGTCTTGACTGAGTCCTGATCTCCCACGCCCCCAGACCCCACCGACGAATCACTTTCAAGACCAGGGAAGCATAGGCCGGGAGATATCCATGGGGTGCACGAAGATCTTTCACTTGCCTTCCTGCCTCCCATTTCTGGAAGAAGGGCCGAAACCACCCCTGGCAGGAGGCTACCCACGAAGGAGCCCCCTCGGCGGAGAGGTTTGGTAAATTGATCTTAAGAAAGGTGTTCATTAAGAACACCACGGGGTTAACCATATTTAACCCCCTAGCCTCCTTGTGCGGTATGTAACCTCCCTCTTGATTAGGTTAAGCCTGTTCCCCCATAACAGTTGGAAGAACAGGCAACAGATCCTACTCCAACAAGACTCTGGCAAGGCACAGACGCTACCTAGATAGATCACCAACGGGAGCAGGAAGGCTTTGGCAAGGTGAACCCTTTCTCTCAGGGTCAAGGACCAACCCTTCCAGCAATCAATTCTCTGGGCGACATCCTTAAGCCTACCTTCCCAATTTTGGAGTGGGTAATCACCCTGGCCAAAATGGATGCCTAAGATCTTTACAGACCCCTGGGGTTCTGGGAGGGTGTCCGGGGAGAGAAAAACCAGGCTCTCCCCCTCCCAGCCAGAGGCTTCCACACTTGTTCTTGTTCACAGCTGATCCGGAAGCCTCCGAGTAACTGTCCACTTCAGACATCACCCATTCAATCTCCTCCCGCGACGAGACAAGAGCGGTGACATCATCCGCGTAGGCTACTGTCCTCAAAGGGGAGCCGGTGCCCTCCAGGTCCATCCTGACTCCCGCCACCGGCCCACCATTAATCCGTCTAATCAGGGGATCAATGGCGAACACATACAGTAGCGGGCTCAAGGGACATCCCTGTCGGACGCCCGACCCCACCTCAAAAGGACGACCAACCCAACCATTCACAAGTGGGAAAGACTCAGCCCCAGCGTATAAGGTCTGCAGCCACTGAATGAACCCCCCAGGTAGGCCATACCTCGAGAGAGTTGACCACAAATACTCATGATTCACCCTGTCAAAAGCCTTCGCCTGATCTAGGGACAGCAAGTACCCCTTCCACCGACCTGCCCTACTCTGCTCCACAGCCTCCCTGACACTCAGGACCGCACTTAAGGTGCTACGACCGGGAACAGAGCAGTGCTGAGCCGGCGAGAGGAGCCGGGGCGCAAACTGTACCAGCCGGTTGAAAAGTACCTTCGCCAGAATCTTTCGGTCCGTATTGAGAAGTGCTATGGGCCGCCAGTTCCCAATACGGCTCGGATCCTTACCCTTTGACAGAACTATAAGGGCGGACCTCCTCATTGACTTTGGCAGAGTGCCCGAGGATAGACACTCATTAAGCACGTCAGTCAAAAGGGGAGCCAACGCTCCTTTAAAGGTCCGATAGAACTCAGATGTTAAGCCATCTGGGCCAGGTGACTTCTTGAGGGCAAGACCCTCAATAGCCCTGACGACTTCCTCTTCCCTTATAGGTTCTATCAAAACACCAAGAGAAGGGTCTTCTGCTGACTCAGGAATGGCTTCAGCCAAGAAACCTGAAATCCGATCCCGATTCAGTTCCTTCTTTGCCAAAAGGTTCGAGTAGAAAGACCTGACGACCTCCAAGATCCCTGACCTGGATCTTGTCAGGGATCCTGTACTGTCAATCAGGCCTGTTACTGTCTTACAAGTCACTGACATCTTACAGTTCCTGTAGGGGTCGGGCGAGCGGTATTTCCCGAAATCCCTCTCAAGAACCAAGGATGCGTGCCTATCATACTGACACCCTTTAAGCAAAGCCTTCACACCGGAGATATCCTCCTGGCTACCTCCGGTCGAGACCAGATGTTCAAGTCTCTTCCTCAGTGCACTGTACATGCGGTACATGTCCAGTGACCTGAGGCTTGAGAGCCGGCGGAAAAATCCCGCCACCCTTTTTTTGGAATATCTCCCACCACTCTGACCTAGTGCCCTCAAGACCCAGTAATAGTACCTGATCCTGAAGAAACTCCTCAAAGGCTTGTCTTACAGCTGCCTCCTCAAGGAGTGACGAATTCAGCCTCCACAAACCTCTTCCTCTCCGGAGGGTTTCTGAAATATTCAAAGAAAATAAAATTAGGCAGTGATCGGAGAACTCCACCTCCACCACGGACACAGGGGTGGTGACGGAATTCTCCTTCAAAAAAAACCTATCTATCCTGGACCTAACACTTCCTCTCTGAAAGGTGAACCCACGGTGACCTGGGGAATGCCTGATGTGGATATCCTCCAGGCGAGCTTCACTCACTATGCTATTTAACGCGACGCCATCATAGGGCAGTCTATCTCTGGTACCTCCTCGGTCTTGGGGTCTAGTTATGGTATTAAAATCCCCACCAAAGATGACTTGTTTGCCCGTAAAAAGAAAAGGCTTGATCTTCATAAAGAGGCTTTTACGGTCCCACTTTGACTGGGGACCGTAGATGTTAATGAGGCGCAGGCTTTGCCCCTTCATGAGGACGTCTAAGACTAGGCACCTTCCCATTTCGAGTTCGATCAGCCGCTGGCATTTCACCTCTGCAGTAAAAAGCACCGCCACTCCACTATACGGCTCAGCTGCAAGAGACCAGTAGGAGGGCCCCCTGCGCCACTCCCTCCTTGCTCTGTTTATCTCTGATAGAGTACAGAGCCTGGTCTCCTGCAAAAACAAAATGTCAGCTTCAACTCGGCCAAGAAAATCAAAGGCTGCAAACCTAGCCGTATCAGACTTAATGCTGGCCACATTAATGGTGGCCAGCGTCAGTGGAGAGGGGACTGCTATTAAGACCGATTGAGCTCAATGACCTTCAGTTTCCCACCCCCTTTCCTCCTACCACCACCACCCCTAGATGAGTCTGAAGAGGACCCGCGACTTTTCCTCGTCTTACGGGTCCTCTTCTTACATTGGGATTGGTCCATCACCTCACCTCATGCGGTTTGGCCAGGCAAGGGATGGATTTCCCCCGTAGTTTCTCCCTGGGGAGTATTGGTATCATTTTTTTCAACGGTTTCCAAAACAGCTTGAGGTGCATCGTCTCCATCTCTGGGAACCAGGCCAGCCTCCTCCACTGAAGGCAGGGGGCCCTTCCCTGAGGGAGACTCAGCAGCCCCCGACGGTCCCACCTCCCCCTCTGAAGCCTCCCCTGAGGCTGATGCGTCCTCGCAGAGGGTTTGGTACCGGTTAGGGCTGATCACTGAAAGGTCCTCGAGTCTCCGTTCCTTTGCCGGGGGGGGGGGGGCAGATGTTTTTACCCTCGCTTTACTCGGTGACTTTCTCCTCCTGAGAGTCTGTTCCTCCCCAGCACTAACGTACTGGGAAGATGAAGCCAGGTCAGCCTCTTCCTCCCTCTGCAGTCTTCTCATCTCCTCAATCAGGGCCGTGCCCGTCGCTACTTCAGCATTAGAATCCAACCCAGCGGGATCAGGGGCAGAGGGGAGACACATAATACCCTCCCTCTGCTCCCTTCTCCTATCTCTCCTTCTCGCCCTAGATGGTGGCTGGGTTTTCTCCCTCCGCGTCGGCAACCTGGTCTCTCCACCTCCGACCCCCTCCTCGGTGACAGGGACAGTCTCCTCACCTGCCCCTGCCCGTCGGAGGGTGACATTAGCGAACGACCTCGGGCACGCCCCGATTGGATGACCAAGGTCACCACACAGGTGGCACCGAATCCTATCACAGGTTGCAGCTAGATGACCTAATCCCCCACACATGGCACACTTCTGCACCCTGCAGGAGGCACTCAAGTGCGAGGGATCACCACACCTGTGACAGAGCTTCGGCTGCCCCTGGTAGAAGACAAGAATCCTGTCTTTCCCGAGGAAGGTTGAGGACGGGATATGTGGCATCCCAGAGCTGGCTATGGCTGGGCTGAGGGTGATCTCTGTGCATTGTATTATTTCCTGTTGCTTCATAGCCTGTGTGACATAGCAGGGGGTCCTGAGTCTCACACAACACAGCGCCACCTAGTGAGCCTCACACATGCATTACACCTCCCATAGGATTGAATAGTAACCAAATGTCCAATGGGAGGACATCGCCTGGGAAAAGGGGAGGAGTCAGCTGATCACTGGGTCCCCATGGTAACACCCCTGCAGGAAGGTCCTGCGTGTGAGGAGTTAGAAGTGTGGAGTGTTAGGAGGAGGAGGTGAGGAGATAAGTGTGATGTCCTGTGAAGAAAGCAGTGAGTTTAGTGCAGGAATCTCAAGTCCTAGACAGGCCCAGGAAGGTTGGAGAGCTGACATACTCCAGCTATTCAGAAGATCCTGTCCCCTGTCTGCCTAGCCATCGCCCTGAAGGAAGTCAAGCATCATTATCTTGTCAGCCTGAGACTGTGGAGAGAACATTCTGGAACACGTGCTCCATAGCCAGTATCACAGGATCCAGGGGCCAAGGCCAGACCTGTGGAATATCCTGCCACCCTGACTATTGCACCCCGAAACTCTGAGCTATCAGGACCACATAACGTGAGTGGGGAATATTATGTACTAGTATCATGGCGGGCATCCTCCTATGAGCCAAATAGGAGCCCAGACGCACCTTAGGGCTGTAACACTGACGTATAAGGGGCTAGGAACACCTTTCATCAAGTCTACCCTGCACCCCAGGACTTTGCTGTGTCACCAGGCATACCCCGTTGTTTTGTATTGAAGAAACTGTTTAAGCATTTGTGCCTCCACACCCATGGAAGTAAAAGTTCAACTTTACAACCGTTTCTGTGTCTGACTCTGCACCGACAACATCAGGGCGCCCCAAACACCACCAGTCGGCACAGTATAGGGGAAGCGCCCCGGGGGAACAATCACCACCAACATTTGTGCAGCCCCCTCATCACCGGTACCAGTGGCGGTAACGTGGGACAGCACCAGCGCTGCGCCCTCGTGCCCAGAGACCGTGACAAGTCTGCGCTGTTTGCATCCCGCAATCCCAACTGCAGCGTTACCTTCCATCTGGTCACCGCAAGAAAAACTGGCGTCACGAACAGGATACGGGTGTGTGCCATTTTGGGAAAGTCGCCACGAAAAGTGCGCCAAATTGTCTCCAGAGCATCGGTCTTTATTGTGGACTTTGCTAAGATCAAGTTTATTCCCTGAGAGTGCTTGCCACAAAGAGGGGGAGCCCTAAACCCCTGAAGTAAGCCCTAAAGACTGTCCTCTCAGTGTGTTACAGCCCTGGAAGAGTTAAAACGCCCAGGACTTGTGTGCTGCGCCACATCGCTGTGTAAGAACGCCCACAAAGGGTTAACTGTACCTTGCAAAAGTGCGGGAGATTTTTAGCACTGCCCATGAGGCCAGGAGACCCATCTGCCACCATCTTAGGAGAGCCCAGAATGCTGAGCGCAATGCTCCAGCGCACCCATACAAGAAAGTGAAAGGCGAACGTGCCGGCGCCATTTCTGACTCTCCGGTGCCGCATCACCGTCCCTGCTGTGCACCGCTGATCTCTGGTCCACGCTGCAGTTGCTGTCAGTGAGTACTGTGCCTCCCTGTCCTTGTCTTCAGTCCTCCCACGGCCCCAGCGAGTGTTTTCCGTGTACCGTGTCCGTGGGGAGTGCCACCATTAAAGAGGGGGAGCACACCGTCAACCTGCATCACAGTGACTCTGTTAATAGCTACAGCATTCTTAAAGGGACAGCATTCCAAGTTGTAGTCTCCATTCCCTGCCAGAAAGCAGTTGAGTTTCTTAAAGAGACGGCGACCTAATTTCAGTCATACCTGCAAACAACATGACTGAGCAAAGTGACATTGTGCCATCTGTTTCTAGTGATCCAGCAGTGCCCATGGCGAGCAGCCTACCATTCTCAATGCCATTTTACCCTGGCGCACCATGGCTGCCGCGCTACAAAGGGGAGGCGCATACCCTCAGGGACTTTCGTGAGAAGATGCTGTCTCTCTTCCAGTTCTATCCTCTGAATACAGAACAGCAGATACAGATCCTGCTGGGCCAGCTTGAGGGTGCTGCAGATACAGCCCCAGCCGAGCCCAGTCATCTGTGCTCCCTCACCTGGACCCTCAACAAGCATTGCTCCAGTTGTCCTGCCACTACCTCTGGGTACCTCACCTGCTGCCCAAACTGCGCAGACTACACCAGCAGACTCCAGAGATGACCTTCT